>OY776111.1:52408497-53029033 GCA_963675035.1 Allygus modestus | reverse complement strand
AATGGACAGGCAGATTGATGAATTAGAGAATGCGGGTGTGATTGAGAAATCACGAAGTGATTTGCAGCTCCTGCATTTTTTGTTAAGAAACCGGGAAACAAATTTAGGTTAGTCGTAAATTATTCTAAGACTAACACGGCGGTCGTCCCTGATAGGTTCCCATTAGCAAGAATTGACAGTATTCTGGACACACTTGAGTCCTCAGAATATTTTTGCACGATGGATATCAACCAGGGGTTTTTTCAAATCCCGTTAAAGGAAAAGTGCAGGAAGTACACAGCTTTTGTAACTCATAAGGGTCTGTATCAGTGGAGAAGGCACTGTATGGGGATTAGTATAGCAACACAGTGTTTTTCGAGGGTTATATACCAGGTGTATTCTGACCTTCTTTATCATGGCGTAGTTGTATATGTGGATGACGTGTGTTCATACGCTCCGAGTTTTGACAGTGCTCTAGAGAGGCTGGAGTCTGTTTTTCAAAGGTTGAGAGAATCAAAACTAAAGATTAAAACAGAGAAGTGCCATTTTTTCTATAGGGAGGTCGAACTGTTGAGGCACAAAATTACTCAGGAGGGGATTAAGCCTTTAGACAGTAGGGTCGAAGCCATGTTAAAGCTACCAACCCCGAAAACTCTGAAAGATGTTAGGAGCTTTATCGGCGCGACATCCTATTACAGGAAGTTTTTAAAATCATACTCGGAATTGGCTTATCCCTTAACAGAATTGATAAAGAAGAATAAGGCGGAAAAAGGTAGTTTTGTTTGGGAAGAGGAACATGAGACAGCGTTTAATGCATTGAAGCAGGCGCTAGCTAATCCGGAAAAAAATCAGACCATGAGAGTCACACTGCTGGGTGATAGTCAGGTGCGGAGGCTGCACCAGGTGTGGGAGGGTGTGAACAGTGAAATAACTTCAGATTCCTTAGCTGTGGGTGGCCTAACCACTGAACGTTTAAAAACAATCTTGGCAAGACACAGCGCAGTCTTCAATAACATTTGTTTTGTGCTCATAGGAATTAATGACATTTTGCGGGAAACTCATGAAGATCAAATTAAATCCAATATAAAGTCAATTGTGAAATATCTTACAAAAAAGAACTTTACTGTTTTCATCTCAACTTTGCCACCAACCTTACATAAATCAAATAAAATTCAAGAGTCAATCCGTTCCTTAAACATATTTATTCAGTCATTTAATACCTCAGTGAACGTCGAAGTAATATACTTAAATAGACAGTTTAAACCTTATAGTATTAAACACAAACAGTTGTATGTGTACAAACAAAAAACAGGAAAACCCGACCTCATTCACTTGTCGGACCGAGGGCTGCGTAATCTGATGTGCCTTATCTGCAGTGCCATTGACAGCCGGCGCCATCGACCTTTGGTTACCCCGACACCCCACCCCCAGCCGACCGAGCATCACGGCCTACTCGCTCCACACAAATGCACAGCCAGCACATCTGACACCCCGACTCCTGACTACGATGCTGACTGAGAGGGCTACTAGTAATGGTACTAGCAACGTCTGTAAGATGGAGCCATACTGGAATAATTGTGCGCGATTTTCCCTACCAGAGCTGTTAGTTCAATCAGTTAGCAAGCAAAGATCTCACTCTTAGCTGTAAGAAATCCTCTCAAGCTGTAGCACACAGCCAAAATAGGTCACACCCTAGCATATAAGATGTAGGTTTCAATAATGTCTAATATGAGTATAAAAATAAATAATATGTGAATATCAAAGAAGGAATGGACTTCTAACACAAGCTGAGTTATAAATATATGTAAAAAAAGGTTCCTATGTAAGTGTTTTGCTGTATTTGTTTAATTATATGTTTATGTTCTATTAATGCCTTATTACAGTCCGTAAATTAACCCTGAGATGGGAAGTTAGGCGAATTCGTTACAAAATCGATTTTAGTTAGCCTGAAGCGTGCAGTGTCAATTTTCTTGGCGAGGGGATGTGTGATGAGGTAAAAAGACTGTGGACCATGTTATCAGACTTATACTCATCGTAGAAAGATAAGGAACGTCCGTCCTGCCGAGGAGTGGGGGGACGCGTGCGAATCCCAGCTCACTCTCGCTGCAGACTTATTGGGGTTAACTGGTTACGGAGGGTGTCTAAGGCAAATTGGTGCATTAGAAATTGAGAAGGACTGGGTCGTGGGGAAGAATCCGTGCATTATCGTCGTGAAAACATAATTAGTGTGTAGCTTCACGGAATTATTTGTTTAAAGTGGGATTCAAATAATCGAACCTGGCTTGTTCAAAACGTGTCGCGACCACGACGAATCCAGTCCGCCGAGTCTAAACCAAGTTCTCGCGCTTTGAATTCAATTCCTTGGCTTTTGAATTTCGTCCAAAAAAGTAAAATCGGGGCACCTTCGACCGATATATAGGAAAAATCCGTCGATAAACGGTGTAATTTGCGAGAGTTAGGTATTTTATGTTTGTTGCAACCTGTTGTGTATCGTGTCTTGGTAAGTGTTTAAATTGTATATCTTCTATTTAATATGTTTGTACTGTATCGTGCCATCCCAATGAATTGCAAGTTGACAATGTACCTGAAGTAAAATATAAATTTAATTAATTAGTTTCATAATCAGAACTTTGGTATTGCTTCTGGTGAGTGATACCACGTGGCAATAAAAATAGAATATTAAGTAACAAATTGTCTGATACAGTAAATCTGTGCATTTTGTACAGTAGTTTATAAATTTAAATAAAATTTTACATCGAGTTAGATTTTAGTATTACAAAATGTCTTAATGTCGGAACATGAAATGATAAACTAAGTTCGTACGGCTGTCAGTATATTTTTAGAAGGATTTGTTGCCATACGCTCATAATCTGGGCATAGTATTTTGAGAATTTAATTAGAATTTTGTGTAGCGCAGTCTTGATCCCATTAAATACAGCAATCGTAAATAGACATATTTTGGGCTCTGCGATAGGAAATTAGCTAAAGTTTAATAACAAAATAAACTGCCTTGGTGGTGATAAATTAAGTGAATAATTTCAATTATGTCGCAATTCATATAGGCTCATAAAAGATGAGAATGTTTGGTCGAGCCAGGTGTTAACGTCCGTCCCCAATTAAATAAATATACTGATCCCTATTTGATACATAGGACAGAGGGCTAATTAACTCACAACAATTGGCACATAGCCTCTGAGGATTAGCATAGTGGGTGTTTGCACAACATAGTTCTGGCCAGAGCTAAGTACAGCGCCGACCATGAGCCGACTAATACTATTTTGATTAGGGCAATAATTACCACTAAGGTTAAGGGACTTTTTCTGATTTTTATTTATCGCAGTAGAGCCGGTCAGTTGTTAAAAATTAAATAAACAAGAGAGGGTCAAGACTGAAGAATCAATTAAATCGAAAGGATATTAAATTGTAATATCGGATAGTGGGGATTTTATTAAACAGATGTTAAAAGGACTCGTTTAGTAGTTTCTAGGTATAGCATGTAAAGGTTGTAGGGCAAATATATAAAACTTTGTTAATCAAACTTAGTGTTGTCAATTGAACTCCTGTGTACAGGTAATAACCCCGAATTTAGAATAATTATTGTTTAATATCCAGTGTCACTGATACATGATCCACTCTGGAGCCTCTGGGTAATTAATCTGATCATTTATTAATTGTGTTTTCATAACCAAAGAGCAATTCCACTGTGCTTAGAAACTCTTGCTGAAACAAAATTATATTAGTAAGGGGAAACTATATTTATTTATGTGATATAATTATAAGGTTTATAGAACGGAGAAACCCATTTTTTCTCACATAAATAAAAATGAACCACGCTCTGCTACCATTTATATTTATGTGAGAAAAAATGGGTTTCTCCGTTCTACAAACCTTATAATTATATCACATAAATAAATAAAGTTTCCCCTTACTAATATAATTTTGTTTCAGCAAGAGTTTCTAAGCACAGTGGAATTGCTCTTTGGTTATGAAAACACAATTAATAAATGATCAGATTAATTACCCAGAGGCTCCAGAGTGGATCATGTATCAGTGACACTGGATATTAAACAATAATTATTCTAAATTCAGAGTTATTACCTGTACACAGGAGTTCAATTGACAACACTAAGTTTGATTAACAAAGTTTTGTATACTTGCCCTACAACCTTTACATGCTATACCTAGAAACTAGTGAATGAGTCCTTTTAACATCTGTTTAATAAAATCCCCACTATCCGATATTACAATTTAATATCCTTTTGATTTAATTGATTCTTCAGTCTTGACCCTCTCTTGTTTATTTAATTTTTAACAACTGACCGGCTCTACTGCGATAAATAAAAATCAGAAAAAGTCCCTTACCTTAGTGGTAATTATTGCCCTAATCAAAATATTATTAGTTGAGGCTCATGGTCGGCGCTGTACTTAGCTCTGGCCAGAACTATGTTGTGCAAACACCCACTATGCTAATCCTCAGAGGCTATGTACCAATTGTTGTGAGTTAATTAGCCCTCTGTCCTATGTATCAAATGGGGATCAGTATATTTATTTAAATTTATTTAATTGGGGACGGACGTTAACACCTGGCTCGACCAAACATTCTCATCTTTTATGAGCCTATATGAATTGCGACACAATTGAAATTATTCACTTAATTTATCACCACCAAGGCAGTTTATTTTGTTATTAAACTTTAGCTGATTTCCTATCGCAGAGCCCAAAATATGTCTATTTACGATTGCTGTATTTAATGGGATCAAGACTGCGCTACACAAAATTCTAATTAAATTCTCAAAATACTATGCCCAGATTATGAGCGTATGGCAACAAATCCTTCTAAAAATATACTGACAGCCGTACGCTAGATGTACAATTTTATTTAAATTTATAAACTACTGTACAAAATGCACAGATTTACTGTATTAGACAATTTGTTACTTAATATTCTATTTTTATTGCCACGTGGTATCACTCACCAGAAGCAATACCAAAGTTCTGATTATGAAACTAATTAATTAAATATATATTTTACTTCAGGTACATTGTCAACTTGCAATTCATTGGGATGGCACGATACACTACAAACATATTAAATAGAAGATATACAATTTAAACACTTACCAATACACGATACATAACAGGTTACAACAAACATAAAACACCTAACTCTCGCAAATTACACTGTTTATCGACGGATTTTTCCTATATATCGGTCGAGGGCGCCCCGATTTTACATTTTTGAACGAAATTCAAAATCCAAGGAATTGAATTCAAAGCACGAGAACTTGGTTTAGACTCGGCGGACTGGATTTGTCGTGGTCGCGACACGTTTTGAACAAGCCAGGTTCGATTATTTGAATCCCACTTTAAACAAATAATTCCGTGAAGCTACACACTAATTATGTTATCACGACGATAATGTACGGATTCGCCTACACGGATTCTTCCCCACGACCCAGTCCTCCTCAATTTCTAATGCACCAATTTGCCTTAGACACCCTCCGTAACCAGTTAACCCCAATAAGTCTGCAGCGAGAGTGAGCTGGGATTCGCACGGGTCCCCCCACTCCTCGGCAGGACGGACGTTCCTTATCTTTCTACGATCAGTATAAGTCTGATAACATGGTCCAGAGTCTTTTTACCTCATCACAGAAATGATATCTCTACTGACCCTTAACTGATAAGGAGCTACTTTAGCCTTGCCGATGATCATATTTGTAACTACATCCCCGTATTCTTTCAACAAGTTATAAAATTTAGCCTTTCCCTCCTCAGACATTTCTACTTCTTGAAATTTAAGTCTATCTGGCTTTAAATTGTCCTCGTCTAACAACAACATAATTCTCTGCTTTTCCCCTGAGAAATTAAATTTCAATATCCCTTTATTCGTGTCAAGTTTTAATTTTGAAAAATGGAAAAAATCGTACGCCAAAATCATGTCGCACGGGATGTCATTTACAATCCAAAATATGTAATCCCAAGAAAAATCGTCAATTTTTATGTGCATTTTACTTCATGTCTCACAGGTAATTTCGACCTCCCAGCACCCTCTAAGTAATTACTTATTTTTGTCACCCTTTTGACACATTTATCGCCCTTTATTTTATTAAAGTAATTCTTGCTGACTACGCTTTTTGTTGCGCCACTGTCTAAAAGAGCTGTACAGACATGACTACCAGTTTTCACTTTTATGAGTGGCAATTTACCAGTCAAATCTACGGCATTAACCTTTGCAGGCTGAAACTTACTACGCATATCCTAGTGCCTGCCTATAGGATCTGTAATCAGTTTACCGATCGACAATTCCGAGCTACATGTCCTTCCCCGTGACATTTGTAACACCTAACCACAATCTCTTTCGGTGCCCCTCTATCGGTACAATTCACTCTCGGTCGCTGAAAGTTTTGCGGATTTTGCCGCGAAAATGCTCCTACATATCCTCCTATATGTCGGATGGCAAGATACAGTACAAACATATTAAATAGAAGATATACAATTTAAACACTTACCAAGACACGATACATAACAGGTTAAAATTACATCCTTACATTTCTATCAGTTAAGCTCGCAGAAGTGCCAAAATACCGTCGTTCGATTTTAATGGACCCCGAAACCTTATTTGCGAACATCTTCAACTCGAATATATTTCTTGGCCTTTTATTGAAAGCAAAATGCGCCTTAGTGCTCGGATCACATTTACACAATACCGACTCGATAACCTCCTCCTCTGATCTAGTAGTACGCAGTGCGAACGCTACGGCAACAATGTTGTCCACATACTCAATGAAATTTTCACCCGGTCGCTGCGGCCTATCCAACTCTAGTGCCTCCAACTCACGTAGTCTACCCATAGGAAGGAAGTAGCCAAGAATCGCCCTATGCAAATCATCCCACGATACCCTAGAAGTTGTTGCCTCAACCCATATCTTAAAAAGTTGTCCCTTGGGTTTTTGGAATCAACAATTTCACTATCTGGTGACTACTCGCAGGCGCAATGTCAAAAAGAGGTTTTAATTCTTTCAAAAATTGTAACAGTTGTATTTCATCTGACCCATCAGCTACACTTACATTTTTTATCAATTCCATCAATACCGTTCTATCAGTTTTTGTCAAATCACTCGACTCAAACAACCCTTGATTACAAACAGGGGCTAACTGTAACTCGCTGCAATTCCGACCCATTGTCTGAGTTTGACCATAACTTTGAACCTGTCCATGATTCGGACATAATACATAATTTTGGCCGCTATGTGCCCCAAAAGCGTGAGGATTAGAACCCGCATTTTCATTTCGAACTTCAAGGTTATAGCCAGGCAAAAAGGGATTTGTTTGCGACGGATTTTGAGCAGTTTGATTACGCATTGATGGCATTTCCCTATATTCTGTCTGTGTCGAATTGGCCTCAACGCTCCAAAAGTCTAAATTTGATTACCCAACATTTCCGTGTTGTGTGATATCAACGGTTCCCGCAACGGGATTAAAGGTAACGACCTGAGTACCATGCCGATCTTTTCGACCATTGACATCTACTACCACCGTCATTATTCGCAAATTGTTGTGAAACAGCGTTCTGATGCATTACTCGAGTGGAATGCGCGGCCGGAATATTTTGCTCGCACAGCTGATTCATCGATAGCATATCTGGATAGGGGTTTGGTGGTGAGAGGAGGGGAGGGGTATGCGACAACAAAGGAGCTTGACCCGCTGCCGATTGTTCTGAACCTTCTATTATTGCAGAACATGCAACTCTATTTCGCCTCAAGTGGCGTTCACGTCTGTCATTCGCAGTCGTAAGATAATTTCTATTATACATCTTAAACTTACTGGTCAAACCGAAGCTAACATACGCATAAATAATTTATATATTAAACAAAACAAGTAAGAAACAAACATTGAAATGTACACTTATACAATCATTGAAATACTCACTGAAATAAATACTCACATAACAGAATAATAAATTATCTTATATACTAAACAACCGTATGCGTGCCATCCTATCCAGCATCACCAGACTTATTGATATCTTAGTCTGCTATCATTTTTATTTATGTGAGAAAAAATGGGTTTCTCCGTTCTATAAACCTTATAATTATATCACATAAATAAATATAGTTTCCCCTTACTAATATAATTTTGTTTCAGCAAGAGTTTCTAAGCACAGTGGAATTGCTCTTTGGTTATGAAAACACAATTAATAAATGATCAGATTAATTACCCAGAGGCTCCAGAGTGGATCATGTATCAGTGACACTGGATATTAAACAATAATTATTCTAAATTCAGAGTTATTACCTGTACACAGGAGTTCAATTGACAACACTAAGTTTGATTAACAACGTTTTGTATATTTGCCCTACAACCTTTACATGCTATACCTAGAAACTAGTGAATGAGTCCTTTTAACATCTGTTTAATAAAATCCCCACTATCCGATATTACAATTTAATATCCTTTCGATTTAATTGATTCTTCAGTCTTGACCCTCTCTTGTTTATTTAATTTTTAACAACTGACCGGCTCTACTGCGATAAATAAAAATCAGAAAAAGTCCCTTACCTTAGTGGTAATTATTGCCCTAATCAAAATAGTATTAGTTGAGGCTCATGGTCGGCGCTGTACTTAGCTCTGGCCAGAACTATGTTGTGCAAACACCCACTATGCTAATCCTCAGAGGCTATGTACCGATTGTTGTGAGTTAATTAGCCCTCTGTCCTATGTATCAAATGGGGATCAGTATATTTATTTAAATTTATTTAATTGGGGACGGACGTTAACACCTGGCTCGACCAAACATTCTCATCTTTTATGAGCCTATATGAATTGCGACACAATTGAAATTATTCACTTAATTTATCACCACCAAGGCAGTTTATTTTGTTATTAAACTTTAGCTGATTTCCTTTCGCAGAGCCCAAAATATGTCTATTTACGATTGCTGTATTTAATGGGATCAAGACTGCGCTACACAATATTCTAATTAAATTCTCAAAATACTATGCCCAGATTATGAGCGTATGGCAACAAATCCTTCTAAAAATATACTGACAGCCGTACGCTAGATGTACAATTTTATTAAAATTTATAAACTACTGTACAAAATGCACAGATTTACTGTATTAGACAATTTGTTACTTAATATTCTATTTTTATTGCCACGTGGTATCACTCACCAGAAGCAATACCAAAGTTCTGATTATGAAACTAATTAATTAAATATATATCTTACTTCAGGTACATTGTCAACTTGCAATTCATTGGGATGGCACGATACACTACAAACATATTAAATAGAAGATATACAATTTAAACACTTACCAAGACACGATACACAACAGGTTACAACAAACATAAAACACCTAACTCTCGAAAATTACACCGTTTATCGACGGATTTTTCCTACATATCGGTCGAGGGTGCCCCGATTTTACTTTTTTGAACGAAATTCAAAAGCAAAGGAAATGAATTCAAAGCGCGAGAACTTGGTTTAGACTCGGCGGACTGGATTTGTCGTGGTCGCGACACGTTTTGAACAAGCCAGGTTCGATTATTTGAATCCCACTTTAAACAAATAATTCCGTGAAGCTACACACTAATTATGTTATCACAACGATAATGTACGGATTCGCCTACACGGATTCTTCCCCACGACCCAGTCCTCCTCAATTTCTAATGCACCAGTTTGCCTTAGACACCCTCCGTAACCAGTTAACCCCAATAAGTCTGCAGCGAGACTGAGCTGGGATTCGCACGAGTCCCACCACTCCTCGGCAGGACAGACGTTCCTTATCTTTCTACGATCAGTATAAGTCTGATAACATGGTTCAGAGTCTTTTTACCTCATCACAGAAATGATATCTCTACTGACCTTTAACTGATAAGGAGCTACTTTAGCCTTGCCGATCATATTTGTAACTACATCACCGTATTCTTTCAACAAGTTATAAAATTTAGCCTTTCCTTCCTCAGACATTTCTACTTCTTGAAATTTAAGTCTATCTGGCTTTAAATTGTCCTCGTCTAACAACAACATAATTCTCTGCTTTTCCCCTGAGAAATTAAATTTCAATATCCCTTTATTCGTGTCAAGTTTTAATTTTGAAAAATGGAAAAAATCGTACGCCAAAATCATGTCGCACGGGATGTCATTTACAATCCAAAATATGTAATCCCAAGAAAAATCATCAATTTTTATGAGCATTTTACTTCATGTCTCACAGGTAATTTCGACCTCCCAGCACCCTCTAAGTAATTACTTATTTTTGTCACCCTTTTGACACATTTATCGCCCTTTATTTTATTAAAGTAATTCTTGCTGACTACGCTTTTTGTTGCGCCACTGTCTAAAAGAGCTGTACAGACATGACTACCAGTTTTCACTTTTACGAGTGGCAATTTACCAGTCAAATCTACGGCATTAACCTTTGCAGGCTGAAACTTATTACGCAGATCCCAGTGCCTGCCTATAGGATCTGTAATCAGGTACCGATCGATAATTCCAAGCTATATGTCCTTCCCGGGACATTTGTAACACCTAACCACCCTCTCTTTCGGTGCCCCTCTATCGGTACAATTTACTCTCGGTCGCTGAAAGTTTTGCGGATTTTGCCGCGAAAATGCTGGACCACTCGCCATCCTTACATTTCTATCAGTTACGCTTGCAGGAGTGCCAAAATACCGTCGTTCGATTTTAATGGACCCCGAAACCTTATTTGCGAACATCTTCAACTCGAATATATTTCTTGGCCTTTTATTGAAAGCAAAATGCGCCTTAGTGCTCGGATCACATTTAAACAATACCGACTCGATAACCTCCTCCTCTGATCTAGTAGTACGCAGTGCGAACGCTACGGCAACAATGTTGTCCACATACTCAATGAAATTTTCACCCGGTCGCTGCGGCCTATCCAACTCTAGTGCCTCCAACTCACGTAGTCTACCCATAGGAAGGAAGTAGCCAAGAATCGCCCTATGCAAATCATCCCTCGATACCCTAGAAGTTGTTGCCTCAACCCATATCTTAAAAAGTTGCCCCTTGGTTTTTGGAATCAACAATTTCACTATCTGGTGACTACTCGCAGGCGCAATGTCAAAAAGAGGTTTTAATTCTTTCAAAAATTGTAACAGTTGTATTTCATCTGACCCATCAGCTACACTTACATTTTTTATCAATTCCATCAATACCGTTCTATCAGTTTTTGTCAAATCACTCGACTCAAACAACCCTTGATTAGAAACAGGGGCTAACTGTAACTCGCCGCAATTCCGACCCATTGTCTGAGTTTGACCATAACTTTGAACCTGTCCATGATTCGGACATGATACATAATTTTGGCCGCTATGCGTCCCAAAAGCGTGTGGATTAGAACCCGCATTTTCATTTCGAACCTCAAGGTCAGGCAAAAAGGGATTTGTTTGCGACTGATTTTGAGCAGTTTGATTACGCATTGATGGCATTTCCCTATATTCTGTCTGTATCGAATTGGCCTCAACGCTCCAAAAGTCTAAATTTGATTGCCCAACATTTCCGTGTGTTGTGATATCAACGGTTCCCGCAACGGGATTAAAGGTAACGACCTGAGTACCATGCCGATCTTTTCGACCATTGACATCTCACTACCACCGTCATTATTCGCAAATTGTTGTGAAACAGCGTTCTGATGCATTACTCGACTGGAATGCGCGGCCGGAATATTTTGCTCGCACAGCTGATTCATCGATAGCATATCTGGATAGGGGTTTGGTGGTGAGAGGAGGGGAGGGGTATGCGACAACAAAGGAGCTTGACCCGCTGCCGATTGTTCTGAACCTTCTATTATTGCAGAACATGCAACTCTATTTCGCCTCAAGTGGCGTTCACGTCTGTCATTCGCAGTCGTAAGATAATTTCTATTATACATCTTAAACTTACTGGTCACACCGAAGATAACATACGCATAAATAATTTATATATTAAACAAAACACGTAAGGAACAAACATTGAAATGTACACTTATACAATCATTGAAATACTCACTGAAATAAATACTCACATAACAGAATAATAAATAATCTTATATACTAAAAAACTGTATGCGTGCCATCCTATCCAGCGTCACCATACTTATTGATATCTTAGTCTGCTATCATTTTTATTTATGTGAGAAAAAATGGGTTTCTCCGTTCTATAAACCTTATAATTATATCACATAAATAAATATAGTTTCCCCTTACTAATATAATTTTGTTTCAGCAAGAGTTTCTAAGCACAGTGGAATTGCTCTTTGGTTATGAAAACACAATTAATAAATGATCAGATTAATTACCCAGAGGCTCCAGAGTGGATCATGTATCAGTGACACTGGATATTAAACAATAATTATTCTAAATTCGGGGTTATTACCTGTACACAGGAGTTCAATTGACAACACTAAGTTTGATTAACAAAGTTTTGTATACTTGCCCTACAACCTTTACATACTATACCTAGAAACTAGTGAATGAGTCCTTTTAACATCTGTTTAATAAAATCCCCACTATCCGATATTACAATTTAATATCCTTTCGATTTAATTGATTCTTCAGTCTTGACCCTCTCTTGTTTATTTAATTTTTAACAACTGACCGGCTCTACTGCGATAAATAAAAATCAGAAAAAGTCCCTTAACCTTAGTGGTAATTATTGCCCTAATCAAAATAGTATTAGTCGGCTCATGGTCGGCGCTGTACTTAGCTCTGGCCAGAACTATGTTATGCAAACACCCACTATGCTAATCCTCAGAGGCTATGTACCAATTGTTGTGAGTTAATTAGCCCTCTGTCCTATGTATCAAATGGGGATAAGTATATTTATTTAAATTTATTTAATTGGGGACGGACGTTAACACCTGGCTCGACCAAACATTCTCATCTTTTATGAGCCTATATGAATTGCGACATAATTGAAATTATTCACTTAATTTATCACCACCAAGGCAGTTTATTTTGTTATTAAACTTTAGCTGATTTCCTATCGCAGAGCCCAAAATATGTCTATTTACGATTGCTGTATTTAATGGGATCAAGACTGCGCTACACAAAATTCTAATTAAATTCTCAAAATACTATGCCCAGATTATGAGCGTATGGCAACAAATCCTTCTAAAAATATACTGACAGCCGTACGCTAGATGTACAATTTTATTTAAATTTATAAACTACTGTACAAAATGCACAGATTTACTGTATCAGACAATTTGTTACTTAATATTCTATTTTTATTGCCACGTGGTATCACTCACCAGAAGCAATACCAAAGTTCTGATTATGAAACTAATTAATTAAATATATATTTTACTTCAGGTACATTGTCAACTTGCAATTCATTGGGATGGCACGATACACTACAAACATATTAAATAGAAGATATACAATTTAAACACTTACCAAGACACGATACATAACAGGTTACAACAAACATAAAACACCTAACTCTCGCAAATTACACCGTTTATCGACGGATTTTTCCTACATATCGGTCGAGGGCGCCCCGATTTTACTTTTTTGAACGAAATTCAAAATCCAAGGAATTGAATTCAAAGCACGAGAACTTGGTTTAGACTCGGCGGACTGGATTTGTCGTGGTCGCGACACGTTTTGAACAAGCCAGGTTCGATTATTTGAATCCCACTTTAAACAAATAATTCCGTGAAGCTACACACTAATTATGTTATCACGACGATAATGTACGGATTCGCCTACACGGATTCTTCCCCACGACCCAGTCCTCCTCAATTTCTAATGCACCAATTTGCCTTAGACACCCTCCGTAACCAGTTAACCCCAATAAGTCTGCAGCGAGAGTGAGCTGGGATTCGCACGGGTCCCCCCACTCCTCGGCAGGACGGACGTTCCTTATCTTTCTACGATCAGTATAAGTCTGATAACATGGTCCAGAGTCTTTTTACCTCATCACAGAAATGATATCTCTACTGACCCTTAACTGATAAGGAGCTACTTTAGCCTTGCCGATGATCATATTTGTAACTACATCCCCGTATTCTTTCAACAAGTTATAAAATTTAGCCTTTCCCTCCTCAGACATTTCTACTTCTTGAAATTTAAGTCTATCTGGCTTTAAATTGTCCTCGTCTAACAACAACATAATTCTCTGCTTTTCCCCTGAGAAATTAAATTTCAATATCCCTTTATTCGTGTCAAGTTTTAATTTTGAAAAATGGAAAAAATCGTACGCCAAAATCATGTCGCACGGGATGTCATTTACAATCCAAAATATGTAATCCCAAGAAAAATCGTCAATTTTTATGTGCATTTTACTTCATGTCTCACAGGTAATTTCGACCTCCCAGCACCCTCTAAGTAATTACTTATTTTTGTCACCCTTTTGACACATTTATCGCCCTTTATTTTATTAAAGTAATTCTTGCTGACTACGCTTTTTGTTGCGCCACTGTCTAAAAGAGCTGTACAGACATGACTACCAGTTTTCACTTTTATGAGTGGCAATTTACCAGTCAAATCTACGGCATTAACCTTTGCAGGCTGAAACTTACTACGCATATCCTAGTGCCTGCCTATAGGATCTGTAATCAGTTTACCGATCGACAATTCCGAGCTACATGTCCTTCCCCGTGACATTTGTAACACCTAACCACAATCTCTTTCGGTGCCCCTCTATCGGTACAATTCACTCTCGGTCGCTGAAAGTTTTGCGGATTTTGCCGCGAAAATGCTCCTACATATCCTCCTATATGTCGGATGGCAAGATACAGTACAAACATATTAAATAGAAGATATACAATTTAAACACTTACCAAGACACGATACATAACAGGTTAAAATTACATCCTTACATTTCTATCAGTTAAGCTCGCAGAAGTGCCAAAATACCGTCGTTCGATTTTAATGGACCCCGAAACCTTATTTGCGAACATCTTCAACTCGAATATATTTCTTGGCCTTTTATTGAAAGCAAAATGCGCCTTAGTGCTCGGATCACATTTACACAATACCGACTCGATAACCTCCTCCTCTGATCTAGTAGTACGCAGTGCGAACGCTACGGCAACAATGTTGTCCACATACTCAATGAAATTTTCACCCGGTCGCTGCGGCCTATCCAACTCTAGTGCCTCCAACTCACGTAGTCTACCCATAGGAAGGAAGTAGCCAAGAATCGCCCTATGCAAATCATCCCACGATACCCTAGAAGTTGTTGCCTCAACCCATATCTTAAAAAGTTGTCCCTTGGGTTTTTGGAATCAACAATTTCACTATCTGGTGACTACTCGCAGGCGCAATGTCAAAAAGAGGTTTTAATTCTTTCAAAAATTGTAACAGTTGTATTTCATCTGACCCATCAGCTACACTTACATTTTTTATCAATTCCATCAATACCGTTCTATCAGTTTTTGTCAAATCACTCGACTCAAACAACCCTTGATTACAAACAGGGGCTAACTGTAACTCGCTGCAATTCCGACCCATTGTCTGAGTTTGACCATAACTTTGAACCTGTCCATGATTCGGACATAATACATAATTTTGGCCGCTATGTGCCCCAAAAGCGTGAGGATTAGAACCCGCATTTTCATTTCGAACTTCAAGGTTATAGCCAGGCAAAAAGGGATTTGTTTGCGACGGATTTTGAGCAGTTTGATTACGCATTGATGGCATTTCCCTATATTCTGTCTGTGTCGAATTGGCCTCAACGCTCCAAAAGTCTAAATTTGATTACCCAACATTTCCGTGTTGTGTGATATCAACGGTTCCCGCAACGGGATTAAAGGTAACGACCTGAGTACCATGCCGATCTTTTCGACCATTGACATCTACTACCACCGTCATTATTCGCAAATTGTTGTGAAACAGCGTTCTGATGCATTACTCGAGTGGAATGCGCGGCCGGAATATTTTGCTCGCACAGCTGATTCATCGATAGCATATCTGGATAGGGGTTTGGTGGTGAGAGGAGGGGAGGGGTATGCGACAACAAAGGAGCTTGACCCGCTGCCGATTGTTCTGAACCTTCTATTATTGCAGAACATGCAACTCTATTTCGCCTCAAGTGGCGTTCACGTCTGTCATTCGCAGTCGTAAGATAATTTCTATTATACATCTTAAACTTACTGGTCAAACCGAAGCTAACATACGCATAAATAATTTATATATTAAACAAAACAAGTAAGAAACAAACATTGAAATGTACACTTATACAATCATTGAAATACTCACTGAAATAAATACTCACA
Source organism: Allygus modestus (assembly GCA_963675035.1). Lineage (NCBI taxonomy): Eukaryota > Metazoa > Arthropoda > Insecta > Hemiptera > Cicadellidae > Allygus > Allygus modestus. The sequence continues at coordinate 53,012,825 of OY776111.1, read as the reverse complement.
TAACAGAATAATAAATTATCTTATATACTAAACAACCGTATGCGTGCCATCCTATCCAGCATCACCAGACTTATTGATATCTTAGTCTGCTATCATTTTTATTTATGTGAGAAAAAATGGGTTTCTCCGTTCTATAAACCTTATAATTATATCACATAAATAAATATAGTTTCCCCTTACTAATATAATTTTGTTTCAGCAAGAGTTTCTAAGCACAGTGGAATTGCTCTTTGGTTATGAAAACACAATTAATAAATGATCAGATTAATTACCCAGAGGCTCCAGAGTGGATCATGTATCAGTGACACTGGATATTAAACAATAATTATTCTAAATTCAGAGTTATTACCTGTACACAGGAGTTCAATTGACAACACTAAGTTTGATTAACAACGTTTTGTATATTTGCCCTACAACCTTTACATGCTATACCTAGAAACTAGTGAATGAGTCCTTTTAACATCTGTTTAATAAAATCCCCACTATCCGATATTACAATTTAATATCCTTTCGATTTAATTGATTCTTCAGTCTTGACCCTCTCTTGTTTATTTAATTTTTAACAACTGACCGGCTCTACTGCGATAAATAAAAATCAGAAAAAGTCCCTTACCTTAGTGGTAATTATTGCCCTAATCAAAATAGTATTAGTTGAGGCTCATGGTCGGCGCTGTACTTAGCTCTGGCCAGAACTATGTTGTGCAAACACCCACTATGCTAATCCTCAGAGGCTATGTACCGATTGTTGTGAGTTAATTAGCCCTCTGTCCTATGTATCAAATGGGGATCAGTATATTTATTTAAATTTATTTAATTGGGGACGGACGTTAACACCTGGCTCGACCAAACATTCTCATCTTTTATGAGCCTATATGAATTGCGACACAATTGAAATTATTCACTTAATTTATCACCACCAAGGCAGTTTATTTTGTTATTAAACTTTAGCTGATTTCCTTTCGCAGAGCCCAAAATATGTCTATTTACGATTGCTGTATTTAATGGGATCAAGACTGCGCTACACAATATTCTAATTAAATTCTCAAAATACTATGCCCAGATTATGAGCGTATGGCAACAAATCCTTCTAAAAATATACTGACAGCCGTACGCTAGATGTACAATTTTATTAAAATTTATAAACTACTGTACAAAATGCACAGATTTACTGTATTAGACAATTTGTTACTTAATATTCTATTTTTATTGCCACGTGGTATCACTCACCAGAAGCAATACCAAAGTTCTGATTATGAAACTAATTAATTAAATATATATCTTACTTCAGGTACATTATCAACTTGCAATTCATTGGGATGGCACGATACACTACAAACATATTAAATAGAAGATATACAATTTAAACACTTACCAAGACACGATACACAACAGGTTACAACAAACATAAAACACCTAACTCTCGAAAATTACACCGTTTATCGACGGATTTTTCCTACATATCGGTCGAGGGTGCCCCGATTTTACTTTTTTGAACGAAATTCAAAAGCAAAGGAAATGAATTCAAAGCGCGAGAACTTGGTTTAGACTCGGCGGACTGGATTTGTCGTGGTCGCGACACGTTTTGAACAAGCCAGGTTCGATTATTTGAATCCCACTTTAAACAAATAATTCCGTGAAGCTACACACTAATTATGTTATCACAACGATAATGTACGGATTCGCCTACACGGATTCTTCCCCACGACCCAGTCCTCCTCAATTTCTAATGCACCAGTTTGCCTTAGACACCCTCCGTAACCAGTTAACCCCAATAAGTCTGCAGCGAGACTGAGCTGGGATTCGCACGAGTCCCACCACTCCTCGGCAGGACAGACGTTCCTTATCTTTCTACGATCAGTATAAGTCTGATAACATGGTTCAGAGTCTTTTTACCTCATCACAGAAATGATATCTCTACTGACCTTTAACTGATAAGGAGCTACTTTAGCCTTGCCGATCATATTTGTAACTACATCACCGTATTCTTTCAACAAGTTATAAAATTTAGCCTTTCCTTCCTCAGACATTTCTACTTCTTGAAATTTAAGTCTATCTGGCTTTAAATTGTCCTCGTCTAACAACAACATAATTCTCTGCTTTTCCCCTGAGAAATTAAATTTCAATATCCCTTTATTCGTGTCAAGTTTTAATTTTGAAAAATGGAAAAAATCGTACGCCAAAATCATGTCGCACGGGATGTCATTTACAATCCAAAATATGTAATCCCAAGAAAAATCATCAATTTTTATGAGCATTTTACTTCATGTCTCACAGGTAATTTCGACCTCCCAGCACCCTCTAAGTAATTACTTATTTTTGTCACCCTTTTGACACATTTATCGCCCTTTATTTTATTAAAGTAATTCTTGCTGACTACGCTTTTTGTTGCGCCACTGTCTAAAAGAGCTGTACAGACATGACTACCAGTTTTCACTTTTACGAGTGGCAATTTACCAGTCAAATCTACGGCATTAACCTTTGCAGGCTGAAACTTATTACGCAGATCCCAGTGCCTGCCTATAGGATCTGTAATCAGGTACCGATCGATAATTCCAAGCTATATGTCCTTCCCGGGACATTTGTAACACCTAACCACCCTCTCTTTCGGTGCCCCTCTATCGGTACAATTTACTCTCGGTCGCTGAAAGTTTTGCGGATTTTGCCGCGAAAATGCTGGACCACTCGCCATCCTTACATTTCTATCAGTTACGCTTGCAGGAGTGCCAAAATACCGTCGTTCGATTTTAATGGACCCCGAAACCTTATTTGCGAACATCTTCAACTCGAATATATTTCTTGGCCTTTTATTGAAAGCAAAATGCGCCTTAGTGCTCGGATCACATTTAAACAATACCGACTCGATAACCTCCTCCTCTGATCTAGTAGTACGCAGTGCGAACGCTACGGCAACAATGTTGTCCACATACTCAATGAAATTTTCACCCGGTCGCTGCGGCCTATCCAACTCTAGTGCCTCCAACTCACGTAGTCTACCCATAGGAAGGAAGTAGCCAAGAATCGCCCTATGCAAATCATCCCTCGATACCCTAGAAGTTGTTGCCTCAACCCATATCTTAAAAAGTTGCCCCTTGGTTTTTGGAATCAACAATTTCACTATCTGGTGACTACTCGCAGGCGCAATGTCAAAAAGAGGTTTTAATTCTTTCAAAAATTGTAACAGTTGTATTTCATCTGACCCATCAGCTACACTTACATTTTTTATCAATTCCATCAATACCGTTCTATCAGTTTTTGTCAAATCACTCGACTCAAACAACCCTTGATTAGAAACAGGGGCTAACTGTAACTCGCCGCAATTCCGACCCATTGTCTGAGTTTGACCATAACTTTGAACCTGTCCATGATTCGGACATGATACATAATTTTGGCCGCTATGCGTCCCAAAAGCGTGTGGATTAGAACCCGCATTTTCATTTCGAACCTCAAGGTCAGGCAAAAAGGGATTTGTTTGCGACTGATTTTGAGCAGTTTGATTACGCATTGATGGCATTTCCCTATATTCTGTCTGTATCGAATTGGCCTCAACGCTCCAAAAGTCTAAATTTGATTGCCCAACATTTCCGTGTGTTGTGATATCAACGGTTCCCGCAACGGGATTAAAGGTAACGACCTGAGTACCATGCCGATCTTTTCGACCATTGACATCTCACTACCACCGTCATTATTCGCAAATTGTTGTGAAACAGCGTTCTGATGCATTACTCGACTGGAATGCGCGGCCGGAATATTTTGCTCGCACAGCTGATTCATCGATAGCATATCTGGATAGGGGTTTGGTGGTGAGAGGAGGGGAGGGGTATGCGACAACAAAGGAGCTTGACCCGCTGCCGATTGTTCTGAACCTTCTATTATTGCAGAACATGCAACTCTATTTCGCCTCAAGTGGCGTTCACGTCTGTCATTCGCAGTCGTAAGATAATTTCTATTATACATCTTAAACTTACTGGTCACACCGAAGATAACATACGCATAAATAATTTATATATTAAACAAAACACGTAAGGAACAAACATTGAAATGTACACTTATACAATCATTGAAATACTCACTGAAATAAATACTCACATAACAGAATAATAAATAATCTTATATACTAAAAAACTGTATGCGTGCCATCCTATCCAGCGTCACCATACTTATTGATATCTTAGTCTGCTATCATTTTTATTTATGTGAGAAAAAATGGGTTTCTCCGTTCTATAAACCTTATAATTATATCACATAAATAAATATAGTTTCCCCTTACTAATATAATTTTGTTTCAGCAAGAGTTTCTAAGCACAGTGGAATTGCTCTTTGGTTATGAAAACACAATTAATAAATTATCAGATTAATTACCCAGAGGCTCCAGAGTGGATCATGTATCAGTGACACTGGATATTAAACAATAATTATTCTAAATTCGGGGTTATTACCTGTACACAGGAGTTCAATTGACAACACTAAGTTTGATTAACAAAGTTTTGTATACTTGCCCTACAACCTTTACATACTATACCTAGAAACTAGTGAATGAGTCCTTTTAACATCTGTTTAATAAAATCCCCACTATCCGATATTACAATTTAATATCCTTTCGATTTAATTGATTCTTCAGTCTTGACCCTCTCTTGTTTATTTAATTTTTAACAACTGACCGGCTCTACTGCGATAAATAAAAATCAGAAAAAGTCCCTTAACCTTAGTGGTAATTATTGCCCTAATCAAAATAGTATTAGTCGGCTCATGGTCGGCGCTGTACTTAGCTCTGGCCAGAACTATGTTATGCAAACACCCACTATGCTAATCCTCAGAGGCTATGTACCAATTGTTGTGAGTTAATTAGCCCTCTGTCCTATGTATCAAATGGGGATAAGTATATTTATTTAAATTTATTTAATTGGGGACGGACGTTAACACCTGGCTCGACCAAACATTCTCATCTTTTATGAGCCTATATGAATTGCGACACAATTGAAATTATTCACTTAATTTATCACCACCAAGGCAGTTTATTTTGTTATTAAACTTTAGCTGATTTCCTTTCGCAGAGCCCAAAATATGTCTATTTACGATTGCTGTATTTAATGGGATCAAGACTGCGCTACACAAAATTCTAATTAAATTCTCAAAATACTATGCCCAGATTATGAGCGTATGGCAACAAATCCTTCTAAAAATATACTGACAGCCGTACGCTAGATGTACAATTTTATTTAAATTTATAAACTACTGTACAAAATGCACAGATTTACTGTATCAGACAATTTGTTACTTAATATTCTATTTTTATTGCCACGTGGTATCACTCACCAGAAGCAATACCAAAGTTCTGATTATGAAACTAATTAATTAAATATATATTTTACTTCAGGTACATTGTCAACTTGCAATTCATTGGGATGGCACGATACACTACAAACATATTAAATAGAAGATATACAATTTAAACACTTACCAAGACACGATACATAACAGGTTACAACAAACATAAAACACCTAACTCTCGCAAATTACACCGTTTATCGACGGATTTTTCCTACATATCGGTCGAGGGTGCCCCGATTTTACTTTTTTGAACGAAATTCAAAAGCCAAGGAATTGAATTCAAAGCGCGAGAACTTGGTTTAGACTCGGCGGACTGGATTTGTCGTGGTCACGACACGTTTTGAACAAGCCAGGTTCGATTATTTGAATCCCACTTTAAACAAATAATTCCGTGAAGCTACACACTAATTATGTTATCACGACGATAATGTACGGATTCGCCTACACGGATTCTTCCCCACGACCCAGTCCTCCTCAATTTCTAATGCACCAATTTGCCTTAGACACCCTCCGTAACCAGTTAACCCCAATAAGTCTGCAGCGAGAGTGAGCTGGGATTCGCACGCGTCCCCCCACTCCTCGGCAGGACAGACGTTCCTTATCTTTCTACGATCAGTATAGGTCTGATAACATGGTCCAGAGTCTTTTTACCTCATCACACCTGTGCTTGGCTTTTTCTCGGACCAAAAACAAACGATTCTGAGTACGGACGCGAGCCGTAAGGGAATTAGTGGGGAAATGTTACAACAACAGGAAGATGGGACTCTCAGGCCGGTAGTGTATGTGAGTAGGAAAATTTTGGGTACTGAAAACAAATGGAGTGTTTCGGAACTAGAGTTGTTGGCGATTGTTTACTCCGTGAATCATTTCCGCAGCATGTTGTTCGGCAAGTATTTTGAGGTACAGAGTGATCACAGCTCACTGCAGTATTACAAGAATATTAGGTGTTTGAGTTCAAGGTTAAGTAGGCTAGCTCTTAAACTCACTGACTACGACTTCAAAATTGTGCATAAGACTGGTGCAAGTATGCGGGTAGCGGATTTACTCAGTAGATACCCCTTGGACAAGGATGTGGACCAGGAAGCGGCAAAAGAGGAGTTTGAAATAAATGTTGTCAAAACAGTAAATGTTCGTCAGTTACAACTGGAGGACAGTTATTTGTTTAAGATTAGGTCAGCGCTTATAGACCCGGAAAACGCTGACAGGCAGATTCGCAGAGCGACGAGATTGTTTGTGCTGACGGACGATGTCTTGTTTTACAAACTATACACGCCGTATCAAACGAAATATGTCCTTGCCTTACCGGAAGTTTTGAAAGGTGATGTTTTGAAGGCGTATCATGAGTCATTAACTTCTGGGGCTCATAGTGGCATTGCAAAAACAGTTGGGAAGATTAGGGAGAAATATTATTGGAAGAACATGGTCACTGACATTAGGAAGTTTGTCACTTCATGTTTTCAATGTCAGATTAATAAACCTGATAGGCAGAAACAAGCGGGGTTTTTATAGCCTATAGTTCCAACAAAACCCTTTAGTGTTCTAGTGCTAGATTATTTGGGACCACTGCCGAAGTCGAACAGAAGACAGTATATATTGGTGTGCATGGACAGCACAACCAGATATGCTGTAGTAAGAGCGACTGAAAAAGCTGACTCCCATGCAACGGCTAGGTTCGTATTGGAATATATTGTTCCAAGATTTGGGGTTCCGGCTGTTATTAGGAGTGACCGTGGAGGCCACCTAATTGCAGAGGTTTTGAAACAACTGTACACTGCTCTGGGTGCTGAATTGAGGACTAGTACTGCATATCATCCCCAAAGCCAAGGACTGGTGGAACGTTATAACTCTACACTTCTTACCATGTTAAAATTTTAAGTGAATGAAAATCACTCGGACTGGGCAAAGTACGTGTATATGGTTACTTTCGTGTATAACACGAGTGTTCAAGGGTCAAGTGGTTATTCTCCGTTTTTTCTTTTACATGGTTTTGAGGCCACTCAGCCGATCGATCTTGCGATATTGCCCATGATACCGGATCATGACGTTTTGAAGGCAATAACGGCTCTTCATGATATAAGAGGGAAATTACCAGAAATATATGCAAAGGCACAGAAAAAACAGTGTCTGCATTATGACAAACACAGAAGGGAGATTTCCTATAACGTTGGTGACGACTTCCTGTTGGAAGCTCCTTTCGTGGGGAAAACGGGCACTAGGAAACTCGCTCCTTTGTACTTTGGACCGTACCGGATAACCAAAGTACTGAGCCCTTTAAATTATGAGATTGATAAGGTGAAAGCTGGAAAATGGGCTAAGGATGTGGTGCATGTCAGCAGACTTAAAAAGTACCATGGAGGTGATGTGAAGGGCGTGGGATAAGGAGCGTCTCATGAAACGAAGATATGTGTATTTTTGCTTTATTTATGGGTTAAATGTAGGTTTAGGGTTAATTTATGGTAACGTAAAATGTTGTTTCTACTCATGTACAGGTTTTAATGAAATCTTTAAAGTTGGTTGTTCGTGTTTAATGTTATGTTCCGAGAAACCTTTCTCTACCTTTCCTTGCTATATTACTCAGATTTTCTACATGGAAGCTGAAGTGCTGCACTTTTCAGTCGTGATATTCTGGACTGAGTAGGGGTATTCAGGACTGAGAGGTGTAAGGTGCTCATATGGCAACAAAGCATTTAGGCAGAATGCCTATGGATCGTCTGGTCGGACTGAGTAATATATTTCCTTGTTTTCCTCAACGTCTATTTAGGGTCAAGAGTGTTTTATTATACAGGGTGTCACAAAAATGCGTAGCGCGCTATGCAGAACCGGATTCTACATACAAAAACAAGTCGAAAATGTACAGTAACATTTTTGCGATTTCGGATTAGTTTAGTCATAATCCGCCATTTTGTATTTTTTTGAAAATAATTAATAATTCAAAAACCCTTCGAGATATTTTTTTGAAACTTAGCATAAACTTTAAATTTCTGGTTTTTAACATTTAACTTTTTTTTTTAACTGGTTTTTTTTTTTATTTAACTTTTCAAATTTCAAAATGGCGGCCATTTAAATATTTCAAAGTTAAATTCCATGAAAAATAGCAACTAAAAGAAAGTTTTACAAGACATAACATTTAAAGCACTTTGTAATTCAAATCTAATGACGTTTTTACTGTAAAAATCGGTTAATAAATAAAAAAGTTATGATAATTTTTTTATAATAAATTTCAAAATGGCGGCCATATACAAATTTCAAAGTCAAATTCCTGGAAAACTAGCAACTAAAACAAAATTTTACAGAACATAAAATTTGAAGGACTTGGTCAAATGCACTAAGGAATTTTACTTTGAACATTTTATATGGCCGCCATTTTGAAATTTATTATAAAAAATTATCATAACTTTTTTATTTACTAACCGATTTTTACAGTAAAAACGTCATTAGATTTGAATTACATAGTGCTTTAAATTTTATGTCTTGTAAAACTTTGTTTTAGTTGCTATTTTTCATGGAATTTGACTTTGAAATATTTAAATGGCCGCCATTTTGAAATTTTATAAGTTTAATACAAATTATTTTTGAAAAATGTTAAAAACCAGAAACTTAATGTTTATACCAAGTTTCAAAAATATATCTCGAAGGGTTTTTGAATTATTAATTATTTTCAAAAAAATACAAAATGGCGGATAAGCCGAAATCGAACAAATTTTACTTCAAATTTTCAACTTGTTTTTGTATTTAGAATATGGTTCTGCATAGCGCGCTACGCATTTTTGTGACACCCTGTATAGTAGAAGTTAGGGCTATAAGTATGTTTTACCTAAACAGATTTTGTATTGTACTGTGCATATAAATTTTGAAGTAATTGTTTTATATTTTTTTTTTGTGTGTATATTGTTTTGACCTATATTGAGTAATGTGATTGTTTTATATATTTTATAATTTTAGTGTCATTTGACGTAGGCCTAGATTAACTGGAAAATATAAATTTTGTAAATAACGATGAGATTACTACAGTTCAGGGGTTTTTTACAAGGGTTAGTAGACTAAAGATTCGTGACCAAGTTTAGTTATTTCTCTCAGGTGATTGTGGTTTCTAAGGTTATTGTAAAGCGTTCTGAAGGTGGATGGTCAGTGATTTGGGGGTTTCCAAATTAGAGTTTTGTAAGGGTTTGTTTTATTTCAATTATAGTTTATTAATTAAAATGGGGTTTGTGACAGTGGCTGCTCTCAGGTGACAAATGCGACTGCTCACTTTTGGACAGATAGTTTATATAAAGAATGTCAATGTGTAATATTTGTTGTTAGTTTTTTACAGAGTTCTCAGTTGAGCAGTTTGACTTGGAAGCGACCTTGGCTTGGCTGGGTGTGTTGTGCTGATTCAGCTGCTGCCACTGTTCACCTTGCTGACAGCTGGAGTCTGACACCTCAGAACTGCTAACCCTTATTGTTTACGGTGTCACACCGTATGTAATAGTATACATTTTATTTGTTTGTTTACTCTCTCTGGTAATGAGTTTTTTGTGATAATTTGTAGTTTTTTTTGAGACGTTATAAGTTTGAGTAGGAATTTATTTGGTTTAAATTTGTTTAGGGTTTTCATAGGAAGTTTAAGTTTGTTGGGTTTTTACTTTGTAAGATTAATTATGACTTATAACAGGATTTAATTTATTTTTGTATTACTTGTGAGAAGATTAACTTGATTCATGTGTCAGATGTTTGAGAATTAAAGTGTAATTAACTGTTTAGGATTTTGGGCAGCATTCATAAACAGGTTATTTTTATTTTTGTGACAGAAGGATTGATAATGCTTAAATGGGGGATTAGTTTAATTTTTGAAATTATGGGGGATAATTTTTTAATTTTGTTTATGCTCCCGGGATTTTGTTGTTGTGTGCCGGTGAGTGTATTTACAGGGAGTCATTTTCGGAAATTAGAGCCTCTGGCAATTTATGAAGCCTCGATTCCTTTAACTTATGTTCTTCCGAACAACCAGTTCAGGTTGCCCGACCTTTCATCTTTCCCTTTGCCTGTCTGTCCGTTCTCTGACATTCGACTGAGGAAAATGACGGCGGCAGCGGTGGAACTCGACCGGCTTATTATAGACCTTCAGCGGCGAGAGACTTTTCATGGAAACATAACCGAGGAGGCGAGGGGGCGGTGAGCGATAGACATAATTGGCAACATTTTGAACTGGTGCTGTGGGACGGCGACGGACACAGAGCTGCATACGCTAACGAACAACGAAGAGGCTGTGAATAAACATCTTAATTCCCTGCAGGACGTTATGAAGGGTGATCATTTGGACTTGGTGAAGAATGTGGAGCAGATGAAGAACTTCTCAAGTGACGTCTCGTTGGGGAAGGTGCACGCGGCACTTGACGTCATTAAGATGGATATGAGTCAGAGGGTACCGGCGGAGAAGATTTACAGTGTCCTGGTGTCACATATTACTGTGTAGGGTTGAGCCCTGTCAGAATAGGAAGACTAAATTCATTTGGGGTTTTGAGTTCGATAGTAGTTTTGTGTGTGGGATTATTTGATAAAAGGGAATATTATCGAGGGATTTATACACATTAAATTGGGTGGTCTGATTTCCTATAAATCAAGGTACAGTCTCTAAATTATTAAGGGGATCAAGATACTTTGACCGTGCTGCCTCCAGGACGCTACCTGGGGTTAACCAATTTGATTATACTTAACTTAGGTATTATTACCAATTGTACTTTACCAGAGAGAGAGAGAAGTGAGGACCAAATAAAACAGTGTTAAACCTAGGAAACTTGTCTCATTGTGAGAAACCTACTCTAAAGGGTACTCATTAAGCTACGCTCCTGGTGTTTGTATATCGACGAGGTCGTGTACATCACAGAATCGATCATTTATGTTGATAGCTCATTATTCGCAGCCGGCGGATGTCTTCTTCAAAAGGACCCAGATACAAATCAATTACATCCTATTAGTTATCTGTCGAAAAAATACACGGAAACTCAAAGACGGTACTCAAATGCGGAAAGAGAAATGTTAGCATTGGTTTACACAGTCAACTACTTCCGAGAATTCACACTGGGAAGACAGACCACAGTATATACGGATTGCCAGGCACTGGTACATTATAAAAATTTCAAAAACACATCGTCACGGTTAAACAGACTAGCTCTATCACTTGTCGATTACGATATAGAAGTAAAATACAAAAAAGGAACTAGTAATTTGTTAGCAGATAGCTTATCAAGAAACCCATTAGACGAACAATTAGAAGAGGACATGTTTAAGGTAGCATTACATATGCAGGAGATTAAAACAGAAAATTTTGAAGAGTTACAGGCAAAAGACCCCTATCTGAAACAAATTAAACTAGCAAAAATAGCTCCTGATAGGGTAGATAAGAAACTAAGACGTTTATCAAGACAATACGAGGAAAAGAACGGACTATTATTTTATAAACAATTTAATGGTAACGATACAAACTATTTGCTAGCCATGCCACAGGAGAAAGTACCCGAGATCCTACAAGCGTTTCACGATAACAAATACTCGGGCGGTCATTACTCAAATTTTAAAACAGCAAAAAAAATTAAAGCTAGATATCACTGGCCATCAATGACCAAAGATATAACACAGTACACAAAAACATGTGAAGAATGTCAATTAAAAAGAACTCCAACATATAAAGGTTACGGAAAATTGCAGCCGCAAGTCCCACCAACTAGGCCCTTCGAAAGATTGATTATTGATTTCTTAGGACCCCTAGGCACGAGTTACGGTTACAAATATATATTAGTAGTAACAGATGCTACGACAAGGATGGCATTTACGGAACCCACCAGGACATCTGAAACAAAAACAGTCGCTAATAAACTGTTGGAACTATTTTGTGTATACGGTTACCCACGTATAATTACACACGATAACGCGAGTCATTTCATGGGACAGGTACTCAAACAACTTTTTCAGAGCTTAGGCATAACACAACGGGCTGGTGCTCCTTACATGCAGCAAGTGCAAGGATTAACTGAAAGAATGAATCTTGTTTTAAGAAAAAAACCATCTCTCACTACACTGAAAAACAACCAAATACATGGTCTAAAGTCTTAAAATACGTAACGTTCTCTTACAATACTACGATAAATAAGTCAACTGGATATTCCCCATTTTATTTGATGTTCGGTAAAGAAGCGAACTTACCATCGGACTACATTTACGTTCACGACCAACAAGATCACGATATCTTACAAGAAATAAAAGCTATTCAAAATGTACGGAATGAAATGCCTAAAATTATAGAAGCCGCACAAAATAGGCAGAAAAAATATTTCGACAAAACAAAGCGTGATTTAATTCTAGAACTGGGCGATGAAGTATGTCATTTAACTTTGTTAAAAAAACTGAAAGCACTTGGTATTAAAGGGAGTAGTCTAAAATGGTTTGACTCCTATTTATATGGGCGAAGTCAATTTGTTGAAATAAAATCAAATAATAATAATTTGTTTAGTACAATAAATTCATTAAAACGTAACATTAAGTGGGGTGTACCTCAAGGTTCAATATTAGGCCCAATTTTATTTCTATGTTATATAAAATATATGCACCATTTTATTGTACACCCTGAAAAATGTAAATTATGCCTGTATGCTGATGATTCAAATTTAAAAGTGTCTGGGAAAACAGTGGATGACTTGGAAATATCAGCATTCATAGAACTAGAAAATATAAAACAATTTCTTCAACAAAATAACCTTTTTCTAAATACATCAAAAACAAATTTTATGACATTCTCTGCTAAAAATAGAAAAAATTATCCTCAACCTAATTTATAAATGGATTCAGAGCCAATAGGGAAAATTTCCCAGGCAAAGTTTTTGGGGCTTCATGTAGATGAACATTTAAATTGGAATTTTCATGTTGAAAATTTGTTAAAAAAACTCAGTTCAGGATTGTATGCATTGAAACGGATGTCATATTTGTGTAATTTAGATGCACTCAAAAAAATATATTTTGCCCATATTCATTCACATATATGTTATGGTATAGCATTATATGGTGCCACTTCCAAACTTAATTTAAATAAAATTTTAATCGTACAAAAAAGAGCAATAAGAATTATATTACACCTAAAGTTTGATGACTCTGTAAAATTGTATTTTAACCCTAGCCGTGGCCAACCGGCACGCGGAGCTCCTTTCACGTGTCGCCTGAAATGGCCACCAGCACGCGGAGCTCGTACGGGTCGAAATTTTTGTAACGGTAAAAAAATAATTAAAAGTCAACTCAGAAGTGAACAATATTTATACCATTCGAAAGATCACATTCTAAACTTTCATTTTATTACATAAATGAACCGTTTACAAGTTGTATAACAGTGTCACGACGATTATAATTACTATGAAATTTTGCCGCTACGCCATTCTTGCAGTCGACGCTCGGAAAATGTAAAAACACGACTACTTTGGAATTACCCTGCTCGGGTAATTTTTGTCTTAGGATGTTGCGGGTGGTACCACTGCATAGCCAAAGAATTTAGTTTCACTGTGGTATTGATTTTTAGAACGAAATATTGATTGCACAACAGTTACGATTTTATAAACACAGCTGTTTTCTGAATTCGTAACAAATGGCCAACCGGCATGCGGAGCCCCTATGGAAAATGCGAATTACATCCAGTGCAAGTTATAAATACTAGTCATATAATATTTCATTTTGAAGAGGAAGAAATTTAGCTTTTGACATTGGCAGCCCTGCGCATCGCCTTTTCCTGCTGCTGTCTTGCAGCAGAAGGAAATGAGTCACTCATCTGACATTTGCTGCGCAGAAGTCAGCCATTTCGCGATTCTATCGGCGTCCTTAGTGAGTTTGCGCTCGCGTGTATCCGCGAATTATTGCTAAATCCGTTATTATTTCGGAGTGTTAGTGTTGGTGAAGTGTGTGTGTGTATATAACAGTAATCTTTATGCATTTTATTATGCATAAATATTACTGAAGTGTGTGAAATAGTGTTTCTAAAAAGTCGTGTTTTTCTTTTGTCTTGAATGTTCAAGTGTGATATAAACCAACAGGATAACATAATAATGGGAAGGGGGTGAGTAATTATATTTATTTTTATTACTTTTACAATTGTAAGGTAGGATGTATTTCATTATTGAGTAGGCCTAATATAAAAAATAATAATTTTGTAATTTTTCCTACATGGTTACCGCAATTTTCAAATTTTGCGGTTTTCCGTATATACTTACATAATACTTACAAATAAAATTCTTTCCCCAACATATTATACATTTCTATGTAGGGCATTGAATGTCCTACTAAATGTATATATAGTATTTGGAGGAATAAATTTCTAAAAAAAGTTATATACTAAATACCGTAGAATCTTTTTTTTTCCGAATACGCTAAAATTTTCAATATTCATCTAATCATAAGTGATAACAATTTTTTACCATAAACTTTATGACTTTTTTACATTCCCTATTTCATTAGCTTTACAAATATATACATATTATTATTAGCATATACATATTTACATTACCTTTTTACAGTACTAACTAACACTGTACAAATTTCACATTTTGCGGTTTTCCGTATATACTTACATAATACCTACAAATAAAATTTTTTCCCCAACATATTATACATTTCTATGTAGGGAATTGAATTGTCTACAAAATGTATATAATGAATTTTCCATAAAAAATCGGACAAAAAAGTTTTACCGAGGCTGCTTTTGAAATTTCAAAAATAAATTTCAATTTTTTTATATTTTTTTTACTTCGCTGAAAAAATTATCTCTTAGATCTTTTTTATTTGACTATTACATGATGCCCCTGTTCTTTCTGAACAAAATGAATATGTGGTTGGCTATGTTTAGTTCTCATTTCAAATTTATACGAATTTTCAAAAAAAGGTCTGCAAAATCGCCAAAATTGGTTGGCCATTCTACAGTTTTTGGGTGGCCACTGCTAGGGTTAAAGACCTGAATATTTTAACAGTTTATGGAGCATACATATATGAAACAATATGTCTTGCGAGAGAAGAAAATATAAGAATAGAGCCTTTGGAAACTCATAACTATAACACTAGGTTCAAAAGAGATATTGTAACCTCACGCCATCAACACAAATTAGAATTTTATAAGAAAAAACCAACTTATGCAGGATATTTATTTTTTAGAAAATTGCCTGCAAGCTTAAAGAATGAAAATAATACTAAATTGTTTAAAACCAAATTAAAAAGATTTTTAATAGAGAAGTCATTATATTCAATTGAGGAATACTTTAACTGATTATCTTTTAATGAGACCAACTTAATGTATTTTTGAATTTTGGTTTTGAATTTTCGACTCTGAAAAGTAGTTATAATATTTATGTTTGTATTTGAAATAGATAGGCTAAGTCTTGACGCTATTTATTATTGTACAACTGTGCATGTATATTATAAAATAAAGATGTTTTGATTTGATTTGAAGTTTTGGTCGCACAAGAAAACGATCATAAATCTCCCTACAATAAATTTCAGAACATGTATAAAGGCCCGTTTTATGTAGTTAGAAAAGTAAACGATTTAACGTACATGGTCAATATGTACTCAAGAGGGAAGCTAATGGATTTGCCAGTCCATGTGTCACGACTGAAATTATTCCATAGAAGATAAAAACCAAATTATTAATCGCATAAATAAATACCCTATTGACAGCCACATTGTGTTAGGAACACATAATACATTGTGTTAGGAACACAAAATGGTAAGGAACTTCATAATGAAAAACCCTACGTAAAAAGACAGCTCTTTTAACAGCCTCAACTCGCAACTGAGCACCCATTTGAACCTTAGTGCATATAAATAAACATTTTAAAATAAATAAAAGGCATGCAATTTATTACAAAATCATTTAAGTCCAGTATAAAACTGCAAACAAGATTCGATACCACGATACTACCATGTACAAACATATGAACGCTAAATTGTTTATATATATTACAAAAATAAAAATAAAATAATTGAGAAGTCAATAAATATACTACAATATGGATAACAATTAACATATACGACATGGAAAGAAAATTTAGATTAAATCCGGAAAATAATCCAACTTCAACCCTCGATATTATTGAGAAAGTGAAACCGAGCGTAGAACAATGCAGAAACATCACCGTATATCATATAAACAGAAGAATTATATGATCAGGATAAATCACAAACTATAAACTGCGGTTACTAAGTACAACGATCACTAAACGTTCATAAAGTTTCAACGATTTGTCGTAAAGGAAAAATAATTCCCATTAACAGGAAAAAGTTTGGGTAAAACTTGTAACAAGGAGTAAAAATCGTTTAGGTCACCTTACAGAGGTATATCCAAATTGAGATCCCATTGGATAACAAAACACAATCACGAAAAAATCAAACCCGAAAGCGGGACATTGCACAAACACATAACAGGCCCCAGAACCCAGAACCCAGGGCCCCTTCCCAAACACACGCGACGCGAGGCTTAGTGCAACTGACAATAAACTGCTAGTCTCAGACACAGAAAACTTGTGCATTACAGTTTCTACAGAAACGCTCATCCTTGTAAACAAGAAATCTTGTGAGACACAGTATACACCCGCAAACCTCACGTCCAGAAATGAGCACACCAGATAAGATTACGCACGTGCATCTAACGCCCACGCGTTACCAAGTACACTGCCAAGGCCAACACCACACACCACACACTCATGTGGACTTCAAGTAGCCTCCAAGAGGACGAAAATATGGGAACGACGGTTCACGTTAACCGATGCAATTATCACATTTAGGGAACAAATTCCGTTCAATAATTAAAAATTGAAGCCGTAAATCGTAATCATTACTTATTATAGGACAGGCGTGATTAAGCGCGCAAATAACACCTCTCTTGTGATTTTTAATGAAACTACATAAATACCAATAGTAAAAATAAAAAGTACAAACTTCATTAAGTACAAATAAAAATATGAGGAATAAGGCAAATCAAGTACTTGAGTAACAGATTAGAACTTATTATTAGCAGTTTACAAATGCCTTCCATATGACTACATTATGTTACAAGAATTAAAACACCGTGTTTACACAAATTAATAAACCTTACGCATAATTGTTTCCTATAACTAATACAGTAGAGTCCCGCTATTCCGAACTAATTGGGACCGAGCCCTGTTCGGGTTAGCGGGAGTTCGGAATAAGCGGATTTCATTAATAATACCAACGTATTGACTTGTTAATGCGTATATTAACTGTGGGGTAATCCTCGAAACTGTAGTGATCGGCGAGAGAGCAAATTTATTGAAAGCCGGAAGGGGAGGACAGTGACCTTCGATGACTCATAGCGCAGGTGTTCGACAGCGTTGTAAAAATAGACTCATCATCCCGCCCCACCCTACCAACTCTCTCTCTCTCTCTCTTCCCTCCGTTCCAAACACAAATTATTGGTGCGTTGCGCATTGTGTGTGTAATCGTATATCGGTCAGTGGTTGTTTACTCCTGCGGAGTGTAATGAACTGTGTGCGAGTATAGAAATTTTATTATAAAGCTTCCGTTCCGTGAGTGTAAGTTAATTCCTTGACGATGGCTAGTAAACGAAGTCGTTCCTCGTGTACTTTAAAGAAAAAACTAGAGGTTTTAAAAAGACTGGACAAGGGAGAAAGTGCCACTAAATTATCAATCGAGTATGGTGTTGGAAAAGCAACAATTAGTGACTGGAAAAAGAATCGAGTTAAAATTGAGCAGTTTTGCTCTGCTTCAAGTGAAAAAACGATTGAAAAACGGCAAAAAACTACGGTTTCGTCGTACGAAAAACTTGACGAGGCTTTATTTTTGTGGTTTAATCAAGAGAGACAAAAAGGAATCCCCATAAGTGGCCTTTGGTGAAAGAAAAGGCGGTGCAGCTAAACAACCTTATGAATGGTGACCCATCATTTTCAGCTAGCTGTGGTTTTCTGGATCGTTGGAAAAAACGACACGGAATTAGACAGCTCACGATTACGGGGGAGAAGCTGTCGGCTGACAACGAAGCAGCTGTCAATTACCTTGAGGAATTTCAAGACCTCGTTTCATCCCAAAACCACTCCCCGCAGCAAGTGTACAACGCGGATGAAACTGGATTAAATTTTAAGGCTTTGCCTACCAAAAGTCTCGCTTCGCAAGAAGAGAAATCTGCTCCAGGATTTAAAATGGACAAACAACGATTAACCGTCTTAGCGTGCAGTAATGCCTCGGCCACAAACAAATTACCGCTGATGGTAATAGGCAAATCGGCGAAACCACGTGCGTTCAAAAACATGAACATGAACTCACTCCCTGTATATTACACTAATCAAAAAAAAGCTTGGATGGATCGCGACTTGTTCGAAAAATGGTTCAAAAACCAGTTTGTCCCGAAAGTGACTGCGTTCAATAAGGAAAATGGACTGCCTAATCGTGCTCTTCTGTTGATAGACAATGCCCCTTCCCACCCAGAAGAAATGAAACTTGTTTGTGGAGATATCAAAGCAGTTTTTCTGCCACCAAACGTTACCTCAGTTGTTCAGCCTATGGACCAGGGTGTTTTACAGGCCATTAAACAGAATTACCGAAAAATGCTCCTCCGGACACTGCTTGAAGAGGATGAAAATCAACTAACAATCCTGCAAAAACTGAAGAAAATTACGGTAAAAGATGTAATTTACTGGGTTGCGGAGGCATGGGATAACACTACTAAGGGTGCTCTACAAAAATCGTGGAAAAATCTCTGGCCTTCTTTGGAATTTGTCAAAACAACTGCTACTATAGTGAAAGACTGTGACCTTCTTCCACTAGTTAAGAAAATCCCTGGCTGTGAAGACGCGGAAGAGAACTGTGTTCAGGAGTGGACTGCCGTTGACGACGATGGCCACCAGGAGTACGGAGACGAAGACATTGTAGCAATGGTGCAGGGTTCATCAGGTGACATCGACTCAAATGAAAGCGATGAGGAGGTAAACGCTCAAACTGCAGTCATATCACACGTCGACGCGGCAACTGCTCTCGACCTCGCCTTACGCTACGTCGAACAACACGCTTCATCAACACCGAATGACGTTATGTTTATGCGGCGATGGCGGAACATTGCATCGTCAAGTCGATTTAGTGCTCTTCGCCAGAAGAAAATCACTGACTTTACGTCTTAAGTGTGTGCTGGAAATTAGTTATTTTTCGTGTTAAGCAGTGTTTAAAATGGTTCTACATAATCGTTCAAATTGATCTGACATTCACTGTAAGTAACCAGCTTTCATTCCAGTTTGGTTTCATTTAGCTTAGGCTCTATTTTTTTTAAACAGTTCACGATTTGTGATGAGAGTCAGCCAACATCAGAGGTTGAACTCTATTATGTTAGCATTTATTTTTAACTGATTTTTGTATCAATAAATGTACGTTTTTCACAAAAAAAATTTTTATTAATTTTTCCCGATTAAAATTTTTTTATTTTTATTTCCGAACTTGAGTTCGGAATAGGCGGATTTTCGGAATAGCGGGGTTCGGAATAGCGGGACTCTACTGTATATTGTTTTACGGTTTAGATGAATGCCAAATTCGAAGAGGTTAGAAGATAACGCCAAACAGAAGAAATAAATCTTTCAAAATGCATTTAAAAAGTATTCTCACAGTGCTAAATACCTTATGCTACATTGGGTTACGGGAGCCTGACCAGGATAATTATCAGTTTTTCAGTGGATATCATTTCGAAAGGCAGAACGAAATAATACCGTACGAAGGAGCAATTCCACTGCTTTTAACCACAAAAATAAACGTAAGGCCGACATTTCTCACATTCAACAGAACTGGAACTAAATGCTACAACAAAGGGAACAGTTCAAAACTATATTGTGATCTGCAAAGCAATTTAAACACACTTCAGAATATCCTCGACGAACACATACAAAACCAAGTTACGGACTACTCATTACAAAATGCAACTAAATTCAACCAAAATAAACGAGGTTTAGTATTTTTGCAAGAATTTTTTTCGTGGTGCTGCGACCTAGCAAACATCAATCAGGTTTCAGGCGTCTACAAAAACAAAAAACAACTGGAACAACATGCCAATGAAATTATTGATTCCGTTGGAGCACAATATAAAAATCTAGTCCAAACTGCGGCAAATTTAAACAATTTCTCACATAATGTAGAGGAATTAGCCATGAAAGTACACCTTTTCTATAGTACAACAAGAACTGTCGGACGTACAAGCTACTTCATACTCTAGTATCCTAAAAGAAATTTATGCATACACCCAAAAAAACGTGGTCATACATATGGTACAACTATCAGCAAGACGCAGTTAGGGAAATCTTGGAAAAATGTCACACGAACCAAATATCGGACAAGCTTTTAAAGCCGAAACAATTAGCAATACATCTATCGGAAATTGCACTAACCGCGGAAGGAAATAATTTTTAACTAGCCATACCATCGTGGAAAATATTTATGTATTATAAATTACCAATCACTAAATGCTCAATCTCGCTATTAGTAAGGATGAACGTGCCTATGATATCAAATAAATTACTGTACAGTAGTTATCGAACAATAATATCACCAGTGTTGTGGAAGGACATGATATGCAAATTACAAATTAACAGCAAATACGTGTTTACATCAAAGAAGTTCACAAAGATTATTTATCGAGATTCAATTGATTGCAATGACCAAACCTATCCATTGTGCCGCCTCCCACGACAAACAGTACCCACGCGGGACCAACTTTGCTTACATCAAATTTTAAACACAGAAAACATAGAGAAGCTACACGAAAATTGTCATTACATATGCGAGGAAAAACCAGATTTCCCAATATTAACTCAACTTTTGCCGAACAAATTTCTCATAACAAATTTTCAGAATAACATCATAATAAAATGTACCAACGAATCGTCAAACAGAATTCTACCACCAATTTCAACTGACACACTCCAACTTTTAATCCCATGTAACTGTGAGTTGCTACAAGATAACAAAATCTTAATAACACAACTACAACCATGCGATTCGAGGGACGATACGATACCTAAAGTAATTAATTTAATACCAGTAACTTGGTCAAAACTACACACAATTAAGTTATTCCCAATTGACTTGGGAATCAAGCACGAATTCCAAAATTTAACCAAGATTTTAGATAGAAATGGGACAATCAATCATCCTACTTTCCAAGTAACCAATATTAAGAAGATGGAACATTTCACGCTAGAACACAACGACTACAACATCTTTACAGACACAAAAATATTAATGTACATTATAATAGCTTGGGTTTCATTGATCACAGTTATTACCTTCATTTTAGCAGGCTGCATTTATATTCAACATTTAAAACTACAAATGGCAGTACACCAAAGGCATTACGCGCAACAACAATCTCCGCAACCGCAAATGGATACGGGACGATAGGCAACGAGAAATTTCCAAGAACGACTCGTCAGCTAAACACAGCGGCCATCATGGATTAACTAGCAACAATGTACAACAAACCTCGAGGTTACGGGAGCTGCGGATGACTCACCTCTCACTACACAACACTACGTAGACATATTTTGTCCACCCTCACAAATAATAATGTATAAAGTAATAAATTTATTTAAACAATTGATTATTCTCAAATATGTTACAACAGGATTAATAATTTGTTTCGATGGAAGAAACAAATAAAATTGTGTGTGGGAGTGTAAACCTTATATAGAAAAATATGTATATAATTAAAAATTGATTTGCGGGACTAGTAATTTATACAGAAACGCACGTGGAAAACACAAGGGAGCCTGAGAACGGAGCTTGCACTAGCAAAAGTTTCAAATATACAATGGGAAACAATAACACAACGTATCGAATAGAAGGATAAACACTTCGTGGGAAAGTTGCATGCCTAGAAATCAAAGAACTTACCAACTGGCAATATCAGCATTCAAAAATGGCGTATTTCCGCTGACAGTTGATCAGCCAATCAAATAGTAGAGGCGTGGCTAATCGTCACCCCGATTGGTTAATAGATGATGGGATGGACATAATCTGGGGGAAAAACATGAACAGAGAGAGGGAACTGAAAAGGAGGGGGGAAGGAAGACGAGGGAAGGAAGTAATTCTTGGGAGAGTTAGGAAAGGAGCAGGGACATCTGGGGGACGAGTATTAAGCCGCCCTTAGAGTTCCACAACGACTGTCACCGAAATTCACACTTCAGACGAGCACAGATTCCTCATCACTAGTCACCATCCCAGCCGAGAGAGTCCAGGACGGGAAGTTGACGGAAGACCACCGACACAGACCTCCCGAGACGTTCGAGCGGAGCCACCCCTGCGGGACGAGCGACCCCGAACTTCGGTCAAGCGAGGGCCCCAGCACTACCCCGGACCAGGACACCGCGGACCCGTGCGAAGAGGCGAGGGCCACCCCCAACAGCGAGCCTGGCAGACAGCGGCCCCTGGACAACCCCAGAGAGCAACACCGCAGCCAGGGCAGAGAACCTCTTGGGGCAGGACCACTTTGGGACTTACAGTATGTGGAACATCGTCAGACTTGTGCACAGAAAGTAAGGCTCCATTTTCCAAAAATTTAATCAAAGTTAATAAAAGCTAAAACAACGGTACAAGCTCCTTTTTGAGTAATAAAACATAATCAAATTTATTGTGGTAATCAATAATTAAGGTTTGCCTGAAATGAAGAAAAACGTTAAGTAAAGAGTCTTAATAGACAGTAAGTGAAAATAAGCGTTAAAAACGTGAAGTTATCCAAGAATAATAGGTTCAGGGCCCTATGTAAATATAATTAGGGAATTTTCAATAAATAAGTGTTGTATTTAATTTTGATTTGGGAATGTTTAAATAATTAACATTTGTGTAGAACTCTATTTTGGGAAAGAGTGCGGACCCAAGTCCTTGTTATAGGATATTCCCTAGTAGAAGGGTTGTCCTTTTGTGTGTGTTTTGTGTGTCATATAGTAGAGTAGATTTTGTGGAAACGTAGTAAATTAGATTTAGATTTTAGACTTGAAGATTTGTTTTATGAGGGTCCACTTTATTAGTTAATTACGTGCTGGAGGGACGATATATTTTGTCTATTGTATGTAATCTATATGAACTTTATTTAGCTATTTCTGTGCATCCTTTATATTATAAGCATGTATTCAGATTTTAAAGTTTGTAATTAAACAGTGTATATCCTTTATCTGTGTTTGCTCAATTCTAGAGTCTCTCTCAGGCTAAGCGAGTATATAATTGGTGGACCAGTCAGCTCGAAGTTTATTACCTTTTGCGAAAAGCAAATAACTTTACAGACAGTAGTGCTCCATCCTTATTGTGGTACGCCCACAGCAACGATCAATCCTTAATGTGGTACGCCTGCAGCATCTTTATTGTGGTAGGCCCATAGTACGACCTTACTGTGGTACGCCCATAGCACGAATCCAGACTGTGGTACGCCCGCAGCCACGAATCCTATCTGTGGTACGCCCGCAGCCTCGAATCAGGTCTGGTAGGGTAGTTTGGTAAGATTGTTATTTTATTAGCATGGTAGTGAAGTACGTAATAGGCAATAATTGTGCTAGTTTAGCCTAATAATAATAATTCCCCATTCCAAACTATTATGTCTACCATCCCTTCTGTGGATCGCCCGCAGCACTCCCTCCTACCTGTGGTTCACCCGCAGCGTTCCTTGCATGCTAGGACTTTCAAATCTATGTACCATGTCAAGGACCGCAAATTCAACCCATTACTCAGAGAACGAATATGGTGATGATGATTGCTGTCTGACTGCTAAGGAACATTTCCTTATTCGTCAATTCTGAGCCATCAGTTCTCTTCTTGGGGTTCAAAATTCCGTTTGATCAAAGCGATATTATCTCTTACGACCCCTGGAACGAAAACCCAGCTTGACTGACTATCTTGGCAAACGCGTTTTATGTTCCTGTGCAAGTAATTTTCACGACCCCCAAAAGTACATCATACAGTATTAGTATATAATGCAAAGTACAGTCAACTTCCGATTATCCGGGAGCGGATTAAGTCGGGTTGCGGTTTAACCAAGGTCAGGAAAGGTTTATTTTTATTTATCCCCTTCTAAACATAAATACAGCAATAATAACAATTTATTTTGCTAAATTATCCCCAGAATCGTAATTAATTTACTTTATTCATCAGAATAAACACCATACAAATAATTTAGTAATTATAACATAATCTGAGAGTCTGTCATTTCGCTAATGAGCCGTGGGCGCGTGATGGGGAGTGATGACTTTGACACTGCACGGACGGTCAGACGCGGACATATAAATATAGAAACATCTCAAAACAATCACCCTTCCCACCGCTTTCCCCCTCAGACGGATGGTCGGATGCGGACGTCTAAAAATAGAAACATCTCAAAACAATCACCCTTCCCGCCGTTGTTCACCCTCATGGGGTGTTTCCCCCAGTGCGGAATTAATTAGCATACTGTTCGGTGTAGTTTAGAGAGTTTGGTGTTTAGGTGTAACCTATTAAATATCATTCGGCATTTTGGATAGTGTTTACTGCTATCAACCATTGCTAGTTTTAACTATTATTATCTTGACTGTTTGTGACGTTATCACAATTTAAAGATTTTCAAAAGTATTTAATTTACATAAATATACGGTATCTTAAATGACATTAAAACACAATGTTGTAGTATAAAAATGTTGATAAACCTTTATTATATAGGTTCGTAATATTCAACTTATTGAATCCCTTTGTTTTAACTGTGGTGTTGGGTTATCCGTGACCATCCAACCGGTCATTACCCCGGATAATCGGGAGTTGACTATCTTTATTTTCTATGCTATTCTGCAGTTTATGAACAATTTCCGTTTTCTTCCTTATTTTATTTTTATTTTTTTGTATCAACTTAAAAATATTAAAAATAAACTGCTTGGACTGAAATTTACTTATCAGCTCTTTTTATTTCCCAACTATAACTTATGGTTTTATCATAATTAAAATTCATTTCTAATTTTAAAGTATCTTTTGCTGCTATATAGTTACAATTGTTAATAAGATGTTTAGTTTAACGAAATGGTTGATCATCAAAGTAATTTTGCTTTAAGTTTTAAACTAAAGAAAAAAAGTTTAACAAAAACTTATCTAGTTTTTTTTTGGAGGTACGTACAACGGTACAAAATTGCATTAAAACTATAAACTTTGTTATTAAATATTTTTGGCCAGACCGTTTAACAAAATTCTTGGATTATAAAATAAAACAATTACAAATACCTAAAATAATGGCAATTATAATATACTTGTTTCTTTCAATTTTGATGATATGGTTTTAAAATGTGTTGATTTGTTATTATATCTGCTTTATTTGTTGGTTCATTAACCAACTCGTTTAGACACAAATGTATTATTTTTTAATACAGATTCACATATATTTTATATATTCTTTGAATCAATGAGAAGTTGGATTTTTATCAAAACTGAATGTAATCTGACTATCAGTGTAATTTCTGTATTTTGATTGGAGGGGCAATCAGGTCGTGATCGAGATTATTGAAACTTTTCATATATTACGATAATATTTTCTCCAAAGTTTTGGGAGGGCAACTGCCCCACTTGCCACCCCTGAATTACCCCTATGAATCTGACCTTTGACAAGCAGAGTCACGCTGACACTCTTGTTGAAGGCTCCGTTGTTGACTACCAATGTGTAGGTCCCGGAGTTATGGACGCTCGGTTGGTGGATGGTCAGCTTTGCGAGAGTCGCGCTGTTGTCAACGGAGAAGTTCTCTCCTCTGCCAATGATTGGCTTCATGTAGTTGTCATACCTTCACAGATTCTCATTTTCACAAATGTTTTTAGTTATGGGTAAAAATATTGCTGTGATTTGGATTTGGAAAGTACCAGGTTTAATAAGAGAGGCATAATAGAATCATTTGAGAGCGTATTATAATTGATTGATTAAATCGGAGGGGTGTTTTAGAAAAACATTACCTAACTCCTGAGATTGTTAAGAAAATTCACATATTGTTAGCATCCAGAATTGAGAAGCTATATACTTTAACAGATTGCTAGCCATTGTTTGTCATCGATTCTAAATGTTTTCACACCACCATGAATTGTGTTTCAGAAAAATTATGAATACATCACTTGTAAAGTAAGTATGTTTTAATTTTGAAAGTATACACTATTTTCATTATGTGTTAAAAGGGTCTTTATCGTTACTCTCTATGCACTTTAAGTTTAGAAATTGAAAGGAAGTCTTAAAATGTTTAATTAAATGATAAAGAGAAAAAAAAAATAAAACTTAATTTTTAGTTTTGGACCATGATATGTTGGCATAAAAGTATTGTTCAATACGTAAATAAATAACTACAGATAAAATAATTGGAAACCCCTATATAAGTACTAAGAAACTTTGGTATTATTTCTTGTGACTTGATGAAAATTCCTTTAAAATACCTTTCCAATATAAATGAGATTCAACCATTCAAATTTAAATTAACAAAACCACAGACTGCAGGTTTTATAAAACTTAAATCTTGTTGTTAAATTACTGATTTCTCAAACCTTTTTATGAAAAATCAATTACGGTAACTGGCTGGGTATTAGTAATTGGAGTACTAACCTCATATCTCAAGCGAAATGTAAAAGGTTTATAAAGGTTTACATTTGACCCAACTGTCATTTAACAATGATGATAAGACTGACATTAACAAGACCAGGTTCTGAACTACTTCCTTTCAAACATTAAAAAATTCCATGACAAATACACACACAAAATCAAAACTAATTGAAATTCCCAAGAGAACTTGGGAGCTTAACCTGCAGTCTACGGAGGTGAGATCGTAACTGATAACCAGCAAACTAGGTGCATGTATTATATAATTTATATTACATTTTGGTGGAAATGAAGCATTCCATTCAACTAATCAAATGTTACAAGGTGAATATTCATTATTGTCTACTTGTTAATGTTTGTTACTGAAAATTAAAATTTAAACTGAACAAAACTCACCATTGAGTAGACTTAGGTGGAGGATGAGCGACAATGTCAACCAGAAGATGAATCTTATTCTGGCCAGGGTTGACAGGGACCTGGCTGCCATTGGCATAACCTCTCACATCCAACTTCAGTGTGTGTGTTCCTGTCATGAGGTCAATGCATGCATGATCGTCACGGAAAGGCCAATTGCAAGTGCTTAAACCTTGTCCAACTAAAGGACTACAAACTGATCCGATGTCTGCTTGACCCAAAGACAAGCAAAAATTCCATAATAATTAACCTGAAAGAGGTTATTTTATACCATCTTTCAACAGACCTTCTTTCAATACTTTAAAATGGCCACTTACATAATTTGAATGATTGTCACACTAAAGCTGTAGAACTGTATTCCAAAAGAACACGAAAGCAAGCGGAAATAAACTGTGAACTCCTTAAAAACTAAATATTCTTCTCTGTGGTTGTGGCTAGCTATCAATTTGTTCTGCATATCTTTTATCTAAGGTAATACTTGTGATAACATAGTGTTTTGTCACTGCAGTAAACTCGGATAGGTAGGGGTTTCAGCTCATGTTTATTGATTTTTGTAAAATGTGTTTTATCTCCTCATCACAAATTTGAGAATGTAAATCCTTCAGTTTTTCGGCTCTAAAGAAATGACAATGATAAGTTAATTAAATCTTAAGCATAGTTAATCAACGCAACAAACCTAATGGTATAACAGAGAGTGTCACAGACTTGTTGTTGTGGTTGCCTGAGTTGTCGACCACGTGGCAGGTATATTCTCCTTCGTCTTTCTTCATCACGTCGGTCAGTGTCATTGTTCTAATGCCTTTGTAGTTTGTTATGTGTTCTCCTACCCTCTCTTCCTCAACATCCTCATGTTCACGAAGCCTTCCATCCTACCAAACAATGTTGCAAGTTAACAAATTAGTTTGTTAGTTATGATTAAACAGAACTAAAGTTACTCAATACTTGAGAATTTATAAACTGTTTAGTTAGCTCCATTTAAATATAAACTTTTTTGTACAGATGCTACTAAAAGTAAATACCCCCCGTCGCAGCAAACCTGCGTACTCAGCGAATTTCCAATGCATTGATATGTTTCTCACTAGTACATAAAGCCACTCACCAAGTTTGACAAAAATACATTCATAAATAAGTGATTTATTACATTTTATTTATTCCCCATAAGAATAACATTAGGACTGAGTATGCAGGTTTGCTGCAACGAAGAAGATAAGAAATGAGTTTTTATGCAATTATCAATGTAACTGAACCAGGTGAAGCTACTTACCATGTTTTATTAATTTATGTTCATAATTAAGGGAGATATAAAACTTTACTTATTCTCCATAATACTACATTAGGGCTGAGTATGCAGGTTAGCTGCTACGGGGACAATCAACAAAACATTTATTTTTTGTGAAATTATCAATATACCAGTACAACATGAAGCCACATACCAAATTTCATCAATATACATTCATAAATAATCAAGATATCAAATTTTATTTATTCTCCATAAGGATAACATTGGACAACGTACTGTGTTTAGCACTTTGAATATCTCTGCAACGGTTTGACGTAGAATCACAATTTAAACACCAAAATGATTGTTTTGTGGAGCTGAAGTGATTGGTAAAAGAAAATGTGAAGTTTAAAGTAAAATTAACTGAGGAAAAGCCAAAAACCTTTTTCCCATAAGATTAACATGGGAGATTTTATGAGCATGTTTTTTGGATTTTTTCCGCAACCACTTAACCTAGGTTAATAATTCAAAATACCATATTATTTGTTTTTTTAAGCTCTATAACATGGTCTAAACCTAAATTAAGTGTTTTAAAAATTTTAGGGTAAAAAATGCAAAAAACTGATTTTTGGAAAATTTAAAACCCCCATAAACCCCCCTTCCCATAGTCCGATTTTTCTGGTTTTCGAACTTAAAGTCATAAATGTCAGTTTACACATTTGAGCCAAATTTCATCGAAATCGGAAGTTTTTTACTCAAGTTATCGCATTCACGGACACATATATATATATATATATATATATATATATATATATATATATATATATATATATATATATATATATATATATATATATAATCTCACTATCTATTCAGCTGCCGTACGAATTTCGGTTAAGTAGCTGCCACCTCAAAGGTTAGAGTATGTTTAAGTTTTAACGTGTATTGTTACTCAAAATTAAGTTATTAATATAACTATTAACTTATTTTCATAATTTTTTTATTATAACTATGTGTATCAAAACCCATGTAATTTGACTGCCCTAAGTTTACATTTGATTCGGCGCTCCATGTATGTCTAGCAGTCAAATGACTGCCAGCTATGATACTTCATAAATATTTCGCGTTATTTCGCGGCCACCACTGTTGCCAATTCGTCTTGACGATCTTCATGGAAACGTTACGAGCATAATGGACAAAATTAGCTCTCCTCTCGCTGCTTTAACTTGTATTAATGTATTATTTCGTATCTTAAATCTCCTAACTGTTATCATTGTCCAAAGCACTGAAATGGCAGCACAAGAACGTCTTTCGTTATTGAAGTAGTTAGATACTGACACATTTCATTGCATCATGAACAATCTCAGGTCAAATAAAAATATATAACATTTTATTATTAATTTTATATTGACTTGTTCAACATTTTAAATTATATACATCATAAGTAGAAAGTTAGTTGCGTGAGTGGTTGTTTTACGTGGTCTGTTTACGTCTAACACCGATAACAGCACGGTCGGTAAGCGAGGAGTCGGACCATCTAAAGTCGGATTAGTGTAGTTCTAATATAATTATATTCTCTACTTATAAAACTAATCTAGGTATAAATAATATATAAAGGGGTAAGAATGTCCGGAAATAATAAACCTAATAATTACGGAAACATAAGGCCCTTCATTGCTATTTTGTTGTAGGTAGGCTTTGCTTGTTTATCCCAACCAATGTTGAAACGAAATCAATTTGATATATAATTTCTATTTCAGGGGAACGGAATAACATATTTTTTCCTCGAACAGTGATGAACCTTTAGGCAAATAGATTTTTGTACCTGCATTAATATCGCAATTCCATGGATTCCATAAAACTCTTGTGTTCGTTTTGATAGTTTATAAGTAGGTTTTAAATTTTGACGCAATGTAATCCCCTCCACCTTGTATAGCGGCCATTTTTGTTTTGCAAGGCTAAATATCTTAAAAACGGTAATATTTAGGAAAAACTGTAAAAAAACTTGGGTCATTCTGTCATAAAAACAATGGAAGATATTAGGTGTACGATAATAAATAACTGAGATATCGTGATTTTTATAATTTAAAACATGCATTTTTGCCATTTCTTCACTAAAAAAAATGTTTTAACTTATAACAATCACAAGTCATCAGTTATTTATAATCCTATAGCCAATATCTTCATTTCATTGGTTGAGGACACTATGACATCGTTTTTTTATTCTTACAGATTTTTTCCTAAATATTACAGTTTTAAAGATATTTAGCTTTGAAAACAAAAATAGCCGCCATTTTAAAATAGTACAAAGTAGTATCTTAATATTTCATGCCAAAACGGGTCGTATTATATGTAATATATGTACCAAGTTTGGATTTGATATCATCAGACTTTCCTAAGATATGCCGTATTAAATGGAAAACACATAACAGCAGATAGACGGAAAACTAAACGTTTTAGGACATATGAACTTTTTTCTTTATTTTTGTATGAGAAATCATATCCCAAAGTCCTGAATGTTTTTTTCAACATCCTGTATACTTTCAACAGATAAGTAATATATATGGTCTCGTCTCAAGAGTCTCAAGACAGAATAGTGAGACAAGTGAGAATGGTACAAATTAGTTCGTGCATATTTTTAATGTTGGGAAGAGTGTTCAGAAATAATTTGATTGAAGCTAATTTTTAACCTACGTTGATCTATGGTCTGATTGGCCCAGGTATTCACATTTTTATACTCTTGTTATAAAACAATAATAGTAGCCTCTTTTGTAAAATTTGTATATACGAAATAGCCGAAATTCGCGCAAAAAATGTGAAAAAATTAACATTTTAATGTACGCTTAACAATATTCTAAAAAAATAAGTTTTATACACTTTTTATGTAGACTGCTTAATTTCACCGTAATTCTTAAATATATAAAAACAAATGCCACTGCGAAAAACAAAAGGTAACTTCAACTAATTTTATCCTTGCTTCATGGGATTGAATTTTATCAAAAAACTATAAATAATTTAATTAGCTTTGAAATTATGGGCCTAGTAAATATATTTGTTAACATGATGGCTTCATAAAGAGTGATTAACGTACCGGACACCACGCCGGGCCTAGCTGCGCCGCGTATCGTAGTGACTCAGGCGCTTCTGGCTGTTAGCATGAGTCGGACTGCATATTTATACTTTTGTTTACTGCCCTCCCTACGTTGCTTGTTGAATACTGCCTATGTTCATTAATAACATCATCTTATAAGGTTTGTATTCATCGTTAACAGTGGGTCTTGTCAATTTAGTGTTCAGTTAACCATTGCATTGAGCGGTTCGTTGGCATTTTGTGTTTCGTTATAACGTTTTATTTTTTGTACAAGATTTCGGTTGTGTTGTGCCAAGTGCAGTGAAATGCTGATAGTTGTGCTAATGTCATGGATTGTTGAACGAGGTAAA
This sequence comes from Allygus modestus, assembly GCA_963675035.1. Classification (NCBI taxonomy): domain Eukaryota; kingdom Metazoa; phylum Arthropoda; class Insecta; order Hemiptera; family Cicadellidae; genus Allygus; species Allygus modestus. The sequence goes on along the minus strand of OY776111.1, from coordinate 52,980,834 downwards.
TAAAATGGAAGTAAACCTTTAAAAATGGTAAACACTTTTTAATCTGAACTGTTAACTTTACAGTTAGACACACCTTATAACCAAAAGCTAATAATAATGACTGATTTGAACAGTGTTTGCATAATATGTAATAAGGAAGTCAAAGATGCCGGAGTATAGATAGAAAAGACTAAATCCATAAGTTACTTGCTAATGTCGTTATGGTAAAAGTACATTTTGTATTCAGGAAAAATTATATCAGACCTAGCAATATTAAAGCAGCTTTTAATGCGGAAAATTCGCAATCTTCTAAATCGTAGCACTTTCTCAGAGAATTATAGAAACCACTTTTGTTGGCAAGCATGACTGTTTGTTATGTGGATAAAAAGCGGTGTCTTCCCCAAAACTTCCTTCTAGATACCAACCAAATTCATGATCTTTCAACGATTTAAATAAAGCAAACGCTCCTTAATGCTTGTGATGATAGAAATTATGATTGGGCCTGTAAAGTTATGGGCCTGTAATTAAGTCCAGGCTTTTATATGTAATTGATTTAATTGCGGCTGAGCCCGGTACCATGGGCAATGTTATAAGAACTTTAACGTATGCAAACCTAAACATATTGAACATATTGTGGCCCACAGAGCCACAGAATAGAAATAGAGAGGACAGCGGGTGCGGCAGTTGAAGCCACGCGAATATCGGTGGTGTGCCCCAATCAGTGGAGGGGAGAGCGGTGAGTCATCTGAGTCCCGCGCGTCTTGAGCATACAGTTGCATACAATACAATGTTGACTGTCCGGATCAAGCTTGTATAATCTAATGCTATTCGCTTACAGTCTAATCTAATTATAAACCTTAGATTAAAATTATGGAAATTAAGACTTGTACTATTAAAGAAACATATTTTAAAACTCGTTAACCAATGGCCTGCCCAAATATTGCCAGTACCAGTTGGAAACCCCAAGTATTTAAGCAAGTAAGTATTCAATTCTCTTATGTTGCTTGACAATTCTAACACTAATGTAATTTTCGGATGGATAGTATTTCTTAAGACATTTTCTTGTCCTACAGACCAGAGCGATAGGGATAAATAAACCCATTCGTAAAGAATAAACATCATGTCAAAGTCAATCATTCATATAACACTCCTGAACATCCTCTTACACTAATGAATGACAGAGAGATCACATTGCGTTGTGTTTACGTCGAGAAGCACGGGCCGAGGCGACACGCGGCAGCTCGTAGTGGCAGCGCTCGAGCGTCGCCGCAACACAATTGATGCTACCTCTTCAAACTGATTTTTTCCACTGATCGTAAATTTGTCGAAAAAATATATGTTATGATTTAACTCAAGCTCTCAAACTTTGTCGCTTACAAAACTTTCCTGACCAAACAATAAAAATATTCCTCTATTACTCACTTTTCCATGTTTTAATAGTTAATTTAATAATTTCTTCAAATATTACTAGTTATTAAAAATACAATAGAATAGATTTAAAATTGTTAAGCTTATCAAAATTGAGGAGTACTAACAAATATTATCTACTATAAGTGTGTCTAATCATCATATATTTGGTTTTCTGCAGCTGTGTGCAGCAGTTCCCGGGACTTGCCCGCAAGAGCGGTAGGGAATTGGCTTCACTGCCCATAATGCTTGTTGTATAAACGTAGCCCCTCTATTTATATTCTTTGCTCGCTGGGACGGCCTTTATCATCCGAGACTGTAGATTTATTTAATCTGCATACAAATTACCTTGGAAATGACAATGAGTGCCAGTATTCACTACAAGATTAAGAGAGATTGTAGTTGAATTAAGTGGTTCTGATATAGACTATAGTGATTATTATCTCAAGTCAAAACTTGTCGAGTTTTTCAAAGATATAATTCCCGCCATTTTAATTTCTTATAAATAAATTACTAAACTAATTGCAATTACTAAACACTTGTTGGCTTGGTTTATTTTAATAAGATTAAACACTGTCCTGCGGTAGTTTGCTTGTTTTCAATGCTTATCATGTATACTTTCCTTATTTGTGTTGTTGTTCAACTTACGAAAGAGTATGTTGTTAATACTTTTGTCGTTCCAAAGTATAGCTTATTCGTTTTTATTGAATTATAACATACTAGTGGCTTGAAGGGGCCATTGCCCCTAACCTGTCTCCAATATATGCCTTATTTAATTTGTTTACTCTTTAAATGCTGAGAAAAATAAAAAATATAAAGCCGCATTTACACTATAAAACATGTTTTATAAACTTTTGTTTGTCAAACATGTTTAATACAAATTTGGTTTTATTAAACTTGAACTTGTGTTTATAAAACTTTTGTCGTACAACATTAATTTTATGCACTAACAAATTATCGAACATGTTTCAATCACAAGCCCGCCCAAAAAACTAAAGTCGCCATGATTGTTTCAAGCGACGAGTGAGGACGCTTTTATTTGGGACAAAATTTGAAAAATCATTGTAAAATACAACGAGCTCGCACGCAGCACGCTGACGTGAGGGAAGTGAATTTCCACGTAAAAAACTGTTAACAATCAAAATCAGTGTAAAAGCATTGATTTTACCAAATTTTATCAAAATCTGAAAACATTGTTTTTTTATGTTCTGATGCTCCTGGTTCCATTTACCTGCAATGCTAGGAATACAATTTTGCTCATTAGAAGGTTAGGAGAAGTTTCAGTCAGGCTTGAAAATAGGCTTGAGGTGACTGTGGATGATTAAAATACACCAACAAATGAATAACAGGATTTTCTACTGTAATACCCCCATAAGACAACGTACTGTGTTTAGTCGATATACATTTTATTTAATAACTCGATAAATATTTGTGCTAGAATGATGTGATAGCTTAAAAATTTCGCCTCACTAATATCCATCTTATTAAATGTATACATTTTAAATCCGGGGCTTTACTGACCTTTTTTGGGCCGAAAACACAACATTTGAAAGATTAATCCCTAAAAAAGGGGGTTACAGTTTTCCGATTGTTTTGCCGAACGAACATGTCCAACGGATTATAGAAAGGAATTTCCCTACCAAATTTGAAGTAAATCGGACAAAAAATGCGACCGCTAGAGTGCAAAAACTTATATATAAGGTTTGTAAAACACAAATTTCCTTTGATCTTTACCAACTCCGGTCGGGAAATCTGCAACCTGTTGTAAAACACGATTTTTGGTTGTAAAACACCCTTGTTGTACAACTTTGTTTAATATTTTTCATTGCATTCTTAAATATGTTCAAATCGATTACTATAATTGGTTGTACAAGTTTATAAAAAAAGTTGTATAGTGTAAACGCGGATTAAGAAGGGTCACATGTTAGTTCGTAAACAAAGACAACCATTTATTAATGTAAACAAAGCAGACCTTTTGAAATCCGCATGCTTTTCTCATGGGGGGTATTTTACGTATTTTATCGTTTTCTGGTAACGTTTTAGAAATACTGTTATTTTTCCCGAGTCTCCGTGATCAATACCTTTAATTTGAGCCGTCTCCAATCATCCTGCGATTTGTCAAACTCCCACAATTTTGATCTCAAAATTTCGCTTACAGAATTATATATTAAGGTTTTTAAGTTTTAATTGTAAGAGGGCTTATGTGAATTCCCACACGCACACGGATAGTCTATGTGGGAATAATTCCATTGTACAGACAATATTTGTAAAAAATCACTATTAAACAGGGCGTAAACCATTAATGTATTTTCGTGTAACTCATATGGAACATTCATTAAAGTTTATGATACAATTTTAAGCATGCTTACAGTCAATTAATTATACTTCACCTTCGATTAACCAAACTAGAATTAGTTTAAAATAAAAACACTATGACATTATAACAGATTGTTAGTATATTTAAAACTAAAATAATACATGGTTGAATAAAAATAGAATAAAAAGCACAAGGTAAAAGATTAGCTAACTAACTTTTTTAACTTTATATAAAATATAACTATTGAATACTAATATATATCCCGTTTACTTTTCATGGTCAAAATTAATACCTCTTAGTTAACTTTTTAAATCCTGAATTTACAGTTGAAAATATTTCTGAGAATTATGTATATAAAATAACAAAAGATCTAAAAAACAAGTCATCAGTTGGCTGGGATGGAATTCCAGTAGAAATATTGAAACACAATGCTCTATTTTTGGCACCTGTTGTGAGAAACATTACCAGCCTTTCCATTAGCAATGGTGTCTTCCCAGAAAAATAAAAATTTGGGAAATTTATTCCAATTTATAAAAAGGGTTCCAAATTAAATAACTATCGACCTGTTTATATCAAAAATCATTGAAAGAGTCATGTATGATAGCCTAAGTCAATATCTGGAAAAAGCTCTTTCTTCTATCAAAATCAATTTGGTTTCATAAAAAAACAAGAATACACAAACAAAACTTTCTGATTTTATAAATAGGACCCTGTCAGCCTCGGATGGATAATGGAATGCAGCTGCTATGTTCTGTGATTTATCCAAGTCATATGACTGCATCAACAATGAACTGTTATTGCAAAAATAACACGTTGCGTTATTCCAACCCCTAACACGTTGCATATCATATTAAAGAGAAGAAAGAAAATGAATTCCGCAAACTAGACCTCTCTATGTTTATTTAATCTAATGCCAGCTAAAAGTTTATTGATTTTGTTATTTAAACTGCTCAGATTTGCCTCCTTACCAAAAGCCAGATACAAAGGGGGCAAATCCAACTTCCCCTTGATTAGATCTTTGAACGATGACCATTTAAAGTGCAAGAAATACACTTTAAAACCTTCTTTGTTTTTGCTAAGAGGTGAATGGAGTCCTTATCCTAATCATAAAATAAATAAATTATCATATTACCTATAATCATATTACCAATGTAGGTTGCGCTAGCACAAAGAATATCAAACAAATAATTTTAACTGTTTTTGTAAATTATTTCTTAGTATTTTTAGGGAGTGGTATATAAATTTGATTGGTCTAGTTTGATTTTTTTCCAAAAATCGTGAACGAAATTTAGGATTGTTCCTCTTGAACCGATGAGCAATCAAGTGACTTCAAAGTTTTCAAATTAGACATTATCTGGCAAGGTTTGTAGCGCCTAAACTAAATAGTCTTATCGACGATGTATGATAAAAGTAATCTGTATATGTAATTCTGTAAGCAAAACTTGTAGGTCAAAATTGTTGGAGTTTTGCAAATTGCAGGGTAATCGAAGATGGCTCAAATTAAAGATCTCGATCCCAGGGACTCGGGAAAAATAGCAGCATTTCTAAACAGTTATTAGAAAACGAGAAATCATGTAAACCATCCCCCATAAGAGAAGCATGGGGATTTAAAAACGTCTGCTTTATTTATATTATAACATGTTACTAAGTCCGCCTAAATGTCTATGTTACTTACGAACTGACACGTGTTCCTACTTATATTGTTTTACTTTCATTAGCATGTAAAGAGTAAACAAATCAGACGAGGCAGAATATTAGAGCAAGGTTTGGGCCATGGCCGGGACCTACGATGGCCCTTTATGCCACTTATAATATAGTAATTTACTTCTTCTATTATTTACTTGCTGGTATCCCGTCCTCCGAAGGGGGTTGTAATGTAGTTATAAAACCAACTTACATTTTACTTACCATTACCATGGTAATCACACACTATATTTAATATCATTATATCATTGTATCATTATATATTTTCCATAAGATTAAAATTGGAACTATGAACAATAATGGGGCAAAATTCGAATTACAAGAGGCAATAAAATAAGGTTATTGATTTAAAATAGCCTAAATGTAGCTATTGCCAAATTTGCTATTCCACAGAGAAGTAATATGTTACTTCTCTGCGGCTATACGGTCTAAGGTTGTCGTTAAAACAGAAAAAGCATTACTAGGACTTTAAAATTGACGGGATTTCATGAAAAAGTCTTAAAACTAAATAAATGTATAGGCCTTTTTGTGCTTCTTCTTCGCTGTATGTTTATTTGGAACGTAAATTATTGTAGAGGCCAAATGTGAAAATCTCATTTTATTTAAGATTTTAAAATGCGCCTGATAACTTTCTCATGTTTTATTGAAGTCGATTGATTGCCTCGTATTACCTCGTATATATATTTACCGTAATGGAATTTCTTGTAAGCAATTTTCTCACACATCCCTTAGTAATAACAACACGTAATAAGGTAATGATCAGAGTTATTAAACAATTGAAAAAGTTGTTCTAACCATTTACACCTCAAGAGCAAAAATTGACCCTCTTCAAATTGACACCATCCACCTGTGCTGTGCAGGTGTAATATGCAGTATGCACAAGGTAGAGTGTAGGCGAGGACGTCGCGTCGGTCAGGTCCCAGGTCTTAGTGGCACATGCCCCCTCCTTGTACAAACGGGCACCTACCTGAGTCCGGTCGGCCGAGTTTGTGACACTTCAGTGGTTTCTTTTAAGGCCATAAACTTCTCTCTCATATTTGATACTCGAAGGTAGTTTATGGTGGTGGTGATAGCGACTGCATCTCGGCCATTTGCCTTGTCCGGGAATTTGCCTTTTCTTACTGCACTTGCTTACTATTTGCAGCCGTGATATGTAAATACAAATCGTGCTGATTACTATATAATGAAAACTATTATCATCATTGTTTAGTTATTGGAATGTTAACAAAAATTAAGAGGAAATAAAATATAATACATCGTAGTAGCAGTACATGATGCTCAAGCATAACATGAATAGCGGTTGCAGAAAATGTTGAAAATATCGGTCTCCACTATTAGTTATACAACTTCGTAAGCCCTATAGGGAAAATAAGAAAAAACTCAAACACATTTTAGAGTCAAGATTACAACTATACTGAATAGTTAAGATGTCCTGTAAATGTTATAACTAAACTAATTAATTTTCCCTTCGACAATCAAGTTTTTATTACCGTTATTTCAAAATTTGGTTTAATTTTTTATTTTTACAAACAAAAACGGTTGTTTAATCAGTTATCCCATATCGAAGTAAGTATTTCTACGCACTAACTATTGGACAGGCCAGCTTATTATACATCTAAACAGAGACAATTTAGGACCGGGGACACCGAGCTATGCTCGTTGATATTTGATTAGTTTCGTAGGTGAAACATATGTCTATAAACAATCTTAATTAATGGGTCTGGTCACTGTTTTCAAGAAATCATGTGTTGATACTTTACCTTATTTAACTGCTACTTTGACAGTTTACTGGTTAATTCATTCCCAGCTGTTATGATTCTTTTCTTTTTATTTGAAACTCCATTAGTCCAATATTACAATTTTCCATTTTCAAATGAGATTTTTAACCAAATATGAATTTCCATGGGGCTGAGGTTTTTACCAATCGTACTTTTAGGTCCAAACGAATCTAATTCCAAAGTTTGATCAAATTGTTCCGCTGGATTCCGAGATAAATTTTGCAGACAGACAGACATTGCTCATATCAGAGTAAAGGATTGGCCCTCAACATATCAATTATTTGATAGTTTTTTTGATTCTGTATTATCACGTAGAATATTTTCAAATACATTTTATTATCCTCCACATTTATTATATTTGGGTGTAGAATCTTAAAACATATAGCCAGTGCTACATTTTAGTTACACCTCGTATATCTAATTTGTTCCAAGGTTATTATTAATTTCAACAGAACATAAATCGTTATATTATTGTAGAATTTTCGTGTATAAATCGCTTATAGTAATATATTTGTTACAAATTGAAGTAAACGGTATTGTACCTAAAAATGTGATTGGTGAATCTACATTACCGATACAAATGAAGCAGGTTTAGTCGGAAACTCCAACGATTTGGAGAAAATACGTTCAACTTATATTGATTTCAACAGAACATAGTCAAGGAAAATAATCAAACTGCTCGAATTTGTTGACTCTCACTGTGTGAGCAATAAGAACATGCAAATGTATGATTTATTTGGAAAGCGTTGAGTGGTCTAACCGATTCGCAGACAAGCGGGCGGGAAGTATGCAGGCTCGGAAATATCCCGGGCCTCGAGTGAGTACAGAAAATTATGATGGAAGATAACAATGTTTGAACATCTGCAAGTGAGTCAGGCCAGATGTGTTTTGGCTGCCACTTGCGCGGCAAAAATTTATAATCGGGATGCGTATTCATCTTAACAATGTTGCCACTTTTAGGCTGCCGAGTCCACGGCAATTATTTATAGGAACATACTCGTGGTGTATCCTTTAAAAACAGCAGCGTTCCATGTGGTAGAATGGCGAACTACATTTTGTTATACACCTATCAAAAATACGTTATTTGGCTGCCTCTTCAAATCTTCAGGATTTCTTCCTGCCGGCTTCCTCAGTTGATTTAACATGTGATGTGCATTTGGCGGCCGGATACGGCAGCCAAGTGCACCGGCCGCCATGTTAAATGTGGTTTTCACCATAAAAGGCAGCCAAATGCCGTATGAGATTTATATATATATATATATATATATAGATAGATAGATATATACATATATATAAATTTGAACGAATAGTGTTTTGGACATCTGGGGACCTCAAAACAAAAAGTTATCATGGTCTCGGGCTTAAGTCTTACCATGAGACCTACGGTAATAGCTTCTTCCCTATAGGGGAAATTCGCTAAAACGAGTTCGCACGCAGCACGCTGACGTGAGGGAAGTGAATTTCCACATAAAAACTATAAAAACTCAAAATCAGTTTAAAACATACAATTATTCCAATTTTTATTCAAATCTGAAAATATTGATTTTTTGGTTGTTTTGATGCTCCTAGTTCTATTTACCTGCAATGATGGGAATACAATTTTGTGCATTATAAGGTTAGGATAAGGTCCAGTCAGGCTTTAAAGTAGGCGTGAGGTTGTTGGGGATGATAAAAGTACACCAACAAATTAATAACAGGCTTTTCTGAAGTAAAACCCCCATAAGACAACGCACTGTGTTTGGTCAATACACATTTTCTTTAATAACTCGGTAAATATATATGCTAGAATGACGAAAGAGGGCTTAAAGGTTTCGCTACACTAATTCCCACCGTTTTTCATTCGTTAATTTTACATACGGGCCTTTTCTGACCCTTTTTGGGCCCAAAAACCCAAATTTCTAAATTTAAAATCCCCAAAAAAGAGGTTAGAGTTTTCCGATTGTTTTGCCCAACGAACTTGTCCAACTGATTACAAAAAGGAATGTCCCTACCAAATTTGAAGTAAATCGGACAAAAAATGTGACCGCTAGAGTGCATACACATATATATGTATACAGTAGAACCTCGCTACGACGACCCTCGATAAGCCAAAAACCTCGATAATGAGTCTGATTTTCTAATCCCCGTGAATCTCCCATAACGCTCAATGTTATAAATATCTCTATAACACGACTCATTTTCAAATCAATACCTCGATAGCACGTCTTTTTGTAATTTTATATTACTGATAAATAAACCTCTATAGCGCGTCTTTTCAAATAACTGAACCTCTATAGCACGACACCCACCTCAATAACACGCTTCTTTGGGTAAGTGAACCTTTATTACACGACTCTAACCTCAATAGCGCGCCGTTTTGCGTTACGGAACCTTTATAGCACGACTAAACCTTTCTCACGCATAGTTCCCACGGTTAGAACTGATGTTTTGAAGTAAACAACAACGTCTTGGGCTCAGGTCTCAACAGGAAAACCCCTTCCCCACCCCCTTCCTAGTCCGGCCTTTCCTTGTCTTATAGTGTACAGTTTCGGTTTTATTACGTAAGTCCAGTTCTGCTAAGTTCAATTTTTTAACATTACAGTATTTTATTCCCTATTTCACAATAGGTTAAGGTTTACTGTATTTCGAGCTTATTAACTCTATACTGTACTTTGGTGAACTGAGTCTGTTGATTTTTTTCTTACTGTCACAATAATAAAGAAGTTTGTTTTACTTGTACGTTTGTTCTTTTATTTATGACTGATTTATACAGTAATTTTCTACTTAAAACACAACTTATTAGAAATGTTTCATAAAAAATGTGCTTGGTATAGCAAAAAGTCTGTGACCTCGATAACACGCCTTGTTGTGAAAACCACCTTGATAGCACGACCCTCAATTACAAGTGCACCTCGATAAGAAGACTATTTTAGAGATCCCCTTGAGAGTCGTGTTATCGAGGTTCTACTGTATATATATATATATATATATATATATATATATATATATATATATATATATATATATATATATATATATATATATATATATATATAAAATTTTGAACGAACCCCCAAAACGTGTTCAGGGGGTCACATTAGGAACTTCTATGGTGGTCCCGGGCTTAAGTTTCACCGTGCGGGTCATGCTAATAGTTCACTTTCCATAGGAAATTCACTAATAAGTCATTCTGAAAGGATTTTATACTTTATCTCATATATACACTGAGAAAAATCTCATAACGGAAAATCATAATTTTTACCCCAAGTCCAGAATACGTACTCGCAGTACGTAAAGAAGGACTTGGCTCACGTAGTAGAGATTTGTTTCTGGACATAGCTCAAAGACGGTGCAGAGTAATAGACCTTAGTACATGTACAGGACTCGCCGTCTTTCTTTACGTACTTTTCCACAGCAATTACACTCCAACCGACAGAGTCGCTAACATGTCAGAGTATTTACCAATATTTTACTGAAAGGGTGCATGTGACGTCATAGTTGTTAGAAAATCCGGTAAAGGATTGGTGAATGCAGTCAGACTGTTCCTTAAGTTAGTTTACATTTATTCCACCTTTCAGAAGCGCTCATAGCTTTGTCAAATGCTATAAAATAACCAGCTGAGGCTCGTCAGTTTTCGATCACAGTTGTGATTCGACTAGATTTACTTTGAGTTCCCTAGTTTGTGAAGTTAACTGTTCCCTTAAAAAAGTGTAGGGGGGTGTGTGTGTATGTGTGTGTGTGTGTGTGTGTATGTGTGTGTGTGTGTGTGTGTGTGTGTGCGTGCGTGCGTGCATGCGTGCGTGCGTGCGTGCGTGCGTGTGTGTGTGGATTTTTTAATTCTTATAATATTTCAGTAAACTACTGGTATGTAAAAATATACTTTTCTGTATTTAACATAAACCAAATTTGTTCAAGGTTTGGAAATAAATTTGTCCAAAAGAATAACTTATAACTTATTTGTCTTTCTTATTTCACTCCTGAAGACCCTGCAAGAAATACTTAATATAGTTTCGGAATTTAAAAACATTACTTTTATGTTGTGTTTAAGAGTCAGAAGAGGTTTTAAATAACTTTGTTTTGGTGTTTTGTTTCATTTCACCGCTTAAAATTAGTTCTACTTTTAAAATTTACACAACTGATTGGATTGATCATGTTGTTACAAAAATACTGTACATATTTAATTTTAATACTAACATCCGTATGTGTTTGCTACTTTAGTTCACTAAAAAAAATGTATAAACCACAAAAACCATTATTGAAATCAATATGTTTATAAAAATGTTGTGTTATTTTTATCATAAAATTTAAAAACAATAAGCCTAAAGCAAAATCAATTACTGTCATTAACAATTATTACAACCAATTATCAAAAATATAGAAAGTCACAAGGAGGAACAGTTCTATCCAATTTTATAATATTCACCTGTAGCAAACTGTGTAAAGATTAACACAACTTCTGTTATAAAAACTGTTAACCGTGTTAGTGAACTTATATTAGTTATTTTTTATGTTAGGTCTATTTTAAATGAGACATGATTTTGAATAATCGTTAAGTAACCGAAAAATTAATATTGGTCTTCAAGAGCAAAAAAGTACAAACTAAAAAATATTATTACTGGAGTCCCTTGATGTTAGTGGATTTGAATCATTAAATTTCTGAGCTAAATTTTTTTAATTTCCTAGTATCTGTCTGATTACTTTCCTTGCAATTATTATTTTGCTCAGGTTTATTGCTTGCTTGACTTCCAGCCTTAGGTGTAAAACCTTGCTACTGCAATTTAAATCGAGTAAAACAACTTCTATTTTTTAGAGATGTGCGGATACTCTAAATTTCGAGTTCGAGCCGAGTTTGGCACTGAAACTCGAGGTTTTACTGAAACTCAAAAGTTTCGAGCGAGTTTACTCCCACTGCTTACCGCGCTACCAAGGGTCGTCCACAGCCACGCGTCGTCTGTAAATTCAAATTGCGTGTGAACGCATTTGGGGTGTTAAGAGTTGTAATGTGGATTTTAGTGTTTTATTAATATAAAGGTAAGTTGTGACTTATAAATTTGTGTTACTCTTTACACCAAAATGGAGGATTTACCAGGACCTTTAGATTGAGTTGTAAGAACACTGTCTATATAATCCACTTATAGATTAACCTAACCTTGACATTTTTTAAAGTAAAATATCAAAAGCACATCTGTAATGAAATCTAATAGGTAAGCATAAGAAGTTTGTGCTTGATTTTTGTTCCATAATAATTGAAATTGAGTCAATCCATTAATTTTAGGCTCAACTGTCCTTTGGTATTGAGCTGTTTTTAAAGACAAGTGATTTGTTTTTGGCCTTGTTTAAGTTTCATTAATGATTTTTTAAATAATTTGTAATATTTTAAAACTCTATTTTAGACATGGCTTCAATTTTATCAATTGACTTGCCAGGCACTTTCAAACATATATTCATGTTGTTACTAACTGTTTGTTCTTATTAGGACTATTAGTGTTAAAATTAATGCTAAGATATGTTAGTAAATACATTTTGTGTGGTAAGTAAGTAGGCTAATGTTTTACCATGTAATAGGCCTTTTAAATATAAAAATAAAGTTTATTTTAACTTATAGGCCTAAATTTTATTTTCTCCATTCGTAGAAAGATGTAGCTTAGGCCTGAACATAATATACAAAACATAGGATAAATAAATACCCCCGTCGCAGCAAACCTGCGTACTCAGCGAATTTCCAATGCATAATATATGTCTTAATACCATATAAAGCCGCATACCAAGTTTCATAAAAATATATTCATATATAAGCGATATATACAATTTTAATTATTCTCCATAAGAATAGCATTGGTGATGAGTACATAGGTTTGCTGAAACAAGGAACACAAACAATTGGTTTTTATGCAAATATAAATATAATTTAACTAGGTGAGGCCACATACCAAGTTTAATCAATATTCAATCATAAGTAAGCACTATATAACATTTTAATTATTCTCCATAAGAATAACATGGGAGATGAGTAAGCAGGTTTGCTGCAACAAGAAACTAAAAAAAATGGGTTTTTATGCAAATATCAATATAAGTCAACAAGGTGAAGCCACATACCAAGTTTTATTAATTTATGTTCATAATTAAGGGAGTCATTACATTTTACTTATTCTCCATAAGAATAACATGGGGGCTGAGTGCGCAGGTTCGCTGCTATGGGGATAATCAACAAAAAATCAATTTTTTGTGCAAATATCAATATACCAGTACTACGTGACCCCACGTGCCAAGTTTCATCAATATACATTCATTAATAATGGAGATATCAAATTTTATTTATTCTCCATAAGGATAACATTGGACAACGTACTGTGTTTAGCACTTTGAATATCTCTGCAACGGTTGGACGTAGAATCACAATTTAAACACCAAAATGATTGTTTTGTGGAGCTGAGTTGATTGGTAAAAGCAAATGTAAAGTTTACATTAAAATAAACTGAGGAAAAGCCAAAAACCTTTTTCCCATAAGATTAACATAGGAGATTTTATGAGCAGGTTTTTTTGGATTTTCTCCGCAACCACTTAACCTAGCTTAATAATTCAAAATACCATATTATTTGTTTTTTAAGCTTTATAACATGGTCTAAACCAAACTTAAGTGTTTTAAAAATTTTAGGGTAAAAAATGCAAAAACTGATTTTTGGAAAATTTAAAACCCCCATAAATCCCCCTTCCCATGGCCCGATTTTTCTGGTTTTCGAACTTAAAGTCATAAATGTCACTTTACACATTTGAGCCAAATTTCATCGAAATCGGACGTTTTTTACTCAAGTTATCGCATTCACGGACACATATATATATATATATATATATATATATATATATATATATATATATATATATATATATATATATATATATACATATATATAAATTTGAACGAATAGTGTTTTAGTCATCTGGGGACCTAACAAAAATAATTTGTCATGGTCTCGGGCTTAAATCTTACCATGAGACCTACGGTAATAGCTTCATCCCTATAGGGGAGATTCGCTAATTCCCTATAGGGGAAATTCGCTAAAAGAGGAAATTAAATAAAAAACTAAGAATATATTTAATGAAACTGTTAATTAGTACCATATAGGCTATAACAACCTTAATACCAAAAGATTAAAAGTATTTTATCTTAATGGCAAAATGTTATGCAATAACTTTGGTATGATTTATTTTCAGATAAATGTACTTTACCTTTTTCCAATGAAGCAGGAATCCATTTATTTTATTTAATATTGTTGTTTTAAGGTCATAGTGACTGGAAAAGTATATTTTAATAACAAAATTTATAAATGGAACCCTATACACTGTTCTGATCCAATTCAACTCGACCTACGTGTTTTTTGTTATTTGTATACTCGACTCGAACTCGAGATTCAAATCTTTTGCCATTTACTTGACTCGAACTCGACTCGACTTAAAAATACCTGTACTCGCACATCTCTACTATATTTTATATACATTTTAATACAACACAGCAAAAACTGTACACGTAGTAACAAGGATACATCTAACAGTCAAGAGGCACTATGCAAGGGGGGTAGTAATGATAAGCCTGCAGTATCAGGGCTTGTAGGGAAAATTAAAGTATTTTCACAACCAATCAGTGATCAGTGCACTTTTAATTCTTGCTTTGGTGTAAGAGGGAGGAAAGGACACCACCCTTCATTTGTTGGGGTGGTTGAATACTAGAATAAAAATAAACTAAGGGTATATTGTACAGGTAATAACAAAAAGGGTAAAGGGTAAACATTAAACTATGCATAGGTGGGGGACCTTGAAGGCAAATAAAGGTATTTTCATAACCCATCAGTGTAATTTTAATTACTGCTTATGTGAAAGAAGGGAACACTAAAACAATCCTGGATTTGCTGATTGAATTCTAGTCAAATAAAAAATATGGGTATATTGTTCAGATCTTGTATACTATTTGCAGACCATTAACTACTAAATAATAGAACAAATATATTTAATTACAAAACTTGTTCCGAGTCATACTATACAATATACGTATTTTCACTGTGTTGCCCTGTGTAAATGCAGGGAAAATGCAATACATATTACAACAAACTCACCTAAAATACCAATCATTGTGCAGACATTACATGAGATTCTTAGATTTACATGGAATAGAGTGGTAAATACAGTCAATAGGGAGGCAAATGCAGCAGAAAATAAAGTAAATGCAGTGAATATAGAGGTAAATGCAGTGAGAACGAAGGGCAAATACAATGAATGTAGGCGTAAATGCAGTGATTAGAATGGTAAATGCAGTAAATAACAAGAGTAAATGCAAAATTTAAGGTAGGGAATGCAGAGTCAAGGACCTGAAATTAAGAGAGTAACCCCATGCTAGGCAGGATTTACAACTGGCTGTTCTGACGTCAGAACCTGTGATGTCACTAGTACGCTAGCAGACATAGTCTTGCTTTTATGTGAGGCAACCTCAATGCTCCGGCATTGAGCAAAGTCCTGACAGCATTTAGTAACCCGCAAACCCTTATTTACATGAGCCGCTCACGTATGTAAGGACTAAATTTTTCTCAGTGTAGATTTTAAAAATTTGGTTTTTCTTTTCCGAGTTGGTCCAGCTCTTCTACCCTTCCGATTTTCATAATTTATATCTTAAATTGAAGGTATGCACTCACAGATTCCACATCAAGGATCCACATTCATTTGTCTATCATATTACTCGACCAAACAACATAAATTTAATATTTTCTGAAATTTGACTTTAATTAAAGATCTATATCTCCTGTTCTAATTAAGTTATATGTTTTGGTCTAAGAACATTCAATTAACTACTTTCATTTGAGCTATTATTTATTTAGATCGGACGAACCTGAAGCAAGCTGCTGAAATCCAAACAAAAATTTTAATTTTTTTTAAGATTGGTGTTCAAGCAACGATCCATAGATCCAGTTTTACTTAATATAATTAACATGTTTTGGTCTAAAATACTTATAGAAATAAAGGCTTTCTTTTGAGATATTGCTCATTTCAATCGAACACGTTACAGGTGAGCTATAGACCTCCAACAAACATAAATTTAAAATTTTCCAAAATTTGTTTCCAGTTAAAGATCTGTAACTCCAGTTATAATTAGATTATCACATATTTTAACACATGTTTGTGGAACATATGATTGAAAGAATAATTGATACTGAAAAAGTGTTTACTTTCCTAATTTTATTCTATTCGCAATAGCCTATAACGGGATTTGATTGGTGCTGCACTCTAGTAGCAAAATATAACTAATAACCGCGGGCGACTACGGTTTTATCCGCTAGGGGCGCGGACTGACTGAAAAACCTCAATATCGCCGCTAGGCCCTTGGTCGTGTTAGCTGAGTTGGCTACGTCGTGGAAACACCTTGGTCAGGTGTGGACACGATGTTCGTGGGTTCGATAGCTGCACACGACCAAAACTGACCAGTAGTGCAACTCACAATAAGTTCTGGGGCAACGTTGGTGGGAGGGCCCAAGTAAACAAACAGTGGCAGGCTTGCTTGGAAGTTGACAGGATCGGTTAATTCTTTGTGAGTTGCACATGATCAATTCTGATTTTGCTACTTTTTACTTATGCCTACTGTGTGTGTGCCAATGCGACTCTAAAAACTGATTGAAAACAGTATTTTAATGAAAATAAACCATTAATCCATTTAAAAACACAAATTTCTATTCTAATTCATAGGTTTAAGAAATTACAAGTAAGGAACGAGACCAGCTCGTATGTCTATGCCAATGGGTTAGTACAAACTAGAGTATCTGCGCTGCTCTGCAGTATCAGTCAATGTTGCAACTTGCGTTTATAAGTAAAGGCTAATCAAGTTAAAATAAGGTTTTTATGATAAAATATAAAAAATACTTTTTCTTTCAGAAGTAATACAAATATTTGGTGAAAGGATTTATATGGTTTGAAAAGACTAACCAGTTTCAACTATAAATAAAGGTAATGTTCTACTTATCATTGAAATCGTTAGACCTAACATATTTCCCGCTAGAGTTCAGCAGCAGGGTTTTTATTTACTTGAATAGCTGTGATTTTTAGGAAGAATAATATTCCTAGGATTTCTCTCCCAGTTCTGACTGTCTGGGTATTCATTCCTAGCCACGCTGTGTTTTTAAGAAAATCCATACTTTCTTCAGAATGGTGTTTGTACGCTCATCCCATTACATGATTCAACAATTTGAATGAATAGTGTTGGCATCTCAGGACCTCAAAATTAAAAATTATCCCTGTTCCCGGCCTAGGTCTTAGCTATAGGTCCCCGACTACGCTAATAGCTTTATCCCTTCGGGTGAAATTCTCTAAAAAGCAAATATTTTATCATCAATCATGATTTTTCTTATCGTGTGAGCTAATGATAAAGTGTGATGCAGAGTTAATAGCTAAGTTAATAGAACTATGCCCTGATAGTATTCAAGAATTTTTATCTCATGACTCTAGTTAAGCTTATTGTACAAATATTTATTACTAATTTTTACATTTTAGAATTATTTAATCAACTTGACATGTCATATATTCACCGCTGAATTTCAGCCGTTGTATGAATTTTTGTGATGAAAATAAATTGAAGTTATTTTATTGTTTTAAGTAAAGCGCAGAGCAATGATGGCTTTAATTTTTGGAAAACTACCTATAGAAAAAACAAATCACTTAAATAAAATTTAATAACGAAACTTGTAAAAGCTACTCCGAATTTTATTAAAACGAATAATATTATTTATTATATATGTTATGTTATTATTAACTAATAATATATATGATTTATTTTGGCTTTGACGCTCTTTTTGTGATATCCTGTTGGTGTCGTGGCCTCAGGTTTGGGTTCGGTATAAACAGGGGTGCCATCCCCTCCCAAGGATGATGGTGCATTCCCCCCAAAACGAAAAATCTATCCCCCACCCTCTCCCCACAATAAAAGCTAAAATCTTTTTTGTGTGAAGTCTTGTTAAAAAATATTTCATCATTGTATTTGTATATATATATATATATATATATATATATATATATACATATATATGAATTGTTATTAATTTTGTTAACTTTTGTAAAATTGCCGTATTTAAATAGTATGTTTCAAAATAGGCTTGCAATAAATGAAATAAAATAAAGCAGAATAAATATTACACTGAAGTGATACAAAGCTGCAGTCCTGCACTTCTTATACAGCTTATACAATAATCCTGGACCTTTCAAACGGTTGTGCACTAAGTCATCTACAAGTTTGTTAAAATGTCATATCTCAAACTATCTACGGAATGAGCAATAATAGGATGCAAGTGTAAATAAACCAAAATTTAAAATTTAGCTTTACCTTTAATTAAAATAAAATTAGGGATGGACGGGATTGGATTTTTAAGTCAGGACGGGATTTATAATTACCTCCCAAAATTCAGGATGGGATTGTCCATCCTTAACTAGTCCGGGAATTAGTTGTTAGTGTTTTAAAACCCAAAGTTTTATAAAAACAGATGGATGACAATAATAATAAAAATGTTATACTTTTTATTGAAAATCTTATTAAAGTCAATAAATACATTTATTATATATGTATTTACTCTGCTATTTTATACACATTCTCTGACTGGGCCTGACGATGACTGGTGTAACTGGTTGAAATCGATCGCACTGAACCATCTCGTATGTAAGTACCGGTACAGTATAAGTGTATTACTGGGTTGCCACCAAAGTTGCAATTCAAAATTCATGCATAATTCCAGGTTTTCCAGAAAAAAATCTCCAAATTCCAGGTAAACTCGCGCGGCATTTTTGATGTATTTGTGACATCTATAAAGATTTACAATATAAATAAATGTACCATGATTAGAAAAATTTTAATTAAATAAAAATTTTGGAAGAAATTACACATAATTATAAGTTGTTTTCAAGTTAGAACAGTAGGAAATTTTGAACAATAGTTTGCTCAAGGATGAGTCACAAGATTAATAGAGGGACGCGTTTAAACGGGATTATTGTTTCTACAGGTTTTTAGAGTAGATAAGTAGATATCATGTTTGCACAAGTAAGTTGGTAGAAGTAGAGAGAGAGGGGGTCAGGAGCGAAGTAGACCATGGTCTGTTCGACATCAGAAACCGACGGCGGAGGTTCGCAGCAGCAGGAGCGACGAGGGAGTCTGCCATGCTGACCGAGTTGACTTCATGAGGTACAGTGCAAACATGCTATTTGCAGTAAAGGTTAATTTTATTTCAAAAGTCGTTTTTCAAAATTGAATGGTTTTGTAAAGCAATAAATCAGTGAGCAAATTATTGAGATAAAATAAAATCGAATTAAAGTTTTAAATTTGTTAAATGTCCATCAAAAGCTTCAGAGCAAGTTTAGTAAAAATGTTTGATTATTGAGTTGTTAAAGTAAAGTAAAGTAAAGTTGTAAAAATAATTTTGAGATGTAATCGCTGCATTTGAAATACAATATGAAAGTCTATTTGAGTTAAAAGCTTAATAAAGTAAATAAGTTTTGAAATATGTTTTAAAAGATTTTTGGAAATAAATGATAGAAGGAGAAATGTTTTAAATATTTAAATGTGTTTACAAGATTAAAGTACAATTTATACAAAGACAAGTTGCTACAAAAGTCGTGTTTTCTGTTTAATTGTTACAGGGTTCTTGAAATTCTTGAAGTTCTTAAATCCGGAGATTCTTTGTTATAAGAATCATTTAACCTGCCTAATCCATCCTATCAAATGAATAAATGTTATGGGGAATTTGTAAAATAACGCTAGTTAAAATTTAATAAGATTAGAATGGACAGTGCCATGAGTATTTAGCAATGAATGTCAGTAAAATTAAAAAAGAGTTAGGAAATTAAAGTGTACAATTCATAAATGCAGAATATAGTAATTTGAGTTTTATTTGTCAAAATGGACAATGTTGTTATTATTTAATTTAACCAAACGTCCAAGTGTACCACGCCAGGATGGGAAATTATTTTATTAGAGTTTACTTAAGTCCTGGAGGTGTGAGGCATTACTGCTTATTTCAGGAGGTATAAATTAAAAATAAGTAGGTAATGTGTGGTATACGAAGTGCGCTACTCTGCTCGACGATTCTTGTAATAATGTTTTGCTATTTAATGTTCTGCTAAATAATTAAGAAATGTAAGTTGTAATTTAGTTTTAAAATCTGCTTTTAAATATTCTGTAAAAATTTAGAAACAAAAATGGCTGAAGTAAAAGTTGATTTGTTGTTAAAAGATGAATTAACCTACGAGTTAAAATTACGAAACCAAAATCCAAGCGATGAGAGTACAGTTAGTGATCTAAGGAAATTATTAAGGCAATGCATAAAGCAAAATGTTCCAATTCAGTCAAGTAATTTAAAAGGTAAAATTAATGTTAAAGATGAACTCGAGACCATTGCAAATAAATTGACAGTAATTGAAGAAAAACAGTTAAACTTAAGTAGTGAAAGTAGACCTATAGATATTGCTAGGCAAAATGCACGTATAAATCATTGTTGTGGTAGGATCAATAGTTTAACACACTGTGAAATTGTAGAACCAGAAAAATCCGAATGGTTATCCTATGCAGAAAAGTATAGGGTACTTAAAGAAAAATTTAATGAAATTAAGGTAGACCCGGTAGCTCTAGAATTAAGTATTCGTAAATTGAGTGAAACCAATATTGAGGAGGAGCAATTTGGAGATGTTTTCTCAAACATAGAACAAATGCAAGTTTCCCATGACACCTATCCTATTCCGGAAATCGTAGCTGGACAGAGTAGGTTGCGTGTTCCAACACCTC
Organism: Allygus modestus; assembly: GCA_963675035.1. Lineage (NCBI taxonomy): Eukaryota > Metazoa > Arthropoda > Insecta > Hemiptera > Cicadellidae > Allygus > Allygus modestus. Next base: position 52,959,872 of record OY776111.1, on the reverse strand, counting down.
AACAGATAACCCCTGCATCACCCAGTGTACCGTTTGATCCTAACTTGTATCAAAAATTGCCGAACCCTCTTGAAGCATATGTAAAATAATTAAAAATGTGTAATGGTTTAGTAATAGATGATTTAGTGCAATTTTTAAGAGTATTATATAAAGCTAAGAAGGAAACCAGTGTATCAGATTTACAATTAATGGAGGTAATTATTTGTAAAACCGAAAACCCCTTGCAAGATGTGGTATTAAGTTGTAAAACGCTAGGCCTAGAAGTCTTAAAATCAGAAATTTTAAGAAATTTTGTTCCAGTAAGTACCAGGGAAAACTTAGTAAGAATGTATGTAACAAAACCGCAGGAAATGAATGAACATTTGCATATGTATGTGCATCGTGTTAAGGAATTTACCAATTTGTTAAATTGCACGTATCAAGAATCAGAGCGAGTAGAATTGTTAAACATAGGTTTGAATACGAGATGTAGAATAAATTTATCAGGTCTTGGTAAATTGCAAACACTAAAGGAATTCGAGTTAGCTTGCATACACAATCAAAACGTGGAGGCTAGTAATTACTTACGTACGCAGGAGATGTCAAACGTTGTTCGTAATCCAGTAGTAGGCAATGTGCAGAGGAATGTTGTAGGTACTCCATCAAATGTAAAAACATGTTACACATGTGGTAGGAAGGGACACATTGCTAGGCAGTGTTACCGCAATTCAAAAAACTAAGTACCAGGGAAAACCTTTTAAATGTAAATAATGTCAGTTTAAATAAAAATGTGCAATGTATAAATTCAAATAGGTTTTCCCGAAATCATAAGCAAAATGTAAATCAATATAATGGTAAGAGTGTTAATAAAGTAAACTCAGACAAAAAGGCTTTGAATAAAATAAGAAGGACACAAAATCGGATTATGTATCGTTTAGGTATGCATAGAATAGGCCGAACAATGGATCTACCGACGGTCGAAGTTCAACTCACCACTTCCGGCAACAAAGCACCGCACCACGTGTCAGCACTTTTGGACACAGGGGCTAGTTTAAATGCCATAAGCGAAACCTTGTTCAATAAATTAAGCAGTAAAAATCTAGCTAAGCAAATAGAAAAATTAAATGCAACTTGTATAGGAGCAAATCAAAGTGTCATTAAAATAATTGGAACATGTGTAGTTAAAATAAAAATAAGAGGTTTCTCATGGAATGTTAAATTTTCAATTTTAAAGGATTTAGCATGTGAATTAATCTTAGGGAGTTGTTTTATCAGAGAATCAGGAATGTTATTAGATCTAAAGCAAAACGTATGTTATTTTAGTTTCAAACCACAAGTTAAAATTACTATGAGTCATGTACAAAGCAAGGAATGCAGTTTGAAAAATGTAATTAAATCAGATAGTATTTTAGACATAGGGTGTAAAGACATGTCAAATGAGGTGGAAAATTTAGTTAAAAGATATCCAGATGTTTTCACCACAAAAATTGGAAGGGCATTAGACTTTCAATACGATATTAAACTAAAAGATAATGAGGTTGTGAATATTAGACCATATCCTGTACATCCAACAAAGATGAGTGAAATGAAAGGTATTTTAAATGATTTGTTAAAGCAAAATATAATAAGGCCATCAATAAGTAACTACAGTAGTCCTTCATTTTTAGTAGCTAAACCAGATAAGACTAGCAGGCTAGTAATTAACTATGCTAAGTTAAATGAGAAAATTGTAAGAGTAAATCATCCCATAGGAAATATGGACGAATTTTATTTGTACTTGCAAAATGCTGCATATTTTTCTGTAATAGACTTATCAAATAGTTTTCATCAAATAGAGTTAACTGAACGATCCAAACATTTAACAGCTTTTAGTAATGGTGTGTCATTGTATGAATTTAACCGCTTACCATTTGGTATGCATTGTGGATCCGGATTATTGAGTTCTTATTTAGATAGGGTTTTTAGAGATATAAAGTTTGATTATATGTTAAATTTTGTAGACGATTTGTTAGTGTTTTCAAAGACAAAAGAGGATCATATGAAACATTTGTCAGAAGTAATAGACAGGCTAAGCAAACACAATTTGACTGTTAATCCTAAGAAAGTAAAACTGTTCCACACTGAGGTTAGTTATCTAGGCAACATTATAAGTAAAAACCGCATTACCATAGATCCATCCAGAACTGAATCGATACGTAATTTTAGCACACCAAAGAATGCAAAGGAGGTATCTAGCTTTATTGGTATGTGTTCATACTTTAGTAAGTATATAAAAGACTATGCAATGTTAGCAGCACCACTTAACGATTTAAGGAAAAAGCGAACCAAGTTTTTATGGAACGAGCAGTGTAACAATAGTTTTATAAAATTAAAGGAAATTGTAACGAATCCACCAGTATTAGGGATACCCAATTTTCAGAGGCCGTTTTATCTATTTACAGACGCTTCTCAGGTATCAGCCGGAAGTGTAATCATGCAATGTAATGAACAGGGAGATAAGCTACCTATCGCTTATTATAGCAAAAAGTTTACTGAGGCGGAAAGAAATTTGACTATTTATGAAAAAGAGGCACTTGCGGTAGTGTTAAGTATTAAACGATTTTACATGTATTTAGAGTTACAACCATTTTATTTAATAACCGATAATCATGCCTTGTATTGGGTTTTGCAAAATCGTCACCGTTTAGGTAAAGTTGGAAGATGGGTTGAGCAGATTTTAGCCTTACCATTTAAAGTATTAAGTGTAAAAAGCAAGGAAAATCCAGTAGCTGACTGTTTGTCCAGATTAAACATAAGTAAGGAACAGGTAGAAATAGTAAATGTAGAGGAAGACCCAAGAGTTATGAATGTAATCAAGAGTAAAGTCTGTAGGAAATTTAGTTGTGTCTCACGAAAATATGTAAAACCAATTTTAAATGTAGTTACTGATATACCATTAGCCTTTGTACAAATATCTGAACACCAGCGATCTGATCATGAGTGCTCAGAGATTTTTGAAAGCATTAAAAATAAGACAAACAAGAATAACTTTTATGTAAAAAATCAGGTATTGATGTATAAGCGAACAACCAATTGTAAAGGTAAAATTTATGTACCAGAGAGTCTAGTTGATTTATTGTTTAATTATTACCACTGTAGTAACTTTGGCGGTCATCAAGGTCAAAACAGAACTGTGTCACGAGTAATAGAACATTTTTACAGACCTAATCTTATAAAACTAATTAGAGACAAAGTTAAGCAATGTGAAATTTGTTTAAAATGTAAACCAGTAAGGAAACAGTATGAAGGTGAATTAATATCAGGTCAGTCTAAGCGTGCTATGGAAAAGGTGTATGTAGATTTAGCAGGTCCATTAGTCACATCAAAAGGAGGTCATAAGCACATATTAATTGCAGTAGACGATTTTACTAAGTATGTGTGGTTAGTACCGATAAGAAATGCAACATCACAAACTGTTATAAATAAGTTACAGGAAGTAGTATTTAATAATTTCAGCCCATGTGAAAAATTAGTCTCAGATAACGGACCTTGTTTTACGAGTGTGTTATTTAAGAAATTTATGTTTGAAAATTCAATAAGTCATTATAAAATAGTACCATACAATCCTCAAAGTAACAAGTCTGAGCGTTATTTACGTACAGTTAAAGAGCAACTTAGAATGTACCATCACAACAGTCAGACTAGCTGGCATACTTCTGTAAAACACATTCAAACCAGTATAAATTGTTGTAAAAATGAAAGCACAGGTTACACTAGTTTTGAGCTTATGTTTAAGCACCAGCCCAATCACAATTTAAGCAATTTATGGAGGTTAGGAGATATCATTGATTCAAAAATGTCACAAAAACAAGTAAAGGAAGTATTTGACAGAGTTATAAAAAATTGTAAACGAGCTGTTAAGAGGAATAAAAATAGGCAAAGATATGCTGATACAAAGCACCCATTTGCTGTAGGTACCAAAGTTTTTATAAAATTCCAAAGCCAGAGTAACAAAGTAAAGCGTTACCAAGCTAAGATGGATGTGAAATTTGTGGGACCCTACACAATAAGGTATTTTCTTAGCCCTGTAAGTGTTTTAGCTCAACTAGATAGCGATCCAAATGTAATAAAAAGAGCACACATATCACAGTTAAAATTAAGCACTGGCAATTAAAAATTGTACTAATTAAGAACCCGAAGAACCCTCATGTTGTCATACTTGTAGACGTTTGTATAAAACAATGCAGATTCTTTGTAAATAGTGTGATATATTTAGATTTATTTAGATTTAGTATGGGCCCATGTATTTAAGTTGTAAATAAAATGCGCAGAGAACAAAGTTACGTAACAAAGTAAAGAGTCGATTGTATTTAATATGCAAGAGATAAATACCAAAGATTGTATTTTAAATACGTGAAATCTGAGGCAGTAAAATTTTGAGAAAGGATATTTAATATGTTATTAAATAGTCCACAAAGTAGCAAAACAATAATGAGCAAAATCAAAGTGTTTTGAGCGAAGTAGAGATGAAATAAGTAGGAAAGTAAGTAGAGATGTAATAAGTAGGAAAGTAAGTAGAGATGTAATAAGTAGGAAAGTAAGTAGAGAGTAGAGAGAAGTATAAAGACGTGATCATATATGAGTTAAAGTATAAATGTAGTACTGTCATATAGTAATTGAAGGAAAATATAACTAGGAGTTTTTAGGAGTTTTAGAATTAAATAATTATTGTAAAGCAAGAATCGTCGTTGAAGAGTGCCATGAAAGAGAAAGTGATTGTGCAGGACGATAAGCTTATCGCGGAGTGAGTCATGGACAACCCTAGACTTGAAAGGTCAAATTGTTCTAGTTAGCGGTTGAGAATTATAATTACGGAAATATTTAAGTGAATATTACTTGTATGTAGGAATTATTAGTTGAATAAACAAAATAAATATTATGATTTAAGAGCGAAATAAAATGTGAAAATGTTTAGTTAATTAAATATGTTTAAGAAAGATGTAAAAAAAAGGTTTATTTGTGTTATGTAATGGAAAACAAAAGGAAATATAGCGGTAATTGACGGACATGACTAAGGGGTACTATTGTGTGTGTGTGTGTGTAAAAGTGATACGAATGTGAGAATAAATGTGGGAAGGGTAAACACTGAATTAGTTGACACTTCACTAAACTGACGCCGGCATACTGAACACTTCACTTTAAGAACTTCACTGAACTTCACTGTACACCGCAAACAAAAAAAAATAGAACCAAGATATGATTTATGTTGTAATTAAAGCAAGGAAAATGAAATATAAAGTGATTTTACACTTGTCATACAAAGGGTTTTGATTTAATTAGTTATGAGAAATGTAAAGAAGGTTTATGATTTAGTTGAATGTTTGGTAACACTTATAAATACAGGAAATGTAACTTTTAAAACGTATTATTTTTAAGAGCGCAAAGTGACGTGCGTTCACTGTACGAAAATGTATCGCAGACTGAGGGTCAGTAACCCAAAATACAGTTAGGAGGGAAGGGGAAAACCAAAATATCCTTTCTTTTCCTTACCCGTAGAGCCTTTTCGCTGGAAGATGGACGACCTTGCGGCCGGCTACTACACTCTATTGGGCGAGGGATGGACTTCTCGCAGTGACAGCCACTACTTAGTGGATGGAAGACTTCTACTTCTTATAAATAAAATGTAATAGGGAAGAATGAAGACCTTTAGACATTGTAAATCTTTTATTTGAGTAGTTTTTTTTTTATACATGGCAAAAATTAAGACTATTGTCAAAATTTGGGGGGGATGATGTACCATGATTAGAAAAATGTTAATTAAATAAAAATTTTGGAAGAAATTACACATAATTATAAGTTGTTTTCAAGTTAGAACAGTAGGAAATTTTGAACAATAGTTTGCTCAAGGATGAGTCACAAGATTAATAGAGGGACGCGTTTAAACGGGATTATTGTTTCTACAGGTTTTTAGAGTAGATAAGTAGATATCATGTTTGCACAAGTAAGTTGGTAGAAGTAGAGAGAGAGGGGGTCAGGAGCGAAGTAGACCATGGTCTGTTCGACATCAGAAACCGACGGCGGAGGTTCGCAGCAGCAGGAGCGACGAGGGAGTCTGCCATGCTGACCGAGTTGACTTCATGAGGTACAGTGCAAACATGCTATTTGCAGTAAAGGTTAATTTTATTTCAAAAGTCGTTTTTCAAAATTGAATGGTTTTGTAAAGCAGTAAATCAGTGAGCAAATTATTGAGATAAAATAAAATCGAATTAAAGTTTTAAATTTGTTAAATGTCCATCAAAAGCTTCAGAGCAAGTTTAGTAAAAATGTTTGATTATTGAGTTGTTAAAGTAAAGTAAAGTAAAGTTGTAAAAATAATTTTGAGATGTAATCGCTGCATTTGAAATACAATATGAAAGTCTATTTGAGTTAAAAGCTTAATAAAGTAAATAAGTTTTGAAATATGTTTTAAAAGATTTTTGGAAATAAATGATAGAAGGAGAAATGTTTTAAATATTTAAATATGTGTTTACAAGATTAAAGTAAAATTTATACGAAGACAAGTTGCTACAAAAGTCGTGTTTTCTGTTTAATTGTTACAGGGTTCTTGAAATTCTTGAAGTTCTTAAATCCGGAGATTCTTTGTTATAAGAATCATTTAACCTGTCTAATCCATCCTATCAAATGAATAAATGTTATGGGGAATTTGTAAAATAACGCTAGTTAAAATTTAATAAGATTAGAATGGACAGTGCCATGAGTATTTAGCAATGAATGTCAGTAAAATTAAAAAAGAGTTAGGAAATTAAAGTGTACAATTCATAAATGCAGAATATAGTAATTTGAGTTTTATTTGTCAAAATGGACAATGTTGTTATTATTTAATTTAACCAAACGTCCAAGTGTACCACGCCAGGATGGGAAATTATTTTATTAGAGTTTACTTAAGTCCTGGAGGTGTGAGGCATTACTGCTTATTTCAGGAGGTATAAATTAAAAATAAGTAGGTAATGTGTGGTATATAAATTACAACTTTTAACGGAGTATGTTTTTTTATTAAAGTCAGCAGCAGGGTTTTTATTTACTTGAATAGCTGTGATTTTTAGGAAGAATAATATTCCTAGGATTTCTCTCCCAGTTCTGACTGTCTGGGTATTCATTCCTAGCCACGCTGTGTTTTTAAGAAAATCCATACTTTCTTCAGAATGGTGTTTGTACGCTCATCCCATTACATGATTCAACAATTTGAATGAATAGTGTTGGCATCTCAGGACCTCAAAATTAAAAATTATCCCTGTTCCCGGCCTAGGTCTTAGCTATAGGTCCCCGACTACGCTAATAGCTTTATCCCTTCGGGTGAAATTCTCTAAAAAGCAAATATTTTATCATCAATCATGATTTTTCTTATCGTGTGAGCTAATGATAAAGTGTGATGCAGAGTTAATAGCTAAGTTAATAGAACTATGCCCTGATAGTATTCAAGAATTTTTATCTCATGACTCTAGTTAAGCTTATTGTACAAATATTTATTACTAATTTTTACATTTTAGAATTATTTAATCAACTTGACATGTCATATATTCACCGCTGAATTTCAGCCGTTGTATGAATTTTTGTGATGAAAATAAATTGAAGTTATTTTATTGTTTTAAGTAAAGCGCAGAGCAATGATGGCTTTAATTTTTGGAAAACTACCTATAGAAAAAACAAATCACTTAAATAAAATTTAATAACGAAACTTGTAAAAGCTACCCCGAATTTTATTAAAACGAATAATATTATTTATTATATATGTTATGTTATTATTAACTAATAATATATATGATTTATTTTGGCTTTGACGCTCTTTTTGTGATATCCTGTTGGTGTCGTGGCCTCAGGTTTGGGTTCGGTATAAACAGGGGTGCCATCCCCTCCCAAGGATGATGGTGCATTCCCCCCAAAATGAAAAATCTATCCCCCACCCTCTCCCCACAATAAAAGCTAAAATCTTTTTTGTGTGAAGTCTTGTTAAAAAATATTTCATCATTGTATTTGTATATATATATATATATATATATATATATATATACATATATATGAATTGTTATTAATTTTGTTAACTTTTGTAAAATTGCCGTATTTAAATAGTATGTTTCAAAATAGGCTTGCAATAAATGAAATAAAATAAAGCAGAATAAATATTACACTGAAGTGATACAAAGCTGCAGTCCTGCACTTCTTATACAGCTTATACAATAATCCTGGACCTTTCAAACGGTTGTGCACTAAGTCATCTACAAGTTTGTTAAAATGTCATATCTCAAACTATCTACGGAATGAGCAATAATAGGATGCAAGTGTAAATAAACCAAAATTTAAAATTTAGCTTTACCTTTAATTAAAATAAAATTAGGGATGGACGGGATTGGATTTTTAAGTCAGGACGGGATTTATAATTACCTCCCAAAATTCAGGATGGGATTGTCCATCCTTAACTAGTCCGGGAATTAGTTGTTAGTGTTTTAAAACCCAAAGTTTTATAAAAACAGATGGATGACAATAATAATAAAAATGTTATACTTTTTATTGAAAATCTTATTAAAGTCAATAAATACATTTATTATATATGTATTTACTCTGCTATTTTATACACATTCTCTGACTGGGCCTGACGATGACTGGTGTAACTGGTTGAAATCGATCGCACTGAACCATCTCGTATGTAAGTACCGGTACAGTATAAGTGTATTACTGGGTTGCCACCAAAGTTGCAATTCAAAATTCATGCATAATTCCAGGTTTTCCAGAAAAAAATCTCCAAATTCCAGGTAAACTCGCGCGGCATTTTTGATGTATTTGTGACATCTATAAAGATTTACAATATAAATAAATGTACCATGATTAGAAAAATTTTAATTAAATAAAAATTTTGGAAGAAATTACACATAATTATAAGTTGTTTTCAAGTTAGAACAGTAGGAAATTTTGAACAATAGTTTGCTCAAGGATGAGTCACAAGATTAATAGAGGGACATGTTTAAACGGGATTATTGTTTCTACAGGTTTTTAGAGTAGATAAGTAGATATCATGTTTGCACAAGTAAGTTGGTAGAAGTAGAGAGAGAGGGGGTCAGGAGCGAAGTAGACCATGGTCTGTTCGACATCAGAAACCGACGGCGGAGGTTCGCAGCAGCAGGAGCGACGAGGGAGTCTGCCATGCTGACCGAGTTGACTTCATGAGGTACAGTGCAAACATGCTATTTGCAGTAAAGGTTAATTTTATTTCAAAAGTCGTTTTTCAAAATTGAATGGTTTTGTAAAGCAATAAATCAGTGAGCAAATTATTGAGATAAAATAAAATCGAATTAAAGTTTTAAATTTGTTAAATGTCCATCAAAAGCTTCAGAGCAAGTTTAGTAAAAATGTTTGATTATTGAGTTGTTAAAGTAAAGTAAAGTAAAGTTGTAAAAATAATTTTGAGATGTAATCGCTGCATTTGAAATACAATATGAAAGTCTATTTGAGTTAAAAGCTTAATAAAGTAAATAAGTTTTGAAATATGTTTTAAAAGATTTTTGGAAATAAATGATAGAAGGAGAAATGTTTTAAATATTTAAATATGTGTTTACAAGATTAACACATTCAATGCTGATCACTCACATGTGCGTGATGAGGCTGGTACCCAGGTGCGCGTCCCGCACATGTGCGGGGTCGGTCCGCTCTGATTCTAGTCAGCCGTGGTGCAGTCAGCTCTCAATGAAAGGCTATAATACTGCATGCGCCATTTGTACAAGACTTCCTTTGTATGAGATGGCATGTAGTTCCGAGTTTAGCCGCATACAGCGCCACGCACTTGTGCGGAGCCCGCACACAGCGCAATCTACCGTTCCATTTTCACTATTTTCAGTCACCTCGTAGTTTTGACGGTTGTAAAGTGAGGTTATGTTTAAGTGAAACTGTGTTTTGTTATTATTGGTGTTTATCGTGTTTTGTGCTCAACTATGGATCTTCCCGGCCCAAGTAATCGTCGTGACGTGGACATGAACTTAGAGGACGATCGTGTTGGTAATGAAAGTGAAGATCAACACTAGGGTGGTGGGAGGGGTTGTAAATATGTGTATATAGTTTTGTTACATTTTCATTTTCATAAATAAGTCAATGATAACTAGTTTTAGTGCTTTTTTCCGCTTTGCCTACTTATTAGCAGGATATTGAGTGTGTGATCATTTCGCTGTGTGCTCATCACGCACATGTGCGGACCGAAAATTACACTTAAAAAAAATTACAAAATCGACCTTTTTGGAGAAAAGGAACATCATTTCCAGTCTTTATACACCAAAAGGAAAGTGAACATGCAAAAAAACATTTTAGCACCTAGGGGACCCAATACCCCTTATTTCAGCAGTGAATGTGTTAAAGTACAATTTATACGAAGACAAGTTGCTACAAAAGTCGTGTTTTCTGTTTAATTGTTACAGGGTTCTTGAAATTCTTGAAGTTCTTAAATCCGGAGATTCTTTGTTATAAGAATCATTTAACCTGCCTAATCCATCCTATCAAATGAATAAATGTTATGGGGAATTTGTAAAATAACGCTAGTTAAAATTTAATAAGATTAGAATGGACAGTGCCATGAGTATTTAGCAATGAATGTCAGTAAAATTAAAAAAGAGTTAGGAAATTAAAGTGTACAATTCATAAATGCAGAATATAGTAATTTGAGTTTTATTTGTCAAAATGGACAATGTTGTTATTATTTAATTTAACCAAACGTCCAAGTGTACCACGCCAGGATGGGAAATTATTTTATTAGAGTTTACTTAAGTCCTGGAGGTGTGAGGCATTACTGCTTATTTCAGGAGGTATAAATTAAAAATAAGTAGGTAATGTGTGGTATATAAATTACAACTTTTAACGGAGTATGTTTTTTTATTAAAGTCAATTTGTTATGCTTTCTAAACAAAATTGGTATACACGCTGGGCCAATTATTTATATTAATGAACTTGATTTTTCTATCTATATAAAACTTTAAAATATATTATAAAATATATAAAATGTATAAAATATGTAAAAAATAAAAAATGTATAAAATATATATATTTTAATTGATAGGAGGGGGAAATGATGTCAACAGATACACCCAATTACATAAAATTCCGTTTAACTTGAGCAATATACAATCTATTATAAGAATAAAAAAATAGTGTACATAAATGATGATTGCACCGTATGAATTTTTGTTGTAAATTACGATCGCACTGCACTTTATGAACAAATAATGATCGCGCCGCTATCCGCCGAAGCAGACGACCGGACCATGTGATATCGGCCGTGAAGACGAACACTCCGCAGATGACAGTTTCGAGAAAATAATCCTGAGGTAAAATATATACTAATGCAAAGACTAGCCTGGACTGATTTTAATTTTCATTATGTTTATCTATAGATTTTCATCATCAAATCTTGTATAACTTTATGATTATTGGAAAACAGTTTTTTTTCAATTCCCCCAAAAATTTTCTGTTGAACACACCTGGTTGAGGTGAGCGTGGGGAACGGCCCAGCTGAGTGTTATTTTGACTCCAACATCGTAGTGGACCTGACACTCAAAAGTGACGTCCGCCCCCTCCACTACTGGAGTCGGACTGATGTGGACATGTGGTCTCTCCACCGATGACTTGTGGGCTGAAATATAGTAAACTTCATAAGAAAATGTCTCATAAAAATCGTTTGACCATTTGTTATAATGACTATCTTTAAAAAGTTATATATTATTTATTTATAAAAATTTTAATTACTTTTTGATTAGCTGGGTCTGGCAAAAGTAAGTTTTTTTTAAAGATAAAGTATAATTAAGTAATTCCTGTTATAACAAAGGTATTGTGTGAACATGAGTTTGAGGTAGGCTAAATTTGTCAGTAACCATTTCCATTCCAATTGGTACTACAGTGGAACCTCGATAACTCGAACCTCAGGGGGAACGAGAAAGATTTGAATTATCGAATATTTCAAAATATCGAAGTTTTACTTATAAAGATGATTTTCCACAGACTTTGACTTATTGAGGGTCACGGTAATGCAATAGATCATGGAAGGGTAGAATCCTTACATCATTTCATGCTTTGTATCATAAATAATCATACTGTATAATAATTATTATAAAATTTAAAAAGGATTTGAACTATTTTAAATGTCTAAAATAAGCCCTTCTTTGGTTAACGTAGTAGAGGGTAAAATACTTCGAAATACTTCCTTCAGTGAAAATATTGTAGAGTAGGAAAGTAAAAAAATAATGATTCACAGTTCGGTATTTTGGTAATGTTTTGCCCCGGCCACTTCCTGTTTATTTTCTAGACGTTGTTTGTTCACATCTTATCACCTATCCCAAACAAATCCCTCCCCCTTACGGAAGTCAGTTCTGACCAACCACGCATCAATTTCAATTTAGCTGAACATCAATGTACTGTGGGCTATTAAAATAATTTTCAAAACTAAAAGGGAACAAAACATGATAACAATTAAAACTCAGAGCATTGTTGGAATTAGGGTGAATCAGTCCGACACTTATGTTGGTTTTAAAATTGTCAACAGAGTATTCACTGGTGTTCCTCACTACTTCCCGATGTCACTTTTTTATTTCCTGTGTCAACAGCCTCAAATAATCTTCAACTTCTCCTCATAGGGTAGAGTTTTGACAACACGTTTTGCCAAACTGCAAACTCTTAGTAAAAACACAAAATAAAAACTACGTTTCATGCACTGCATCCAGAACCTCTAAGCTTGCACTAACTAACGACACCGGACCCAAATCTAATCAAATCAAAACCATTATATAAGAAAAGTACATAATTTACAACAATATGAGACTGTTCTTTAATTTATGAAATGAAATCCTCGCATACATCATGGAGGGAGGGTTGGAATTTCCGGCTGCAAAGTCATTGGAGATTTGGTGAATGAACAACTTTGACTTATAGAGGTACGGCGATTGTACATATTCGAGTTATAGAGGTTCTACAATTAAAACTTCGACTTATAGAGGTGCGATGACAGGCTAAGAATACTGCAAAAATTCAAGTTATCGAGATGTTTCCTGCTAACCCTTCGACTTTTAGAGGTAAAATAACATAGCATTAGGTAGGAAAGTTCAAGGGGAATGACAAAAATTCTAGTTATCAAGGAATTCGACTTATTGAGGTTCTAGTTATCGAGGTTCTACTGTAGTTGATTAAAAAATCCCCTACACAATTTCTTCAAAGGGTGACAATGCTTACAAGAAGTAAGCTTAACATATTCAAAATACAATAAATTAATATTACTCAGTAAAGTCTATAAAATTATTCCCAAGGTTAAACTAATTGACAAAATTAATTTTGAGGGTTGCTTTCAGGCCTCAAAATAATATAAGATAAATGCAAACCTTGTACTGTACTGATTTATTAAGTATGCATTTTTATTTTAAGTGTAATATTTCTCCGGAGAGCCTGGTGTCAAATAAAACAGCAAAACCTTGTAACAGGCAAAAAAACTTAAATTGCAGTCAAAGCAACATATAAAGCCAAAACATTGATGTGGATAAAAACAATTTAAAAATGGAATTAATTAAAATACCCCCGTCGCAGCAAACCCCCATACTCAGCGAATTTCTAATGCATGCATATGTTTCTCACTACCACATAAGGCCACTTACCAAGTTTTATAAAAATACATAAGGTAAATAAATAAGTGATCTATAGCATTTTATTTATTCTCAATAAGAATAACATTAGGGCTGAGTATGCAGGTTTGCTGCAAAAAGAAAGAGAAGTAATACTTGTTTGTGCAATTATCAATATGACTCAACCAGGTGAAGCTACAAACTAAGTTTTATCAGTTTATGTTCATAATTAAGGGAGATATAAAACTTTACTTATTCTCCATAAGAATAACATTGGGGCTGAGTATGCAGGTTTGCTGCTATGGGGATAATCAACAAAAAATCAATTTTTTGTGCAAATATCAATATACCAGTACTATGTGAAGCCACATACCAAGTTTCATCAATGTACATTCATAAATAATCGAGATATCAAATTTGATTTATTCTCCATAAGGATAACATTGGACAACGTACTGTGTTTAGCACTTTAACACGTTAGCTGCAACGTAGGTCCGATCGGACCTAAACACGGGGAACGTTTGAGTGACATTTAGGTCCGTTTGGACCTAAGAAGTTGCAAATGCAAGGTTTTACTAAACTGGTTCAAGTTAGTCACCAGAGCGACCTAGCGGCAAAACAATGAACTTCCAGCATACTAGACAGACCTCGCCTACTAAGAATACTGCAAAAATTCAAGTTATCGAGATGTTTCCTGCTAACCCTTCGACTTTTAGAGGTAAAATAGAGGTTCATTGGTTTGGTTCGTAACTTCAACCAGAGCTGCAAACTGTCGCCTCAAAGTAGAAGAAAATATTTATAATTTACTAGGTCAGTTCGGTCCTAAATGAGTAATTTTCAAAATATAAGGAATGGTGTGTAAATACTAAACACTGCATTTATAAGTAATAATGTTATACGTGTTTTTCTTTAATATAAAATTATAAAAACAGAGTATAAAATTACTGGCTTAATATAAATTTTGAGTTAAGAGTACTAGTTAAAAATACTTGTAATAGGTGAAAGTACAAAAACCGGTAAAAAAGAGAAATATATTACATACTTGGAATAAAAGAAAAATAAATGAGTAATTACGTTTAATAACAGATTATACAAAGGTATATGTAAGGAATATTTCCTTATTTATAAAATCTTTGAACAAGTCAAAGTTTCTCATGTGTTCGTGTGTTACTTGTGTAGATCTTCCGAAATTGATTGCAAATAAATTTCAAGATGTCTAGCAGACAAAAAAGTTAGGAATTTGATTAGAAATTAATAAAATGTTGGGAAAGAAGGAAATCAGCAATGAAAATTTTTAATACCGGTAGTGGGGAAAGTTAATATAACTGATAAACAGTGATTGTATTATTCGTATCTCTTGAACGGAACGTCACACAACTTTGATTGACATTTGAATTAATTTGTGATGGTTAGGTGAAAAAAATTAGCCTTCATTTGTCTTTTTACGTCCATTAGTTTTAGTTTTAGCATTTTGTATTAGGACGTATCTTATCTCTTGAATAAATTACATCAACCCTCGACCGGATGCCAAACAATAACCACTAAGAATGAGACAAAAAAGTATATAGGATCACTCGTCGACTAACTTTTGAAGTAAACAAACACAGTTAGTTGTCTAATGTAACCGTGAGACCAT
Source organism: Allygus modestus (assembly GCA_963675035.1). Lineage (NCBI taxonomy): Eukaryota > Metazoa > Arthropoda > Insecta > Hemiptera > Cicadellidae > Allygus > Allygus modestus. The sequence goes on along the minus strand of OY776111.1, from coordinate 52,944,641 downwards.
CAAAACTATTTGGATATTTAAAACTGGATAATACGCTATCGTCTATTATTTGACTTGACCACGACTATGGATTTATATTTTATTGTAAATCGCTTAGCAACGCCGTTGATGTTGTGTTATCTAAGGAAAAATTAATTAAATTTACAATAATTGCCGTGAAAAACCTTCGGTCCTTTCAGACCTAAGTGCAAAAATACAAGGAAAAAACACCGTAAATCTGCATTTTGGTCCGAACGGACCTAAGACTTTTTAATGATTATTTACATACAAAATATGTTGAAATGGTACATATAGACTATATTTTGAATGTTTTTGAAAAGATTTTGGGAATTGGTCCATTATTTCTGTGCAGCAATATGGAAGGAATGTGGTATTTTGGGCTCGGCAGCTAACGTGTTAAATATCTCTGCAACGGTTGGACGTAGAATCACAATTTGAACACCAAAATGATTGTTTTGTAGAGCTGAACTGATTGGTAAAAGCAAATGTGAGGTTTACATTAAAATTAATAGAGGAAAGGCCAAAAACCTTACTCCCATAAGATTAACATGGGAGATTTTATGAGCAGGTTTTTTTGGATTTCCTCCGCAACCTAGGTTAACAATTCAAAATACGATATTATTTTTTTTAGCAAATTTCCCCTATAGGGAAGAAGCTATTAGCGTAGTCGGCATGGTAATACCTAGGCCCGGTAACATGATAACTTTTCGTTTTGAGGTCCCCAGATGCCAAAAACACCATTCGTTTAAAACTGTATATATTTATTTATTTATTTATTTATTTATTTATTACATCACATAACATCTATTATAGGGAATTTCCCTTAGACAGGTGAAATTGTCAAAGTTTCCTTATACTAAAATACATAGACCTAACAATATATACAATACATTCGATGATCAATCAAAATGTAAATAAACAGTACAATTAAAACAAACAAAAGTCAACAGTCAACAAATAATGCTAAAAACCAAAATAAAATTTATAACTATAATGACAGGCTGTTAAGGTATTCATTGACACTATAAAAGTACTTTGTTTTTAAATACTTTGTCACTTCTGCTTTGAATTTTGTTATATTGGAAATGTTTTTGATACTCTGAGGGAGTTTATTATAAAATTTGCTACCAGTGTATAGAACTGATTTTTCAAAAGATGATGACTTGTGTGCTGGTATTTGTAGTAAGTGTTTATGTCTAGTGTGATAACCATGACTTTCAATTTTGGAATTAAAGTGTGAAGCATTCAATCTCACAAATATGACAATGTTTAGGATAAAGACACAAGGTAAGGGCAAAATTTCAAAAGTTTTAAATATATTACGGCATGAAGACCTTACACGAGCACCAGCCATCACTCTCAGAATTCTTTTCTGAAGACGGAACACTTTTAGGCTTTCAGAGGAACAACCCCAGAATACAATTCCATATGACAAATGGGAATAAACATAGGCGTAATATACAGCCTTAAGAGTATATTAAGCACTGAAGCTTATATATATATAAATATATATACATCACATAAATATTTGCCGTACCTTAAATACAACTAAGAATCCTTACCTTCAAAAGTTAAAATGATTTGATCTTGAAGAAATTTGTTGCCTAAAGAAGCTTGGTTTATATGAAGAGGGACAACCTAAAATGTCAGCTAAATTATTACGTAATAAGTTAAAACAAATCAAATTTGAAAAATGGAATAAACATCCTTATAAAGGAAAAGGAGTTATCTTATTCCAAGAATGTCCAAAGATTAATAAGAATTTAATAAAAAGTCATGGGTTGACGGAATCTGAATTCAAATATTATCTTAAAATGATAAATGATGTAGTCTCTGTCAGAAGTTTACATGGAAGGTCCAGGGACGGGAACCAGTGCCGGCATTGTTCCAGCGCTGAGAAGTATGTTTTGGAAACTTTACGCCACGTCCTTGGACAATGTCCATTTAGTAATCTTCTTCGAAACACTCACCATCACTTAATAAGAAAAACCATTGCAGACCAGTTCAGACTTAAAAGCAGTTACGAGGTTTTCGAGGAAGTTACTGCGACAGAGGTTAACGGCTCCATAAGAAGAAGTAACATTATTGTCATTGACAGGAAGAAGAGCCGAGGATACATCATAGATCCCACTGTGAGATTTGAAACACATCAATGTCAACCAGATGAAGTGAATTTGGAAAAATTCAAAATCTATGAAAACACAATCCCTTATTATAAAGAAAAGTATAAGAAAAAAGAATTTGAAGTATTCGGAATTTTAATTGGTGCAAGAGGGACCATACCAGTGTTTGTCCAGGAGTTTTGGAGAAAATTCAACCTGGACTATAAAATACTAAATAGTATAGCATTAGCAGCTATCAAACACTCCGTTCAGATTTTAAAAAACCATTTATATAACAACAAACATTAAGTCAAAATTTGTTTAATTAGTATTCTTTGTCAACTAGGCATTTTACGTTGTGTAAAAAGATGTTAATTTTGTTTGAATAAATTATCTAAATATAAATTGTCATATATGTGTGTGTGTGTCCGTGAGCACGATAACTCTCGTAAAATTAATCCGATTTTGACCAAATTTGGTATAAACATGTAAAGCAGCATTTATGACTTTAAGTTCGAAAACCAGACAGATCGACCCATCCGAAGGGGTATTTTGGGGGTTTTGTACCCCAAAAATGGTTTTTTTGAGTTTTTACTTGTAATTTTTGAATGGGTCAAATTTAAGTTTTTACCATTGGAATCAGCTTAAAAAGACGCACAATTTGGTGGTTTGATCATTGCTCTAGGTCAAATGGTTATAGAGATATTGAAAGTGCTAAACACAGTACGTTGTCCAATGTTATTCTTATGGAGAATAAGATAAATTGTATATCTCGGTTATTTATGAACTTTTTCTGATGAAACTTGGTGTATTGCTTCATATCATTGTGGTCTCTTGATATTTGCACTAAAAAATATTTTTCGGCCGATAGTTCCCGTAGCAGCAAACCTGCGGACTCAGCCCCATGTTATTCTTATGGAGAATACGTAATATATTATCTCCCTTAATTATGAACATAAATTAATAAAATTTGGTATGTGGCTTTACCTACCTGAGTTATATTGATATTTGTATAAAACCCAATTTTTTGTGTTCCTTGCTTCAGTAAACCTGCATACTCAGCCGCCATGTTATTCTTATAGAAAATAATTAAAATGTCATAAATCGTTTATTTATGAATGTATATTGATGAAACTTGGTATGTGGATTTATGTGGTATTAAGATACATATATATATATGTATTGGAAATTTGCTGAGTATGCAGGTTTGCTGCTACGGGGGTATTTAAGCTCTATAACATGGTCAAAACCAAAATTAAGTGTTTTAAAAATTGCAGGGGAAAACATGCAAAAAACTGATTTTTGGAAAATTTAAACCCCCCTTCCCATGGTCCGATTTTTCTGGTTTTCGAACTTAAAGTCATGAATGTCACTTTACACATTTGAGACAAATTTCATCGAAATCGGACGTTTTTTACTCAATTTATCGCATTCACGGACACTATATATATATATATATATATATATATATATAGAGAGAGAGAGAGAGAGATAGATAGATATATAGATATATTTATATATATATACATATGTATATAAATTTGAACGAATAGTGTTTTTGGCATCTGGGGACCTCAAAACAAAAAGTTATCATGGTCTCGGACTTATGTCTTACCATGAGACCTACGGTAATAGCTTCTTACCTATAGGGGAAATTCGCTAAAAATGTCAAGCCTTAAAAGAAATTGTCTTAAGGCATAATTGTGTCAAAAGGCATATAAAGCAAAAACATATTCATCACAAAAATGTATACCTTACAACTAAACAATAATAAGCAGTGCCTTATGTCATTGTTTTTTTTTACATTTTTGATTTAATGAGAAACGTAGTTTTTAAATGAAACTAATAATAAAAAATAATTTTAATCATTTGATATTGTATGTCACATCTATCAAATAATAAACACACAGCAGCTTACTGTACATTGCAGGGCAAGGAAGCACAAATATTTAAATATTAATATATATTTATATATATGAAAATCATTCAAAAGAAACTTGCTAATGCAAAGTGAAGCATATTAAAAACAGCAGTTTGATATGCAGACATGCAAAGTATTTGTATATACATATATATAAGATATAAACATTTGTCTGTTGCTTACTTGGCCATGAGATTCAATTTCAGCATTTTTTGACATTGGTTAAAATGAATAATTATCAAGTGTACAATAAAAACTCATAAATTTTAAGGCAAAGAAGATCAAACACAAGCATTAGTTACTTTTCCACTCTTTTAAACCAAAACCATGTTATTTGTAGATGACTTTAAAAACTTACGCGTGATGTCGATATGTACTAAAAAATCGGTAACATCATAATCACCGATAACACATGAGTAAAGTCCAGAATAGTGAACCTTGTCAACATTAAATTCAAACCCCACATGAGGGTCATACTTGGTGCCAGGGACCACCTGAAAAAAAGGTAAAGTAACAGAAACTTTAAATTAAATAGTATTATACTCTAACTATTTCATTGAGCTCCACAAACTGTTTACAAAATATGTTACACTAAGATGAAAAAAAATTACTTGTTACTAGCTGTGTACCCGTCCTTCGTAAGGGTTGTATATAAATGGCAGAACTAAAGAAAATAACAACCCACATAATTTTACAATATTAAAATTAAATTTTACACGTTTAATGTACAATTAAATCAAAGGTAACGAAATATACTGACATACAGTTCTGGCAAAAATATAAAATCGTGGGAGGGTCATTAAGATCGGGGGGGGGAGCGCGTAAAGTTGTCCAATACCCCCTACTCTCGCCTATCGAAAAAAGAGTTTGAGTTGCCATTCAAGTAGTTTTTTTTTTATTTCCATAATGAGAGTTGCCATTCAAGTAAGTTTTTTATTTCCGTAATGATAAACAGCTGCTTACAATATTTTAAGTTATAGATATAACTATTAAGTCATCATCTGGTTCAATATAAATAAATACTTTGTCCATAAGAATAACATAGGGTCTTTAAAACCCCGTAGGGCAGTCTTAAGGTGATTTCCAAAAATCCAATTAACTTAAAACCTTAACTCAAATATAGAACATAGAAACAAATTTTCATCGAAATCAGTGCACCTGTTTCCCTGTGAAAAGCGAACAAAACGTGTCCAAAATCTCATGAAATCACTTTTTTGAGCAGCCGCCATTATTTTTACAAAAGACATATGCCAGTTTAAAGTGGCCTAAAACCTTCTAACGCAAGTATAAATCAAATAAACAAAGTTTCATCAATGTCAGTGCACCCGTTTTCCCGTGAAAAGCGAACAAAAACCCGTCCTTGAGCGTCACCAATAGACAGACAAACAGACAGACAGACAGAAATTGAGATAAGACGCGTTTCTATGGTATGAAACGTAAAAATATGCAAACATTTCATAATTCCAAGCAATGTACAGACTAGTGATGGTCAAAACCAGAAATTTCGAATCTTGAAACCGAAACCGAAACTTACAAAATCGAATCTCGAATCTCGAAACTCAAATCGCAAAACCCTATTTACTTGCCTGGGTATGGTTATGAAAAATAAATCCAGAAAAATTAATTAAAACTAATTATATATTTTGGTTAGAATTGATCTTTCAGAAATAAAAAATCAATAATCCAAAAAAGGTGAAGGTAGACGACCGATGACAGTAGGCTTTTGACCTACTGCATCATTGATCGAAACACGGACGTGATTTCTGTTAAAAAACAACAATAAAGACACAAAAAATCTCAGCAGTTTCGAGTTTTGATTCTCGAAACTCACCGATCGAATCTCGAAACCGAAACTTTTCCAAAGTTTTGGTGGTTTTGAGATTCAAGTTTTGGTTTTGACACATCACTAGTACAGACAAAACGCATAATTTTATTTATATAGATGAATATTGATGTTTTTTTCATAGTGAAACAAACTAAACACTATTGTTATCAAGGTTTACATTCACAAAATATTCAATAGAAATCCACAACAATGAAAAATACAAATTTGTAAGAAAAATGTGTGGCTGCAATTTTATAATTCAGTAGGTTGATGCTGTTACACCCCCTATTTCTCTATCTATTCCTGCTTCTTTGCTCAGTGCCACACCAAATCTAATTAATTTTGTCCTCTCTTTTTTTCATGTGCTTTATTGGCAGGCATTGCAAAGAGATGGCGAGAGCGAAGGCAACAATCTATAGTGTACAACTCCGTTTTTGTATTTGACACATTGGTAAAAAAAATACAAAATCGATGTTCAGATTGCAGGGTTATGGTGGTAGAATAAGACATGTGCCATGCTATAATACCAGTTTTCCATAAATAAAAATGTGGTCATTAAGGCACAAACGTAATATCATTCTTGCTATGTCTCCATTTCCTAAAACATTACGTCCCTTCCCTAGTTTTAGGACCCTCATTATTAAAATAACTTCAAGGCAGAGGGGCTGTAATCAAGGCATAGTAAGGTTTTTATACAGATTTTACAACACATCCTGTGAAATAACATATACATATACATACATACACGTCAATATTACATATTTACAACATAGGTTTCTGTACAGTACAGAGATGACTTGATCCAGCAAGTAAACAAGGTGTTGAGGGGAAAGTTACCCCCACTACAATCCTTTGTTACGTACGCCACTAGACAAAGTGATTTGATTTGTTTATTTTGTAATACTTTATCACAGCTGGTTTCTAAACACCATTGCGTTTCACTGATAGTTTCTTGGTTGGATGTGCTAGTAAAAAGTGTACGGACAGTGGAAGGGGTAATGCCTGTATGGACAGTGGAGGGGGTAATGCCTGTATCGACAGTGGAGGGGGTAATGCCTGTATGGACAGTGGAGGGGGTAATGCCTGAATGGACAGTGGAGGGGGTAATGCCTGAATGGACAGTGGAGGGGGTAATGCCTGTATGGACAGTGGAGGGGGTAATGCCTGTATCGACAGTGGAGGGGGTAATGCCTGTATGGACAGTGGAGGGGGAAATGCCTGTATGGACAGTGGAGGGGGTAATGCCTGTTTGGACAGTGGAGGGGGTAATGCCTGAATGTACAGTGGAGGGGGTAATACCTGTATGGACAGTGGAGGGGGTAATGCCTGTATGGACAGTGGAGGGGGAAATGCCTGAATGTACAGTGGAGGGGGTAATACCTGTATGGACAGTGGAGGGGGTAATGCCTGTATGGACAGTGGAGGGGGTAATGCCTGTATCGACAGTGGAGGGGGTAATGCCTGTATGGACAGTGGAGGGGGAAATGCCTGTATGGACAGTGGAGGGGGTAATGCCTGTATGGACAGTGGAGGGGGTAATGCCTGTATCGACAGTGGAGGGGGTAATGCCTGTATGGACAGTGGAGGGGGTAATGCCTGTATCGACAGTGGAGAGGGTAATGCCTGTATGGACAGTGGAGGGGGTAATGCCTGTATGGACAGTGGAGGGGGTAATGCCTGTATCGACAGTGGAGGGGGTAATGCCTGTATGGACAGTGGAGGGGGTAATACCTGTATGGACAGTGGAGGGGGTAATGCCTGTATGGACAGTGGAGGGGGTAATGCCTGTATCGACAATGGAGGGGGTAATGCCTGTATGGACAGTGGAGGGGGAAATGCCTGTATGGACAGTGGAGGGGGTAATGTCTGTTTGGACAGTGGAGGGGGTAATGCCTGAATGTACAGTGGAGGGGGTAATACCTGCATGGACAGTGGAGGGGGTAATGCCTGTATGGACAGTGGAGGGGGTAATGCCTGTATCGACAGTGGAGGGGGTAATGCCTGTATGGACAGTGGAGGGGGAAATGCCTGGATGGACAGTGGAGGGGGGAATGCCTGTTTGGACAGTGGAGGGGGTAATGCCTGAATGTACAGTGGAGGGGGTAATACCTGTATGGACAGTGGAGGGGGTATTGCCTGTATGGACAGTGGAGGGGGTAATGCCTGTTTGGACAGTGGAGGGAGTAATGCCTGTATGGACAGTCGAGGGGGTAATGCCTGTATGGACAGTGGAGGGGGTAATGCCTGTATGGACAGTGGAGGGAGTAATGCCTGTATGGACAGTAGAGGGGGTAATGCCTGTATGGGCAGTGGAGGGGGTAATGCCTCCTCAACCTTTTGTTCACTAGCTGGCTATCACGTCGTCTTCATACTGAAGTTATATTTTTAACAATGTATATATACAATCTTAACATTAGAAGTTTTAATCTATCATAACAATAATTTAAACAGTGAGTAAGGAAACCCTTAGGAAAAAGATAAAGAGAAACTTATCAGAATAGGTATCCCGTCATAATATAAGGAAATGTTAGAAAAATATGTTCAAAATACAAGTAAAACATTAAAAGAATTGTTCAAAATATACAGAATCGAGAAAATAAAACAATAAGAGGTTTATGTACAAGTAGCTGAGACATGGGTGGCATGCAATGACATGCGTTCGAGTTTCAGCTTACGCAGTACAGTCAGGATGTAAAGCTCGCTGGTTACGCGCTCTGTCCCATTGATGAGCACAACGCAGGTGTAGTGGCCACTGTAATTGTCCGAGAGGTTAATCAACCAGAAGCCCGAGTGTTTGTCGTAACGTACAAGCATGCCTTGATATGTTTCCAGACCAGGTTTCATTGTTATCTGCATCCAACACCACCACCCGTGTTAAAGGTTAGTAACCATGTTAAGAATTGCAGTGCAGTGACAAATGTTATGATACTGTAACTAATTCTAAGAAAAGTCACGGTGGAGCAGGCATATTCAGTCTTTTCCTCTCTGAATAAAACACAACTCACCAAGTTTATTATACTGTATATATGACACATTCATATTTTTGAATGTATATTTTTTAAGATATATATTTTTAGAATTGAATTTAATGGAAGTATATAAACATTCTTAACAATATAAAACTGTTTTAACTAAAGGGCTACAAAGTTCCTAGACAGCTGACAGCTTGTGGTATTGCATAACATGACAGTGAGTACAACAAAATGAAGTTGTTGTATTAAATAGTTTAATATTTATGTATTAAGAGCATAAAGTAGGTTTTTATCGCTTGAAAGAAAACTGTTACGGCAATTTTCCGTAAGCGATAAAGACACTTTATACTCAAATTACATACAGAATTTGTTTGAGGCATGAACTTGAAAAACTGACATTTCAAAACATTCTCACCCTTCCAGTATATAAAGATAAACATCAAATTTTGGTCTTTAAACAATCAGAAAAGTACGAGCTCAGAAAATTGGGTTACAACGCCTTCACCATCCATCCAAGGAAAACACGCGCAGTAGTAAGGTTGTCATATAACTCAAACCCGCACTGTATTGTAGCTGTAACACAGCATACAAAGTCATTTACATACATATCCTCTGCCAGAGAGGACTTGCTGGGTAAATGGATTATATACACAAAACAATACGCACAAGAAGAACTAAATAAACACCTCAAAATCCCTAATGACCAGCTATCGTTGAACGTGGATTCTTCAAAGAAGGAAACTCTAATTTTTTAAACATTGCACAATCAACAAAATCAAGGTACAAAGCTACAAACCAACAGGAAACCAGGATGTTTTGGAACTCCAAAACAAACTAAGCCCAACAACCCCCACTACATTACACCACCAGAAATGGGAGCAAGAGCACAGAAAACCATTAACAATCTTCCACCAAAACACAGACAGGATACCCAACAAAATTTAAAGATTTAATGACTCACCAAAAATAAAACTAAATACAAATAGTAAACACAAACTCATCCTTGCCCACCAAAACATAAACTGGTTATCAAAGAAAACACGTCAGGCTAGCACACTTTTTAATGATACACAGCCAGACCTAATAATAATAACAGAACATGGACTTACACAAGAAAACCTAGAGAACACACGAATAGAATTCTACTCACTGGTAGGAGGTTTCACAAGAGAAAAAACACAAAAAAGGAGGCATTGCAGGATATGCCAAACAAGAAATGGTGAAGCATATAAAACTGTTAAAAATGAGCAACGGAGAATCCCAGTAAATATGTGAAAGTGCTCTCTTTGAAATAAAACGGAAAAACACCCAAGTACTAGGAGTGTACAGGCCCCCAAGTGCTAACTTGGATCAAGCAATAGACATCCTAACAGATCAACTCGAGGAGGCTCTCCGCACAAAAAAAAACCAACAGTCATTATGGGAAAAAAATGACAACGATAACACTAAACTAGAGGAACTTTTAACATCTTTTGACTTGAATAGACTGTTACTACCACCAACCCGCATCAATCCGGAAACAAAAAGATCAATAGATTTGATGTGTACAAACATCAACAACCAGCTCATTCAAACTTCTGTCATACAATCAAGACTATAAGACCACACTGCACAATTAGCCAAACTGCAACTGACCGAAAACAAAGCTACCTCAATTATAGGAATGAAAGAAAAAATAGAACTTTCAGTAAAAGATCAATGAATCTTTTTAAAACAGATCTTCAGATCCAAAACTGGGAAAGTATGTACAACACAGAAGACACAGACCAATCTTATGACATAACATCTTTCATAGGGCTATACAAACTACATTACTTTGTCCCAGGACTACCTTAAAACTTTTCTATACCAGTTTTGATGCTGGCATTGGGTACGTACAGCAAATGAAGTTGTCATTACATATGGTAAGTCTTTTGGCTGTCCATTATGACAAACTTCCCTTTCACCTCTGGTCCCTCCATTTGTAGCAGCTAGGAACAGAATCTTTGGGTTTGGCCCCCACCTGCCAACCTGAGAATGGATAGTCCCTGGCTGTTGTACATGGATACCCTGTCAGTTGAGTTGACCAGTTGGAGGGCAGAATGTGGGTCCCCTGTTTGAGAGCCTCATCCCAGCTGTCACAGGGACACGGGAGTTGGCCCTCTGAAGGGTCGATTTGGCTGCCGTCCCAACCCACCCTTTCCTTTCCTGCTATACCCTGTCTTTCTGGTAACCTGCACAATATTCCCGCTTGTGGAAGATGTGACTAGCAGCTATACTGGGGTTTCCTAATCCGCAACAATGATGATGATGACTACATTAAATAACACCTGCCCCATGACGTTGACTAGACAGAAGCAACACACAAAAGAAGACCTTGCTGGGACGACGAATGTGGCAGACTACAAAACCTTTACACCCTGGCCTTGGAAAAAGAACTCTGCTATGGACAACCAGAAGACAAAGCTGAAACTGCAGCCAGGAAAAAAGACTACAAACTAAAACTTAATACTCTGAAAAGGAAACAAACATCAGACTTTGTAAATAGTGCCGACAATAAATCCAAAGTACTTTGGAAAGTTATAAACAATGAAAGGAAGGCTAAGGCCAACAATGACAGCCAGTGGAAGCTCAAAAATGAAAAATAAACAATACAAGACCCCTCTAAAACAACAAGCCACCTTAACCAATTCTTTGCTACAGTTGCTGAAAGAACTCTACATGCCAACAATATAATTTCACAAACCAATAACCAGATGACACCAATACCACCAACCACAAATGCAGTATTCCACTTCCAGCCTGCTACTCACCGAAACACAGAAAAAGCAATAGACTCACTGAAGCCAAAATCCCCAAAAACTTCATCAGGCATTGATGAAATATCGGCCAAACTTGTCAAAATCTGCAAAAACGAACTGATCCACCGACTAGCAGCTCTCATTAACAAATCCCTTCAACAAGGATTATTCCCATCACAGTTAAAACTATCCAAAGTCTATCCAAAACACAAAAATGGACCTGTCACAAACACAAGCAGCTACAGACCAATATCATTAATACCTACGTTTTCTACAATTTTTGAAAAAATTGTTCTCCACAGACTTGTTTCCTACCTAGAACAAAATAACCTGCTCACCAGCCAACAACATGGGTTTCTAAAAGGTAGATTTACAAGAACTGCCCTAATACAACTTTCAGAGCATATAACTGACCAACTAGAAGGATGCCTAGTTACCAACTGGTTTCTTGATTTTAGCAAAGCTTTCGACTGCCTCAATCACACTCAGCTCCTTACAAAACTGGCAGCCCTAGGCATAAAGGGAAAGACAGGAAAATGGTTTCGAAGTTACCTAAATGGCAGACAACAACTGGTTGAAATACTATACACACAGAATAATAGAACTCAAAAGGTACATTCTGAATGGACCAATGTAACAAGAGGAGTGCCACAAGGATCAGTCCTGGAGCCTGTCCTCCTTCTCACAAATAACCTCCCAGACCAACTACTGCCAAATCACAATGTATGCAGACGACACAGTCATCACCATAGCGCACAAATCAATAGAAGCACTCAACAGACAAGCTACCATTACCCTCAACAAAACTAAAAAATACTGCTCCGACAATGAACTGGCACTAAACGAAAACAAAACGGTCCAAATCAACTTCATCACCAAAAACAGAGAAACACCTCTTACACTTCCCGGAATAGAACTAGAAAACAAAACCAATTACCTCGACCTTGTTGTAGACTCAAAACTCTCATTGAAGCAGAACATTGACTATCTTTGCAAGAAACTCTGCTCAGGCATCTATGTCATCAGGCGATTAATGCACGTAAGTGGCATAGAAGCAGGAAGAACGGCCTACCATGCTCTTTTTGAAGCACAACTCAGGTATGGCAGGTATGGGGAGGAATGGCAATCACCAACTTGGAAAGAATCCTCATACATAAAACGAGAGAAATAAGGTGCCTGGCAAGCCTAAAATACCTGGAAAGCTGCCGAGAAGCATACAAAGATCTGAAAATACTGACAACAACGTCACTCTACATCCGTGAGGTAATACTACATACAGTCTGCAGCCAGCAAACAAGACGCAAAGACCTACATCAACACAACACACGGAATGCTTTAAGCTTTGTCCTCCCACCGCACCACCTGAGTCTCTATGAAAAGAAACCATCCTACAAAGGAGCCTTTTGTTTTAACTACCTACCAGACCACCTCAGAAGAGAGACAACCAAAGAGAGGCTCAAGACTGAACTCACAGCCTAGTTGAAAAAGAGACCATTTTACACACTGGAAGAGTTCCTCAGTGATCAACTTATTAACTGACCAAACCAATTTTAAACTATATAGTCCAACAATAATTTTGATGCCATGTACTGTTCTTCAAGAATATATCAATAAAGATAATTGTCTATTGTCTATTGTCTATTCCTACAACTGCAATTTCGGATACCACACAACATACACAAATTCACTTTCATCTATTTTGGCTGAATTCACGAGAATGAGGTAACAAACACCGAGTCAGTTAGCTTGATCCAAAGCATTAATCAAGTATCTGTTTATTATTTCAGCGAGCGAAAAAGACTTTTTCACTCTCTAATAAAAAATTGTGATTTTTCGGTGTGTTTTTAGATTGTAAAGAAGCACTTTAGACACGGTTATAGGAAACATAAGTTTGTACAGGATCTCTAAGTCATTTTGGCTAACTAGTGTAACCAGCTTCCATTCCCCTTGATACCCTCTTGGTCCTCTAGATGTTGGAAGCCCTAAGACATCTGGCTGAGCCTAAATTCCCAGTAGACATTTTGCCCTTTAAAAGAGATGGTGGATCTTCTCCCCTCTCTGAGGCCATTTAGGAGGGGTGCTCAGAGGGAAGAGATCTTATCCAACCGAATCTGAAACTCTGAAAGTCTGACGAGTTAGAGGGTGAACCAGATAGGAGTAGGGCCTTTCAACGGATTCCAGAAGGGGTGAAGTACTTTTCCTGGGAAGGAAAGCAAGGACTTTCAAGGCAATGACCTGATAGGTCCAAGAGATTACATAGACTAGAATATTTGGGAAATTCAAGTGGGAAACTGACCTGGGGCTGCCCACCTATAGGAGATGTCCACCCCACTTGGAAGGTCTAGGAGTGATTCGTTGCCTATGCCTCCTTTCCCACTCCCACAGGCCTCTTCCTATCAGACAACATCCCATAAGGAAGACGACCCTAGCTAGTCAACAACATGATCTAATCTAATAACTCAATCGTCTAACAAAACAAATTTAGGTAATTCTCATCTGGTTTACAAGAGAAAATTAACTTAAATATTAAAATTTAAGATTGGTAATGACGTTGATGGAAGTTCTTATGCTGGCTGCTCCTATTGAGTTGGATACTTCTACGTAAAGTAGTAATATTCAGTCTGTTCAAAACATCGTTTACCGGATAGCAAGACCAAGTCACACATTATCAATGTTTGAAAACTCGTCCTTCAAATTTGAAATACCGTATCACGTATCACTCACAGTGTCTGTAAGTTATTCAAAGTACTTCACAGGATTTTGTGGAAAACGGAAACTAACTGTTTTAGGATCTTAACAAGTTTTAACAGATTAGTTTCATGGTGTAGACATCACTGTAGAACAAAACACAAAAATAACCAGGATAAAAGAATTTAACTAACTTAATTTTTAAATTTAATTTAACTCATAAAGTATAACGTTTAAAGTAATTTAACTCTTTAACTGAATAAAGGCTTGTCCTTACACTTCATTTTGAATTTAATTCTCTCCACACCGTGATTTACATAACATTAGTAATGGTTAGACATTATGGAGTACAGGGAAAAAAAGGTTCTTACCTTATCATCCTTCCACAGTTCGACACTAAGGTCAGGATCAGTCGGCTTGCATGGAATCAGAGTGTTTCCAAACTGATGCACTGTTATAATCATTAAACTGTCATTCACAGCCAGATATCTGTCAGGTTCAGGGTCTGCAAAGGTAAAACAATGATATGTTACAAAGTGTATATTAAAAAAATTGAAGGTCTGTGGCATATAAAAACAATATAGTATATCTATATATTAATAGGAAAGCACAAAACTGTCCCTCCTTTTTTCTCAGCTTGTGTGCATCGTAGAAGAAATTCACACATACCGCTTAAAAGATATTGTCGTGTAGATGTGCAGAAACCCCTGATAATTTACATCAACCCTCAGGGTTACGCCTCAAAGGCCTTCAAAGTTTCAATGTAAATCTTATGAAATAATAGGAATTAATTGAAATGTATATTTGACAGCTGATATGATAACAAATGGTAGCAGAAATCTAGAACAGATGTTTCAGGTCTAACGTAAATAAAAATACTACTGACTAATGGGATGGTAACACCAGCGAGCACTTTCATTCATAATACAATAGAGAAGCTACTCGGAGCGGAGAGTGCGGCCAGCCTGGCAGACGGATGTGACAATCCAAGATGGCGGCGCCGCCCTAGTCTGAGCATCTACCAAGCACCGCCACACACTTTATCAGATAGTCAGCAGGGTGGACACGGCTGTTTGTTTAGGCCTAAGATGTCGATGTCGACTTAACACGATATTGTAAATTGTATTGGATTTGGTTTTAATGACCGGACACCTATTAAAAATAAAACTGGGTATTAACCACCCGCTGGGATTACTTTTCACAAGAGCGCATTGTTTTAATTTATTTAAATATGTGCAAGTAGTTAAAACATATCTTTGTTTAACCATAAATTATATTGAATATTTCTATAATCCTCTATAAATTCTAGTCACTCTAGATATATTAATGATTCTTTTTGTATAAGCCCCAAACAATGAAAATAAAATGACCAGTTGTAATTTATATATAATAAACAGTATTTTTTTATTTATCGATTAAAATACATTTGGAATAAATAATAAAATATACATTTGTACTACATTTACATTTACAATTTTTTATATTTAAAAATCATTATACATTTACATTCGTAAATTGCAGGAAGTTAGGAAGTTACTAACCCTGTCATGATTATAAATTTTACTTCAGCTCATGTTTTATTTTTGTGTCCCTCAGCTATTTATATGAACCTGACCACCCCCCACACCTTATTGATCTCATACCCTGTACCTTTGACATAGACGTAGAGGTTCCGGGCCTGTGGGGATGTCCGCCCCTCGCTCACAGGGTAGCAGGTGAAGTAACCGGTGTCCAGGTAATACGCGTCTCTCACTGTCAAACTCGTCACCTCCTGGCCATGCTCAGTACCAGTCTTCACCTCCTTCCCGGATATATTCTGGACAAACAAAACATATTCTTGGTTAACTATTATTATGACGCTCTTACTACCCTAGGTACGTACGTAAATAGCTATTGTTATACATTTAATATAAAAATAATAAAATCACCCCGCGTTTTAAAGAAATGCTTAGCTCCAATTTTTTTTAAATTCCATGCAAATACTACCGTAAAAATTTGATAACTTGAGCTGGACTTAAGATTACAGACCTGTAATCATCATAAAACGTTTTCTTCATCAGTGTTGACAAATGTCCCCACTACGACATTAACTTGCCTGGCTAACTCTAGCTCAAATAGCCAAAAGCTTTATTTTACTCGTTTATATTATATTGTGTATTGTTACACTTAAATTAACCAGTAATAAGACAAAATTATTCCTTAATTTTCGGTATTACCAATTTGAGTAAAGATCTGCTGATGTGGCATGTTTTGTGATTCTTATTTGTTTCACAGAATGTTAAAAGAAGAACTGGCTTAGAAGTTTGGACTTTTGATAAACACATTTGAGTTATTTGTAAGCAGTATCAGAAGTGCTATTTCCATTTTAATATTATAAACTTCCTCTACGTCAGACCAAGCATAAATATATCTAGGAGATAGGGTTATATAGTAATAGGGATATATCTAGGGAAAACTAGATTTTCAAACAAGTAAACGTTTTGTATAGAAAAGGAATGGGAAGGTTTGAACAACAGTATGATGGAACAGTTTTTAACACTCAGTATAATCAACAGTATAACACTCAATTAAGTAAAATTGTAAAATAAGCGATAAAGGGGTAAGTCTACATTAGTTTGATATAGGTAAGGATATTTATTCAAACAAAATTAACATCTTTTTATACAACGTAAAGTGCCAAACTAACAAAGAATACTAATTACAAAAATGTTTACTTAGTGGTAGTTGTTGTATACATTTTTTTTATCTGAACCAAGTGTTTTATAGCAGTTAATGCTATACTATTTAGTATGTTACAGTCCAGTTTGAGCTTTCACCAAAATTCCTGGACGATTAAAATTCTAAATACTTCAAATTATTTTATATTATACTTTTTTTATAACAAAGGTTTGTGTTTTCTTAAATCTTGATCTCTTACGAATTCACTTCATCTGGTGACATTGATGATTTCCAAACCTTACAGTGGGATTCACGGCATTTATTCAGCATTCACGGGCCTCTGAGCAGGCCTGGTGGTGTGGGCCCTTGTTGCCACCCAGAACCAAGCCTTTTTTTAGACAACAGTGTCCTAAATAAGACACTGGTCCGCTGCCTGGGCCTTCCCCGATCGGCCTGGGCCCCCCTGGCGGACACGGGCCCCAAGGCAGTTGTCCCCCCCTACCCCCTCTGCCACCTGAGTACATCCCTGTCTAAGTTGTATCCTCGGCTCTTCTTCCTATCAATGACAATGATATCACTTCTTCTTATACAGCAGTAACTTACTAGCTTCTTTCACAGTAACTTCTTTGAAAACCTCATAACTACCTTTAATTCTGAATTGGTCTGTAATGGTTTTTCTTCTTAAGTGATGGCGAGATGTTCAAAGAAGATTACTAAGTGGACATTGTCCAAGGACGTTCTGTAAAGTTTCAATAACATACTTCTCAGTGCTGGAACAATGCCAGCACTGGTTCCCGTCCCTGAACCTTCTCTGGACACCTTTACCTCTGCTTGACACCTTAATAAAAGTGTTAATACAAGTACGATATTAATAAGGTGTGGGGCCTTTTTTGAGGATGTTATTAATGGTTTTTAAGGTCTAACACCTCAATTTTCTGATAAACATAACTTACCCTAATGGGCCTGAACAGTGGATTCTTTCATATTAGTTTTGTTGATGATATAATATATTCATGCTATTGTAACTTGACAAGATTTATAAAAAATCAAACCATTTTATTAGCAATTTTTTTTCATTTACAGTTGATCTTTGAATATTAACATTACATATGGTATTTACTATGAACTTACAAATTTGCAAGCAGCTATTTAAGCGCACATTACGAAAATATTTACACATAATCCATTTAAGAGCACATTATGCTGATTACCAAAGTGTTTTTAATCACCATACAGGAAACTTGTTCGTGACTTATTGGTGTTCTCCATCAGAGGTAAACAAAGGTTATTGAAATCACTCTCAGCTATGAATCCCATGATAATCTGATTGATACTACCATCTAAAAACAACTTTAAGTAAACTTTGAGTTGACACATTGACTGCGACAAAAAACATGGGGCTGAAAAATTCCATTGCTCCACCACACTGGGGGTTTTAGGTCTTAATCACAGGAATAGCGACACTAAAATACTAACTACACAGCTAAAATAAATACATGGAATAACAATAAAAAATCGTAATAACAGTATAACAACCAACAAAACAAATTAGACAAGCTGCTAGAACGTTCTTCCAAACACTTTGCACAGCTCAAAACTGAGCACTGCCCATGTCTCCAAGGAGACTCCACATTACCAATCGCTACAACCTTTCAATGGAAACACCAAGTGGCTGAGCCCCAAAAATACAAAATCACTGAATGTGTCAAACAATTTTACTGACCTCGTCATCATAGCTGTTGTAGGCCCAGGCGAGGGGCGAGTCACCACGGCAGGTGAGGGTGAAGGTCGACCCAGCGTCCACTACCAGATCCCCGTCCGGCCTGATCCCTGGCGGAGGGTCGATGATCACCTCCCCTGCAACATCACACCACAGACATCAGTATAACATTGAGAAAATGCAAATTTGATTTCATCATTGTGTTTTAGCCAAGAGTGTAGAGGAAGTGGTACTTTCATTTACGAACCCCCTTGTTTGTTTTTTTGGGAGGATTAGAAGGTCCTGGCATCGCCAGCTAGGCATTTCTCCCTTTGGGATATTATGCAGCCACTGGAAAGAGGGGATTTCTAGGGATGGGAAAGGTGGTAGGATGGGTCAGTCTACCTCGCTCCAAAACGGAAGAGAGAACCTTACCTAACTCCCAGGCTCTATGGTTGATAGAACCCCAGGATGACCCGCCCTCTAACCCGACGCCCCTCCCCCAAGTTCATCAGATAGAGATCGCCATCGCACAGAGCCTCCAACCTCTCAAGGGTCAGGGGGCCCCAGCCCGACAGACCGGAGACCGTTGGGTAAGGGAGATCCCAGGCACCCATCCCAGGCAGACATTCAAGGAAAATCCACTACTCCCTCCAAGGGCTCAGACTAGACTGGGTATCCAGGCTCAACGGGGAGTCAAGCCCCCGGAAGAGAAAAGGAGGAACCAAGGTGAAAGAGAAGGTGGTCACACTGGATAGCCAAAAGACTTACCAATACTTTGATATTTTGTTATGCCCAAAGTTGACCTCTATACTAGTATAGACCAGTCAGAGAGGCGTCAAGGGGCATATGAACCACCTTTGTAATGAGTTATAATAATTATTACCCTTTTTTGTATCTTTCCTCTGTTGCTGCTCCTTCATTAATAAGATTGATTTAATTCTTCAGTTTCTCAGTAAACCATGTGTAAACTGAAAGATGAGTACAACCCCTCAACCCCTCTTAGATAGGAGACCCGGTGTGGATACTTGACTTAAGAAGACATGGCAAAGTTGTGGACATCTTAAATAACCCACAGTCATATCTAATAGAAACTGATCTAAGAACTATAAGAAGCAGGAACAGATTCCACCTGAAACCTGCTCTTTACTTAGAAAATCAAATTACTGGAGAACAAACATTTAAGCTAATGAAGAATTTGCAACAAAGACTTTACCAACACAGTCCAACGTTTGACCAAAAAGAAATGTTCAAAAATGCTCATTGGTTTAAAAGTTATCAAAATTAAAAGGGAGGATGTTTTAATAGTGTTTTATCTGAATGATTTACAATCATATGTTTTTGTATGGTAAAATAAGAAAGAAGGTAAATAAACTGTTTTGACATGAAACATAACAATCCTTTTTATTAAAACTATATTATTTAATAAATTGCATCTGACCCAGAAAATTTGACAATACAAATTGATTGTCTGAGAGTGTATTAGTAAATGCTGAAAGTGTGTAGTTATAGATGCCCTGACATTTGTTAAGTTTTGAAAGGGGGGTCCCACCACTGGTCTTGTTACTATCAAAGGTCAAACTGTCTTAGAAAGCATGATTAATTAATGAAAAGTGACAGCTGGGTTCAGTATCAAACCTTCACAAATTTGCAGGCTTTGCTTAGTATCGCTCTGGTGAGTATTAAAAGGTGAGCACTCTAATAACTCTGCTACCCAGACACATTGTAATTTACTGAGCAGACATTACATGAATAAAACGAAATCGCACGCAGCACGCTGACGTGATGGAAGTGAATTTACACATAAAAACTTTTAAAACTTAAAATCAGTGTAAAAAAATACATTTATTCCAATTTTTATTAAAATCTGAAAACAGTGATTTTTTTGGCTGTTCTGATGTTCCTGGTTCAATTTACCTGCAAAGCTGGGTATACAATTTTGCGCATTATAATGTTAGGAGAAGGTCCAGACAGGCGTGAGGTTGCTGGGGATGACAAAATTACTCTAACAAAGGAATAACAGGCTTTGCTAGTGTAAAACCCCCATAAGACAACGTACTGTGTTTAGTCTAAACACATTTTCTTTAATAACTCGGTAAATATGTAGGCTAGAATGACGAGAGAGGGCTAAAACTTTCGCCTCACTAATTCCCATCTTTTTCATGCATTAATTTGACATACGGTGCTTTTCTGACCCTTTTTTGGGCCCAAAAACTCAAAATTTGATAGAATAATCCCAAAAAAAGGGGTTTAGAGTTTCCGAATGTTTTGCCCAACGAACTTGTCCAACTGATTACAGAAAGGAACATCCCTACCATATTTTAAGTAAATCGGGAAAAAAATGTGATCGATAGAGTGCAAACACACATATATATATATATATATATAATATACACATATAAATATTATATATATATGCAAAATTTTGAACGACTCCCCAAAACGTGTTCAGGGGGTCACGTTAGGAACTTCTATGGTGGTCCCGGGCTAAAGTTTCACCGTGCGGGTCATGCTAATAGTTCACTTTCCAAAGCAAATTCCCTAAAAATAATAAATAAAGATAGAAATAGCTAATTAATATCAACATTACATGATAAACTCATCATAAATAGCATGTTACATTAAGAATGTAAGATTAAAGACATGCCTGAATCACATTTTATCAAAACACTTCAATGTCAGAGTTTTAATGACTCGATTTTTGACTGATATGGATGTTTAAGATGTTGGAAAAGATAATTTATATGAAAGTAATTAAGAGAAACACAAATCATGTCAAGAGAGATTTCTCGGTCCAGGGGGTAGGGTGGAGGTTGCGGAAGGATGTGATAAGAGGGAGATAGTAAATGTTATCAGGCTGTCCAATGCAAAGACTTAAAACTACTGGACCGCTCGCGCCCGTGGTGAAGCGAACCAAATTTCGGTCCGGCCGCGTTCGAGGTCGCGCTGCAAATGGTGGGCCACCGCGGCAGCGCTTAGCATGGGAGATATAGGGAAAAACACGACGCGCGCTCACTTGAATTGAATTTGCAGCCAGGGAAAATTGTTTATGGTTGAATGGCCTTCTGATCCGTATTCCTGAATAGTTTCTCGAATCTTTAATACCAAAAGTAACTATATCCGACCAGGGTTAGTTGCGTAAAAAGAACAGAAAGTTGGGAGTTTTGTAAAATAATCTTCTCGATGGCTGATTCTTTCATATTTACAGTCATATGAATTTATGTACGAACCACTAGGCTTTAGGTGTTGTTCAATAATGATGTTTTGAAGTTTTTGGTACTGGAATGAATTTTTTTATGAGCAGTAATATCGTTCTTTGGGCAGTGAAACTTTGAATTTTAGCATATAAACTTCGACGTTCGCCAAAAGTTGTAGATTGCATGAAAGTTAATTGGCCTATATCATAAAACTTTGTTGATGAATGAAAACCATACAAGACAAATACTTTTTAATAGCAAATGTATTCTTAATAAACATTAATTACCAACATGGTTACCAACGTTAAACGTTAATATTAGATCTATAACTAAATTTCGTTGATCAAATGTGATTAAATTGAATGTTGGTTTGTTAATTTACTTAGTTAATTGGGAACAGTAAAAGCGATACTAAAACGTAACCCGAATTCGACGACTAAAACAAAAGTCGTATAACTATGTATTTTATCAAAAACTAGGCCATGTTGTAACACAGCATCACTGAGTTGAATTTAACAGCGCGGCACGGCGCGTCTTGGATAGAGCGTGGCGAAAGGTTTCAGCATCTTTCCAAACGAATTGTAGGCAAACCAACAACTTTACCGACAAATGTTTGAAATAAAAGTTTTAGAGAAACTAATTATCTACAACCTTCCCGCTGGAAGTTTGCTTCTAACCTAAAAATGAAAAACTTCCTCGCTGAGTAACTTTTTCATGTCCCTCTTTAATAACACGTAAGAGTTTTTAATTATTAAAAATATTAAAACACGGTAAAATAAAACAATATTTATACTTTCGGATTCCGTAGTTCACGTACACAAAGGATATATAAATTTCATTACAATTCAAACATGGCAGTGAAGTCTAGGAGCGTGTAAACGACAGCGCGTTCAACGCCAGTAACAGCTCTGAGCACACAGTGGCCCACCATTTCTGTTCCGCACAGTCCCACGCGGACCGTTTTTAGCTCACCTAGCGATCTCTCCAGTAGTTTTACCTCGATGGTCCAATGTTCCAACTGTGATTACATGATATGTGACATTACTAATACCTAACCTAACCTATACTACAATTGTACTACAATTGTTCCTTATCTTAAATGTAGTCCATCTGTCCAATGTTCCAACTGTAATTACATGATATGTGACATTACTAATACCTAACCTAACCTATACAATTGTTCCTTATCTTAAATGTAGTCCATCGTGGGTGGCACTTTCCGTTGTAATGTTAAAGGAACAAGGTTTCGGCGGTTTACACAGTGCTTTTTTAATGACTGGCCGAAAACGAATACATTGAAGATAAAGATTGTCCTTATTCAGGCGCACACAGATCTCTATACAACACTCATCTGATTTTACAGTTTTTCTACTAATTAGAGTGACAGTAATGTACATTGAGAATGAGTCCATGATTAAACTTATATTCAACTTATTTTACAGAGAACACAGAACCTAACTTATCTCAAATAACACAAAAATCAAATTTTTTTTCTAAGCTAAACAACAAAAATTTGTCTTAAGCTGCAATTCTATTCCCATACATACTGCTGTGTCTAAATGCATTTAATATGTAATAGTCGTCACTTTTCATGAAGTACCTAATGAAGTTGGTGAAACATTGATTACAATCTTTTTAATCAATGCCACAGGTATTTTTCATGTTTAGTGGTAAGTCACTAACCACTTTTAAGGAACCAATCCTCTTTAACACAGACATTCTGAGGATTGGACCTGTTGGTCAAAAATCTAAAACATTCACATTAGCGCCAGCGGGAAATCTGGCTTTGGTTTACAGGATCTTATTAGACTGATCAACTCAACCAATTTGGTAAATCTGAACTATTAATCAATAAACAAAAAAGTGAATTATACAGAAATTGGCATATAATGCCTAAGCAAAGTGCCTTGGCACGTTCCTCAGCGCTTCCAACAACAGTATACATTTAAAATCTCACTTTTCTCATTGGTGTACTATGTAGGGTGGGTGGCCATACGTCCCGCTTTGGCCAGGGCAGTCCCAGTTTAGACCGCTTTTGAGGGCGTCCCGTCGGTTTCCAAAAATTCCCTACAATGTCCCGGTTTCGTGCAAAATTTAAAAAAATTAATATTTGTACTAACAAAGATGATAATTTATCAATAGTTTCATCGCAATTTAAAAGAGCTTGAAAAAACTGTAGAACAGTTTTAGAAAGTGTACGAAAATTCAGGTTATTCCAGTTATAGTTAATAGGTTTTATGAATGTGGGAGTAATAAATATAAAAGATTTCTGTTCTTCAGCCAAACCATTGTTTGTTTGTTTAAGTAGGTATTAAGGAACACGATGGTTTTATGATTTAGGCCTATACTTATTAACCGTGTGAGTAATAAATATAAATATCTTAGTTTTGATTTTGCAAACCCATCTCCATGGAGTAAGGCTAAAGGTTTTCGGACTTCACTGGGGGACACCCCCCTCCCCCCCCCGGGGACTACAATGTCCCCGGCCAAAACATTTATGGCCACCCTAGTACTATGTGACTGAGAAAATTGTATCTCTAAAAGGAAAATTGATAGTAACAAGTAAGAAAAATGCAACAAATTAAGGTAGTATTTTCAAAATTGCACTAACACTAACAGCTAACTAAAAAAGATGATACAGTATGACAGATTATCTATACTCACTTTACTACTAATTCGGCTGTGATACAGTTCTTATAAGCTTGTATTCTTAAAAACAGCTTGTGGTTCTAGTGGTTCTTGATCACTAGTCCCCCACCAGAGTGGCTTGATCTAGTGGTGTTACTTGAGTAAGGGAACCCTTTCAAGAAAGACAAAAATGAAAACTATTCTAAAAGTGTGTTATTATTCAGCTGCAATTCCCATTAGTTCCAGTAATAATTGAGGCTGTTTTTGCATTAGTAACTCTGAAGTTATGGTCATGTTAGTTATATAAAATCTATAAAGTGCATGAACCTTTAACAAATCCATAAAGCAACAAAAAGGCCAATGAAAGTTAGGGCAACAAAACGATTTCAGATTCCACAGTGATGACTAATGATGATTTAACACTCATTTAAAATCGAAGATGAACTTGAGCGGCTATAACGGGTTATAACGAAACAAGACCGATGTAACGGTGCAATCCAGCCTCATGATTGGCCAATAACTGATAAGAAATAAGATTATCTCTCAATATTCTTGCTGCAAGACCCATTGGAATGGGAAATGGAGGAATTTGATAAAGTTATTTTTGCAATTAAAAGTAAACTCAAATCCAAACGGAAAAGTGATTTACGGTTATTAGAAGGGGTTTAACCCTTTCCACTCTCATTTTTTTACCTGCCAATTCCTATTCAGCTGCATTTAAAATCACAGCTGGACACTTAATTTTTGTTTGTTTGTTAAAACAATCTGTTTTTGTTTGTTTGTGTTGGGGACCAAAAAATAAATAAATAAAAACAACGCATGTGCGGGTCAGGCCCGGCATGCGACAGCAAAGCAAAATGCGGTAGGCGGGGCTGCCCAGGCATTCGAGCGGAGAGGTATAATTTATTATTTATTTTAGCACAGGTATAAATACGTAACTAGAATGAAACTTATAGTAACTAGAATGAGTCTAACGGTAACCACCTTTTTAATAATTATTTTGTTTAGGTACATTGTACATTGTTAGTACTGTATTTTACCATAAACAAATACCCATGGTGAGCTCTTTTAGCGAATTTCCCCTGTAGGGAAGAAGCTATTACCGTAGGTCTCATAGTAAGACTTAAGCCCGAGACCATGATAATTTTTTGTTTTGAGGTCCCCAGATGACAAAAACCCTATTCGTTCAAATTTATATATATATATATATATATATATATATATATATATATATATATATATGTGTGTGTGTGTGTCCGTGAATACGATAACTTGAGTAAAAAACGACCGATTTTGACGAAATTTGGCTCAAATGTGTAAAATGACATTCATGACTTTAAGTTCGAAAACCAGAAAAATCTGACCATGGGATGGGGGGTTTATGGGGATTTTAAATTTTCCAAAAATAAGTTTTTTGCATTTTTCATCCAAAAATGTTTAAACAAGTTAATTTTGGTTTTGACCATGTTATGGAACTTAAAAAAACAAATAATATAGTATTTTGAATTATTAACCTAGGTTAAGTGGTTGTGGAGAAAATCCAAAAAACCTACTCATAAAATCTCCTATGTTAATCTTATGGGAAAAAGGTTTTTGGCTTTTCCTCAGTTTATTTTAATGTAAACTTCACATTTGCTTTTACCAATCTGTTCAGTTCCACAAAAAAATCATTTTGGTGTTTAAATTGTGATTCTACGCCCAACCGTTGCAGAGATATTCAAAGTGCTAAACACAGTACGTTGTCCAATGTTATCCTTATGGAGAATAAATAAAATTTGATATCTCGATTATTTATGAATGTATGTTGATGAAACTTGGTATGTGGCTTCACGTAGTAGTGGTATATTGATATTTGCACAACAAATTGATTTTTTGTTGATTATTCCCGTAGCAGCAAACCTGCGTACACAGCCCCCATGTTATTCTTATGGAGAAAAAGTAAAATGTAATGACTCCCTTAATTATGAACATAAATTAATAAAACTTGGTATGTAGCTTCACTTGATTGAGTTATATTGATAATTGCATTAAAAACCCATGTATTCCTTGTTGCAGCAAACCTGCTTACTCAGCCCCCGTGTTATTCTTAAGGATAATAACTAAAATGTTATATGGCGCTTATTTATGATTGAATATTGATGAAACTTGGTATGTGGCTTCGCCTAGTTAAATTATATTTATATTTGCATGAAAACCAATTGTTTATGTTCCTTGTTTCAGCAAACCTACGTACTCATTACCAATGTTATTCTTATGGATGATAATTAAAATCGCTTATATGTGAACATATTTTTATGAAACTTGGTATGCGGCTTTATGTGGTATTAAGACAAATATTTTGCATTGGAAATTCGCTGAGGACTCAGGTTTGCTGCGACGGGGTTTTTTAATATTTTAAATATATAGTCAACTTGTAAACATCAGTTTCTGAGGCATATGTACCTTCTCTTGAACTTGTACAACGATGTTTACACAATACTGGATCTGCTGTGTCATTTAAGATGTAAAATATGTTGACCAAGAGTGATATACTTTAGTTAGGATCATTGACACTTTGTTTAAGAGGTGGAGTATAAACTTTGTATAAATGTATTTCCAAAACTATATTGCAAGGGGAATGTTTACTAGACTCAATTGTCTCCCTCCCATGGGATTTAAAGATTTAAACCCGGCCTTGATAGTGATGGAAAGGAACATACATCATATATAAAAGAGAAAACCTCCTCTCACCAAAAATTTATTTAGGGATATTGTAATGTGTATGACAAATCTGATGCAAATCAACCCACTGAAGTGTTCTGCGAACTGACCCAGCTAAGCAGCTAACAACGGCAATTACTGAACGTTCCAAGTACAGTAATTTATTCTTCATCTCTTCATTCTTTGAATTAATTAATAAACAAGGAGGAAATTACTTTCTCCAAATCCCCTCCCCCAACACTGCAACAGGAACAGACTACTTTTTGGCACAACGTGACACAATTTGGCGACTCGCCATTATACTTTGTGATGTTTGTTTACATGGTCTATGTGACGAGTATGCTTTGTTCAGTAAACTGTGTGCTAAGATGTTTTGTATTGTGCATTGTTAAACACAAGCGGTACTTTTTTAGTACAAATGTGCTTTGTGATACTTAGTTATTGTGAACACAATAATAAGAATGCAAACTGTTTTGTTCAACAAACTGCATGTTCAAACCGGGTTTAATTCAAAATTGTTTCAAAAGTAAAAACTTAACAGTCTGAACTAGAATTAAAAAAATTAAAAAATACATCCAAACCCTAAAGAATTACAAAATACTAGGTGTCCTGACTAAAGTATACAGATCGTTACCGGTATCCCGGTAATGTTTTAATTTTATGTTCGATAGTTAAATTCTTAAGGGGGCATTTGCTTTTTTAAGCTGCGTTTGAGGTGCATACCAATTTCAAAGATAATTTGCCACTTTCCAAAATGGCGGCCAACTTAGTTTTTCTTATGGAAGCCCTTTATTTCATATGGGTAGAAAATATAATTTTAAAACGTTTTAGCGAATTTCCCCTATAGGGAAGAAGCTATTACCGTAGGTGCATGGTAAGACCAAGGCCCGGGACCATGATAACTTTTTGTTTTGAGGCTCCCAGATGCCAAAAACACCATTCATTCAAATTCATATATATACTGTATATATATATATATATACATATATATATACATATATATATATATACATATATATATATATATATATATATATATATATATATATATATATATATATATATATATATATACAGTATATATATATATACAGTATATATACAGTATATATATATATATATATATATATATATATATATATATATACAGTATATATATGAATTTGAATGAATGGTGTTTTTGGCATCTGGGAGCCTCAAAACAAAAAGTTATCATGGTCCCGGGCCTTGGTCTTACCATGCACCTACGGTAATAGCTTCTTCCCTATAGGGGAAATTCGCTAAAACGTTTTAAAATTATATTTTCTACCCATATGAAATAAAGGGCTTCCATAAGAAAAACTAAGTTGGCCGCCATTTTGGAAAGTGGCAAATTATCTTTGAAATTGGTATGCACCTCAAACGCAGCTTAAAAAAGCAAATGCCCCCTTAAGAATTTAACTATCGAACATAAAATTAAAACATTACCGGGATACCGGTAACGATCTGTATACTTTAGTCAGGACACCTAGTATTTTGTAATTCTTTAGGGTTTGGATGTATTTTTCAATTTTTTTAATTCTAGTTCAGACTGTTAAGTTTTTACTTTTGAAACAATTTTGAATTAAACCCGGTTTGAACATGCAGTTTGTTGAACAAAACAGTTTGCATTCTTATTATTGTGTTCACAATAACTAAGTATCACAAAGCACATTTGTACTAAAAAAGCACCGCTTGTGTTTAACAATGCACAATACAAAACATCTTAGCACACAGTTTACTGAACAAAGCATACTCGTCACATAGACCATGTAAACAAACATCACAAAGTATAATGGCGAGTCGCCAAATTGTGTCACGTTGTGCCAAAAAGTAGTCTGTTCCTGTTGCAGTGTTGGGGGAGGGGATTTGGAGAAAGTAATTTCCTCCTTGTTTATTAATTAATTCAAAGAATGAAGAGATGAAGAATAAATTACTGTACTTGGAACGTTCAGTAATTAACGTTATATATATATATATATATATATATATATATATATATATATATATAGGTATGTGTGTGTCTGTAGGCACGATAACTTTCGTAAAAATGGCCCCATCTTGATGAAATTTGGTA
This sequence comes from Allygus modestus, assembly GCA_963675035.1. NCBI lineage: Eukaryota > Metazoa > Arthropoda > Insecta > Hemiptera > Cicadellidae > Allygus > Allygus modestus. The sequence goes on along the minus strand of OY776111.1, from coordinate 52,915,376 downwards.
TAAACGTGTAAGGCAGCATCTATTTTCATGAGTTTGAAAACCAGACAGATCGCACCATTACAAGGGGGGTTTGGGGGGGGTTTATACCCAAAAAATGGGTTTTTTGAACTTTTTACATATCATTATTTTTAAAGCCAAACTTGAGTTTACAATATTGGATTCAGCTTAAAAAACAAACAATTTGATATTTTTTTCATCTCTCTACGTCAATTGGTTACCGAGATATTGAAAGTGCTGAACACAGTAAGTTGTCCAAAGTTAATCTTATGGAGAATAAGTCAAATTTTATATCTCGCTTATTAGTAAAGATATATTAATGAAACTTGGTATGTGGCTTCATATGGTTGGGGTTTACTGCTATTTGCATATAAAACCCATTTGTGTGGTCCTCATGGCAGCAAACCTGCGTACTCATCAGCTATAATGTTATTCTTATGGAGAATAAGAAACATTATTTGATATCTTGCATTGTTTATGAACATAAATTGGTAAAACTTGGTATACTGCTTTATCTAGTAGTGATTCATTGATATTTGCATAAAAACCAGATTTTTGTGGTCCCTGATACAGCAAACCTGCATACTCAGTCCTAATGTTTTTCTTATAGAGGATAAATAAAATGTCATATCTCGCTTATTTATGGATATGCTTTGATGAAGGTTGGTAAATGGCTTCATGACTTGGTGAAGTACCATTTTAAATTCCCTGAGTATGCAGGTTTGCTGCAACGGGGGTATTTTTTTATTGTTGTGGAGTTTTATCCCATAAACCGTTCGGCCCCCAGAGCTATTCATATGATTTGCATTGTTTTTATAGTCAGGTATCTCGCTCTTTAAAAATACATGTACAGTACTAATACTTTAAGCTAGCATTTAAACACACACAAAATATAAGTAATGTTACCAGTACTTATTGGTCATATTTCCAATTTCGGGTTTTGATTGTTGTTTTTTTTTTGGACAAATGCTTTACAGCTATATTATAACCGCTTTAAACAGGCTTGAATATCCCGTGCAATTGACGCTGCGCTGAAAGTAAGCCTAATACCCCTGTCGCAGCAAACTTGCATACTCAGCGAATTTCCAATGCATAATATTTGTCTTAGTACACCATAAAACAGCATACTAAGTTTTATAAAAATATATTAACATATAAGCGATATATACAATTTTAATTATTCTCCATAAGAATAACATTGGTGATGAGTACGTAGGTTTGCTGAAACAAGAAACACAAACAGTTGGTTTTTATGCAAATATAAATAGAATTTAACTAGGCAAAACCACATACCTAGTTTCATCAATATGCAATCATAAATAAGCACTATACAACTTTTTAATTATTCTCCATAAGAATAACATGGGGCTGAGTCTGCAAGTTTGCTGCTACGGGGGGGATAATAAAAAAAAATCAATTTTTTGTGCAAATATCAATATCCCAGTACTAGGTGAATCCACAAACCAAGTTTAATCAATATAAATTAATAAATAATCGAGATATCAAATTTTATTTATTCTCCATAAGGATAACATTGGACAACATACTGTGTTTAGCACTTTGAATACCTCTGCAATGGTTGGGTGTAGAATCACAAATTAAACACCAAAATGATTTTTTTTCTGGAGCTGAACTGATTGGTAAAAGCAAATGTGAAGTTTACATTAAAATGAACTGAGGAAAAGCCAAAAATCTTTTTCCCATAAGATTAACATGGGGAAATTTTATGAGAACTTTTTTTGGATTTTCTCCGCAACCACTTAACCTAGGTTAATAATTCTAAATACTAAATTATTTGTTTTTTAAGCTCTATAACATGGTCAAAACCAAAATTACGTTTTTTTTTATTTTAGGGTGAAATATGCAAAAAACTGATTTTTGGAAAATTTAAAACCCCATAAACCCCCCTTCCCATGGTCGAATTTCTCTGGTTTTCGAACTTAAGTCATGAATGTCACTTTACACATTTGAGCCAAATTTCATCGAAATCGGACGTTTTTTACTCAAGTTATTGCATTCACGGACACACACACACACACATATATATATATACATATATAATATTTGAACGAATAGTGTTTTTGGCATCTGGGGACCTCAAAACAAAAAAACTGTCATCGTCTCGGGCTTAAGTCTTACCATGAGACCTACGGTAATAGCTTCTTCCCTATAGGGGAAATTCGCTAAAACCAATGACTACATAAAGTATATAGTCATTGCTAAAACGGATAGAGTCCTTGGAGCCGCTTGACAGTTGGCAGCGCGGCAACAAGTCAATTCGCTGTTTCGCTTTACAGCGACAGTGGAATAAATCAACTGTTTAACAAAACTCACGCACGCTCGAATAAACGTGTTTAAAAGCTAAGTTCCCCACATTCCACACCCTGGTAAATTGGGAAATTGTACAAAATGGTGTAAAGTAACAAAATATGATAATCTACAAATGAATTGTAAGTCAGATCAAGTGAGGCCTGGAAACTCTTTGTTAATTACTGTAATAGTATTGTGTTTCATAATAACTGTTATCGTGATCATAGTTCTTGCGTTGCGTAAGGTCCTTTATCTGTGGTATAATTCATCGCCGACGCGGGACGCACAGCGCACAGCGCAGAGCTCTTACATGAGCTTTGTGAGGTATCGTGCAGTAAATGTTATCAGGCCTTCAATGGAATAAAACATAAACCGTCTAATAAGCGGTGTCGCACGCTCGCGTTCATAGGACGCCACATCGTCCGTCAATCGTCATTGTGCCCTGATAGTGCCACTTCTCGGAATAGAACCGAAACTCCACTGCAGAGCATGCATTCTCAAATAGGATAGTGGAAATTGATTAGGTATATTTCAGTCAGTAGCCCATGCTCTCTGCACTTGTTTTTCGTTTGTAATAAAGGTAAAAAAAAAACTGTTTTACATATTGAATGAGTATTTTAAATGTATTGACATAGCAATTGTAATTTCGTAATTTTCAACACAAAAAGGACGTTTAAGGAACAGTATTTTCTTCAGATTCATTCACAGAGGCATTTTGATCAAGTGTCGTTGATAGATTGTCAGTGTCTGACTAATGACCTCAAAAGTTTCTGGTGCGCTTGCTGTAGCTATAAATGCAAGTGAAAGCGCGAATTCGTCTGCTTGGCAAATTCCGAGAGAGGCTTACAGAGGAGAGCACCTGTCACTGAAGACTAGACCCCAGTATATTAGAGAGCCTACTGGTTATGTGGTGGACTGGTGATATTAGACTAGGAGAGCACCTGTCACTGAAGACTAGACCCCAGTATGTTATAGAGCCTACTGGTTATGTGGTGGACTGGTGATATTAGGCTTACAGAGGAGAGCACCTGTCACTGAAGACTAGACTCCAGTATGTTAGAGAGCCTACTGGTTATGTGGTGGACTGGTGATATTAGGCTTACAGAGGAGAGCACCTGTCACTGAAGACTAGACCCCAGTATGTTATAGAGCCTACTGGTTATGTGGTGGACTGGTGATATTAGGCTTACAGAGGAGAGCACCTGTCACTGAAGACTAGACCCCAGTATGTTAGAGAGCCTACTGGTTATGTGGTGGGCTGGTGATATTAGGCTTACAGAGGAGAGCACCTGTCACTGAAGACTAGACCCCAGTATGTTAGAGAGCCTACTGGTTATGTGGTGGACTGGTGATATTAGGCTTACAGAGGAGAGCACCTATCACTGAAGACTAGACCCCAGTATGTTAGAGAGCCTACTGGTTATGTGGTGGACTGGTGATATTAGGCTTACAGAGGAGAGCACCTGTCACTGAAGACTAGACCCCAGTATGTTAGAGAGCCTACTGGTTATGTGGTGGACTGGTGATATTAGACTAGGAGAGCACCTGTCACTGAAGACTAGACCCCAGTATGTTAGAGAGCCTACTGGTTATGTGGTGGACTGGTGATATTAGGCTTACAGAGGAGAGCACCTGTCACTGAAGACTAGACTCCAGTATGTTAGAGAGCCTACTGGTTATGTGGTGGACTGGTGATATTAGGCTTACAGAGGAGAGCACCTGTCACTGACGACTAGACCCCAGTATGTTAGAGAGCCTACTGGTTATGTGGTGGACTGGTGATATTAGGCTTACAGAGGAGATCACCTGTCACTGAAGACTAGACCCCAGTATGTTAGAGAGCCTACTGGTTATGTGGTGGACTGGTGATATTAGGCTTACAGAGGAGATCACCTGTCACTGAAGACTAGACCCCAGTATGTTAGAGAGCCTACTGGTTATGTGGTGGACTGGTGATATTAGGCTTACAGAGGAGAGCACCTGTCACTGAAGACTAGACCCCAGTATGTTAGAGAGCCTACTGGTTATGTGGTGGACTGGTGATATTAGGCTTACAGAGGAGAGCACCTGTCACTGAAGACTAGACCCCAGTATGTTAGAGAGCCTACTGGTTATGTGGTGGACTGGTGATATTAGGCTTACAGAGGAGAGCACCTGTCACTGAAGACTAGACCCCAGTATGTTATAGAGCCTACTGGTTATGTGGTGGACTGGTGATATTAGGCTTACAGAGGAGAGCATCTGTCACTGAAGACTAGACCCCAGTATGTTAGAAAGCCTACTGGTTATGTGGTGGGCTGGTGATATTAGGCTTACAGAGGAGAGCACCTGTCACTGAAGACTAGACCCCAGTATGTTAGAGAGCCTACTGGTTATGTGGTGGACTGGTGATATTAGGCTTACAGAGGAGAGCACCTGTCACTGAAGACTAGACCCCAGTATGTTAGAGAGCCTACTGGTTATGTGGTGGACTGGTGATATTAGGCTTACAGAGGAGAGCACCTGTCACTGAAGACTAGACCCCAGTATGTTAGAGAGCCTACTGGTTATGTGGTGGACTGGTGATATTAGGCTTACAGAGGAGAGCACCTGTCACTGAAGACTAGACCCCAGTATGTTAGAGAGCCTACTGGTTATGTGGTGGACTGGTGATATTAGGCTTACAGAGGAGAGCACCTGTCACTGAAGACTAGACCCCAGTATGTTAGAGAGCCTACTGGTTATGTGGTGGACTAGTGATATTAGGCTTACAGAGGAGAGCACCTGTCACTGAAGACTAGACCCCAGTATGTTAGAGAGCCTACTGGTTATGTGGTGGACTGGTGATATTAGGCTTACAGAGGAGAGCATCTGTCACTGAAGACTAGACTCCAGTATGTTAGAGAGCCTACTGGTTATGTGGTGGACTGGTGATATTAGGCTTACAGAGGAGAGCACCTGTCACTGAAGACTAGACCCCAGTATGTTAGAGAGCCTACTGGTTATGTGGTGGACTGGTGATATTAGACTATCAGACTATGTATGCTAGAGAAATTATGAGGGTATAAGCTCTAAACGCATTCTCTTACAATTTAAACAGACAACAAAACTACTAATGGCATCAACGTTATTGACTCTTAAAATTGTACTTTCTTCTCTAACAATAACCTAGATAATAATTCATTTACGTTTTAGGAATGATTTTGTTCTCGTATAGAACACCCTTATTTATAGGCTAATGAAGTTGCAATGCAAACTGCTTTCCATATGATGAATTTTCTCTGGAATTATTATACTGTATGTATTTTGAAGGTGAACGACCGGCGCCTGCCGTAGGCACAGGTTTTTAAAAAAGCTCAAAAATCTACGCAAAAGACACAATTGTTGAACACTAGTTGGAAGCATGGTTTTCGGGTTAGAACAAAAGGCTAGTAAAAGGGGCTCAAGCTCTGGTAGAGTAGAATTTAAGGGGTCGAATTTTGCTGGTAGAAGGATATCAAGAAGGGTGTCGAGCTATACAAGGAAACGAGTTTGAAATAGAGTGGTTTCGTCCAATAATTGGAGAAGGGAAGTTGACGATTTGTTTACACTATTTTATAACTTATCGCGGAACGCGGATTGTTCCTCATAACATTTTTCCTTATTACTGCACCAGGATACGATTGCCGTTGAGAATGACCACTTTTATAAAAACACTGTAGTTTGGATTTAAATACAGTACACAAAACATTACAAGGACAACTTACAATTACAAATAAATTAGATTATGTATCGATATGTATCTTAATTATATTAAATAAATTTATGTGTTAGGCCTGTATTTTAAAACAACAATACATTTTGTGAGGGTATAGGAAATTGTGTGAGGAAATATGTTAATTGTAACACAAACATGTCGGACAATTTTGCTGATAGCTGAGTCCTAATTTCAGAGTTTTCACACGTATTATAATTTAAAATGTGGCACTTCCGGCGGAAACCTCTTTATTTCAGATAGAAGCCGCTTCCTGTTCCTGAGCGGGAAAACGTCTGAACCGCTTTAGTGGCAGAATCTTGGTTGTAACCTCTTTTACCATCGTGTCCGCAACCAGTGATAAGAAGCAAATAAATAATGTGGTAACAAAACAATATTTCGTTATTAATGGACAAATTTATCTAAGGTCTGAAGGCAATCCTGGCCGTAAAGGGGAGTATCTTAAAGGCGGCCACACACTACCGGACTTTTTCCCGAACAAGACATCGGACCGAGCAGGGAGCAGGGAGCAGGGCACGAAGGTCCTCCGAACTTCCTCCCAATCAAGACATAGGAACAATCTTTCTTTGATCTTTCTTTAAAAAAACGCCTCGAGAGCGCTCGGTGCTCGGTCCGATGTCTGATACGAAGTCTTGTTCGATGTCTGGTTCGGAGGCCCCACTAACTACCGGATTTTCTCCCTTCGACCCCAAATCCTGCTCGGTCCGATGTCTTGTTCGGGAAAAAGCCCGATAGTGTGTGGCCGTCTTAAAGTGAACGGTTCGGTATGTATTTGAATTCATACGTAAACCTTAAACTCATAAACAGCTAACAATTAAGTCTATATACTATCTCTTGGTCCTTCCTAGCTCGCCCGTATCAACAGTGTAGGAGTTGTACAGTAGTTCAAACCCGGCAGCAAAAGCGGTTTATATTTTTTTAAACGATTGTACTAAAGGTGGGGTAGTCACGGTTGGCGATAGTAATAACATCATAACTTACTTCTTAACTATCATAACTATCTTAACTTAGGGGGTTAAACATTCTTATAAATAAAACCGCAGCAAAGCTTTCCAGAGTATACCAATTTATAGAAGTTAGGTTAGAATCCTAGCATTTAATAAAAAATTCATTCGGCTTATATCCTGTTTTGAAATGTTAGTGACCTACGGAAAACGTCGGAAATGTTGCTTTTCCCAAATTCCGGCAAGTGCTTCAATACCGTGACTATTAATTTCATCTAGAGTGTTGAAAATATCTCTCGCCGTCGTTGGACGTGAATTAGTTGGCGACTGTTCTTGAACCTAGCGAGGCGACGATATTTTGTTAGTCTGTATATTATTTTGGAAGCACCTCAACACTACATATTTTCTGCTGTTAAACGCCAAGTTTACGTTGGTAACACAATTGTTTTGGATAACAAATATGTTTAAATTCTCGAAGCATAAACTGACGAATTATTATAACAAAAGGGTTTTGTCTTAAGGTATGCTTCAGTCACGAGACATACGTGTTTCTACCTGCTTCAGCCACTATACCAATAGTCCATCCCCTGCTTCAGCCACTATACCAATAGTCCATCCCCTGCTTCAGCCACTATACCAATAGTCCATCCCCTGCTTCAGCCACTATACCAATAGTCCATCCCCTGCTTCAGCCACTATACCAATAGTCCATCCCCTGCTTCAGCCACTATACCAATAGTCCATCCCCTGCTTCAGCCACTATACCAATAGTCCATCCCCTGCTTCAGCCACTATACCAATAGTCCATCCCCTGCTTCAGCCACTATACCAATAGTCCATCCCCTGCTTCAGCCACTATACCAATAGTCCATCCCCTGCTTCAGCCACTATACCAATAGTCCATCCCCTGCTTCAGCCACTATACCAATAGTCCATCCCCTGCTTCAGCCACTATACCAATAGTCCATCCCCTGCTTCAGCCACTATACCAATAGTCCATCCCCTGCTTCAGCCACTATACCAATAGTCCATCCCCTGCTTCAGCCACTATACCAATAGTCCATCCCCTGCTTCAGCCACTATACCAATAGTCCATCCCTACTTCAAAGTCCACCCCTCATCAACGGATTACCTGATATTGTTTATTTATGGTTATATCGTTGTTTTCTCTTTAACATTTTTAAGAGAAAAAAAACTATTAATTTCAGTGAGCAAAATTTCTATATCACAAATAATAATCGTTAAACAAAATTCCAAAATATTCAATGTTTATGGTTTTGAAGGGTGAAGCACTCGTATTTGTGCTATCAACATTCTGCTGTCTGAAATCGCTGGGTATTATTATTTTGCTCTCTAAAATGAACCAAACACCAACGATTTGGATAACCCGCTGAGGAGGGGCGGATCTTATGGTAGAAGCAGAGGAATGGAGCCCCCTCTTAAGACAGCTGGACAACTCATAGAAGACTAACACACAGTGAACTTACTTAATACAATTTATTAGACTTCCCCGATAAACTAATCCACTAACAACACCTCCTGCACGAACCAATCCAATCAAACGATCAATGGTGAAAACAAAACCTTAAAATTTACCTTTAATCAACAGAATCAGCGACAAAAATAAACCACTTGGGGCTTCTCTCTCGATAACGAGGATGAGTCACAGCAGTCAGAGCGGCTGCTGAGTGTACTGCGGTCTGATTATCTCTCTCTACTATAGAAGATGGGCGTGACGTCAGCAGGTAGTCACGGCACGACACACACCACTATGACGTCACCGATATCCCTAACTGCTCTAGGGTACAAAAACCGAACGAATCGTGGTAAAAACTGCGGTAATATACCATGACGCAGTGTAATCTCGTCATCATGAAAGGCGGAAAAACACAATAGCAGTGGATTTACTGTAGTCATTTAAATTCAAACCCTAACAAATGCGATGAATGGCTGGTGTCGCTAATTAACCCCTGCACTCACTTTTTATTAAATCTAAGCGGGGTGCTTTATACCGTAATTCTGAGGACTTTTTTCTTCAGTTCTATAAAATCTACGCCCGCATGAATCCAGAGTGGAATTACCAAGTAGCTAGATCAATAATGATCTTCAATAAAATAGGGGGTTATAGGGGCGTTGAAATGAGAAAAGAGACAGCAACAAGCTGAACATCAGCTCAAAATTAATTTGGAAAACTGGACGTATAATGTCAGGAACAACAACTCATTTAACCTATGGTACTACGGTTAAGTGATGCAAATTCTAGCTATGTCAGAAATGAGAAAACTTTACTAGGAATAAACATAAATAAATACAATATGCGAAGAAAATTCTTGCTTTGTCAGAAATGAGAAAACTTTATTAGGAATAAACATAAATAAATACAAGTAATCAAAGTTATGCGAATTTCCGTTAAAGTATCATTCCTTGTAGCAGATAGCAGATAACACATTTCCCTCATACAATATTTACGTGTGACCTAATGCGTAAGACCGATAGCCCACCATCGAGAGAGGGGGTATCTCTTTGATATACTGTAATACAGTATGATGCTCTTACAGATAACGACTGTCTTACCTTATGAACATTTACGTCCGAGCCATTTTTTACTGGCTATGCCCTCGAGGTCTGTTATTCTACCAAAACTGGAGATGGAAGTTGATCTGATTGGGGGGAGAAGGGAGGGGGAGCAGTCGTCCCTGACCTGAACATGACTAGCGCGACGTCACCGATGTCTGACAGCCTGCGAGACCCGAGCTACATGTAGGAATCAGTACTACGTATTTATACTTCCAGGGGTGCAGGACCGCATTATTCAAACGGTGCCCCTAGACACACCAACCGTTAAAGGAATACTGTAATTAAACACTGGCTGCTTTGTTCTCTGGACTGTGCTGTTACCTACTGACGCTTTTTGGAATTAGGTCGGTCTATGTTGCAATGAATAATGCCATTTGGCATAATTTTTAACACAGTTTTATCAACTCATTCCGGGTGGCCGGAATTTTAAGATTTGACCGTGCCCAACGAGCCGTTTCGCGGTTTGCCGCACCGGGAAAGGATCGTGCATCGCAGCAGCCAACTTGCGTTAGTTTGTTTTATTTTGCGCCCCCTATAATTTTGCGCCCTATGCACGTGCCTATTTGGCCTGGTGGGAAATGCGGTACTGGATGGGACCGGTGGTGTCTGTGGAACTGTTCAATAACTGGCAGATAGACAACGCCTAGTGAAGGTGTAAAGGGATTGTTCTTTTTTAAACAGGGATTATTTCAGAATCATATCTTGCTAACGAGGGATCATTTGACAGTATATCTCAAACGCAAAGTTCTATAGTAAAACCAACAGAAGTAGTTCACAGTCAAATAATGTTATAAATGTTTCACTGACGCTTGGAAACAGCACTCAGCACACAGAATACACTTATGCAAAAACCTAAAAAACCATTTAAAACATTAAAATATTTCAAACACCTCTCTATAATTTAATTCAAATTTTAATAGAGTGAGAAAATTCACGGGTGAGAAAATGCACGGGTTTCTATGCAGCGGATACACAATGATGACTCTCTGAATGCTCCGGGGATACATAATGATGACTCGCTGAATGATCCGTGTATACACAATGATGACTCGCTGAATGATCCGGGCTTACATATTGATGACTCGCTGAATGCTCCGGGGATACATAATGATGACTCGGTGAATGATCCGGGTATACACAATGATGACTCGCTGACTGATCCGGGCATACATAATGATGACTCGCTGAATGCTCCGGGGATACATAATGATGACTCGGTGAATGATCCGGGTATACACAATGATGACTCGGTGAATGATCCGGGTATACACAATGATGACTCGCTGAATGATCCGGGCATACATAATGATGACTCGCTGAATGCTCCGTGGATACATAATGATGACACGCTGAATGCTCCGGGGATACATAATGATGACTCGGTGAATGATCCGGGTATACACAATGATGACTCGCTGACTGATCCGGGCATACATAATGATGACACGCTGAATGCTCCGGGGATACATAATGATGACTCGGTGAATGATCCGGGTATACACAATGATGACTCTCTGACTGATCCGGGGATACATAATGATGACTCGCTGAATGCTCCGGGGATACATAATGATGACTCGCTGACTGATCCGGGCATACATAATGATGACTCGCTGAATGCTCCGGGGATACATAATGATGACTTGGTGAATGATCCGGGTATACACAATGATGACTCGGTGAATGATCCGGGTATACACAATGATGACTCGCTGAATGATCCGGGCATACATAATGATGACTCGCTGAATGCTCCGGGGATACATAATGATGACTGGGCTGAATGCTCCATTGAGAGAGACGAACAAGATAACCCCGACCTCGACCTCATTTGGTAAATTCAGAATAACAGTATAATCATGCAAGAGGCAAACATTATCACAGCCACCATCACACACACAAACAATACAGATCAGAAGTTATCGAATGTGGCTTAGTTGGTGGAAGTTATTGGATCAATCCCCATGACTGATATCGGTGAGAACAATTTTTAAAACCTATTCTGATCCTTGTATTTATGAACACAAGAAACCGCCCAATCGTCAAAATTGGACCAAACATTATTACATGCTATTAGCTATATTGGTAATATTATTCTTCAATAAATTTGAAATATGACACTGTATTGTGGTTATGACTCAGGTAACCTACTGACACGGTATTGCAAGTCGCACTATAGTACACTATTAATGGACTATAGTAAACTAAGTGTAACGCTACCTACTGTTTAGTGCACAATCGTACTGTTTATAGTCTTGGACGGTCCCAGAGTGCTGTTATCAGTCAGCCAAAGCCTTATATAACCTTATATAAGCCCTATGCTAACCCTTGCACCAACATTGGGCTCAGCGAGAACCTAGGACGATCGTTTTTTTCCGCGTACCTTATCTCTGATAACAAAACCGAGCTTCCTGTGGGGTGATAACCAGCTAGCACAGAGGGCTCGCTGGTGATAACGCCTTCGGGACCCACTTCTTGCATCCCGTTTCAATCCTCCATTGCCCTAATAATACTTCCACAATTTTGTATTGCTAGGGTTAGGCATAGATATTTTTATGAGGCCAACCCAGGACAGTTATAGGTATGGTCGATCAAAACATATCCCCAGTCGATCAAATGTAGCAAATTAGATAATAAAATAAATATATAAAGTAAATTAATAAAACCTATTTTATGTTATATTTTGGTATTACGCAGTTTACTACAAATTGTACGCTGATTGCAAGTTTGTCAACTTTTTGTTTTTTAAATCAAATTTACCTTATCGCTCACCAGGAAAACTTAAAAATTTGAGATGAAACACGATTTCGGATGTAATATTGCTAAACTCTTATAACATTTACGAGACAGAATTGATTTTCTTGAAAACATCCTTAAAAAGTCGGACAAGTAGCACCCTGTACCGGACACCGTACAGAGCCTCAAAACCCTGAGTGTCCGGGCTAAACTTGGACGTCTAGTAACCCTACTAAATGCACTTGAACTAATAATTATAAAACGTCTTAGTCCACACAGATTACAAAGTATATCACGTAAATGTTGTTGTTGATAAAACCACAATGTAGGCCTGTTAATGAGTTGTTGCAGTTTTTACATGTAAATTTAAAATATAGCCTCCCCTGCTTGTTACTTTGGTTCCAAACCCACCATGCACTTAAGTTAAATTTAAGAAAGCTTTCATTATTATTGTTTGCAACTAACTTTCAGATTAATTTGGCGAATGACATCTTCCCTTTTTTTATCCTTTAAAGCTGATTGCACAAAATAGAGACAATATTACATCAAATATGTTTGGCACTTTCCTATTCCAAATCAAGGAGCGTTTTAAGTGGCTAAATATTTATCCGCTGACATTTTAAGCTGTTATTGCATCTTTATTATTAATATAATTTCTTGAATTTTGATCTGCGATTTTAGGCCTCTAACTATTAATTTCGTTACATGTTTGGCATCAATCAAAAGCTCTTAACCCCAAAATGTCCCTTTTGTTTAAAAATTCCGGTTCCTGAATTACCGGTGTACAGTTTCCACGGAGCAGACCCTGACGCTAACCTTGCCACTGGTTCCGTCAGCCGCATAGAACTCTATTAATACATCGGTGGAATACTCTATTAATAGAGTTCTATGGTCGGCCGTCTACAAGGCACGGCAGGCGAGGTTGGCTCCCCCCGGAAATATACCCCCAGAATACTGCCCCGAATGTAACCCTGGATATCTAACCCATCGAGGTAAAACTACTGGAGAGATCGCTAAGTGAGCTAAAAACGGTCCGCGTAGGTCTGTGCGGAACAGAAATGGTGGGCCACTGTGTGCTCAGAGCTGTTTCTGGCGTTGAACGCGCTGTCGTTTACACGCTCCTGGACTTCACTGCCATGTTTGAATTGTAATGAAATTTATATATCCTTTGTGTACGTGAACTACGGAATCCGAAAGTATAAATATTGTTTTATTTTACCGTTTTTTAATATTTTTAATAATTAAAAACTCTTACGTGTTATTAAAGAGGGACATGAAAAAGTTACTCAGCGAGGAAGTTTTTTATTTTTAGGTTAGAAACAAACTTCCAGCGGGAAAGTTGTAGATAATTAGTTTCTCTAGAACTTTTATTTCAAACATTTTTCGGTAAAGTTGTTGGTTTGCCTACAATTCGTTTGGAAAGATGTTCAAACTTTTCGCCGCGCTCTATCCAAGACGTGCCACGCGCCGCGCCGCACCGCGCCGTGCCGCACTGTTAAATTCAACTCAGTGATGCTGTGTTACAACATGGCCTAGTTTTTTGATAAAATACATAGTTATACGACTTTTGTTTTAGTCGTATTTTGCTAAGTAATCTTACAACATTCTACAATTCAACTGTAATGTGTAATGTAACAATTAATCAGTAAATAAAAATTAATTTTGAGAAAAATCATTTCATTTAATCCTATGCCTTCCAAAATACTGTTAAAACTGACTAATGCTACGGATACATTTATACTATACCCCATTATTATTATACTGTACTTGTATCGTCTCTTAAATAAATCATAATCAATTGTTATCATACACTGAAGATAATTTTTTTGTTATTCAATAGCGAAATGTTGTATTAATGCAACATTATGTAATCGTTCTTAATACTATACGTGGACGGGTGAACGAACCATGTTGGTAATTAATGTTTATTAAGAATACAGTTGCTATTAAAAAGTATTTGTCTTGGTATTCATTCATCAACAAAATTTTATGATATAGGCCAATTAACTTTCATACAATCTACAACTTTTGGCGAACGTCGAAGTTTATATACTACAATTCAAAGTTTCACTAGTCCAAAGAACGATATTACTGCTCATAAAAAATTCATTCCAGTACCAAAAACTTCAAAACATCATTATTGAACAACACCCAAAGCCTAGTGGATCGTACATAAATTTATATGACTGGAAATATGAAAGAATCAGCCATCAAGGAGATTATTTTACAAAACTCCCAACTTTCTCTTACTTTTACGCAACTAACCCTGGTTGAATATATTTACTTTCGGTATTAAAAATTCGAGAAACTATTCAGGAATACGGATCAGAAGGCCATTCAACCATAAAAAATGTTCCCTGGCTGCAAATTCAATTCAAGTGAGCGCGCGTCGTGTTTTTCCCTATATCCCCCATGCTAAGCGCTGCCGCGGTAGCCCACCATTTGCGGCGCGACCTCGAACGCGGCCGGACCGAAATTTGGTTCGCTTCACCACGGGCGCGAGCGGTCCAGTAGTTTTAAGTCTTTGATCTAACCCCAGAAATTATCCCCAGAAAACTCTCCCTAAAGAGCTTATCCCGGAAATCTGCCCCCAGAAAACTTGCCTCTCAAATCCGGTCTACCGGGAAAGCGCCACTAGTCCAGGTAGCACACCGGCAAAGCACCACTGCCAAATCTACCCCCAAAAACGCACTCAAAGCGCCAAGTCAAAGCGCCAGTGCGGCTTTCCTTTTATCACAAATATTTCTGAGAAACTGCTCCAGCAGGAGGCAAGTAATGGTGTAGGCCTACACTACTCATTTACAATATAAACCAATAGACCCACACACTTCTCGCGAACAGGCCTGAACATTCGGCCGAACATTCTCCCGAATCTTCACTGAACATTCCGTCCCGTATGTTCCCGTATGTATTCAAAAGTTCGTGCAGCTCCCACCCGTCTCCCGAATACTCCGAACATTCGGAGTTCGCCCGAATGTTCGGGGGTGTTCGCGAGAAGTGTGGCACTGCCTTTACTTTAGATTACCCCTTCATTATCGGTTTATCTTGACTTATATATAATGAAAATTTGCCAGTACTTGGAATTGCGATTATCTTAAATCAGTTTAAAGACTAGGACTTAATCAAGGAATTTAAACAATCAGTTAAATATAAAACCAGTATTTATTCAAACATATATGTACTTTAATATCAAGACAGTCACAATTGACTGACGTATTTAAAATTAGCCCACCTTCACAGACACACGGGCTTCAATGAACTTAATGTATCAATTTTTCCGTTGTTTAGCTGCAAAAGTTTCCAATCAACAAACTGTTGATGCACAAGGGTTTTCTTCCTTCGTTTCGTGGGTCCTCTAGTTTTAGCGGTAATCATACCAATGTAGGTATCTATCTGGGCCTCCTTTCGGGAGAAAGTTGAAAATATTCGGGTGGGGAAACGGACGCGAGTTGTTAAACTTCCTATGAAAACCTTCACAGGCGTTTGCGGTCCGCCAAAGGTCCAATGAGTAACTACCCCCAAACTTCTGTCGTCAAAATGACGTAGGAGTTTTTTCATGGGGATACTTTTCTGGGGTTAGTTTTCCGCCATCCACCAAAACAAAAACTATTAGGTTACCTATACATGTAACCAAGTAATTCAATTGGGAGGTCTTTTCGCAGGTAACTTTTGCGACTGGTAACGTTTGTGGCGGGGGAAGTTGGGGCTACCTAACACCATTGTATTTGCCTATGCTAATACTCGCAGACTAGAGCATTTCCCCCACTAGTACCAGAGCCAGATAATATTCTATAGGGCCCTGCACTAGTACCGCCCCCGTCAGACTCGCAGATTTAGGTGTGAATTCCCGGAGAAGTGCAACAGAAATTTCAGTATAAACGGCCCCACAACTTTTACTTTGCTCAACCTGATCGCATAAATTTCCTCGAACTACTAGAAGTTACCCAATATGTTTGACTAAAATCCAGATGGTTGCTTTCCCGCAATACCCGCTTGTCCTGCCCAACAATGTATCTTTAAATTTTCAACAAATAGTGTCAAAGCAGGTTATGGTTGACATTACCAGCGACAAATCTTGCCTGTCACACGGATTCTCAAATCAGACTCTCCTCTCAGGCAACGTATCTGACTCAACGATTCTTTGTAAGATGTTGAAAATATGACAGGGATTATATTTCATTCAAGGTAGAAAGGAAAGGGAGGATAGCAACCGGTTGGGTGGCACCACTGTTACGACTGCGCTGGGTATTTTCGTGCGCAGACCGCAACACATGAGTCACCGTGGAGGCATGCGTGCTCCGCCAAGGCAGCTACTGCGCCTGCGTTTGACAATGGCAACGCGACCCGACATCGCTTGGACCTGACAAGGCCCCGCAGTCACAACCAGTAAAATTAAAATTACTTCTTATAAACAAATGTATGATGACAATTTCGGTTAACTTTAAGAAATGACTCAAAAAAGCGAAGGCGAGTAAGCGAAGCGAACTAGCTCATATTGAAAATGAACGAGTATTTGACATAAAACAAATTCAATGACATTAGGACAGGACAACGTCTGTCAGGCCAGCTAGTAATATTATAAAACAAATTTGTCATATGTCTTCTTGCTCTTCACATAACCCTGATTGAGACACGATTTTCGAGGGATTTGGACCGTTGTTCTCGAGCTATATTAAATACAAAATGACACTGGCGTAGAGAAGGTAAAACAGCAACCTCTTTCATACAAGAAAAGTTAAAAATAATTTTTCATATATATTTTAACTAGAAGCCAAATTTCGTGCACTGTTTAGGAAAAATTACCTGGAGGGCCGAGCTTTGCTCGGGGGAAGGCCAGTCAGTTTGTTTAGATGATTTGGTGTAATATTTCACCACGTTCTAATCAGATTTGTATAACTCATTTGCCTCTTTTCTACATTTTTAAGGTCACTCCAGTTGTTATTTATAGCTCAATGTCCCTTTGATTTATTCTACTACTCTATATTATATGTAATCTTCACTCAAATCTTTTAATCTCTGCACGACCGTCTCGCCGCAGTAATGCACCTGCCTTTTTTTGGAACTTTTGGAACATGTTCCATGGAACTGTGACAAAGTGCTTCTCTCACGTTACAGTGAAAAAGAACGGAATGAAGTACTGAATATAGCTTAAAAAATATATTCATAAATTAACATAGGCTTAATTTGTTGCAAGTTAAAGTCTTTTTTCTGTGATATGTAGGCTATTTAGCATTTTAAATTGTTTGGTATAAATTTAGCCCAAATTGGTTTGTCTGGAAAATGCAGATAGGGCCTACGCTGTATATACATCAGTAACTATTTATCTAAACTGACCAAGAACGTAACGCCAAAGCAAGCTGTAAAAAGTGGTAGGCCTAAACTTATTTCGTTTTTCTTGGTAAATTGGATGCCTAATCTAAAAGGTTCATAGTTCCTAAGTTAACAAATTTAACTTACCTTCTTCTGTTTCGAAATTCAGTTCTTCTACTACTACATCAATAGAATGGAGTTCTTTCAAATGTGTCAATTGCTCACACCGCGAAAACTGAAAAGAACAATCACTCTCTGGACAAATATGCCTATTCAGTTTGTTTAAACTGTTGGTAGAATTTTCATTACAACTGTGCACATTGCGTGTATGGCGCGTTAAAGTGAATCTACTGGCAAAAGTTTTGTCACAAATCAAACATTCATTTTTTTTTATATTAATATCAGACATATTGATCTCCAGTACTCTCAAACTTGCATCTTCTTAATCGCCATAGCATCTAAGAGAAAGTTTCCACTCACTCCAAACAAAATGGAAAATGGAATGGATTCTCGACTAGAGTCGAGGAACAGCAAGTAGGAACGGAACTCTTTGTAACGTAACGCTTCTACCAAACCTATTCCATGCTTTGTCACTGGAACGAACCGGATCGTGAAAGTAACCGGTTCAATGTCAAAAAAAGGCAGGTGCATTACTGCGGCGAGACAGTCGTATCTCTGCTCTCAGGAAACCACATGTTAATAATCATAAACAACATATTGAGTATTACTTTAGTTCCCTGGTTGATTATGAACAGCTGTTCCAATTCTTTTGTTTCGATTTGAAACTCCATAACGCTACCTTAATTTGTAAACCTCGAAACTCCAAGATGTCAAACTTTTCAGGAGATAGAAAAAACTGTTTTATATTTTTTCTGAAAGATTTTTCTGATTTTTAAAAGAAAAACTCGTAACTCCTTATTCCTTTTCAATACAACAGTAAACCTGTTTTAAAAGGGGAGTCGGATGGTTGTATCTTACCCATGTTATTTTATTAAACTTTAGGTACATTTTTCTCAGAAACTAAACAAGATATTTTAATAAGTTTTGTTTTCTTTTGTAGCTGAGATTAGGAACTTCAAATTCAATTATAGATTTTGAGCTAACTATTGTACTTAATTTAAAAAAATAAATTATCAAAACACCCTAAAAATTTAAAAAAAAAAGTTATTTTTTGTTATAACAAAAATTTAATTATAGAAATTAAAAAAAATCTATTCATTCAATTTAAAGCTCTACACAAGAGCTACAAATCAACAAAAAGATTAAGCTGATATCTCTTATGGATCCTGAGAAAAATGTACCTAAACATAAAAAAACGCAACTTTCGGAAAACGAGCAAAAACTAATAGTGTATTCAAGTATAATAAAAGAGTGTTATTATTTTTACCTACATCTTGGCCAGGTTGCCTAGGACTAGACTGATCTTCATTTGTAGATTTTATGAAATATGGTTTGCCTAGAAACTTTTTAGGTCTCTTTTTAAATGTTCTATTAGGGATTCTAGGCATACTTATTGGTAATAGATACCTTATTTCACAATAAAACACTAGTAAAGTTACTACAAATATGATCATAACATAAACATAACCTGTTTTCAACAACAATAATAACAGTAAAGGTATAATACACAGTTGTCTGCAGTGCCAGTGCTGCCAACATCACAAAGAGCAAGATATGCAAGTCTCATCACTGCTGAAATGGTTGCACTATATAAAATATACTAATAATAATACTATACATAAAATGTTGCCTAGCAACAGCACGAAAAACTTTATGATTGCAACCACATAATCACTTATATTTTAAAAATACTGCACACAATTTAATAATTTATACATCAAATTGATCAGAAAAGTATAGGGAATAAAAATATGCATAAAACAAAAAATTCATTTTTTTGACCCAATTAACCATCCTAAGTAGAAATACGTCATAATTAATAGTTTAATAATTTCCATGTTAGTAGCAAGATAATGCAGCAAAGTGTATGTAAACACTAAAATAACGATAATAAACACACGCTGTAACACTTCACTGTCAAAACAATGCAACACCTGCGAGTTACAAGGTTTGCCAACCCTAAAAATGAAATCACGGAGTTACGAGGTATATTAAAACTTAAATATAAAATAAACTAAAGGGGCTTTTACATATGAAAGGAGCTAATTTTTCTTCAAATGTTGGTATTGAAATCTTAATTTCGTAAAAAAGTGGAGTTACGAGGTTTACAAATTAAGGTAGCGATAAGCCCAATGTTAATTTTGTTTAGATTTTCATTTTAGTTTTTTTACATTATTTGATTTTTCCTGGGGATGAGACCTGTCTAGAACTTGTTTTTATCCCAGAAATTAGTTATTTCGAACGTTTGAAAGAAATCGTTGGAGCCATTTTTGAGATCAGTGTCGCTAGCAAGCAAGCAAACCTTACTCATATTAGAGATTAGGATTTGTCTTTGCCATTAATATGTACTTTAAAATTGTAAAATATTGATTGGTTTAAGTATTTTTTAGGTTATAACGAAATGCCATCGCAGGACCTACAGTCAACGATTTTGGTATCTACTGATCATAAGTTTATATATGACAACCATGAGTCAGGCGCCCCGCTTATTAGATACATGCTATAACCAGTTTCAATTAACTAAACATTTTTCTTATTTTCCGAGGTTTGGAAGTAGCTCAGAAAAATATGAGGTATAAGTATATGAGGTATGAGACGTAAGTCCGAGAATATAATAACTTTTTGTTTTGTGGTCCCCAGATGCCAAAAACACCATTCGTTCAAATCTGTATATATCTGTATATATGTGTCCGTAAGCACGATAACTCTCCTAAAAAAGATCCGATCTTAATGAAATTTGGTACAAACGGGTAAAGTACCATTTATTTGAACGAGTTCGAAAACCAGACGAATCGCACCATCCAAAGGGGGGTTGGGTGGGTTTGTATCCCCAAAATGGGTTTTTAGGGTTTTTATTTATTTTAATTTAAATCAAATTTTAATTTATACCATTTATGAATATAAACTGACAAAACTTGGTACATGGCTTCATCTGGTTGTGGTTTGTTGTTGTTTGCACAAAAACAAAATTTTCACGTATGGTTTCCGCAGCAGCAAACCTAGGTACTCGGTCCCCATGTTATTTTTATGGAGAATAATTAAAATGTTATATATCGCTTATTAATAAATGTATATGTTGTTATGTAACTTTACTTAGGTGAGTTCTATTGATATTTGCATAGAAACCCATTATTTTGTGTTCTTTTTTGCAGCAAACCTGCGTACTCATCCCCAATGTTATTCTTATGGAGAATAATAAAAATTGTATTTATCGCTTATTTGTGAATATAATTTTATGAAACTTGGTATGCGGCTTTATGTGGTATTAAGACATTGGAAATTCGCTGAGTACGCAGGTTTGCTGCGACGGGGGTATTTTACTCTTCAAGGCAATATTCCTGATATTTTTAAAATTAGGGATTGGATTGATTGTTGTTATATTTTCTTTAAACAATGCTATGGATTAATTTTCGATATATTGTTCACTGTATTGCACATGTATTTACATTGTAAAAGGTGTAGATTTCCTGTGTGTAGCAGCGACCAACGATACATTAATGCATTTTTCGTCTTGAAACATTTTCAAATCGCCTTGAATCTAGCACCTATTGTTCCATATCACGACCATCACACAGAGTATTAGGCGGACACGGGCTAGGCATTAAGAGTGCCAAATTAGAGCCATTGTCAACAAAAACCAAAACCGAAATTGCTGCCCCACTTCCATTGTCAAGGTTGAGGATGGGAGGGTTTTAATCAAGTTTCTAATTGATAAAGATTTAATAAACGTATTTAAATATAAAATCTAACCACGAATGCTACTAAATTTATTTAGGCCCTACTTATTTATTTCAAAAGACAATACACAAATTTCCATCAATTACTTATGTATATATAGGTACTGAAGAAGATGACTGCTAAACATAAATTATTACCAAGTGAGGATGCAAAACTACTAACCAAATAAAAATCTACAAGTCTCCCTGCATTCCAGAAGCCCATCAGATCAGTCAACTACACATCGCTCTACACTCACAATTCTCAACAATAAGTGACCAAATCAATAAATAATAGAGCCAAGAAATAAATCCCCAGTCTAAAACCTTTCAGATATATCAGCTAATATTATACTACACTCCTTCAACCTCTTCTGGACATCACAGGGGCGGATCCAGAGGTCATGTTTGGGAGGGGGCGGTCACCGAAAGTTACCCCTCCCCCTTCCCTGTGGATGGTCCCTGGCACCCCCATTATTGTTGTTTTTAACTATATGAAATTATACAACAAATAAAAGTAAGTTAACATAATACATCAATAACCTTGTACTCAAGAAAAAAGCAATCTTAACTTTATAAACAAGCTAAACAACAAAAATTAACTTTAGTTCTACTGCGCCTGACCGTAAATAAAAATAAAATATTTAGGCATTACACTTTTTTTACGTCATCTGAAGGCGTCTAAGATCAAGTAAGATGCCTAAATATACAATTTATTTTAGTATTTACCCATGCGAAAACTATTTACAAAACGTATTTGAAATCTGCAATAATGAACTATACTACGCGAAGATACAATTGAGAATGAGGCTCACAGCCAAGGTTAACCACTCGAAAAATTAAAATGTCGTACCACATTTTTACAAAATAAAATACTTGGCGTATGAGCTTCTGTTTGCACGCAATTTAATCTTTGTTTCCTCTTATTTTATTACATATAATTTGAGGCACTTTTTGCTTCTAGCCTAGCCACTGGGGCCACTGGATATTTATTGCCTTTGCGTAGCAACGGATTACGCGGTTTTAAACAAAAATCAAACCTAACCTGTAAACAAAACACCGCTGACAGCAAACGACGGTAGCGGGCGAAATCCAGTAAAAAATAATCACCGAATAAAATTGTAGCAACCTCCAATTTGAATAAAATTTGTGTGATAAATACCTCCAAGACCATGTTGAAAACACTGCATTTTCGGTCTGGCAACTGGCAAAACTACAACTTCGCGATACTCGGGAATATCCATGTTTTTGTAAGATGCTTTTAGGTTAAATCATAGATCTAAGTAATGTGTTATATACTAAAATGGAAGATTAAAATTTCACCTGTCTAATGGTGTGTATTTTATTTCATTTAAAGAAACGATTAAGTTCGTTAGTTTGAATTTTAATGTAACCTTGTAGACGGGAGCGGCAAAATTTGACTCTCGGAACCGAAAAACGGGGTTTCGGGAGGCTTTTGATGCTTACATTTCATTCGGATTTATTCAAACTTTCATCGTATGCCTGAACAATAAAATAAAACACAAACATTCTTAGGTTTGGGGGGGCGACCAGCGAGCTCATAACATAATACAATAGAGAAGCTACTTGGAGCGGAGAGTGCGGCCAGCCTGGCAGTCGGATGTGACAATCCAAGATAGCGGCGCCGCCCTAGTCCGAGCGTCTACCACGCACCGCCACTTTATCAGATAGTCCCAGTGAGGGTAGACACGGCTGTTTGTTGTAGACCTGAGATGTCGTTGTCGACTTGGTATGATAGCGTAAATTGTGTTGGATTTGGTTTTAATGACCGGACACCTATTATGTAAAAAAAACCGGGTATCAACCACCCGCACGCTGGGATTACTTTTCACAAGAGCGCATTGTTTTATTTATTTAAATACGCGTAAGTGGTTAAAAAATATCTTTGTTTAGCCATAAATTGTATTAAATATTCCTATAATTATCTGTAAATCCTAGTACCTCTAGATGTAATAATGATTATTTTTGTGTAGGCCACAAACAACGAAAATGAAATGACCAGTTGTTATTTAAATATAATAAATATATTTTTATTTATGGATAAAAATACATTCGGAATAAATAATAAAATATACATATGTACTATTTTTTAAATTTAAAAATCATTTTCATTCGTAAATTAAGGGCTTGTATAACCCTTCTAAAAGTGTGGTAAAAATCTGCCGACTTTACGAAAGTTGTTTTAGAAGTACCTAACAAGTCTAAAAGTTTTGGGTTTATCTATAAGTGAACCAAATATTGTTAATAAAATGTAAATCCATGAACTAGAGCAATCTGTAGGTCAATGAATATTGATTAATGCTTTACGAATGCTTGGAATAAGTTATTTAATACCCATAATCATCTATTTAGTGAAACTTCGAGGATATTATAAACATATGAATAAGTTTCGTAACTGAAACTATTTATTACTTGGATTTTTTTTACATTTACTATTCCTTAAATGAATACTACATCATTACTAATCCTAGCTAAAACCAATTAACAAACAACAACTAAGCCGAAAAACAAAAACACTGCACTGCTATGTAAATGGTCGGGCGCGGCCGGCAGCGGGCGGCGGCAAAAGACAGTTTTGCCGCGTTCTTATACCTGGATTTCAGAGGAAACCGACAACTTTAGAAAATAATAGTAGTAATAAATACCCCCGTAGCAGCAAACCTGCGTACTCAGCGAATTCCCGATGCATATATATGTATCTTAATACCACATAAATCCACATACCAAGTTTCATCAATATACATTCATAAATAAACGATTTATGACATTTTAATTATTCCCCATAAGAACAACATGGCGGCTGAGCATGCAGGGTTGCTGAAGCAAGGAACACAAAAAATGGGGTTTTATACAAATATCAATATAACTCAAGAAGGTAAAGCCACATACCAAATTTTATTAATTTATGTTCATAAGGGAGATAACACGTTACTTATTCTCCATAAGAATAACGTGGGAGCTGAGTACGCAGGTTTGCTGCTAAGGGAACTATCAGCCAAAAAATGTTTTTTAGTGCGAATATCAATAGACCACAACGATATGAAGCAATATACCAAGTTTCATCACGATAAGTTGATAAATAAGCAAGACATACAATTTTTGTTATCCTCCATAAGAATAACATTGGACAACGTACTGTGTTTAGCACTTTCAATATCTCTGTAACCATTTGATGTAGAGCAATGATAAAACCACCAAATTGTGCGTCTTTTTAAGCTGATTCAAAGGAAAAAAACTAAAATTTGACTTTTTCAAAAATTATATGTAAAAACTCAAAAACCCATTTTTGGGGTACAAAATCTAAAATCTAAAACTTTCCCGCTGACAAAATGTCTCTGACCAAAAATTAAACAACATCCTCACAGAACAACGTTTTCATGACTGGTTTTGGAAAACAAATCTACAAGTGTGTACTACAACATTTATACACCAATTAATAAAATTATCATTAATTTTAAATTAATACCATCGTTATTCTCAGAGTCTATACTATAAGCATGCAAAATTTCAACAATATACTTCAACTATTACTGTTGATAATGGCCGTGTATTGGTCGCGAAAGTTTACCGCGAATTGAGCTCGCGAATCGTAGATTTCAGGCTATATGACAAACAAACATGGCGGATCTTTCTACACTTTTAATGCAGGGGTATAAGCACTTATCTTCTCTATTCTATTATGTGCTCGCTGGGGGCGACCGCCCCTACCACCGCCCCCCCTTGGATCCGCCCCTGGGACATCAAGACAAACACTCAAGATCAAGATTTAGGCTACCCGATCACGGAGGAGAGGCAACATGACTCAATGCGGCCTTGAATATGCGCGTCTGCCATACTGACGATGATGACGTAACTGCTATAGTTGCTACGATAATGGCGTCAGTGATGTGGGATGTGGTCACCGATCAACCGACCGAGTCCAAATATCGACGAGTTTATATTACAAACCTTCATCATAAGACGTTCTAATTGTGAAAAATCTCTGCATCTAATGCCCTAATACGGGATGAAATGTTTCTTATGTTTCAGAATTCACAATTTAAGTAATTTAACCATACAATTTGTTAACATTTCTACGAAAATAAGGTTACATACCTTGTCGTCGATGACGATGACAAGGTATGTACAGCAGCCTTATTTTCTAAATCATATATTAATCCAGGAGACAAATAGCATGAATAAATTACTATTTCTATCAGATCATTACCTATTGTAAAGTATTATGAATAAGTTAAAAATGAAAATGGGAAAAGTTCACATCTTAGTTTAATACAATAACTTGTTATCAAATACTTATTAAGTTTATATGGAGCTTCAATTATTTTTACAATGTTTCTACGGTGTTTTCGATATTTTATTTCGATTTTGTTAATGCAACGTTAATCCATGCCGTCTTTGAGGTTACAATTTCTTATCGGAAAGTCTATCAGTTGTATGTTACGTAGCTGATACGACAGTTTTACGAAGATAAGAAACCCACAGAAAGGCCAGCTAATGACTCATGGTATTCTTTCCCATGTCGTTATCATATCATAAGTAAGCTATGTAGTTAGCATCAGGTGTGCTGTAATGACGTAAAAACGACTACTAGTAGACCTACCTCACCTCCTTTTTTTAAGAGGATGTTAAAGCCAAATTTTTCTCGAGACTGGTGGCCGGGAGAAGAACTACGGCATGGACTACGGCCACTGTACGTCGAAAGTAGTGCGACGTTGTACATACAGTACTACTATCTCCTCTCTCCCGATAACGCCGTCCCGTCCCACGACCCACCACCACAATCTGATCGCTCAGCCCGGCTCAAGCACGGCCCCGGCTCTTCCCGCGACGCGAGACGATCGTTCGGTTGCATAATTCCCGATACATTTGATTTACAAATAATATTGTGTATTTCTCAGAACTGTAGAGGATTTTATGCAGTTTTTGGTGGGTTGTTCCACTGCGCCACTGCTACAAATATTCCCTAAATAGGCTACGAAGAATGGTCTTAAAATTATCTATTTACGGCAGGTGTGAATGGATATGATGACAAAATATAAATGTTGTCACCGAAAATCATTTAAATAGGACTTATTTATTTTGAATAAATTTGTTAATAATGTCTATGATTTTGGTAATGGCCTTGATATCCAACCAGGTTTTGTTGCACTGTTTACATGTGTGGGAAAATAATTGCTTGATCTAAAATAAAATACTTAAACTGTCGCTTGAAAACCCATAATAAGTATGCCTAAAAAGTAGGAACTTTTATCACAGTTGGTTTTTAAAGTTAGTTCCGTACGATAATCCTACTAATTCGAGTATTATAAAACGTGAAAGTTTGGGTGTATGTATGTAGTGATGGATGGATAGTCGATTTTATGTTTATAGACTTCCATCGCGCAAAAAATGCTGGATCTTTTAAGCTAAAGTTTTGCATGAACATAGCTTACGTATCACATTAACATATATAACTGGTAATGTCTACATTCAACCTTAAGGTCCACCTCGGGCCCTGTAAGTTATATTGCAAATCTTATGGTAGGAAATCATTTATAAAATTACCAGCTGTGTTACGATTTTGTCAGTTACTGCAAAGGAAGCCAATATGGTAAAACGCAAACAGATATTTGATAGTGCTGGTTAGGTTAATATTTGTAATGAGTTTTACTTTTTCACGAGTGAAGCCGCGGGTAACAACTAGTAGTAGTATTTAATTATAAATTTATATGCCTACAAATAGACAGCCCTAGTTTGACATGTTTATTGTGAACTACTAAATGTCTCAATATTGTACTGTAGTTTATTATACTATTTGTTTCTGTACCGTGTGTAATTTAACATTTTATGGCTGAGTAGCTTAGTTCATTCATCCTACTTACAATATCTTAATATCTCTTAATTATTAGACGCCGACGCAACAATATTATAAATGTGAAAGTTTGTAAGTTTGTTTAGATATTTGTGACTCAATCACGTTCCAACCACTGGACTGGTTGAGCTGAAATTTGGTAGGGAGGTACTTAGTAGTCATGAGTAACATATAGGCATATTCAAGTTGCCAAAATCCTATAGGCAGGGGCGGCCCGTCAGTTTTTCAGCGCCCGTGCAAAGACCAAACTTGCCGCCCCCCGCCCCCCTCCCCATCAACCAAAATCTTCCCCCATAGCTCTGAGATAAGACTGACACGTGCGCGCCTCGTCCTCTCGCTTTTGTTGCGTTTGCGTTGTTTCTGGTTCTGCGATACTGATCAGTGATCACCTGTTTCTTTTTTACCTTCTTCCGTTTCCGATATTCCGCGCCAACCTTTTGACATTCAACACAATTTAAAAATCTAAATATTTAAAAACAACAAATAATGCTCATCTTTTAACAATCACAATATCAGAATCACAATACACTGCGTATCAAAAAACAATGATGTGAATCTTTTAGAAAAATAATAATGAAAACAAACCTTAAAACTGAGTAAAAAGGGGGAAGTAGATACTGATAACAGGAGGCCTACACCTCTTCTGAGCGTGAGAAAGATCTCGTCCGCGGGAACTAAAACAATCATCAAAACCGACCAAGAAGTTTGAAGTTTGCTATGAAAACAGCTAAGTTTGTTGTTATATTTATTTTGGTTTTGACAAAACTAATGTTTTCTGAATATAATTTATGCATAATGTTTCTAATGTGTAACACGTTTTCCAGTTATACAGACTCTATCTTCGAGTATTTAATCCTTAAGGTTTTGTATAGCCATAACTCTTAATTTCTTTAATTGTTTTTCTTTTCTGATATGTTATCTTATTTTCTAAAAGTGTTTGTACTATTTAAGTTTTATACCAATGACTCAAAAAACTCAAGTGAGGTGTAAAAATGGTTTTTGTTAATACAAAACTGTAATATAT
Source organism: Allygus modestus (assembly GCA_963675035.1). NCBI lineage: Eukaryota > Metazoa > Arthropoda > Insecta > Hemiptera > Cicadellidae > Allygus > Allygus modestus. The sequence goes on along the minus strand of OY776111.1, from coordinate 52,887,037 downwards.
TGTCGCAACTCTTTTAATTAAAATACTGCCACTTTTTGAAAGAAATAGAGAGAAGTCGATTAACTACGACCAGAGCGCAAATAATCTGTAATGACGAGAAGTATTTTTAATACTCATAGGCCTAACATTTCCCACTCCATCTCCAAAGCTCTGAAATCACTCAATTAACAAATATGAATTTAATTGAAATGGTACTAAACAGACCATAAACTATATTTTTCAAAGTAAGCTATAGGAGTGGACCTTACAAGTAACGATCGAAATCTGAAAGCGCCAAAATCTGAGGAGGCGTATCATATTTTCCCCCTTTTAGCGAATTTCCCCTATAGGGAAGAAGCTATTACCGTAGGTCTCATGGTAAGACTTAGGCCCCAGACCATGATAACTTTTTGTTTTGAGGTCCCCAGATGCCAAAAACACTATTCGTTCAAATTTATATATATATATATATATATATATATATATATATATGTCCGTTACCGCGATAACTTTTGAAAGAAGCGCTCGATTTTGATGAAATTTGGCACAAATGTGGAGAGTAACATTTATGACTTTAAGTTCGAAAGCCAGAAAAATCGGACAATGGGAAGGGGGGTTTATGGGGTTTTTAAATTTTCCAAAAATCAGTTTTTTGCATTTTTCACCCTAAAATTTTTAAAAAACTTAATTTTGGTTTTTACCATGTTATAGAGCTTAAAAAAACAAATAATATGGTATTTTGAGTTATTAACCTAGGTTAAGTGGTTGCGGAGAAAATCCAAAAAACGTACTCATAAAATCTCCCATGTTAATCTTATGGGAAAACTGTTTTTGGCTTTTCCTCAGTTTATTTTAATGTAAACTTCACATTTGCTCTTACTAATCTGTTCAGTTCCACAAAACAATCATTTTGGTGTTTAAATTTTAATTCTACGCCAAACTGTTGCTGAGATATTCAAAGTGCTAAACACAGTATGTTGTCCAATGTTATCCTTATGGAGAATAAATAAAATTCTATATCTTGATTATTTATGAATGTATGTTGATGAAACTTGTTATGTGGCTTCATGTAGTACTGGTATATTGACATTTGCACAAAAAATTGAGTTTTTGTTGATTATTCCCTTAGCAGCAAACCGGTGTACTCAGCCCCCATGTTATTCTTATGAAGAATAAGTCAGATGTATTGAGTCCCTTAATTATAAACATAAATTAATAAAACTTGGTATGTAGCTTCACTTGGTTAAATTAAATTGATAATTGCATAAAAACCCATTTTTTCCTTGTTGCAGCAATCCTGCTTACTCAGCCCCCATGTTATTCTTATGGACAATCACTAAAATGTTACATAGCGCTTATTTATGATTGAATATTGATGAAACATGGTATATGGCTTCGCCTAGTTACATTCTATTTATATTTGCATAAAAACCAATTGTTTGTGTTCCTTATTTCAGCAAACCTACGCACTCATTACCAATGTTATTCTTATGGAGAATGATTAAAATCGCTTATATGTGAATATATTTTTATGAAACTTAGTATGCGGCTTTATGTGGTATTAAGACATATATTATGCATTGGAAATTCGCTGAGTATGCAGGATTGCTGCGACGGGGGTATTTACATAAAATAGCAATATTAAACTCAAATTATTGTAACTTAAATTAAATATGAAATCCCAATTCAATACTCTAAAATCCCCAAACCATATCTTTCTTAATCCAGGAATTAGTTTAAAATAATCGGATAGGGCGGTTTAAAACAATTAGTTGCTTTATTGACTATTGGTTGCATTGTTTAAGTTGATATTTTAACACTGCAATTTCCTTGCATCGCATTGCGAGTTTTGCCTCCCACCCCGCACCCTGCGACCTGTCGCCGCCCCTCCAAAAGCATCGCGCCCTGTGCGCCCCGTGCTGTAGAGCCGGTACTGCCTATAGGGCTTTGCCCCATGGGTGTTCAAAGTTACTATGTATTCCTTATGGACATATCTTTGTTTGAGCTGATGAAAATACCAACAGCTGATCTTAGTGATCTTGATTCGTTGTAGTTTCACGGGCTAGCCACATAATGCAGTATATACAACTGTCGTCGTTTATAAAAATTATTTGCGGGGCGAAGCCTGCGGGTAACATCTAGTTCATAATATAGAGAAATGAAATTGCACAGACTGTCTCGGTGACCCACGCACTGGGCAAGTTCTCCGGGATGACGAGTAGTTTGAATAACAAGTGGAATAACAAGCAGTAGAACAGATGATTCAGCTCCCGTCCTTCACCTCTTTCCTTTCCTAAGAGTTAAACGAGATCGCACGCAGCATGCTGACGTGAGGGAAGTGGACTTCCGCATCAAAACCTTAGAAATATTAAATAAATGGTTTAAACTAACATTGGTTACATTTTTTTGAAAATTGAAAAATTTTATTTTTTGGCTGTTCTGATGCTTCTGGTTATATTTAAATTCCCTAACATGATGACAATGTTGTACATTATAAAGTTAGAAGGAGGTATAGTCGGGATAAAAAGTTGGTATAGGGGTATTGGGGGTGATAAAACGATATTAAGATATGAAAAACAACCTTTTCCGGTGTAAAATCCTCATAAGACAACATACTGTATTTTGACAATTAACATTTTCATTAATAACTCAGTAAGTACTTAAGATATAATTATGAGGGAGGGCTTAACATCTTTGGCTTTTTACGTAAAATAATTTAATGTGAAATAATTGTACATTCGGGGCTTTTCTGACCCTTTTTGGGCCTAAAATCTCAAATTCTGAAAACTTAAAATCCCCAAAAAAGGGGGTTAGAGTTTTCCGATTGTTTTGCCCAACGAACTTGTCCAACTGATTATAAATACCCCCTTAGCAGCAAACCTGCATACTCAAGCGAATTTCCAATGCATATTAATTGATCTTAATACCACATAAAGCCACATACCAAGTTTCATCAATATACATTCATAAATAAACGATTTATGACATTTTAATTATTCTCCATAAGAATAACATGGCGGATGAGTATGCAGGTTTGCTGAAATAAGGAACACTAAAAATGGGTTTTTATACAAATATCAATATAACTCAACTAGATAAAGCCATATACCAAGTTCTATTAATTTATGTTCATAATTAAAGGAGATAACACGTTACTTATTCTCCATAAGAATAACATGGGGCTGAGTATGCAGGTTTGCTGCTACAGGACCTATCGGCCAAAAAATGGGTTTTTGTGCAAATATCAATAGACCACAATGAAATGAAGCAATATACCAAGTTTCGTTAGGATAAGTTCATAAATAAGCGAGATATACAATTTTTCTTATCCTCCATAAGAATAACATTGGACAACGTACTGTGTTTAGCACTTTCAATATCTCAGTAACCAACCAATTGACGTAGAGCAATGATTAAAACACCAAATTGTGCGTATTTTTAAGCTGAGTCCAATGAAAAAAATAAAATTGTACTTTTTCAAAAATTATATGTAAAAACTCAAAAAACCCATTTTTGGGGTACAAAACCCCCCAAAATACCCCTTCGGATAGGTCGATCTGTCTGGTTTTCGAACTTAAGTCATAAATGCTGCTTTACACGTTTGTACCAAATTTCATCAAAATCGGACCTTTTTTACGAGAGTTATCGCACCCACGGACACACATATATACAGTTTCGAACGAATGGTGTTTTTGGGGTCTGGGGACCTCAAAACGAAAAGTTATCATGGTCCCAGGCCTAGGTCTTACCATGCCGACTACGGTAATAGCTTCTTCCCTATAGAGGAAATTCGCTAAAAGGAATGTCCCTACCAAATTTGAAGTATATCGGACAAAAATTGCGACCGCTAGAGTGGGCACACACACACACACGCACGCACACACACACACACACACACACACACACACACACACACACACACACACACACACACACACACACACATATAAAGTTTTTAGAGATACCTCAAAACGTGTTCAGGGGTCACGTTAGGAACTTCTATGGTGGTCCCGGGCTTAGGTCTCACCGTGAGGGTCACGCTAATCGTTCACTTTTCCATAGGAAATTCACTAATAAAATGTTGTATTTAGCCATCGCTAACTTTCACTTGTCTCGTCCCTGACAGGCACGGCGCCCTGCGCTAACGAAGCGAGACGCAAATATACGAGTGCAACGTTCATTCGGAATGGTGGCGCGGCCTTCGGAATGGCTCATGTATGTATATTTGTCTCCCTTTGTCATCGCGCTAGTCAGGGACGAAATTCATCTTCGTATAAAGTCATTCCGTCGTGTACAGTTCAGTGGTGGTGGTTGTCATGTCTGTTTCTGTGCTCTATTCCATGCTCTCTTCAGCGTTGTTGCTGTTGGTATTTTGATTCATTGTGACTGTCGAGTGGCTATGGAAGTTGACTAGTTATGTCTACTAAAATTAGTGACTTGTCAGAACAGTAGCTGGCTGAGCTGAAAAACCTTCCGAGTCGCTCGCCGAGGGCCTCTTATCAAAACGCTACCGGTACTTGTGATAACAGTTGCTAGTAATATACAGTATAGTATAAATGGACTAAGTAAATTACCTGAGACAAATAGCAGTCTAGAGAATATAATCCATGGCACGAGAAGGCCCGAAACTAATCCCAACTCCCTTTCCATGATTCACATGACACACTTGACACCTTCGATGACACAACCAACAGCTCAGTGAAGTTGTTTAAACACCAAGGTGCGACTCGCTACAGGTGTCGCAACTGCTGCATTCGCTGCAACCGTACTGAGAGTAGAGAGAAGAGAGTGGGAGATGGAACAGCGTTCACTAAACTGAAAACTACCGTACGGACACGACAGGACGATGGTTTCGGTAACACACACAACGCGAACGTCGCCGCGGCCAGTTTGTGACTGAACAATAAACGAACACTGAATGCCAACTCGTAGCCGCCACTCCCACTCCACTCCGCCCGTTAGTTGTACTCGCCTCGCCAGTCGCCAGCAGCGATCTCTATAACGTTGTAGTTATAGAGATCGCTGGTCGCCAGCCAGTTCATTTGTAGTCGCTGTGGCTGTACTGCGAACATTCCGATCCGACTATCACTGGCGGCTAGCGCTCGATTGCAACTTAAGAAGTACGATTCCTTTTATATGTAAATTGAAAATGATCGATAATTATCATAGTCACGAAACATTTGGAGTTCCTACCTGTTCCCACCATAAGTTCAATTTGGAGTTCCTCCTTAACGGATTATCTGATATCTTGATTAATGGTTCATTTTAAAGAGCTAAAAAATGCCTTTAGATTTCGGTGAGCAAAATCACAAATAATAATAGTTCAATAAAATTTAAAAATAACCTATTCAATCTATCCGATATTTGGGGTGGTGAGCTCTTTGATGTAGAAATTATGCTCAAAGAAATCACTTAAGTACCTTTTTAGCGAATTTCCCCTATAGGGAAGAAGCTGTTACCGTATAGGTGGCATGGTAAGAGTTAAGCCTGAGACCATGATAACTTTTTGTTTAGAGGTCCCCAGATGCAAAAAACACTATTCGTTACAATTTATATACTGTATAAATATATATATATATATATATATATATATATATATATATGTGTGTGTGTGTGTGTGTGTGTGTGTGTGTGTGTGTGTGTGTGTGTGTGTGTCCGTTAACACGATAACTTTTGAAAAAACATACAATTTCGATCAAATTTGGCACAAACGTGTAAAGCAACATTCATGACTTTAAGTTCGAATCCATTAATCATATAATAATCCAGAAAAAAATCGGACCATGGGAAGGGGGTTTTATGGGGATTTACAATTTTCCGAAAATCGGTTTTTTGCAATTTTCATCCCCAAATTTGTAAAACCCTTAATTTTGGTTTTGACCATTTTATAGAGCTTAAAAAAACCATAAAATTTTGTATTTTGAATCATTAACCTAGGTTAAGTGGTTGCAGAGAAAAAACTAAAAACGTGCTCATAAAATCTCCCATGTTAATCCTATGGGAAAAAGGTATTTTGCTTTTCCTCAGTTCACATTAATTTAAACCTCACATTTGCTTTTAGCTTAGGTTTCTGAAAGTTTTTAAGAAATGCCCATAGGGCTCCGCCCCACGGGGAGTCAAAGTTCGAATCCTGTGTTATTCTTATGGCCTTTTACTTTAAGTTTGAGCTGATGAAAATACAATAAACGGTATCAGGAAACTGACACATACTTTCTCCCTTTTAGCCAAACTTTAATGACAAAAATATTTGTTATTTACTAAATATAGAATATGAAGTATAGATAAATGTACAGAAAATTGTCTAAAATAGTTGTTTTCAGAAATATCCATCCAAATTGCTTTTTTGGAGCCACTATAGAGTCCGTTGCTACACACAGTAGTTTTGAGAGGGGAAATGTCCCCTTTCCCCCCCAGGGTTAAATAGCAACACATTTCGAACATAATCTGTTGGTCAATGCTAACTTGACCTGCATATCAAATTTTAATGAAATTGATCAGTAAATAAGAGAGAAATAGTTATTTTTGTATTCCCCATAAGAATAACATTGGACAACGCACTGTGTTTACTGCTAAATGAAAATTTCAATTTTCTCCGCAACTAGCAATCGTAGAATAGTAATTTAAAATACTAATTTATTTAGTTTTTTGAGCTCTTTTTAACGGTGAATAGTAATCTTTTTTAAAATTTATGATTTTTTATGAAAAATCAAAAAAAACTGAATTTTTGATGTTTAAAGTCCTGTAATTTCTGAACCCGAATTTTTCCAGAAATGCGGGTGGTGTCATTTTGTTGGAAACCTAAAGTTCTACAAACCACGAAATTTTAATCAAAATCGTTAGAGCCGTTTTTGAGAAATTTGGATTTTTCATGTTTTTTGGCGGTTTTTGGGGGATAATTACCCTTAAAAATCAAAAATTCAAAAAAATGAAAAAAACGCCTGGGGATATCGTGGATTAGTACATACATACCAAATTTCATCAAAATCGGCCCATTGGTTAGGGCTCTAGCTCTGTAAACATCCACACACACACACACACACACACACACACACACACACACACACACACACACACACACACACACACACACACACACACACACACACACACACACACACACACACACACACACACACACACACACACACACACACACAGACAGACAGACATCACGTAAAAACCACTTTTTTGGGTTCAGGGAGCACCAAAACGAATATTTCCACTAACAACTCAAATTCGAAAATTCTGACGAAAACAATACTTTCTCCATATACTACGTATAAGGGGGAGAAAGTAAAAAGCTGATCTTAATTCGTAGTAGTTCCACGGGATAACCACAGAATGCAGCACATACAACTGCCGTAGTTTTAGCGAATTTCCCCTATAAGGAAGAAGCTATTACCGTAGGTCTCATGGTAAGACTTAAACCCGAGGCCATGATAAATTTTGGTTTCCCCAGATGCCAGAAACACTATTCGTTCAAATTTACATATAAATATATATTTATACAAATTTGTGTGTGTTAATTACTTTTGAAAAAAACATCGATTTCGATGAAATTTGGCAAAAACGTGTAAAGCACCATTTATGACTTTAAGTTAGAAAACCAGAAAGATTGGACTATGGGAAAGGGGTTTTATGGGGTTTCAAAATTTTCCAGTTATCAGTTTTTTTGGATTTTTCAACCTAAAGTTTTTAAAACACTCAATTTTGGTTCCGACCATTTTATAGAGCTTAGGAAAACAAGTAATATGGTATTTTGAATCATTAGGTTAAGTGATTGTAGAGAAAATCCAAAAAACGTGTTAATAAAATATCCAATGTTAATGTTATGGGAAAAGGTTTTTAGCTTTTCCTCAGTTAATTTTACTGTCAACTTCACATTTGCTTTCACCAATCAGTTCAACTCTACAAACAATCATTTTGGTGTTTAAACGGTGATCCTACGTCCAACCGTTGCAGAGATATTCAAAGTGCCTAACACAGTACGTTGTCCAATATTATCCTTATGGAGAATAATTAAAACTTGATATCTCGATTATTTATGAATGTATATTTATGAAACTTGGCATGTCGCTTCACCTAGTACTGGTATATTGATATTTGCACAAAAAAATGTTTTGTCGATTTTCCCCGTAGCAGCAAACCCGCGTACTCAGCCCTAATGTTATTCTTATAGAGAATAAGTAATGTTTTGTATCTCCCTTAGTTATGAACATAAAATAAAACTTAGTATGTGGCTTGCTTCACCTGGTTAAGTTATATTGATAATTGTATAAAACACATTTCTTATCTTTATTGTTGCAGCAAACCTGCGTACTCAGCCTTCAATGTTGTTCTTATGGGGAATAAATAAAATACTATGACATTTATTTATTCATGTATTTTTATGAAACTTGGAGAGTGTCTTTATGTGGTAGTGAGAAACATATACATACATAGGAAATTAGCTGAGTATGCAGGTTTGCTGTGACGGGGGGACAGCAAACCCCCCCCCCCCCCATATATTCGGTTTCTACGACATATAATCCGAATATAGTTAATATATTTTCTTCTTTGAAATGTACAAAGCATGATTCGTCATATGGCAGATTGTTTATTATTCTAATACCAAGGGGGTATTTATAAATTACTATCTGCCATCTAGTATGCCATGAACAATATTTATAGATATGGGTTATTTGCAGGGCGAAGCCGGCGGAAACAGCTAGACATTATATATTATTCAAATCATAACAGCATTTTCTTATTAATATGAATTTTTGCACCCGCACCGTAAAATTATCTAAACACCTTAAACTTAGTAGGTACTTAGTACGCCTTAAACTCTTACTCATACATAGGTATATTAAACAAATAAGTATAAAATAACAGGGTTATCTACTCACTACTACCGTTAGTTCTAGTTCCCTCATATGAAATTCCATATTTTTCAGAATACCCCCGTCGCAGCAAACCTGCGTACTCAGCGAATTTCCAATGCATAATATATGTCTTAATAACATAAAAAGCCGCATACCAAGTTTCATAAAAATATATTCATATATACAATATAGGCGATATATACAATTTTAATTATTCTCCATAAGAATAGCATTGGTGATGAGTACATAGGTTTGCTGAAACAAGGAACACAAACAATTGGTTTTTATGCAAATATAAATATAATTTAACTAGGTGAGGCCACATACCAAGTTTAATCAATATTCAATCATAAGTAAGCACTATATAACATTTTAATTATTCTCCATAAGAATAACATGGGAGCTGAGTAAGCAGGTTTGCTGCAACAAGGAATTAAAAAATGGGTTTTTATGCAAATATCAATATAACTCAACAAGGTAAAGTCACATACCAAGTTTTATTAATTAATGTTCATAATTAAGGGAGTCATTACATTTTATTACATATTCTCCATAAGAATAACATGGGGGCTGAGTACGCAGGTTTGCTGCTACGTGGATAATCAACAAAAAATCAATTTTTTGTGCAAATATCAATATACCAGTACTACCGTGACCCCACATGCGAAGTTTCATCAATATACATTCATTAATAATGGAGATATCAAATTTTATTTATTCTCCATAAGGATAACATTGGACAACGTACTGTGTTTAGCACTTTGAATATCTCTGCAACGGTTGAACGTAGAATCACAATTTAAACACCAAAATGATTGTTTTGCGGAGCTGAGTTGATTGGTAAAAGCAAATGTGAAGTTTACATTAAAATTAACTTAGGAAAAGCCAAAAACCTTTTTCCCATAAGATTAACATAGGAGATTTTATGAGCAGGTTTTTTATTTTCTCCGCAACCACTTAACCTAGCTTAATAATTCAAAATACTATATTATTTGTTTTTTTAAGCTCTATAACATGGTCTAAACCAAAATTAAGTGTTTTAAAAATTTTAGGGTAAAAAATACAAAAAACTGATTTTTGGACAATTTAAAACCCTTATAAACCCCCCTTCCCATGACCAGATTTTTCTGGTTTTCGAACTTAAAATCATAAATGTCATTTTACACATTTGAGCCAAATTTCATCGAAATCGGACTTTTTTACTCAAGTTATAGCATTCAATGACACACATATATATATATATATATATATATATATATATATATATATATATATATATATATATATAAATTTGAATGATTGGGTGTTTTAGTCATCTGGGGACCTAAAAAAAAATGTTTCATGGTCTCGGGCTTAAGTCTTACCATGAGACCTACGGTAATATTTTCTTCCCTATAGGGGAAATTCGCTAAAAAAAAGGGTTTTTATGCAATTATCAATATAACTCAACCAAGTGAGGCTACATACCAAGTTTTATTAATTTATGTTAATAATTAAGGGAGTCATTACAGTTGACATATTCTCCATAAGAATAACATGGGGCTGAGTAAGCAGGTTTGCTGCAACAAGGAATAAAAAAGGAGTTTTATGCAATTATCAATATAACTCAACCAAGTGAAGCTATATACCAAGTTTTATTAATTTATGTTCATAATTAAGGGAGTCATTACAGTTTACTTATTCTCCATAAGAATAACATGGGGGCTGAGTACGCAGGTTTGCTGCTACGGGAATAATCAACAAAAAATTATTTTTTTGTGCAGATATCAATATACCAGTACTACGTGAAGCCACATACCAAGTTTCATCAACATCCATTCATAAATAATCGAGATATAAAATTTTATTTATCTCCATAAGGATAACATTGGACAACGTACTGTGTTTAGCACTTTGAATATCTCTGCAACGGTTGGGCGTAAAATCACAATTTATACACCAAAATGATTGTGTTGTGGAACTGAACAGATTGGTAAAAGCAAATGTGAAGTTTACATTAAAATAAACTGAGGAAAATCCAAAAACCTTTTTTCCGTAAGATTAACATGGGAGATTTTATGAGTAGGTTTTTTGGATTTTATCCGCAACCACTTAACCTAGGTTAATAATTCAAAATACTACATTATTTGTTTTTTAAGCTCTATAACATGGTCAAAACCAAAATTATTATTTTTTTTTTATTTTAGGTTGAAAAATGCAAAAAACTGATTTTTGGAAAATTTAAAACCCCCATAAACCCCCCTTCCCATTGTCCGATTTTTCTGGTTTTCGAACTTAAAGTCATGAATATCATTTTACACATTTTTGAGCCAAATTCCACCGAAATCAGACATTTTTACTCAAGTTATCGTATTCACGGACACTTTTATATATATATATATATATATATATATATATAAATTTGAACGAATAATGTTTTTGTCATCTGGGGACCTCAAAACAAAAAGTTATCATGGTCTCGGGCTTAAGTCTTACCATGAGACCTACAGTAATAGCATTGACTATAGATACTTCAGTATCTATAGTCAATGGTAATAGCTTCTTCCCTATATAGGAAATTCGCTAAATATTTGAATCCAATATGGCGGTCAAAAATGTGAATTAGATCTAGATGGTATAAGTTGATCAGTTGTTGAACGGAGTCGAAATGAAGAAAAATGGACGAGAGACTCAATTAAAACTCACCCTGTGTATGCCTTGATCTGCATACACACAGAACACTTATATGTTTTGTCTGTTATACCTGTTTTCCATATAATTTACCAAATACTGCAAATAGTAATTCAAAATAATTATTGAACTATTGAACAAATAAATATTTAAGCGAATTTCCGATCTCACCGTCACAGTCTGTCTTGTGTTACATAGGGTTTTGCACTTCGCAATGACACAATGAAACCATTTTACCAACTCCAACTCTCAGCAGCACACGCGGTGTTGTTTCCTTCGAAAAATGGTAGAGAGTTATTAGTTTTTTATAATATTGGTTCATGCTCTTTTTTGGCGCAATGTTTATACTGTGTAATGCAATTTGGAAAAGTTGTATTAAGAAATACAGATCCAAATCCAAACGGACAAAATATATGTAAATATATTAAAAATACCCACGTAGCAGCAAACCTGCGTCCTCAGCAAATTTCCAATGCATATATATGTATCCTAATACCACTTAAAGCCAACCACCAAATTTCATCAATATACATTCATAAATAAATGATTTATGACATATTAATTATTCTCTATAAGAATAACATGGCGTCTGAGGATGCAGGTTTGCTGAAGCAAGGTACACAAAAAATGGGTTCTTATGCACTTTTTATAACGCAACTAGATGAAGCCACATACCAAATTGTATTAATTTATGATCGTAATTAAGGGAGATAACATTTGACTTATTCTCCATAAGAATAACATGGGGGCTGAGTACGCAGGTTTGCTGGTATTAGAACTATTGGCAAACAAATCATTTTTCGTGCAAATGTCAATAGATCATAACAGTATGAAGCAATATACCAAGTTTCATCAGGATAAGTTCATAAATAAGCAAGATATAAAAATGTTCTTTTTCTCCACAAGAATACCATTGGACAACGTACTGTGTTTAGCACTTTCAATATCTCTGTAACCAATTGACGTAGAGCAATTATCAAAACATCAAATTGTTTGTTTTTTAAACTGAATTTAATGGTGAAAACTACAATTTGATTTACAAAAATATTCTATGTAAAAAACTTCAAAAAACCCATTTGGAGGTACAAAACCCCCCAAAAACCCCTTCGGATAGAGCGATCTGGCTGGTTTTCGAACTTAAAGTTATAAATGCTGCTTTACATGTTTTTACCAAATTTCATCATAATCGGACCATTTTTACGAGAGTTATCGCACCCACTGACATATATTTATATATATATATATATAATATATATACAGTTTTGTACGAATGGTGTTTTTGGCATCTGGGGACCTCAAAACGAAAAGTTATCATGGTCCTGGGCCTAGGTCTTACCATGCGACTACGGTAATAGCTTCTCCCCTATAGGGGAAATTCGCTAAAAAGAGTACCAGTAAGATTAAAAAGTTGGTTCTTAGCATAACTTGCTGATATACAAAATAAATATTATTAGCATAAACAAAAATTTGTTGACATTTTTTCTTGAAGGTTATGATGACAATGGGTGCTTGAAACAACTCTTATGAAGAATTTGAAATTTAACTAAGAAGACTTGGTAGTCAGTTATAATATTTCAAAAACTCGTGAAATCAGAACAAAATTCACTTAAAATCCAAATAAACTCACCAAAAGTAAAAATAATTAAGGCAATAAAACAAACACTTCTTATTTTTCAATCCACAGCTGTCATTTTAATTACTTAGCTTTTTAACATGAAAAGTAAGAACGTCAAGCAGTTAAAACGCTCTCTACAGATTTTTCACCCTTATTAATGTCGTAAACCCAGTGCCGGAACGGTGTTCCGGAGCGTTCCGGGACGAGTGCACCTCATCGGAAGTCATCTTTGCTGCAAACATTACTCTTACGGGAATAAACATACCTGGCCTAGACTAAAAGCTCTACGAACCTTGATAAACATCTAGTTAGCTAGCTTGGCCCAAAGCAATAATTAATCAGCTGTTAATTAGCTGTCAGTGAACATAAAAGTAAAGTGATTTTGCTCGGTTATCAGTAAACAGCTGTTTTAATAATAATAATAATAATAATAATAATTCTTTATTGTCATTCAGCAATACATAGTTACAATAGACAACGTCATAAAAATGTGAAGTTATACAAACATAGTGAAATCACAGACTCTGAGTTCCAACAGAAAAAATAATCTATTATCTTAAAATACAGTATAGCAAAACTCCTAAAACAGTATATTATACACATTACCATGCAGACTGTTAGATAGAGTTTAAAAGAACTGAGAAGTCAGAGTTACTAAAAAATTCATCCACTGTATAAAATGAATGACTTATTAACCATTTAGATAATTTTGATTTAAATATATTCATATTTTCTGTATTTCTAAATAAGAAGGGAAGTTTATTAAAAAGTTTAATTTGCAGATATTTATAGCTTTTCATACATTTTGATAGTCTGGCCAGTGGGATGCACAAATCATTTGAATGTCTAGTCAAGTAACTATGAATTGAATTACATGAAGTGAAATTGGAAATGTTTTGTTTCACAAAAATTAAGTTGTGATAAATGAAAATATTTGAAAGTGTCATAATTTCATTTTCTACAAAGAAAGATCTACAGCTAATCATGTTTGGAATATTGAACAAAATTCGTAATGCTTTCTTCTGCCATATAAAAACTCTGCCGGCTCCAGCACTATTTCCCCATAATAAATTACCGTATAATAAATGAGAATGAAACAAACCATGGTAAACTGTAAGAAGAACTGGTTTTACGTTTTACGATATGTTTTTAGATCGTAAAGAAACACTTTAGGCGCGGTAGAAGGAACATTATAACTATTTCATGACACAATACCGAAAGTATATAGCTAATTCGGTATCAGCTTTGAATACCGAAAAAACAAACTTTCCCACTCTAGAGCCGGAAAAACAACTGGAGATTTTACCACACTGATATTAGTTCTTCATTCTGACACCAGTAGTACTAGTAGCCTGGTGCTTATATAATTAGATAGTAGAGAGTGATGCATTTGAAATCAGCTGCTCTTATTAATCTAGCTAGCAGATAAACATAAATACTATTATTGTTATCATTATGTTGTGAGAAATATTACTCAGCAAACCTGATAACAATGTCTGAAAAAATGTTTCATTATTATTGTTATTATTTACATTGTGATGAAAAGTATTGTTCACAACTCGTAACTTAAGTGTTACTTCAGTACTTCACAAACGTTTCCTCACATACCAAACATTTCCAAACAAGGCTCCACCTCCAAGCTGTCACTGTTGCCATTTTGCCGTAAAAAATCGGGTGTTATTCCATTTGGTAAGCAGTTTGGCAATGCAGCACGTCTACCGTTGGCTTGTAATGGTTGATAGCATAGAACTCTATGAAAACAGCACTTTCAAATTGTACTATAATCTTTGAGTATGGCTTGGGCTTTGATAAATTCTTAAATTCTTACTTTCTAAGGGCTCTACGGTCAAAGAGGGCCGCCACTTTGAGCAGTCAAGAAACGTATCTGGTAGCTCCCTGGAGTATTTGGCGCAGTTCAGGATACCCCAGCTTCCTGACTGTCAATTGGAACAGTTAATGCCCGCCCACCCTTATTAATGCTGGGGCCCTCCTTCAAGCTGCGAAAAGCAGGTACCCAGCACTCAGATCTCCTTCACCTCCTATGTCGATATTATAATATTTCGTTCGTATTAATGTAATGATATTTGTATGGTACTTCTTAGATTGAACTTTATGTTGTTTTATATGAGTGTGTTGTATGTTTTGTGCTTTGTGTGGGGGGGACCATCCGGTCAATTACAAGGGCTGTAAAATATTTAAAAACATTCAAGTCGTACATATCCCCCGCTACGGGAGAAAACTGTCAGTCCAAAAGAAGTTATTATAACTCGTTCTAACACCTCCAGCTCTCTTCTAATCCGACCTGGCTTGTCATATGCTGAAGCAGCCACGAATGTAAACGTAAGTTATAATGCAACTAGTTCTAAAAGCACCGGTAATACACGTATAACAGAAAATACTCCTCGTGATGTGACCACAAATGACAATTTAGCACATACTATTACTACATTTTTTGACCGGTTTGAAAAACTTTTCATGCCAAAGTCTCAACAAATAGGCGCCTTGCTCGACATACTTACTGTTGTTCTGAAGAAACTCAATTAATGATTAGATCCTTAAAAGTAGCTTTATGCTAACGGCTTGGCACAACATTGTCAAGAGTTGAAATTGTTTATTGTTAAACATAATTTGGACGTGGTTCTAATTTCTGAAACACATTTTACTGATTTAAATTATTGTATAATTCCAAATTTCACTTTGTACACCACCAATCACCCTGATAACAGAGCTCATGCTGGTAGCGCAATTTTAATTAAAAGACATATTAAACATTATGAACTGCCAAAATATCATCCAAAGCTCAACCATAGTTGTGGAATTTTCGAGTGGCCCACTTACTATCAGTGCTGTTTACTACCCACCTAGGCACAACGTAATTCACCAGCAATTTAACGATTTATTTGCCTCTTTAGGTGGTAGATTTTTGTCAGGTGGTGATTATAATGCCAAACATCCTTCCGGCTTCCGGCTGGTGAATCCCAGAGGTCGACAACTTCTACGGTCTCTTCACGCGCAAAATCTTTATCACCTATCAACTGGTGAACCAACGTACTGGCCTTCTGATCGGCAAAAAAACTCCATATCTTCTCGATTTATTTGTTACTAAGGGTGTACCCCAAAATTGTTTAAATATTGAACAATCTATTGATCTTTCCTCGGACCACTTACCTGTCATTGTAACGGTTGCTTCAACTGTAACTCCACCTTTCCTGTATACCTATCAAGAACACAGATTGGAATCGTTTTCGTTAACTTATTGATCAAAATCTCAATGTTACAATGCCTCTAAAAAAACGAGAAGATTTAAACATCGCTGTTGAGCACTTAAACAAAACGATTCATTATTCTGCTTGGCGACAACTCCAGAAAGGAAGAGTGAGCAAATTGTCCAAATAAATTATCCAATTGAGGTAAATAAAAAATTAGCGGAAAAACGCCGCCTTCATGGAGTGTGGCAAAACTCTAAGAACCAGGTTGATAAAAATAACCCAAACAGGGCTCCCCAACAACTAAAGAGATTGCTTGGTAATATTAAAAATGAGAGATTTCAAGAATTTACATCGAAGCTCCCTCCAACCGAGGCAAGTGATTACTCTCTCTGAAAAGCTACAAAACACCTAAAGCGCCCGCAGGTTTGTATCCCTCCAGTTTTAAAGGCCGACGGTACTTGGGCAAAAAAATAGTATAGAGAGTTCATTCCAATGTTGAACAGAATGTTACTGAGTTTCTTGATTCTCCGAAACCAACTAGAAATGCCATAGGTAAACACTAGAAGCGATAGGTAAAGTCCAAATAAATCAAAAAATAAATAGAAATGCCAATCAAACCATTTACTCCATCCGAAGTCAAGAACGTTATAAAAAGTGATTTAAGTGCCAAGAGTGCTCCAGAGGATATGATTTGATTACTGGCGAAGTGTTAAAGGAATTGCCAATGAAAGGTAGAGTCTTAATTACTTACGGTAATTTTTAATGCAGTCCTGCGCTTGGAATACTTCCCGTCACAATGGAAAGTTTCACAAATAGTAGTCATTCCAAAACCAGGCAAACCTTTAAATCAAGCTTCATCTTATCGGCCCATCAGTCTTCTCCCGGTCATTTCTAAAGTTTTTGAGAAAATCTTTTTACAACGACTTCAGGTTGTAATTGATGAAAAAGATATAGTACCACCTCACCAGTTTGGATTTCGGCTAAGACATTCCACTATAGAGCAAGTTCACAGAATAACTAATGTCATCAAGGAAGATCTTGAAAATAAACGTTTCTGTTCAGCTGTGTTCTTAGTCGTGGCACAGGCTTTTGATAAAGTCTGGCACGCTGGTTTATTGTTTAAAATTAAATCTCTCCTATCTCACACTTACTACGGGATCTTCAAATCTTACCTGTCCGAAAAAATTTTCAAATTAAGTATCAATATTATATCACTGATTTGCATGCAATCGAATCGGGAGTGCCCCAAGGCAGTGTTCTTGGGCCTATTCTATATATTTTGTATACTTTTGACCTCCCCAGACACCAGGCATCACTATTGCAACGTTTTCAGGTGACACTGCACTGTTATCTTCCAACCTGGACCCTGTTATGGCATCCTACCGTTTACAAACAGCTTTGAACGATATTTCTGAGTGGCTGAAAAACTGGAAAATAAAGGCAAATGAAACCAAATCAATCCATGTTACTTTTACAATGTTAACAACTACTTGCCCCCCAGTCTAAATAATGTTCTGCTACCTCAAGCAACTGAAGTTAAATACCTTGGTATGCATCTGGACAGGCGACTTACATGGCACACTCACATTTGGAATAATAGATTAAATTTAAACCTGAGGAGAAATAAATTGGCTTGGCTTCTTGGCACCAACATTCAAAATTATCTGTTGAAAATAAGTTACTTTTATACAAAGTTATGTTAAAACCAATATGGACCTATGGCATACAACTCTGGGAACAGCGTCCAATTCTAATATTGAAATTATTCAGAGATAACAATCGAAAATGCTTAGCAAGATTTTACAAGCGCCATGGCACGTAACTAGCCGAGTTCTCCATCGCGACACTAAAACTCCATCTGAACGTGAAGAAATGTCCAAATTAAGTGCAAGATATCAAAGCAAACTGGATGACCATCCCAACTATCTTGCAGTAAACCTTTTTGACAATAGTGAAGCTACATTTTGACTAAAAAGACATCATGTTCTGGGTCTTTGTACCCGCTTCTTATAAAAGTTATGTTTACAGTTTTCTGTTCCTATTCCTATGTTAGTGCGCACAGTGGTGCATAACTATCTCATGTTAAATCATTTATATCACATTTGCTTATTGTTCATGTTGAACAGATTGTAAATAAATATTTTTATAAAAAAATGTTGTTTTCCAAGTCTTAAAATATCTTTGAGAACATAATTGTGAAACTTGTCAAACACATAAAAACAAGGTTTAAAATAAATAAGTATTTGCATTTTTTGTCAACCAAACTATAATTTTATTTATGTAGATTACCCACACTACTCTTAGCATCATGTATAATAGGTTAATCGAGGCTACATTTATGTGGTTAAAGTAAGCAAAACCGAACCAAATCACAATTAAACAGAACAGAACAGAACTGATTTGTTCATCGCGACAGTGTTGTTGCCCTATTCAGTAATATCGCGTTTGCCTTTTATTGTTTAAACTCAAGCAAATGTATCGTGCCTCTAAATTACACCACTTAAACCACAATGAACATTAAGCCACAGACAAATGTACTAGAGCTCATTTATCAGTGAATGTAGACAAACTATGTGATGTCATACCAATTCAGCCAATTTATTAAAATCATATAATTAGTGGGACGTCTGTTCTTGTTGGTGAGCTCAGTTTTGTTAATATATCAACTGCTGTCGCTGTCAATTTGTAATTTGTAACTTAATTTGTTGCTTCTCTTCCACATAAGTATTGCACTGAGGCTTACAAGGAAGCCTGTGTGACGGAAACCTCTGAGGGCGGATGTAAACTAAACAAAACGTATTTTCGTAATTAACCTTTAAGCCTCGACATGGTGCAACACGAACATTTCCCTACGATTCCCCTGACATTCGGCAAAAAAATCTAGGATACTGATGGTTTGCGTCAGGGTTCGCATTGACTTTAACTCCTTACTTATGCAAGGGTGAATGTCCCGACCAGCGAGCACAGAATAAACACAGTTTATAGTTGTAAACGATAAACAATATTTATGTTATTTTATGTGATTTTAATTTGTTAACATTTTATTATATACTAGCTGTTACCCGCAGGCTTCGCCCCGCGAATTATTTATAAAAACTATGATAGTGTTGTGTGCTGCATTCTGTGGTAAGCCTGTGGAACTACTACGAATCAAGATCAGCTGTTTGTATTTTCATCAGTTCAAACAAAAATGAATGTCCATAAGGAATACATGGGAACTTTGAACCCCCGTGGGGCATAGCCCTATAGGATTATAACAAGTTTAATATGCCAATATGTTACTCAGGGCTATCAAGTACCTCTCTGCAAAAATTCAGCTCGATCGGTCCAGTAGTTTTCACGTGATGCTGGAACTTCAGAGTTACGCACAAACATACATACTTTCACATTTATAATATTAGTATGATTGTATTATTGTAATATTAAATGTGATATCATTTTGATCTGATAATAACGCAATATTATGATGATTATCCGAAAAAGAAAATTATCGTGACGTTCAAAACTATTGCTGAAGAATCAAGGAACATTAGTAAATTAGGTGAGGGGGGTCTTGTTTTAAAATAAACACCACACTGCTCTTATCGGTGATCAAAACGTAATCTATAAGGACAATTTTTTAAATCTAAATTTAAGAACAGAATAATTCGGAAAGTATAAATTACCCGATAGATAATGTTGCTGTCCATCAAGAAGGCTGTGATAGTTAGCAGACCAACAAGATGTTTTACACGGGGCTTTGATGCAGTCACTCACAAATGATTTACTAGCGTAGCCCGAGGGGATTTTAAGGAAGTGAATAGGCCTATGTGTTGCATGGGTTCAAGATCTACCTATGTGTAAAGTTTCAGCCCAGTCGGTTCAGTAGTATTGGCGTTTACCCAGAACATCACACAGACACACAGACAGACAGACAGACAGAAACCACCTCTTCTTTATACTTTATAATATTATAAAGATTATGACAGAGAAAAAATAATATTAATACCCCCCGTCGCAGCAAACCTGGGTAATCAGCAAATTTACAATGCATGCATATGTTTCTTACTACCACATAAAGCCATTTACGAAGTTTCATAAAAATACATTTACAATTTACATAGTGATACATAGCATTTTATTTATTCTCCATAAGAATAACATTAAGGATGAGTATGCAGGTTTACTGCAAAAAGAAATATAAGAAAATTGTTTTTATGCAATTATCAATATAACTCAACCAGGTGAAGCTACGTTTCAAGTTTGAATCATTTATGTTCATAATCAAGGGAGATATAAAACTTTTACTTGTTCTCCATAAGAATAACATTAGGGCTGAGTATCAGGTTTGCAGCTACGGGGACAATCAACCTAAAATTATTGTTGTACAATATCAATATACCAGTACTAGGGGAAGCCACATGCCAAGTGGTAAATATCAATATACATTCATAAATAATCGAGATATCAATTTTTAATTACTCTCCATTAGGATAGTCTAACATTGGACAACATACCATACTGTGTTTAGCACTTTGAATATCTCTGCAACGGTTGGACATAAAATCACAATTTAAACACCAAAATGTTTTTTTTGTAGAGCTGAATTGATTGGTAAAAAATTATGAAATTTTCAGTGAAATTAACTGAAGAAAAGCTAAAAATCTTTTTCCCATAAGATTGACATGGGGAATTTTACTAACACGTTTTTTAGATTTTCTTCACAACCACTTAACCTAGGTTCATGATTCCAAATTCTATATTATTTATTTTTTAAGCTCTATAAAATGGTAAAAATAAATTGAGTATTTAAAAAATGTTCTGGTGAAAATGTAATACCCCCGTCGCAGCAAACCTGCATCCTCAGCGAATTTCCAATGGAGATATAACTGACTTAATACTACATAAAGCCACTTACCAAGTCTCATAAAAATATATTCACAAATAAGCAATTTTAATTATACTCGATAAGAATAACATTGGGGCTGAGTACGCAGGTTTGCTGCATCAAGGAACACAAAAAATGGGTTTTTAGCGAATTTCCCCTATAGGGAAGAAGCTATTACCGTAGGTCTCATGGTAAGACTTAAGCCCGAGACCATGATAACTTTTTGTTTTGAGGTCCCCAGATGTCCAAATTACTATTCGTTCAAATTTATATATATGTATATATATATATATATATATATATATATATATATATATATATATGTGTCCGTGAATGCGATAACTTGAGTAAAAAACGTCCGATTTCGATGAAATTTGGCTCAAATGTGTAAACTGACATTTATGACTTTAAGTTCGAAAACCAGAAAAATCGGACTATGGGAAGGGGGGTTTATGGGGGTTTTAAATTTTCCAAAAATCAGTTTTTTGCATTTTTTACCCTAAAATTTTTAAAACACTTAATTTAGGTTTAGACCATGTTATAGAGCTTAAAAATCAAATAATATGGTATTTTGAATTATTAACCTAGGTTAAGTGGTTGCGGAAAAAATCCAAAAAACATGCTCATAAAATCTCCCATGTTAATCTTATGGGAAAAAGGTTTTTGGCTTTTCCTCAGTTAATTTTACTTTAAACTTCACATTTTCTTTTACCAATCACTTCAGCTCCACAAAACAATCATTTTGGTGTTTAAATTGTGATTCTACGTCAAACCGTTGCAGAGATATTCAAAGTGCTAAACACAGTACGTTGTCCAATGTTATCCTTATGGAGAATAAATAAAATTTGATATCTTGATTATTTATGAATGTATATTGATGAAATTTGGTATGTGGCTTCATGTTGTACTGGTATATTGATAATTGCACAAAAAATAAATGTTTTGTTGATTGTCCCCGTAGCAGCTAACCTGCATACTCAGCCCTAATGTTATTCTTATGGAGAATAAGTAACGTTTTATATCTCCCTTAATTATGAACATAAATTAATAAAACATGGTAAGTAGCTTCACCTGGTTCAGTTATATTAATAATTGCATAAAAACTCATTTCTTATCTTCCTCGTTGCAGCAAACCTGCGTACTCAGTCCTAATGTTATTCTTATGGGGAATAAATAAAATGTAATAAATCACTTATTTATGAATGTATTTTTGTCAAACTTGGTGAGTGGCTTTATGTACTAGTGAGAAACATATCAATGCATTGGAAATTCGCTGAGTACGCAGGTTTGCTGCGACGGGGGGTATTATGCTAATATCAATATAACTCATCTAGGTGAAGTCATATACCAGTTTTTAGTGAATTTCCCCTATAGGGAAGAAGCTATTACCGTAGTCGGCATGGTAAGACCTAGGCCCGGGACCATGATAACTTTTCGTTTTGAGGTCCCCAGACCCCAAAAACACCATTCGTTCGATACTGTGTATATATATATGTATATATATATATATATATATATATATATATATATATGTGTCCGTGAGCACGATAACTCTCGTAAAAATTATCCGATTTTGATGAAATTTTGTATAAACGTGTAAAGCAACATTTATGACTTTAAGTTCGAAAACCAGCCAGATCGCTCTATCGAAAGGGGTATTTTGGGGGGGTTTTGTACCCCAAAAATGGGTTTTTTGAATTTGTTAGATATAATTTTTGAAATTGTCAAATTTTATTTTTACCATTGTATTCAGCTTGAAAAAAACAGACAATTTGGTATTTTGATCATTCCTCTACGTCAATTGGTTCCCAAAATATTGAAAGTGCTAAACACAGTACGTTGTCTAATGTTATTCTTATGGAGGAAAAGAAAAATTGTATATCTCGCCTATTTATGAACTTATACTGACGAAACTTAGTATACGGCTTCATCTGGTTGTGTTCTATTGATATTTGTTCAAAATAATGATTTTTTGCCAAAGGCTCCCGTAGCAGCAAACCTGCATACTCAGCCCCATGTTATTCTTATGGATAATAACTAAATGCTATGTCCCCCTTAATTATAAACATAACTGAATAAAAACTGGTATATCCCTTTCAGGCCCAAGCCTAGAATTGTTGGAGTTTAGTGGTGATTTTTGGTATAATTAGTTGTTATAAGCCAAATAAACAACTAAATTTTTTTCTGAATTTTTTTTAATTGCTTTTATGCTTTTTTATGACCCACAAAATTTTGTGGCCTGGGCTCTAACTCCGCCTTTGTTACTCCTATAGTCGATAAGTAATAAATCTTATATTTTGAAAATTGTATTAACCCTGTTAAATGTTTGTTATGGATGCATATAGGGTAAATAGGGTAAATTAAACAAAAAACAAATTGTACAAACCAATATTTATGTTTAAGTTTCAAAATGGTTACAAAAAGTACAGTATTCAAAAAGATAAAATATATGAAAATGAAAATTTTCTTAACGTCAAAACTCTTTAAAACACAAACTGTTAATGTCTGTTCTTGTCTTAAGTACAAAATTTACTTGTTGTGAAATTCTGTGAAACAGTTATTTTTCACGGAAAGGCACATATATATGTTGCATTTCATACACCTAACGCGGGTTCGGCTACGGCAACCTGTAGCTCTGCAGTTTCTGTTGGTGGATAGGGCATCCATTACTGGCCAGTGAGAAAATCCATCTTGCAGTTTTTCTTTACAAGGCAGAGGTGAGCACAAAGATTTTTTAGCAGGAGGTTCATCCTCTTCATCTCCCTGTTCTTCATACCTCCTTGTAGTGGGTGATGCAATTAGAGTCTCGGCTATAGCTAGCTAGTCTGTGTCTCATCAAGTCAAGTTCATCTTTTTTTGGCACTTCATTTGCCCTGGCATCTGACCTGTACTCCATCCATGAGTTAACAGCTGCTAAATCAATAAAATGGATTATTGCTTTCAAGGTCCATTTCTTGGTTTTAAAAAAGGTCCTGTATGCTTCCATCTGTTGGTCACAAATATCAACACCTCCCATTTTCTCATTGTACATTTTGACAACGTTTGGGCAGGTAACATTTGAGTACTCTTTCAGCTTTTTGTCCCACCTTTTTACTTCATGAGTAGGTTCCACCCCATATATATTGGAAGCCATAATTACTCCCTTATTATCTTTCCACTTGGTCAAGCACACCTGCTCATCCCCCCTGACTTTTTGGATTGATTCCCCTCGATCCATTTCTCTATCTTTTGGGAACTTGACCTTTCCCAGCCTGTTCGCCATTATAGTACCTGTCCCAAACATCCCTCTTTCCTTAAGGGCATCTAGCAATTTGACAGTTGAACCTGTCATAATAAAGTCGAGAACCAACCGGTAATGTTTTTGAAAGATGCAAAATGACATTTGCTCCAAGTCCCAAGCCTCTTTCTTCCCGTTAAATCCAGCTAATTACTGGAATTTCAATAATTAGCGCAACTATCGGCGTATCCCATGGTTTTATTCTCCATCGGCTTCTCTTCTTTTCTTCATCAACTCTAACTTGTAGTGGAACATCAGAGTTTGGAGGCGATGGACATCGTTGAGGATCCTCTTCAAATTGGTTAGCGACGACCATTTGAAGTTGTGGGACAGCTTCTTCATCTATACCAAGGTCTTCTAAGTCCGAGTTTTCTAATAGCTCTAAAAGCTGGTCATCGGTCAGAAAGTTCAAGTTTTCAGGGCCTAAAACACAAACATTCTCGTTACATATTTTAAGTATTAATTATGATAGGTTTTAGTAAATCGTAAAATAAATACATGTAGGGCCTATATAAACATTAGACCTAGTTGATATGTAAATAATATTTAACACCACTTTACAATGTCATTTTGGATAAAAATAGGTTATATACATGTATTATTCTTATCAACATCATGGTATCAGGTTTTAGACATTTAAGAACAACTAAGAAGGGCTTCAGGCCCAGACTACAAAATTTTGTATGTTAACATTTAACCTTAGTTTTAAGTCTTTCAAAAACAGTTAATCACCATGACAACGTTATATTTACATTCTCTATTTCTTTCTCAGTTTAATTAACACTAGTTAAATCAATTTACATTAATGTTCACTACAAAAAAAATTATATTTACCTGCAGTGTCAGCTGGAAACGACATCCTCCCTAAACAACAACAATTGAACTAGTTCACAAACTCGCCACTAGGTTGTAGCAGCAATCAGACCAGCTTGTTGTGTTCAGTAGAACCTACAGAATATTGTGGCATGGGCCTCAACGGGTAAAAGTTTTTGGTTACTGAAGAACAAATTATTAAATGAACCTACAAAATATTGTGGTAAGGGACTGAAAGGGATATGACTTCACCTAGTTGAGTTATATCGATATTAGCATAAAAACCCATTTTTTGTGTTCCTTGATGCAGCAAACCTGCATACTCAGCCCCAATGTTATTCTTATGAAGAATAATTAAAATTGTATATATCGCTTATTTGTGAATATATTTTTATGAAACTTGGTAAGTGGCTTTATGAAGTATTAAGACATTTATATCTCCATTATAAATTCGCTGAGTATGCAGGTTTGGTGCTACGGGGGTATTATTCATTTATGTTCATAATTAAGGGAGACATAGCATTTATATATTATCCATAAGAATAACATGGGGCTGAGTACGCAGGTTTGCTGCTACGGGAGCCTTAAGCAAAAATTTTTTTGAGCAAATATCAATGGACCACAACCAGATGAAGCCGTATACCAAGTTTCGTCATTATACGTTCATAAATAAGCGAGATATAATTTTGTTATTTTCCTCCATAAGAATAACATTAGACAACGTACTGTGTTTAGCACTTTCAATATCTTGGTAACCAATTAATGTAGAGGAATGATCAAACTACCAAATTGTGTGTTTTTTTAAGCTGAATTAAATGGTAAAAACTAAAATTTGACTATTTCAAAAATTATTTGTAAAAAATTCAAAAAACCCATTTTTGGGGTACAACCCCCCCCCCCAAAAATACCCCTTTGGATAGAGCGTTCTGGCTGGTTTTCGAACTTAAAGTCATAAATGTTGCTTTACATGTTAATGCCAAATTTTATCAAAATCGGATAATTTTTACGAGAGTTATCGTGCTCACGGACACATATATACAGTGTGTAAAAAAGTCCGTCCCCCCCTTTAATTTTTTTGTTTGTTAAAACAAACAAATCACCTTTGGGGAACGATACTAACTTAACCCAAAGAATCTTTTAACGTTATCGAAAATTTTGAGTTTCCCAAAAATGGTGGATTTTGTGGGCAACTCAAAATTTTCAAATGTAAACCCCTTTTGAGTGACCCCTCGTTTTAAAGAGCTTTAAAAAATAGGCGAATGGTGGAGGTTGGAGGTCTGTAAAGTGTTTCTATCCAAAATGGCAGCTTGTCAAAGTTTTGAATACAACTCATTCTTAAAACCTGGCGACTAAGACTTTTGGAATTTTAATTTCACCTTTGGTGACTTAAAACTGGAACGACTCTTGTAGAAATGCTATTAAATGAAGAAATGATGAAGTGTTCTCTTTTGGTGATATTTAAAACTTTGAGTGTCCCGCAAAAATGGGGGATTTTGGGGGCAACTCAAAGTTTTCTGATGTAAACCCCTTTTGAGTGACCCCTCATTTTAAAGAGCTTTGTAAACCTAGGTGAAGGGTGACTGTTAAAAGTATATTTAACCCCTTCAAAAGGTGTTTACATTAGATAATTTTGAGATGCCCCCAAAATCCCCCATTTTTGCGGGTTCTCAAAATTTTAAATATTATCAAAAGAGACCAGTTCTTCATTTAATAGCATTTCTTAAAGAGTCGATTCAGTTCACCAAAGGTGAAATTAAAACTCTAAAAGTCTTAGTCGCCAGGTTTTAAGAATGAGTTGTATTCAAAACTTTAACAAGCTGCCATTTTGGATAGAAACACGTTACAGACCTCCAACCTCCACCATTCGCCTATTTATTTAAAGATTTTTAAAATGAGAGGTCACTCAAAAGGGGTTTACATTTGAAAATTTTGAGTTGCCCCCAAAATCCCCCATATTTGGGGATACTCCAAATTTCCGATAACGTCAAAAGATACTTGGGGATAAGTTATTATTGTTCCCCAAAGGTGATTTGTTTGTTTTAACAAACAAAAAAATTAAAGGGGGGGACGGACTTTTTTTACACACTGTGTATATATATATATATATATATATATATATATATATATATATATATACACAGTGTGTAAAATTTGTATATATATACAGTTTCGAACGAATGGTGTTTTTGGGGTCTGGGGACCTCAAAACGAAAAGTTATCATGGTCCCGGGCCTTGGTCTTACCATGCCGACTACGGTAATAGCTTCTTCCCTATAGGGGAAATTCGCTAAAGACTGATTTTTGAAAAATTTAAAAACCCCTTCCCATGGTCCGATTTTTCTGGTTTTCGAACTGAAAGTCATGAATGTCACTTTAAATTTGACCCTAATTTCATCGAAATTGTCTTTTTTTACTCAAGTTATCGCATTCACGGACACGCATATATATACATTTGAACGAATAAAGCCAAGTAGAAAATTACTTTATCACTTAAAAGTTAATATTGTTTTCCTTAATGCCTGGAATAACAAAATGCAGACCGCAACACGACAATGCATTGAAATTTATAAGTTTGGCTATTGAAGGCTTACAGTTGTCATAAAGAGTTTCTGATCAAACACATTGTTATTATATTTACATGTCCTATTGATACGAATTTGTGGGAGGTTCTTGAGTTAATAATAATAATATTTTATATTTATTTTTTTGTGTCATAAAAATCATTATAAATTGTATTATGGGCTTTTACAAAACTTCAAAGTCTAAATAGACTGTGCCTCTATTTTTATTTTAGTCTTCTTTGTGTCATTGGTACTATTATAAAAGATTATTGCTAAGAATTTATTTCACTTTCATGCATTTTCTTTCAATCACTTAAATTTTGTGCACTTCTTTATTCATAGTCTATTTATTACTCTTCCAATCATGTATTAGGGTGAATTGTCATATACGGTGGTTCTGCGAATTTGAACGATAGACTGTGTAATAATGCTGATTATGTTATATTTTTCATTTCGCTTAGTAACAATAAAGCAAACAAGTAAAGCTTTAGTTTATTAAAAACATTTTCTAAAGTATTCGTGGCAGTGTACACGTTTTAAAACCACAACAAATGTATTGTAAAAATACATCTTTTAATCGGGGAAAAAGGTGATGATTTATTACTTTTGGGTCTAAAATGCAGCAAAATAAATTGGAGACTTTAATAAATTTGATTTTGTATAATAATAGAATATGTATATAAACATATAAATGTATAGTATTTTTGTTGTTATAATTGTCCGATTATTCATGTACAATTGAACATTTAGAATCTCGAGTTGGTATATTTTTAAACTCCAAGCCGTTTTAGCGTCTATTTTATTCTTTATCGCTATTAATAAAAAAGGCTGAATATCATAAAGTAGTTTGAGTTAGGAAATTACATTTTCGATTATAAGACCAGAGAGTTTAACGCGTTCTGCCAATTTCTTTAATTTTGTAAAGAACGATGCTGATAAACTAGGGCCTACTTTTAACCCCGTAGCTCCATAGCTTTGAGGTTATAGTTGGTAACTAATTTATGGTTTTAAAAGCTACGTTTCGAAAAATTCTTAAATCTGAGAAAACAGTTTAAATTAAAGATTAACTATGCATATTTAGGAATGAAAGCGTAACTATTTTTTTAACATATTGAAAAGTTAGTCAAATTGATATTGCTTGATCATTATTCGATCTTCTCAACTTGTTAACTAACCTTATAAAAAGATCGTACAAAAACTTGCTTATAATAGATTTGGTTGAGCAACTTGGTTTACCAGGTGATGTTAGGACTTAGAGTCCTCTCTACCCTAACCTGGTGTCCGGCCCTTCAGGGATCCATTCCTGCATTTGCTTGGCATGACAGCCCTCTCTACCCTAACCTGGTGCCCGGCCCTTCAGGGATCCATTCCTGCATTTGCTTGGCATGACAGCCCTCTCTACCCTAATCTGGTGTCCGGCCCTTCAGGGATCCATTCCTGCATTTGCTTGGCATGACAGCCCTCTCTACCCTAACCTGGTGTCCGGCCCTTCAGGGATCCATTCCTGCATTTGCTTGGCATGATAGCCCTCTCTACTCTAATCTGGTGTCCGGCCCTTCAGGGATCCATTCCTGCATTTGCTTGGCATGACAGCATTCTCTACCCTAACCTGGTGTCCGGCCCTTCAGGGATCCACTCCTGCATTTGCTTGGCATGATAGCCCTCTCTACTCTAATCTGGTGTCCGGCCCTTCAGGGATCCATTCCTGCATTTGCTTGGCATGCAGCCCTCCCTCAATCTGGAACCTCGCCAGCAATGTAAAGCCATAGAAAAATAAACCAGGTATACCTGGTTCCAATATACCAGGTTTCAATATACCTGGTTTCAATATACCAGGTTTCAAAATACCAGGTTTCAATATACCAGGTTTCAATATACCTGGTTTATTTTTCTATGGCGCAACTGTTTAGACTGTTAGTACATCAATCGGCTTAAATGATATGTTTTATATAGTTTAAGATTATATATTTTGCTCCAAAACCAAAATGTTGAAACATTAAAGCTTGGACTTGAAACATATATCAGACTAGGCCTTAAAATAAGTAATAGGCCTACACGTACAAAATGTGAAGTCAGTATTTGAAACGTGTCCTAAAATATAATTGATGAACGAAGTGAATCACTGTATTGATGAAGAAGTTTCAGTGGCCGTGTGTGTGTGTGTGTGTGTGTGTGTGTGTGTGTGTGTGTGTGTGTGTGTGTGTGTTATTGAAATACTAAATAACTGTAAAACATTTCTTAATGAAATTTTGAAGGAGTCATTTGGGATACCAAAGGGAAGTTTTAACACAGCATTTGTATTTTATTTTGGATTATTAATAATTATTAAAACTAATTTTAATAATTGATATTCAGTAGTTGAATTGGTTTTCGTAGTAAGCTATTGACTATGGTTGTCTTTAAAATGTCAGCTGGGATTTGTCTGTGTTTCACTTGAGGGATTTTTATCCCCTATATGGGATATTTTGACTGCTTGTGGGATAAAATGGGATTGTGGGATAAAGTGGGATTTTTTTGAAATCGGCATTACGCCTGCTAGTTTGCTTACAACTTACGACCAGAGCACCTTAGCAGTAGCACTTCTAGTGGATTTTCTCGCCGTACTGGCAGTTGCGGGGTTTCCCATTTTTAACCTCGCTGTCCGCACCTATTATGATTTTATAAACGTCACAGAACTGAATCATGTCAATTTCGCTGGCCGAGCCATGTTGGAATTAACAAGCAAACTATTTGCCATTATTTAGTACCTACTTCGTACTCTTTAATACTACCATTAAAAATATTAGTACCTCTCACGTAAATAAATTATTTAATTTAGTTAATTCACCGTATCATTTAACCTATGTCGCATTGCTCAAAATCCTTTGAGGTACTAAAATGTAAAATACCTATAGGTAATTAGTAGATCTAAATAAGCTCTATCTAACGGTATGAATATTGTACTAATACATTATTCAATAATCATATAATATTTAACATTAATTGTGTTGCAATGTTTAACAAATCAGTGGGAAAGTGTGGGATATGACGAGGGATACTATAAGGGAGAGTCTGGGATAAAGTGGGATTTTTTGTATCAGTGCGTGGCATATTTTTACCGTAGAGTGGAAACACTGCATATTTGTTTATAAATTACTCAAATGTAAACATAACCAAAACTATGGATTTGGTTATGTTTTGTTCCATCAATTTTTTTTAATTTCGAAATAGTTTAAAATGTGAGTGTTATGTAAATTAATAGTGTTTTGTCGTGTTTAAAACAATGCTTGTATCTATTTAGATTTATTATCAGTTTATTTTTTACTGGAAAACTTCGATGTAAAAGCTAAGTGTTTGGACTAGTGATGATAAATTAATACAATAGGTTTTGGAATTTTTGAATTACTGGGACAGTATAACTCTGTAACACGACTGACTGTGATTGATAATCAAGCGTGTTGTAGACCTATAGTAGTTTCTTTACATTGTGAACAAATTACTTGATGGCAGACTTACTAAACTATCATACGTGCAAACGATCTTTATTACATGTAATGTACCAAATAAGCCTCACTGTCACCTAATGACATGGGATTAAAGTTTT
Organism: Allygus modestus; assembly: GCA_963675035.1. Classification (NCBI taxonomy): domain Eukaryota; kingdom Metazoa; phylum Arthropoda; class Insecta; order Hemiptera; family Cicadellidae; genus Allygus; species Allygus modestus. Next base: position 52,855,599 of record OY776111.1, on the reverse strand, counting down.
GTAATCTACCGGTCAGTAAAATAGTCTGGTTACAGTTTATATTTGTTTGCATTTTCTGTGGTTAATATTGATTTTCATAAACAATCAAGATGTCCAAAACTCCGTAATCCCAACCGGCTACATTGTTCAACTAATTATGATGTAGAGAGATTGCCCTCCTGAAAAATTGCCATTAATGTAGATGTTGGATTTTGCTTTTAAATCTCTCGTGCTGCGATTTCAGTAGCTTGTGTATTTAAATTCAAACTAACATATATTAATGATGTAAACATTTTTAAATTTAAGGTATGAATTTTATAAGATACTGTTATATAAATAAATCATTGAATACCTTTTTTTACATTAAATGGGTTTAAAACAAGTATATTTCTGTATGTTTAACCCCCTGATTTTGGAGCTGGAAATTAATAGGTCTAATAATTATTGGCAATTTTTCTCTCAGGTTATATATTTAAAACTCGTCGAAAACCATCCGGTACCAAAAATATATTAGTCAGTGGCCGAGTCTTAAAAAAGCGTGAACAGGAGCTAGGACATGTGACCAAATAAACGCAATCAGTTTAATCTAATTTGCTAGGTACACAAAGTGGTTTTAAGAGGATAATTGCTCCACCTCACCCTCCAGGGTTAGATGGAAACGTATTCCGCATATTCTCTATTCATTGTTGCTAGATTAGGAAACCCCAGCATAGCTACTATAGGCACGTTTTCCATAAGCGGGACTTTTGTGCAGGTTACCAGAAGGTTAGGATATAGCAGGAAAGGAAAGGGTGGGATGGGACAGGCAGCCAAATTGGCCTTTCAGAGTACCAACTCCCGTGCCTTGTGACAGCTGTGATCAGGCTCAATGTGGACCCGCTCTGCCCTCCAACTGGCCAACTCAACGGATGGGGTATCCATGTACAACAGCCAGGGACCATACATTCTCAGGTTGGGGACCAACCCCTGAGTTTCCGCCCCGAGCCGCTGCAAGTGGAGGGACCAAAGGTGAAAGGGAAGTTTGTCATAATGGACATCCAAAAAACTTCATATGTAATGACAATTTCATTTGCTGTACCCAATGTCAGCATTCAAACTGGTATAGACCAGTTTTAAGGTTGTCCTGGGACGAATATTCTCTATTGGTCAATGCTAACACACCAATTTTTAATAACATTAATAAGTATACAAGAGATATATGTTTTTTATTTCTTATAAGAATAACATCGGGCAATATACTTAGTTTACTGCTGAATGGAAATTGAAATATTCTCCACAACCATTAGCCGAATAGCCTACTAACGAAATACTAATTTAACCGTGTGTGGATTGGAGTACTAATTTTTCATCTTTTAGAGCTTTTTATGGCAATGAGATAAAACTGTTGAAACCTGCTAAAAATATTTAAAGTTTATGGTACTAAGAAAGGTAAAAAAACTGAAGTTTGTGATCTCTTAAGCCCTGTAATTTCTGAACCCAAATTTTTCTAAAAAATCTGGTGGTATATTTTATTAGAAACCTAATATAAACCACAAAATAAAAAGTCCAAAGATTTCGAAAGCGGCTCCTCAAAACTGCTCCAGACCTATATACTACGTTGTTGGGTACCAAAATATTATGGATACCTCTTTGTTCTTCCCTCAGGGCTCTGCCTTTACTATCACTCCCAACTTTTAATTTTAACGTATGATTCGTTGGATTTATTTTGTTAAAGCAGCATCTCCTGAAAGATGACCCCACGTTTGATACGCCGCCCTACTCAATCATAGACCTCCACCGCACAGGAAAATTTTCTTTGTTATTATTTACACCTTTTTTAGTAATTTTAGAAAATTTTCAATTATACAAAAAATTGTTGTTATTTTCTTTTAACCCCGACCTTAGAGCTCCGCCTCGCTGGCTTTAAAAGTTGCCTTGTTAAATTTATGGAGGAAAGATGATCCTTGGGTAAGCGTTCGGGAGTTCGGGTCAGCGTTCGGGTTGAGTACTACTAGCTGGTCAGACAGACATTATTCTGACCTAATGTCACTGAATTTGTTTTATGTCAAAGATTCTCGTTCTTTTTCAAGATGAGCTCGTTAGCTACGCTCACTTGCCTATGTTTATATAGAGTTTGCTTCGGTATTGAAAATGAGTTGCTATTCAAATAGATTTATTATGTCTATAATAAACATATGTTTATATGCTTTTCAAGTATGTTTAGATATCATCCTTATAACAGCTGTTTGATGAAACTAAATAACTAACATACAATCCTGACTTTGTTTTATGTATTTAGATAATGAAAATCACTTAATAATATCTTGCCATGACAACGTTAATATACACTAGGCAGCAGTAGGGATAAATGGAGTGTTCTGGACCAGGAGGAGCCAGGAGGAGCGCCCCCCCCCCCCCCCCGAGGAGCCCCCCCCCCCCCTAATTAGTATGCAAATTTTTTTTTAATTACCCTAATTAATATGCAAATTTTTAATTACCCTAATTAATATGCAAATTTTTTTTAATTACCCTAATTAATATGCAAATTTTTTTTTAATCTCAGGAGGAGCCCCCCCCCCCCCCCCCCGGTACATCAATCAGGAGGAGCCCCCCCCCCCCCCCCCCGGTACATCAATCAGGAGGAGCCATCCCCCCCCCCCCTCCTAGGTCTCGTCTGTGACACTTTACCCCCCCCCCCCCCGACGACCCCCCCCCCCCCCCGAGGTCTCGTCTGTGACACTTTACCCCCCCCCCCCCCCCGAGGTCTCGTCTGTGACACTTTAAGGGGGGGGGGGGGGGGATATCGGTTACCATAGGTCGGATCTGAATTCTGATTGCAGATTCTTGTTCGTCTAGTCAAGCCGAGTCATTTGAGTACCCACATCGTACACTTTGGATGATGTTTACAAAAAAAAAGGGCCCGCACCGCACTTTTGACCTTTTTTTTCTTTGCATTTTTGGAATCTCCTTGTCAAGACGAGTCATTTGAGTACCCACATCGACCACTTTGGGCTAACCTGATGATGACCTTGAACCTGACCCTCTTTTTTTTTAATGCATTTTCGGAATCCCCTCTTCAAGCCGAGTATTTTGAGTACCCACATGACGTACTTTTGATAATTAATACAAGAGTTGAGCAGGGTAACGCTACAACCAACAGAGCTAGCCCATCAACGCCTGCGGACAATAAAACTACCAGTGAATGCGAATTTTGATGAGAATATAATTGCAATTCTTTGGGTTAGATTACTTGAAGGGGGGTGTATCGATACATCCCCCTTCAAGTACTCTACACCAAGGCAGCTGTTCACACAACCGACCGACGCGGTCGGTCCTGTCTGGGATGCAGCTGCTGTAACTGGGTCCCCAGCAGGAGGAGCGCGCGACCCCAGCAGGAGCTGCGCCCGACCCCAGCAGGAGCTGCGCCCGACCCCAGCAGGAGGAGCAGGAGCTGCACCCTAACCCAGCAGGAGCTGCGTCCGACCCCAGCAGGAGGAGCAGGAGCTGCACCCAACCCAAGCAGGAGGAGCAGGAGCTGCGCCCGACCCCAGCAGGAGGAGCAGGAGCTGCGCCCGACCCCAGCAGGAGGAGCAGGAGCTGCGCCCGACCCCAGCAGGAGGAGCAGGAGCTGCACCCGACCCCAGCAGGAGCTGCGCCCTACCCCAGCAGGAGGAGCAGGAGCTGCACCCGACCCCAGCAGGAGGAGCAGGAGCTGCGCCCTACCCCAGCGGGTAATGCAGCAGCGGGCAATGGATCCACATGCCGTTGATTCCCCGTTGTTTGGAGTACAGAACGTCGTCAAGATCTTGGGTAGTTGAAAACATTTTTGGTTCATGAACGTACTTGAACCTTTTGACAATACGCCATAGCCTCTTCTTATGGAAATGCTTCAAGGTGCAATCATCGTCGTCTTTTCGGTTGTAGAATTCACCACCTTCAAAGTAATCATCTTCATCGTCAAACGGCCTCTTCTTATTATTGCTATTCATTGTCGTTTCCGCTGCAACACATACATCCTCCAACTCGACGACTGTGATGTCACAATCCCACCTGGGAATGCGGATGCTCTAATTGACTGATGGCGCCAGACCCTTGCAGGAACCCATAATTATAGACCACCCGCGTCGAATTCCGAGCAATAGAACAATAGAACAAAACATCAGCAAAGGGGGTTGTATCGATACACCCCCCTTCAAGTACTCTAATCTAAGGCAGGTGTTCACACAAAAAAAACCAACGCGTTGAGACCTGTCTGGGAATGCGGATGCTGTAATTGGATACCCGACAGGAGGGCGACCGACCCTTGCAGGAACCCATAATTATAGACCACCCGCGTCGAATTCCGAGCAATAAATCACCAGTTGTCAAACACCCACGGGCTCATTCTTGTTCTAGTCTCCAACAATTCCTGACGCATGGGGGAGCGAAAATCTCCCCCCTAACCCATTATGTGTTAGGGGGAGCGAAAATCTCCCCCTAGTAATTAAATCAACAGAACACCAGTTGTCAAACACCCACGGTCTCATTCTTGTTCGGGAGTTTGAAGTGTGTAGTTGTGTAATAGTGTTGCTGTGTGACGTTCTGTCAGAGTGATCACCCGACGTTTTGACCTAACCTATAAAATGAACCACTTAACCGCCTATGTGTTTAATGATCAGCCTTTGTCTGTACTGTTTGACAGCAGCGATAATCCATGGTTCAAAGCTAAGGATGTAGCTACAATATTGGGCTACGCTAACCCTAAAGAAGCAATCAGAGTACATGTTAGAGAAAAATATCGCAAAACAATTCCTGAAGTATGGGGGAGCGAAAATCTCCCCCTAACCTATAACGAGAAACATTCAATCTTTCTTAACGAGCCGGGATTATATTCGTTACTTATGAAATCTAAAATGCCCATTGCCGAGAAGTTTCAAGATTGGATCTTTGAAGAAGTTTTGCCATCCATTAGAAAAAATGGACAGCACAGACTTATAAACGAGAACCAACGGCTGCTACAATCACTTACAAAGTCGCTAACAAATAACCGAAAGCTAGATCAAACAAATTCCGAGTTTAAAACTACAAATGATATATTGTGTATGAAAAACCAATCCATGAATCAAACGCTGATCGAACAGACACCTAAAGTGGCAGTGTTGCCTGAAGATGTAAATCTGAAGCATATATTTTGTGTGATGATTAGGGAAACCCTTCTAAAGCAGTACGGAGTTTGTGAATACAAGTGCATTCGAACACAGAAGAGGAATTTCAAACAAGCCTTGAAAAAAGCAAAGGAAGAAGGATTTACAATGTGCTATTGTAGAGAAAATGTCCCCAACGGCATAAACATAGTGAATAAGGCTAAGGAAGTGATGAAGAGTTACGGCATGCACATTGACTGCAGATACAACAACATCCTAACCTCGCACAATTTCATTAATATAGTTGAACATATCTTTGACAATGCATAGGTCTGCGCTTGTGGACTCGTTCCAGAACCTTCGACGCTAGTCAGGTAGTAACAGTCGATACGTGCTCCAAAGATGACCAGTGCGGATGACGCAAGAAAAGTAATCACCATATCAATGGCCAAAATACGTTATAAACGTAACAACATCCGAGAAAGGCTCGCAATCAAGTTAGTGTTGGATAGAGCGAGAGATGTGTTTGAGAGAAAATATCATATGAAACAGCATACTTATGAAGAAAACAAAAATATTGAATATCATGTGAAAGAATATAACTATGAAGAAAACAAAACAGACTGTTAAATTTAACGAGGAGCTAAATACACAGTACACTTATGAGCCCTGTGAGGATGTACAACAATTAACGTGGACTCAAATCGCAATAGATGAAATGAGATTCCGCAGACCGTTGGAACTAATGTTGGGTGAAAAAATCAAACATCTAACCTATTGCAACAAGATGTGTCACAGCGAGTGCATACAGTTTACTTCAAGGGTGAGCAGACGCACCACCAGTCCGTAGTACGGTTGAAGTCACACGGTAAGGACGTGAACATGGACGCTTACGCTTCTGCGGACGACTATATCAAATCGTTTATTCAGGAGATTGAGGTTATGAACAATAATGCTAGTGATCAGACATTGACATCACCTCAGGCGTCATCTGTAAAACCGATCACTGCCTGCAAGAGACGAAGGAGGCCAACTCCCATCGAAGTGGAAACGAAGAAACCAGGATGGGTACCAAAACCAACAGATGATTGTCCCATAGCGTCATGGATGGAGGATGGGAATACTTTTGCTGTTCAAAACCCGGGAAACAAAGGACAAATGTTATTGAAAATGGAAATGTACGATGGTACAGATATGGTGTTCATGTGCGGTTTATTTTTGGACAAAGATGGTGAAATGCACCAAAGTGTTAAACAAGTAGTTGATAAAGTGGAAAACATGTGGATCGATAAATCAACAGGAGTACCGAAAATTACAGGCTTAACTCAAACTGTTACACAACGCAGTGCAGTTTCGCAACCAACGTCGAAGAAGCGAGCTGTGAGGAAGAAACAACGAGTGTCGCCAGCAGTCAATTAGAGCATCCGCATTCCCAGACAGGAGGGCGACGCGTCGGGTTTTTGTGTGTGTGTGTGTGTGTGTGAACACCTGCGCCCGGCCAACTACTACTAGAGATGTCGAGCAGAAGCACTTTCATGTCAGAGTTTCCGAGCGTGAACGGCACTGCAGCAACCGTGGACCTGAGAGCTATCCTCAACAACTGCAAGTCTGACTCCCGCTCCTGGTGTAGACCAGGATAGCCGATCTCCGAGAGGAATGCGGCTATCTCATCACTGCGATGGAGCGAGCCACCACACCCTTTGGCGAGACGATCATCGTGATCCTGGAGGGGCAGGTCGGGGACAACTTCTTTCTACGAGTCTACCTGCCTAGGCGCTTCAACGAGGTCCTGAGCAACACCGACATCGAGCGCTACAACGGCGGGTTTGGAGAACGCCATCGCTTGGTGAAGCGCAGCCCGAGGGGTGCCAATAGCAGATTCACACCTTTGGAGTTTATGTAAAGCAAAACTTGAAGATTATGTAAACAGCTTTGTAAATTAGTGTTCGTAGTCAATACTTATAGCCACGTTCAGAACATAACCACTGTGTTATTTATTTCACTTAACCCCAAAAATGTCCTTTAGTAGTAAGTTTAAGAGCGTGAGTATGGTAACTGTGAGGTGTTTAGCTCATCAGCGTCATCATCAGAATCATCGATATTTGTACATAGATGTAACCAACCGCGTAATGCTATACAATTGGTTAGAGCGCATCGTGTGTGAGCTGTCTTGTGATGGTGACATCGCACTGCGTTTGTTGATAGTAGACTGTTGATTGACGATAGTGATCCGCAACCAATATTGCTGATATCAATGACATTAGTAGCACAGTGATCCGTGATGAAATTGCATCGTACAAACTCTATTTTCTCAGTACCTTTGACATAGACAATCGGTCGTTTGACGATACATGCACGTAACTTTTCCTCTAGCTCATGATACCAGATATCACCTTGAGCCCATTCCAATCCGTGACAGTGTTTTGTGAGCCAATAGCGTTCACGTAGTTTCTCTTGTGATAGGAAATCTCGACTGAATGGTGATTTGGCGATATGATGCATTAGCAGTGTTCCACTGGCCAATTCCAAGTCACACACTTCCTTCAGAATATAATCGCTATTGCTGTCCTTGAAACATTGAAAATCCAAAATAATGGGAGATGCTACATTTTTACGAGGTACTCTGCGTAAACAATCCATCTTGTATGAGTGTTAGTTGTCGACTGATTATGATTTAACCGACAAAGTCCACATTTAGATCGCGATGTTGATTAATTTAGATGACGTTGGTAAATCCGCATATACCAAACAGTTGCCAATCTCTGTGAGTGCAGGCATGCATTATACCACATCGATATCGATAGTAGCAACAGTAGTACTAGTAGTAGTAGTGGTCATCGACACATCGATCACTCTTCTTTATTCTTCCGCAATGTGCATTATCTTGTACGTGACAACTGGTACTAACAGCGATCTTCATCGCCTATGTATTTAATAACCAGATAGGAGCTGCTCTGTATGACAGTAGTAACAACCCTAGGTTCATAGTTACAGAGGTTGCTCAAATCTTGAGCTGCGTTAATCATAAAAAAAGCACTTCTAGCACAAGTTAGTGAACAATACAAGTCAACAAACTTAGAAACGAGAAACTTCAGTCTTTGCAATCCTTTACAAAGCCACTAACAAATAACAGAAACTAGATCAAATTACCTCGGAGTTTAAAACTAGAAAATTATATGTATATATATATATATATATATATATATATATATATATTGTGTAAGGAGATCCAGACCATGATTCAAATTTTGTCTGAACAGACCTCTAAAGAAGCAGTGTTGCCTGAATAACTTGACTTCGAGCCTTTATCGTATGTTAGTTCGTTAACAAAATAACTTGTACATTAACACGACGATCACTTTTCTTGCTTAAGTCACGATGTGCATTATGGCGTACGGGACGATTGGTAATAACAGCGTTTAAAGTAAACTGTGCACATTCGTTGTGATACGTCTTGTCACAGCAGGTTAGATTTCACATTCTCACATTCAACATCAATTACAATTGTAGACGTAATCTCATTTCATCTGTTGTGATTTAAGTCCACGTTAACCGTTGTACATCCTCACGCGGCTCGTAAGTGTAATGAGTATTTAGTATGACAATAAACTTCTCGAATGTTAGTACGTTAAATCGTAGCTTGTTCATTGACGCATCGATCCCTATTCTTGTTTCAGTCTCAATATGCATTATGGCGTACGTGCCAGATGGTACTAACAACGCTTGAAATAAACTGCACACATGTGTTGCGATACATCCAAACACAACAAGTTAGATGCATCATTCTAACATTCAGCATCAATTGAAATGTTATGCGTGGTATCATTTCATCTGGTGTAATTTGAGGGAATAACTCGACTACGAACCTTTATCGTATGTTAGTTCATTAACAACGTAACTTGTACATTGACGCATCGATCACTTTTCATGCTTAAGTCACAATGTGCATTATGTTGTATGTGACGACTGGTAATAGCAATGCTTGAAGTAAACTGAGCACATGTGTTGCGATACGTCTTGTCACAGCAGGTTATATTGCTCATTTCCCCATTCAACATCAATTTCAATTGTATGCGTAATCTCATTTCATCGGTTGTAATTCAAGTCCGCGTTAACTGTTGTACATCCTCACGCGGTTCGTAAGTGTAACGAGTATTTAGTTTTACATTAAACTTCTCGTATGTCAATCCCAAGTATTCGGTGTTTCAAGAAGTTTGCCTTTCCCTCAAGAATTGTCACTAGCATTATAACATACGCGTTTAATAACCAGATCGCACTTGTAATATTTTTGTATAACGATAAAAATTCCAAGTAATCGAGGTTTGAAGAAGTTCGCACATTGATAAAAAAAAATCCAAGTAAACGATGTTTGAAGACGTTTGAGTTTTCACCATCACACAAGTTCCAATCTTGAGTAATGTCAACCCAAGAAAATGAAAGCTAACAGCATCACGTAGTTGTGTTAAGTTGCGATAGGTATAGTTAGGTTTATTAAGACTGTGTCCAGTTAGAAAGGGGAAACATGGAGAGACTTATCTCATCGTTAGGTTACGATATCCAGTGTAAAGTTAGGTCCCTGCATAGAAATAGGAAACGTAGGCAGTTGTATCTCATCCTTAGGTTATGTTATGCTCTGTTAAGTTAAGTTTGTGCTTATAGATAGGAAATATTGTCAGGAGTATCTCGTCGTTAGGTTAAGTCATGCTCTGTTAAGTTAGGTTTGTTGTTGATTATAAAAAAAAAATCTGTGCATTAATGTCGGCGCGCGCAATTTAAATGGGTATAATCATAATGCGCGCGCCGACATTAATGCACAGATTTTTTTTTTATAATCAACAACAAACCTAACTTAACAGAGCATGACTTAACCTAACGACGAGATACTCCTGACAATATTTCCTATCTATAAGCACAAACTTAACTTAACAGAGCATAACATAACCTAAGGATGAGATACAACTGCCTACGTTTCCTATTTCTATGCAGGGACCTAACTTTACACTGGATATCGTAACCTAACGATGAGATAAGTCTCTCCATGTTTCCCCTTTCTAACTGGACACAGTCTTAATAAACCTAACTATACCTATCGCAACTTAACACAACTACGTGATGCTGTTAGCTTTCATTTTCTTGGGTTGACATTACTCAAGATTGGAACTTGTGTGATGGTGAAAACTCAAACGTCTTCAAACATCGTTTACTTGGATTTTTTTTTATCAATGTGCGAACTTCTTCAAACCTCGATTACTTGGAATTTTTATCGATATACAAAAATATTACAAGTGCGATCTGGTTATTAAACGCGTATGTTATAATGCTAGTGACAATTCTTGAGGGAAAGGCAAACTTCTTGAAACACCGAATACTTGGGATTGACATACGAGAAGTTTAATGTAAAACTAAATACTCGTTACACTTACGAACCGCGTGAGGATGTACAACAGTTAACGCGGACTTGAATTACAACCGATGAAATGAGATTACGCATACAATTGAAATTGATGTTGAATGGGGAAATGAGCAATATAACCTGCTGTGACAAGACGTATCGCAACACATGTGCTCAGTTTACTTCAAGCATTGCTATTACCAGTCGTCACATACAACATAATGCACATTGTGACTTAAGCATGAAAAGTGATCGATGCGTCAATGTACAAGTTACGTTGTTAATGAACTAACATACGATAAAGGTTCGTAGTCGAGTTATTCCCTCAAATTACACCAGATGAAATGATACCACGCATAACATTTCAATTGATGCTGAATGTTAGAATGATGCATCTAACTTGTTGTGTTTGGATGTATCGCAACACATGTGTGCAGTTTATTTCAAGCGTTGTTAGTACCATCTGGCACGTACGCCATAATGCATATTGAGACTGAAACAAGAATAGGGATCGATGCGTCAATGAACAAGCTACGATTTAACGTACTAACATTCGAGAAGTTTATTGTCATACTAAATACTCATTACACTTACGAGCCGCGTGAGGATGTACAACGGTTAACGTGGACTTAAATCACAACAGATGAAATGAGATTACGTCTACAATTGTAATTGATGTTGAATGTGAGAATGTGAAATCTAACCTGCTGTGACAAGACGTATCACAACGAATGTGCACAGTTTACTTTAAACGCTGTTATTACCAATCGTCCCGTACGCCATAATGCACATCGTGACTTAAGCAAGAAAAGTGATCGTCGTGTTAATGTACAAGTTATTTTGTTAACGAACTAACATACGATAAAGGCTCGAAGTCAAGTTATTCAGGCAACACTGCTTCTTTAGAGGTCTGTTCAGACAAAATTTGAATCATGGTCTGGATCTCCTTACACAATATATATATATATATATATATATATATATATATATATACATATAATTTTCTAGTTTTAAACTCCGAGGTAATTTGATCTAGTTTCTGTTATTTGTTAGTGGCTTTGTAAAGGATTGCAAAGACTGAAGTTTCTCGTTTCTAAGTTTGTTGACTTGTATTGTTCACTAACTTGTGCTAGAAGTGCTTTTTTTATGATTAACGCAGCTCAAGATTTGAGCAACCTCTGTAACTATGAACCTAGGGTTGTTACTACTGTCATACAGAGCAGCTCCTATCTGGTTATTAAATACATAGGCGATGAAGATCGCTGTTAGTACCAGTTGTCACGTACAAGATAATGCACATTGCGGAAGAATAAAGAAGAGTGATCGATGTGTCGATGACCACTACTACTACTAGTACTACTGTTGCTACTATCGATATCGATGTGGTATAATGCATGCCTGCACTCACAGAGATTGGCAACTGTTTGGTATATGCGGATTTACCAACGTCATCTAAATTAATCAACATCGCGATCTAAATGTGGACTTTGTCGGTTAAATCATAATCAGTCGACAACTAACACTCATACAAGATGGATTGTTTACGCAGAGTACCTCGTAAAAATGTAGCATCTCCCATTATTTTGGATTTTCAATGTTTCAAGGACAGCAATAGCGATTATATTCTGAAGGAAGTGTGTGACTTGGAATTGGCCAGTGGAACACTGCTAATGCATCATATCGCCAAATCACCATTCAGTCGAGATTTCCTATCACAAGAGAAACTACGTGAACGCTATTGGCTCACAAAACACTGTCACGGATTGGAATGGGCTCAAGGTGATATCTGGTATCATGAGCTAGAGGAAAAGTTACGTGCATGTATCGTCAAACGACCGATTGTCTATGTCAAAGGTACTGAGAAAATAGAGTTTGTACGATGCAATTTCATCACGGATCACTGTGCTACTAATGTCATTGATATCAGCAATATTGGTTGCGGATCACTATCGTCAATCAACAGTCTACTATCAACAAACGCAGTGCGATGTCACCATCACAAGACAGCTCACACACGATGCGCTCTAACCAATTGTATAGCATTACGCGGTTGGTTACATCTATGTACAAATATCGATGATTCTGATGATGACGCTGATGAGCTAAACACCTCACAGTTACCATACTCACGCTCTTAAACTTACTACTAAAGGACATTTTTGGGGTTAAGTGAAATAAATAACACAGTGGTTATGTTCTGAACGTGGCTATAAGTATTGACTACGAACACTAATTTACAAAGCTGTTTACATAATCTTCAAGTTTTGCTTTACATAAACTCCAAAGGTGTGAATCTGCTATTGGCACCCCTCGGGCTGCGCTTCACCAAGCGATGGCGTTCTCCAAACCCGCCGTTGTAGCGCTCGATGTCGGTGTTGCTCAGGACCTCGTTGAAGCGCCTAGGCAGGTAGACTCGTAGAAAGAAGTTGTCCCCGACCTGCCCCTCCAGGATCACGATGATCGTCTCGCCAAAGGGTGTGGTGGCTCGCTCCATCGCAGTGATGAGATAGCCGCATTCCTCTCGGAGATCGGCTATCCTGGTCTACACCAGGAGCGGGAGTCAGACTTGCAGTTGTTGAGGATAGCTCTCAGGTCCACGGTTGCTGCAGTGCCGTTCACGCTCGGAAACTCTGACATGAAAGTGCTTCTGCTCGACATCTCTAGTAGTAGTTGGCCGGGCGCAGGTGTTCACACACACACACACACACACAAAAACCCGACGCGTCGCCCTCCTGTCTGGGAATGCGGATGCTCTAATTGACTGCTGGCGACACTCGTTGTTTCTTCCTCACAGCTCGCTTCTTCGACGTTGGTTGCGAAACTGCACTGCGTTGTGTAACAGTTTGAGTTAAGCCTGTAATTTTCGGTACTCCTGTTGATTTATCGATCCACATGTTTTCCACTTTATCAACTACTTGTTTAACACTTTGGTGCATTTCACCATCTTTGTCCAAAAATAAACCGCACATGAACACCATATCTGTACCATCGTACATTTCCATTTTCAATAACATTTGTCCTTTGTTTCCCGGGTTTTGAACAGCAAAAGTATTCCCATCCTCCATCCATGACGCTATGGGACAATCATCTGTTGGTTTTGGTACCCATCCTGGTTTCTTCGTTTCCACTTCGATGGGAGTTGGCCTCCTTCGTCTCTTGCAGGCAGTGATCGGTTTTACAGATGACGCCTGAGGTGATGTCAATGTCTGATCACTAGCATTATTGTTCATAACCTCAATCTCCTGAATAAACGATTTGATATAGTCGTCCGCAGAAGCGTAAGCGTCCATGTTCACGTCCTTACCGTGTGACTTCAACCGTACTACGGACTGGTGGTGCGTCTGCTCACCCTTGAAGTAAACTGTATGCACTCGCTGTGACACATCTTGTTGCAATAGGTTAGATGTTTGATTTTTTCACCCAACATTAGTTCCAACGGTCTGCGGAATCTCATTTCATCTATTGCGATTTGAGTCCACGTTAATTGTTGTACATCCTCACAGGGCTCATAAGTGTACTGTGTATTTAGCTCCTCGTTAAATTTAACAGTCTGTTTTGTTTTCTTCATAGTTATATTCTTTCACATGATATTCAATATTTTTGTTTTCTTCATAAGTATGCTGTTTCATATGATATTTTCTCTCAAACACATCTCTCGCTCTATCCAACACTAACTTGATTGCGAGCCTTTCTCGGATGTTGTTACGTTTATAACGTATTTTGGCCATTGATATGGTGATTACTTTTCTTGCGTCATCCGCACTGGTCATCTTTGGAGCACGTATCGACTGTTACTACCTGACTAGCGTCGAAGGTTCTGGAACGAGTCCACAAGCGCAGACCTATGCATTGTCAAAGATATGTTCAACTATATTAATGAAATTGTGCGAGGTTAGGATGTTGTTGTATCTGCAGTCAATGTGCATGCCGTAACTCTTCATCACTTCCTTAGCCTTATTCACTATGTTTATGCCGTTGGGGACATTTTCTCTACAATAGCACATTGTAAATCCTTCTTCCTTTGCTTTTTTCAAGGCTTGTTTGAAATTCCTCTTCTGTGTTCGAATGCACTTGTATTCACAAACTCCGTACTGCTTTAGAAGGGTTTCCCTAATCATCACACAAAATATATGCTTCAGATTTACATCTTCAGGCAACACTGCCACTTTAGGTGTCTGTTCGATCAGCGTTTGATTCATGGATTGGTTTTTCATACACAATATATCATTTGTAGTTTTAAACTCGGAATTTGTTTGATCTAGCTTTCGGTTATTTGTTAGCGACTTTGTAAGTGATTGTAGCAGCCGTTGGTTCTCGTTTATAAGTCTGTGCTGTCCATTTTTTCTAATGGATGGCAAAACTTCTTCAAAGATCCAATCTTGAAACTTCTCGGCAATGGGCATTTTAGATTTCATAAGTAACGAATATAATCCCGGCTCGTTAAGAAAGATTGAATGTTTCTCGTTATAGGTTAGGGGGAGATTTTCGCTCCCCCATACTTCAGGAATTGTTTTGCGATATTTTTCTCTAACATGTACTCTGATTGCTTCTTTAGGGTTAGCGTAGCCCAATATTGTAGCTACATCCTTAGCTTTGAACCATGGATTATCGCTGCTGTCAAACAGTACAGACAAAGGCTGATCATTAAACACATAGGCGGTTAAGTGGTTCATTTTATAGGTTAGGTCAAAACGTCGGGTGATCACTCTGACAGAACGTCACACAGCAACACTATTACACAACTACACACTTCAAACTCCCGAACAAGAATGAGACCGTGGGTGTTTGACAACTGGTGTTCTGTTGATTTAATTACTAGGGGGAGATTTTCGCTCCCCCTAACACATAATGGGTTAGGGGGGAGATTTTCGCTCCCCCATGCGTCAGGAATTGTTGGAGACTAGAACAAGAATGAGCCCGTGGGTGTTTGACAACTGGTGATTTATTGCTCGGAATTCGACGCGGGTGGTCTATAATTATGGGTTCCTGCAAGGGTCGGTCGCCCTCCTGTCGGGTATCCAATTACAGCATCCGCATTCCCAGACAGGTCTCAACGCGTTGGTTTTTTTTGTGTGAACACCTGCCTTAGATTAGAGTACTTGAAGGGGGGTGTATCGATACAACCCCCTTTGCTGATGTTTTGTTCTATTGTTCTATTGCTCGGAATTCGACGCGGGTGGTCTATAATTATGGGTTCCTGCAAGGGTCTGGCGCCATCAGTCAATTAGAGCATCCGCATTCCCAGGTGGGATTGTGACATCACAGTCGTCGAGTTGGAGGATGTATGTGTTGCAGCGGAAACGACAATGAATAGCAATAATAAGAAGAGGCCGTTTGACGATGAAGATGATTACTTTGAAGGTGGTGAATTCTACAACCGAAAAGACGACGATGATTGCACCTTGAAGCATTTCCATAAGAAGAGGCTATGGCGTATTGTCAAAAGGTTCAAGTACGTTCATGAACCAAAAATGTTTTCAACTACCCAAGATCTTGACGACGTTCTGTACTCCAAACAACGGGGAATCAACGGCATGTGGATCCATTGCCCGCTGCTGCATTACCCGCTGGGGTAGGGCGCAGCTCCTGCTCCTCCTGCTGGGGTCGGGTGCAGCTCCTGCTCCTCCTGCTGGGGTAGGGCGCAGCTCCTGCTGGGGTCGGGTGCAGCTCCTGCTCCTCCTGCTGGGGTCGGGCGCAGCTCCTGCTCCTCCTGCTGGGGTCGGGCGCAGCTCCTGCTCCTCCTGCTGGGGTCGGGCGCAGCTCCTGCTCCTCCTGCTTGGGTTGGGTGCAGCTCCTGCTCCTCCTGCTGGGGTCGGACGCAGCTCCTGCTGGGTTAGGGTGCAGCTCCTGCTCCTCCTGCTGGGGTCGGGCGCAGCTCCTGCTGGGGTCGGGCGCAGCTCCTGCTGGGGTCGCGCGCTCCTCCTGCTGGGGACCCAGTTACAGCAGCTGCATCCCAGACAGGACCGACCGCGTCGGTCGGTTGTGTGAACAGCTGCCTTGGTGTAGAGTACTTGAAGGGGGATGTATCGATACACCCCCCTTCAAGTAATCTAACCCAAAGAATTGCAATTATATTCTCATCAAAATTCGCATTCACTGGTAGTTTTATTGTCCGCAGGCGTTGATGGGCTAGCTCTGTTGGTTGTAGCGTTACCCTGCTCAACTCTTGTATTAATTATCAAAAGTACGTCATGTGGGTACTCAAAATACTCGGCTTGAAGAGGGGATTCCGAAAATGCATTAAAAAAAAAGAGGGTCAGGTTCAAGGTCATCATCAGGTTAGCCCAAAGTGGTCGATGTGGGTACTCAAATGACTCGTCTTGACAAGGAGATTCCAAAAATGCAAAGAAAAAAAAGGTCAAAAGTGCGGTGCGGGCCCTTTTTTTTTGTAAACATCATCCAAAGTGTACGATGTGGGTACTCAAATGACTCGGCTTGACTAGACGAACAAGAATCTGCAATCAGAATTCAGATCCGACCTATGGTAACCGATATCCCCCCCCCCCCCCCCTTAAAGTGTCACAGACGAGACCTCGGGGGGGGGGGGGGGGTAAAGTGTCACAGACGAGACCTCGGGGGGGGGGGGGTCGTCGGGGGGGGGGGGGGGGGGTAAAGTGTCACAGACGAGACCTAGGAGGGGGGGGGGGGGATGGCTCCTCCTGATTGATGTACCGGGGGGGGGGGGGGGCTCCTCCTGATTGATGTACCGGGGGGGGGGGGGGGGGGCTCCTCCTGAGATTAAAAAAAAATTTGCATATTAATTAGGGTAATTAAAAAAAATTTGCATATTAATTAGGGTAATTAAAAATTTGCATATTAATTAGGGTAATTAAAAAAAAATTTGCATACTAATTAGGGGGGGGGGGGGCTCCTCGGGGGGGGGGGGGGGGCGCTCCTCCTGGCTCCTCCTGGTCCAGAACACTCCATTTATCCCTACTGGCAGCAATACGGATTTTAGCAATTTGAAATGTAACCCATTGTGGTAGTAATTTTATTCTATTTGTAGTAGCCTAAACGGGAATTGATTGGTGCTGCACTCTAGTAGCAAAATATGTAACTAATGACCGCGGGCGTCTACGTTTCTATCCGCTAGGGGCGGATTAGAATACCAATTTTATACTCCAATTTACACGTTAATAAAATTACAAGTAAGGAACGAGACCTGCTCGTATGTCTACGCCAATGGGTTAAGTAACTGCACAACGCCATCTGTAGAGCCTGATATAAGCGTAGGTTATATTATATAAATCAATCAGGAAAGTTGGCCGGGCTGGTAAGGCCCGCACTTGCATTTAGGGTGTAGACCAGAGCCTGTACAGACCTAAATTCAGCCCTGGCCGTCTGTATGCAGAACTTCAAACATGCTAGAATCCAGAATCATTGTCCCTGTCTCGTGTACATTCTATGTGCCTAAGAGTAAAAATATGTTATAGTCAATCAATACAAATGCTGAATTATTTTGACTCAATCCTATCCTACACTGTAATATGAGTAAGGTTTGCATGCTCGCTTGCTTGGTTGATTGCTTGCAACTCTTATCTCAAAAACGGCTCCAACGATTTTCTTAAAAAATAACTAATGTGTCCTTCCAATTACTTGTGTTGTAAAACCTGATATCTGGGTTAAAAATAAGTTCTAGACATGTCCCATCCCCCCAAAAAATCAAATAATGTAAAAAGCCGCTATGGAAAATTGAAAAAATTACATTGGGCTTTTGGAGATTAAAATAAAAGCAAAAGAGTCATAACAGCTGTTCAAAATCTTTCAGCTAACTCTCAAAGTTATACTCATATAGTTTAAGTACTACCTGGGACTGAGCTTTGCTAGGGAAAAGTCAATCTTTTTTATGACTTGGAGTTGTTTTTCACCATGTACCCTACTAATGAGCATTTTTGAGGTCACAACAGTTGTTATTATAATGCACCTTTGAGTCATTCTGGATATGACCACTCTACATGTAATCTTCATTCAAAGGATTTATTATCTGATTTTATGGAACTCATGTTGTTTATGATTATTAACATGTGGTTTCCTGAGAGCAGAGATTAAAAGATTTGAGAGAAGATCACATACATAGAGTAGTAAAATAAATCAAAGGGATATTGAGCTATAAATAACAACTGGAGTGACCTTAAAAATGTAGAAAAGAGGCAAATGAGTTATACAAATCTGATTATCAGTAGGGGGAAGTGGTGAAATAAGCTCCAAGTCATCTAAACAAACTGACTGGCCTCCCCCCGAGCAAAGTTCGGCCCCCAGGTATCATATACTCTAATATGAGTAAGGTTTGCTTGTATGTTTGCTTGCTTGCGACACTAATCTCAAAAACGGCTCCAACGATTTCCTTCAAATGTTCAAAATAACTAATTTCTGGGATAAAAATAAGTTCTAGACAGGTCTCATACCCAGGAAAAATCAAATAATGTAAAAAAAAAATAAAATGAAAAGTTAAAAAAATTAACATTGGGCTTATGGAGTTTTAAATCAACACAAAAGAATTTTATCAGCTGTTCATAATCAACCAGGGAACTGTCAAAGTAATACTCATGTTTTTTATGATTATTAACATGTGGTTTCCTGAGAACAGAGATTACAAGATTTGAGTGAAGATTATATATATATATATATATATAGTAGTAAAATAAATGAAAAGGACATTGAGCTATAAATAGCAACTGGAGGAACCTTAAAAATGTAGAAAAGAGGCAAATGAGTTACACAAATCTGATTATCAGTAGGGGAAAGTGATGAAATATTACTCCAAGTCATCTAAACTGACTGATTGGCCCTCCCCCGAGCAAAGCTGGGCCCCCCAGGTACTGTCGTGTTAAAACGGATATGAGAAGGGTGTTACCACTCCAGTAGTCAGTAGTATTTTTTATTTACATTAGTCCTAAATTATCTGTTCTTGCCGTTGTGGAGTTAAAACGGATATGGAAATGGTGTTACCATTCCATTAATAAAATGTTTGGTTTATTAATTATCTGTTCTTGCTGTTGTGGAGTTAAAACGGATAACAGAAGAGTGTTACCAATCCAGTACCTGCCTACATATCTTTAAAAATTCAGTCTTCGTTCATCCTCTTAAGGGAAGAATGAGCGTACACCTAGTATAGTATCTAGTAAAAGCACATATAATGAAAGAAAATTACTAGATATCGGTGCCCTGGGTAGACTGGTTACTATGTTGTTTTCGACCCAAGAAACATATTGTTACAGTAAAAAAGTAACGACTACCATTTATATTTTATTAAATATTTTGTACAACAATATATAGCTGGAGATGGGCCAAAACTAAATCCCACTTCAGCAATACATACTGCAAGTTAAAAATACCCCCGTCGCAGCAACCTGGATACTCGGCGAATTTCCAATGAATATATAACATAACACAGTAAAACACTTAACAGGATTCATAAGTAATATATTCACAAACAAGCGATATTTAAAAAATTAATTATTCTCCATAAGAATAACATTGGGGATGAGTACGCAGGTTTGCTGCAAAAAGGCATACAAAATAATGGATTTTATGCAAATATCAAAAGAACTCATCTTAGTGAAGTCACAGTTTCATCCATATAAATTCATAAATAAGCGATATATAACATTTTAAGTATTTTCCATAAGAATAACATGGGGACCAAGTACCTAGGTTTGCTGCTACAGGAACCATTGGCGAAAATTTTTTTGTGCAAACAACAATAAACCACAACCAGATCAAGCCATATACCAAATTTAGCCAGTTTATGTTCATAAATAAGCGATATACAATTTTTCTTTTTCTCCATAAGAATAACATTAGACAACGTACTGTGTTTAGCACTTTCAATATCTCGGTAACCAATTGACGTAGAGCAATGATCAAAATACCAAATTGTTTGTTTTTTAAGCTGAATTCAATGGTATGAATTAAAGTTTGATTTAACTTAAAATTACATGTAAAACACCAAAAAAAACACATTTTTGGGGTACAAAACCCCCCCAAAAAAACCCTTCGGATGGTGAGATTCATATGGTTTACGAACTCGTTCAAATAAATGGTACTTTACACATTTGTACCAAATTTCATTAAGATCGGACCTTTTTTAGGAGAGTTATCGTGCTTACGGACATATATATATACATTTGAACGAATGGTGTTTTTGGCATCTGGGGACCTCAAAATGAAAAGTTATCATGGTCTCGGGCTAAAGTCTTACCATGAGACCTACGGTAATAGCTTCTTCCCTACAGGGGAAATTCGCTAAAACCAAAAGATTTACATTTATACATTTGATAACTTTGCGGTTAAGGATTGAACGATTTTGAAAAATCCAATAAATCAAAATTGTCATTAAATTACTTCCTAAAAGTGATAGATATATAGGCGCAATTAAATTTAGGGGAGTGACGGAAATAAGGTAAACCAGTGAAAAGCGGTTTAAGCTCAGCTAAGTGCTAGACTATCAGTACGATTTTTAAGACAGTATTATAAGTGCAGTATTTTAAAATTACAATAGATTAAATTTATGTTTTCAAATATTTTTTGTAATTTGAATGATTGTTTAATTTTGCTACCGTCTAGTACAGATATATAGTGAGAAATTGATGCCGTGAGATATGTTTAAGTAAATGTTAGTTTGTTTATAAAGTTATTTATTTGTCTACAGAAATAATATTAATATTAGGTATTTCAAGTTTAGTTATGTGATGGTAAATTAATCTTAGGAATTTTTACTATTGCATGAAGGATGACGAAAAGCACTAACGTAATACTTTAGTATTGAATAACCATTGACGTGATCAATTGCTTCTGTGCTTAAAGATTAATAACGAGTATCATTGAGTACTGAGTTAAAGTTCCCGAATACTATATATAAATGTAGCGCCCAAGCGAAAATCTCTCTACAGACGCTATGGAGTTGGTCTATAAGTGAAGTCGACAAGGAGAGAGGATGCAAAGGTGAAGTCGTTCGCACGTGGTGAGGAGCCGACTACTGATAGTGAATTCTTCAAACGTGATATCAGAATTGTTGATTGTAGCTGTAAATTACCCGAGATAGCGCCGAGAGGTACAACGAACCTGGGGAAGAAAACTAGAAAATGACCCGAATGCTCCTTGCGTTGTACAACGAACTTGGGGAAGAAAACTAGAAAATGACCCGAATGCTCCTTGCGTTGTACAACGAACTTGGGGAAGAAAACAAGAAAATGTCCGGAATGCTCAGTAGTGTGGTTTTGAGACTTCTAGCCCATTTGATTGACAGCTTCCGGTCACGTGACTTTTGGTGACGTAGCTGTGACGTATTTGTGACGTGTTTGGTGAAGTATTTGTGACGTCACGATGAGGTAGATCAGTTCAAGGTCTTCCTGAGGATTTTTTAGAAAAGCTATCTTGCACAAGTTTGATTCGATAGTAGTGATTCGATAAATATATCGAATGAAACCCGTGCAAGATAGCGGTTTTTCTCCTTTTCTTTATTTACAACAATATACATAAAATAAAACAATATAAATAAAATAAATAATATACATAATAAAACAATTTATTTTATACATAAAATAAATCTTGCAATTTTCTATTGCAAGATAGTAAATTAAATTCTAATTTATCTTTATTTACAATAGTGTACACATAGTCAATGAATGTCGGATAACCACCGATTCTGTGGTGCCCGTTGCTTCTGTAGATCTGTAGGTTTCATGTTCTCCATAATAATACTTCATTCTCGGCGCGGGTGGAAGTGATGATGGTTGTTTGTCTCTAACTCCGTAGAGCTGCTTACATTGTACGAGGCGAGAGGTTCATATTCTCCAAAACTATATCTCTTTCTCGGTGTAGGTTGAAGTGTAGTTGTGGATCCTCCCCAGGGTTCTTGAGTTAAAGAGTTTGTTACAGAAATGTCCAAATGTTACTTTGTACCTGTTTACAATCAAAACTTTCAAGTGATCGGAAAGAAGTCGCAAATCATGAACTGTAGAAAGATTAACAGTATTGTAGTGGACACATTTGATTTTGAGAGCCATGTTACCTCGTGTACGGTTACTCGTGGAGTGTGCTTCTTACCTCCTCGTCTTCCTTTTATACACACCCCCATCCACTTTTCTCACATCTGCGTTATGAATATTTCCATCATGAAATTTATAGGAGTTCTGTATAAAATGCAATTGCTATACATCAGTCCACAAACACTTCATGTACAACAGTGTTTACAAGATAAAATCACCTTGCATTGAGATCACATTTTATCACCGGCAAAATCAAACTTCATTCCTGAGGTGTGTGAGCCTTGTGTACTAGCCTCAAGGAATATATCAAGGTAAGATGAAAATAATATTGCCTCTTTAGGAATAAATCTGTGTTTATTTATAAAAATAAAGTTATACGTTATAATAAAATGTCAGTAAACTTAATTTGTATTATATATAAAATGACACAAAGTAAATATAAACAAAAATACTAGTTTTAATCACAATATTAAATTCAGCGTTGTAAAGTCCTGTGTTTACGTCTACAAACTACAACTATTCATAGTTATTATCAACAAATATAAAATGACACGTTATAAGAGAATAAAGTCTCTAATGTTGGTAGGCTTAGTTGAAACTAATAACAAAGTAAATCAATTATATACGAACAAAATTGTACCTTTTAATGATTCTATAACATATAGCGCAGTTAAGTCCACTACCCATCGTGTTTGTAGCCAAGAGCGGTAAAAACTTGTGAAAATGTAGTGGGCACGGATGTCACGGGTGTTGCAGTGGTCGATATAATTACGTTGTGAGACATATCTTCTTCAGTTTCCGGAGATCTCAAGAAAACGTCACTCGAGCTGTTTGAAGGATGGCACATAGTAGACACAGACAAAAGGTGGTCTGGTGCAGTAGATGCACCGTATAAATCATTGAAACGGCACTTTGTTTGGGCATCATTTATTTCCATTTGGGCAGTAAGTGCCTGAGCAGGAGACAAACATTTTAACTGTGCTGCCACGGACCTCCCGTAAACGTCCCACTCACTGTCTTTGCCAGGGTCGCTGCGTGAAACTGATTCACTTAAATTCTTAAGTTCACGAGCAGTAGAAGCAATCTGCTGTATTTTTGACCGTGGTTTAAATTTCTTTTTTGGATGGTAGTCCGGTGTTGTTTGATGATGAGAACCGGAGGGCGAGTTACTCATTTCCTGAGATTGTTCTGGTATTGGTGTGGAGTCTCCTGGATCATCCACCTATTCATTCGATTCTTCTATGTTACCGTCCGCAGAAGTTGGTTCTGCCGGATCGTCATCATCAGCAGTTATTGTAGATGTACTGCAGGCACCAGGCAACTGGAAAGCACACAATATTGCTAGTTATTTGTTAATATAATAATTTACATACAACATAAAATACAAGTATTAATAAGTACATTAATACGTAACTTGTTTATATATGTATATATTTACGTACACAAGTTGCGTATTTTGTACTAATCGATATTTGTATTTTGTGTTGTATGAAAATTATTATATTAACACATATATATATATATAGGAAATTTTTTGTAAAAAAATAGGTCCCGGAACGCTTTGTGAATCATAACAAGGGGTTTTCCAGTGTTACTTTAATGTGGGAGGGTAGGGGTTTAATGCAACAGAGGTTTTAGTGTGGTCCAACAATTTATTTATACTTTTGTTTATAGGTTCCTGAGACCGTTGGTGACTGAAAAAAAGTTGAGCAGGGATTTCTAGATCGATGGAACTTTCCGGGGTGCTACGGAGCAATTGATGGCAAACATGTGCATATAAGAGCGCCGGGAAATTGCGAAAGCACATTTTTAACTATAAGAAAGATAACAGCATTATCCTTTTTGCACTATTTGACCACGACTATCGTTTCACTTCCACTGACGTTGGAAGAAACGGTACCATCTCAGACAGCACAGTTTTTCAAAGATCTTATCTATTCAAAGCACTTGAAGGTGGGTTGCTGCCTACAGATGGAGTTGTCGTGGAAGGCGATGCGTTTGCGTTGAAAGAATACCTCATGAAACCGTATAGAGGACAATTGTTGGATTTCGAAAAGAAAACATTTAATTACAGGCTATTAAGGGCAAGGCGCATAGTGGAAAATCCATTCGGAATATTAGTCAGTAGATTTAGAATATTTGAGAAACCCATACCTCTTTTACCTGAAACAATCGACAAGGTGATTTGTGCTGCTTGTGCCCTTCATAATTTTCTGCGGAGCAAATCGACTGCAACGTGCATGCCTAGGGAATCAGTAGACTATGAGGATTTTGACTTAGGCACCATCATTGAAGGCAGCTGGAGGAAAGAAACCAACGGGTTGCAAAGTGTAGCAGGAGTCAGGCCACATCAACAAAGCAATAAACCAAGGATAAAAGGGATGCTTACAAAACCGACTTTGCCAACGAAGGAGCTGTAGAATGGCAAGCTAAAATTATGCACTAGTTGTTATAGGAAGAAGCCAAAGAAGTATATAATTTAAGTGCTACATTTTTATACCCTTGTTTAAACTTATTTCTATGTTTTGTTTATTTGTATTTTACCCTGTCTATGTTGTTCCAAAAACATTGGCATTGTATTGTGTGTGTAATAAATAATAAAAATAGCATAACAATTGTATTGTGTATCTACTTACCAAAGTGCTTTTGGTGTGCCTTGTCAGGGTTCCTTTCACCATCACTTCGTTCATTACGTTAAACCACTTGAGGGTCGGCACATACACATCCGCTGATCCACATCCAGACTTGGCACTTTTTTTCTGTTTACCCATCTCAATGTTAAACATACCGCGGAAAGACTTGATTTTTGCTTTAACCTCAGCTACACCGAATCCTTGGACGTTTAAGTTTTCGGCAATTGCAGCGAGTGTTTTTATCCTTGTACAAGTCGTCTCGCTGGTCCCACAGACACCTGTGTTCTTTGTAAAGTTCAAAGAATTTTAAATTCATTTCGTCACTACACTGTGGTGCCATTTTTGCTAACGAATACCCGAACGTAAACAATACAACACACCTGTATGCTTTGACAGGCACAAGGGAACTAGGGAACTGGCAAAAAACAAGACAGCGCTACTGTCCTACACCGTTCACACGGCGCCATTAGTCTCGACAACTACATTTTAGAGTGGTGGGGGGCCTCGCTGGGCGCAGCTCGTTGTCCTCAGTTACTCCCGGAGACAACTGAATTTCAGGGCAATTGTGAGGGCAGTTGGCAAGGCAATTGGCCTGAAGTGTTTACACGAAGCCAATAATTTCATGCCAGTCAGTTGTCTTCTGACAATTGTCTCACCTACTGGCATCGTGTAAACCCGAGGGGGGAGGGGGCAAAAATACCCAAGATGAAACTTCCTCGGGGGGGGGGCAAAAGTGCTCCAGATGAAACTTGCTCGGGGGGGGGAGGTCTTGTACAAACCGGTTCTAAACCAGTCTCAACGTTCTACCCATATGCGGGCGGAGCAAGGTTTCCGACTCGCCTCGGTCAAACTGGTTCTGAACCAGTCCCATCTTTCTAACCATATATGGATGGGGCAAGGTTTCACCATGCGACTCGCTTTATTCCGCCTGCCAACTCATTCCAACTTTGGTCTGCGAACTGTTACGACGCGCTACACAACAACATCTTCTCCACTGACCCCAGAGAAACTGTGACGTTTGAAGGAGTCTTTGAAGAAGTCTTCAAAAAAAGGAGTGGGTTTAAAAAACTACTTCTTTGAAATCCACCATTTCAAGAAACTTCCGGAACCATCCACTATATTTCCAACAACGACCTTCAACTTCAACTCAACCTCGACCTTCAACTTAAACTTCAACTCAACCTTGACCTTCTACTTCTGTTTCTGCTTCAACTCAACTTTCAACTAGACCTTCAACTCCACCTCTCACCGTTGATGAAATTATGAAGGGGGCGAAGGTGATGACAAAGTGAACTGGTTACACCGCTCAACGTCACCACAACTAAGTTCCGGAAGTTAAAACTCATGACGGAATACAAACTCGTGGGTAACAACGGTGCCAACATCAGCCTGTTTGAACACCTCATCGAGGTGCACATACCGCGATCTCTTCCGCCACCTCCTGAGATCAGCTACGAGCAAGTTTCGTATTTCGTCCGGCTAGAGGGGCTGGTAAAGTGGGTTATTGAAAAGAAATAAAACCTTCACCATCCCTTTACCATCCTTTCATCATGTCATAAACGGTTATTTTCAGGACCACCTAAGCATTCCAAGTTAGGGGCCCTGTCTTTAAATAGGTAGGAGACTTTGTTAGTCTCTGGCTTGTGTAGTCACCGTAGGTGGTTACATTAATACCGGTTATGGAAGTGACCTTGAGGGTGGGGGGGCAAAAGTGCTCCAGACGAAAGTTCCTCGGAAGTGACCTTGACGGAGGAGGGGAGATAAAGTTTGTCCTAAGTATACCATGTGGGTACTCAAATTATGCAGCTCTGCAAGACGAACAAGAAGGTGCAATCAGAATTCAGATCCGACCAAGGTATAGCTGCAATAGCGAAAAAACAACTATTTCAAGGACAAGACGAACAAGAAGATGAAATCGAAATTTAAATCTAACCAACGTTATAGCAACCGTAGCGTAAAAACAATTGTTTTAAGGACAAGGTAACGTTGTGGTGGGGGTAGGTGTCTATCCTACACGCTAGCGGTACATAACTTTACTTCCTGCTCTTGACGAATGAACATCTACCTATAGAGTTTGCGTAAAGTGTAATCATGTCACAGTTTTACAGGAATATGAGGAAGGTGTCCTTCAGTAGTCTGCTTGCCACCACCTTCTACCTCTCCGACTATGAAGACAGAATATCTACGCTTTTAGTGGACTGTGAGCGGTTATGTCGTAGAATACTCAAGGCTGAAACACTCTCAGCCAGTTGTCTGATACACAAGGAGCATTGCATGAATACATGCACTAGTTTAAATCATAGTGACTGTAATATTTATCACATCGAGGGTATTTCAGACATCGAGTGTTGAGCCAAAATGATTGAAGTTTCCAGTTACGGAGCTACGGTCTTGACAGCACAAGAGCCAAACCCTTACTAAAACATGTACATTGGTTATTGCGCGATGTGATACCTTGGAGGAGGTATGGTGTGGTGGGGGGACTGGTGTGGTGAGGGAAGGGCAGGTACCTATCCTACATGCTTGTGTCACATCAGTATACCTCCGGCTGTAGCACACATGGACTCAAAAATCCAAGACACTTCTGTTTCTTCCACATCTTATTCTTATAATATTGAACAAGCTGACACTACTAGTTGAAAATACAACTGATCAAATACAAGTACATGAAGTTTCTACCACAACATCTTCTGATGTGGAAGCAATGATTTTATCCTTGATTTTTTTAACTATTGGTTATTTTATTCAACGAACATGGAAGGACGCATTAAAGGTGAAGAAACTTTGCTATCATATCTACTGTTTCACAAACCTGGAAAGTAACATTGGAAACACCGGATCTAGGTGTTGTGCACTATCTTTTAAGTTATACACAAGACCCGGCAAACACCAAGGACTCTGCGCATACGTCATTGGAGGAAACTTCTAAAACTACACACGCGGAAGATATTGTAAATGGGATGACGAGTTAGTAAAACTTAAAGGCACTATCTTGCACAGGTTCCATTCGATAGTTTTCATTCGATATATTTATCGAATCAAACTTGTGCAAGATAGTTTTTTAAACATCCTCAGGATGACCTTGAACTGACCTACCTCACCGTGACGTCACAAATACGTCATAGCTACGTCACAAAAAGTCACGTGACCGGAAGCTGTTAATCAAATGGGTTAGAAGTCTCAAAACCACACTACTATGCTCCTTGCGATGTAAAACGAACCTGGGTAAGAAAAGTATAAAATGTCGCGAATGCTCCTTTGCGTTGTACAACGAACCTGGGGAAGAAAACTAGAAAATGTCCCAAATGTTCCTTGCGTTGTACAACGAACTTGGAAAAAGAAAACTAGAAAATGTCCCGACGACTCCTTGCGTTGTATAACGAACCTAGGAAGTAAACTACAAAATTTCCCGAATACTTCTTACGTTGTACAACAAATCTGGAGAAGAAAACTAGAAAATATCCCGAATAATCATTACGTTGTACAACGAGCATGGGGAAGAAAACTAGGAAATGTACCGAGTGTCTCTTGCGTTTTACAACGAACCTAGGGAAGAAAACTAGAATATGTCCGGAATGCTCATTGAGTTGGATGTGGTCCGATTTATAGGTAGTAGTAGCCTATGTGGTATTGTCTTGGTCAGTTAATTAAGTTAATTGAGGAAAATGGGTACAGTTTTTTTTTGCTATAGTCTTATGGAAATACTTCCTCCAACGTGAAGTGAGAAATAAAAATTCCCCGTCTCAGCAAACCTGCGTACTCAGCAAATTTCCAACGCATATATATGGGTATCATTACTACCTAGAGCCACTCACCAAGTTTTACAAAAATACATTCATTAATAAGTGATATATAGCATTTTATTTATTCTCCACAAGAATAACATTATAATTGAGCAGCTTTGCTGCAACAAGGAAGATAAGAAATGTATTTTTTTGCAATTATCAATATAACTCAACCAGGTGAAGCTACATACCAAGTTTTATTAATTTTGGTTCATAACTAAGGGAGATAAAAAACTTTACTTATTATCCATATGAATAACTTGGGGCGCGAGTATGCAGGTTTGCTGCTACTGGGGAAAATCAAGAAAAACCTTTTTTTGTGCTAATATCAATATACCACAACTAGCTGAAGCCACATACCAAGTTTCATCAATATACATACATAAATAATCGAAATATAACATTTTATTTATTCTCCATAAGGATAACATTGGACAACGTACTGTGTTTAGCACTTGCAGTGTGAATATCACTGCAACGGTTGGACGTAAAACAACAATTAAAACGCCGAAATGATTGTTTTGTAGAGCTAAACTGATTGGTGAAAATAAATGTGGAGTTTTTAGTGAAATTATCTGAGGAAAATCTAAAAACCGTATTCCTATAAGATTAACATGAGAAATTTTATGGACATGTTTTTTTTATTTTTCCCCACAACCACTAAACCTAGCTTAATGATTAAAAATACTAAATTGTTTGTTTTTAAGCTCTATAAAATGGCTATAACCAAAATCTAGTGTTTTTAAAATTTTAGGGTGAAAAGTTCAAAAAACCGATTTTTGGACAATTTGAAACCCCCATAAAACCCCCTTCCCATAAACCGATCGATCTGGTTTTCGATCTTAAATTCATAAATGTTACTCTCCATATTTGTGCCAAATTTCATCAAAATCGGGCGCTTCTTTCAAAAGTTATCGCGGTAACGGACATATATATATACACCAAGTTTATATATATCGGACTTAAGACCGAGACCATGATTTTGAGGTCCTCAGATGCCAAAAAAACCATTCGTTCAAATTGATATATATATATATATATATATATATATATATATCATATATATAAATTTGAACGAATAGTGTTTTTGGCATCTGAGGACCTCAAAACAAAAAGCTGTCATGGTCTCGGGCTTAAGTCTTACCATGCCACCTACGGTAATAGCTTCTTCCCTATAGGGGAAATTCGCTAAAAACAAGTTAAGATTATTAGTATGACGTATAAATACGGTCTTACAGATGCATCTTCCTCATTAAAATGCACAGTAGAGAAACTTCAACGTCAGCAGGAAATGAAAGGGCAATATTGCTTGGACTGACGCAACGAACGATTTATTATCGCTTGGGAACTATGATTATATTTTTAAAGCTAAGTCGAATACCCATTAAAAACCTACTTGAATAAATGATCTTTCTGAGGTAATCTGAGAAGAGTTATTCGATAACTTCTTGCTGCATGCATACCATACTATACTGTAATTCCAAATCAAAATGTATAAAATAGTTTATTATTTTATTGTTAATGTGTACCTTAATGAGGAGAACATAATAACCAGCTATTATAACCATATAATTGAAGCTAAATTACTGTTTGAAAATTACCAATACATTTTCGTGCGTTAATACCTCGATCGTAATACCACATTTGGTTACATTTGTACTTTGGTTTACATTATTATAGTTTTTACATTTTATGATATTCGTGTTTTCATTTACAATTGGTTACATTTGCATAATAGGTTTACACTTGGTTACATTTGTATTTTGATACTAGGCTATAGGTCTGGTTGTTTTTGCTGGTCCGGGGAAACAATTTATCATTTGCCTTAGCCACTTAGCTAATTCGCCTTTCTGTAATTTAATCTCACAATCTATTGTTCTTGATTTTATTTTAAATGCTGAATTAAACAAGCAGAACTAATCACCTAATCAGAAAAGATTTGTGCATCCAATTATTTGCAGTAGGTCTTTAAAGGCCTATGAGGTGATTTAGAATAATATATAGGCTCAGAATAGAATAATATCTACGTTATGTAGAATATAAGTCACCAGATCTTCTATTATAACAACTTTAAATTTTGTTCCAGAAATAAACGATTTAATTCCATAATTTTAAAATTGTATCTTTCACATTATTTTTAAACAAGTTATATGTATAAACTGGTTCAGATTTCTACCTTGCGCAAAAAAACCTTAAAATTTTGTTAAGTTCAAAGGTTTTATAAATATTTAGGATATCATCAGTATACGGTAAGTTAAAACCTTAGGATTGGGTTAAAAATCTACACTGTACAACATTTTTTCTATTCCCTCTATGACAGGATGCAAGAAATCTTCTCGGAAGAAACTAACGACATTTGAACTATATCAGTTGTAGAAGCTTAAGGCAATTGATTCTCAAGAAGAGATATGATTGGTAGGAAGCACAGGCTGAATGGCATAGCCAGTAATCAAAAGGCGATACAATTGCAAACTCTTTTACAATTAAAGTAAAGTAGATTATACTAAACAGTAATACAAATTAAACAATTTGTTACAATGCAACTATTGAAATTGCACTCCGACCTTAAAGCGTTGCAATTACAGTACGAAACCAACTGACCAAGCACTTTGTTTGCAATTATTGAAATAAATTATTAAAATGTCCGGTGGTAAATTATGCTGAATGTAACAATGTTCCACCTGGCAAAAATAACGCTGAAGAATAAAAATGAAATAATTTACTAATGATTGTCAGAAACTATCCCTGAATAAAAATATGTTTGGGACAGCACAGCGCCATATAGGCCTACACCTGTATTGGGACAGCACAGCACCATATAGGCCTACACCTGTATTGGGACAGCACAGCGCCATATAGGCCTACACCTGTATTGGGACAGCACAGCGCCATATAGGCCTACACCTGTATTGGGACAGCACAGCACCATATAGGCCTACACCTGTATTGGGACAGCACAGCGCCATATAGGCCTACACCTGTTTTGGGACAGCACAGCGCCATATAGGCCTACACCTGTATTGGGACAGCACAGTGCCATATAGGCCTACACTTGTATTGGGACAGCACAGCGCCATATAGGCCTACACCTGTATTTTTGATAGTGTGAACTGTAGGGTTTCCATTTCCATCAAAATAAAAATGTTTAAACCTCTTACATATGAAACACACTCAACATGATGTTAATCTCCTAACATTAAAACGAATATGAAATGTTCTAGTAAGCTAAGTTTTTAAAGCAGTTACGTAGTATGGTTTGTATAATGGTTTCCAACAATTTTTATAAGAAATGTTTTATTTATATTTTTTATTTATTTGAAATATAACTAGTACGCTCATAATGATGTGTACTCATAATGTGTGTACGCTCATAATGTGTGTGTGATGTGTGTGTATTATGATGTGTACGCTCATAATTTTTCACGTAAGAGAATGAACGAAGATTGAATTTTTAAAGATTTATTTGAATAGGTATTTTACCATATGCATATCTAATTATAATTTTGCTATAGGTATTGTAAACTGACATAGAAATCCCACAAATATGCGAATGAACCAAGGGCGGTTCCAGAGAAGGGGCCATGGGGGCCATGGCCCCCCCCCCCGAGATTTTGGAAAATATATTTTTTTCTAACTGAAATTAAGTGGACTAATACAACTTTTATGAACTAGCGATCATTTCCTATGAAAACAAACCATCAAAACAGCATTTTGCAAGCAACAAAGTATTTAGCCAGCTCTCAATGCCAGAACTCAATCGTATAAGAACCACTAATGTATTTACAAAGATGATTGGAAACACTGGCAGTGTCTATTCCTCCATCTTGAAACTCACCTCTCTCTCTCGCCCGTCGCGACCCTTTCGTCACAGGAACACGGACTAGGCCTTTGCGCATGCACCAAAAATAAACTACTCTAGTTCCTTTGATTCTGTTCTATAAGTCAGATTACTGATTCGTGAATGATTTGAGCTCGAACTGGACCCATAATAATGCAACACCAACCAACACTCAACTCAATAGTACCATTCCCACGCATTTTGATAGAGGTGCGCCACATTTGCATACAAAAATTTAGGAAGTTATTAAACGAAAGTATAATTATTTTGTTCGTTTAGCCTCATTTTTTATTTTATAGAGAACTTTGATTGATGACTTATTTTAAATTTCTTTGGCAGTAAATAGGCCTATGTCTTCAAACATAATCTGTATGGCTATGCCATTTTAATAATAGTTATATTTTGATATTTTGTAATCTGTTTGATAAGCAAGAAATATTTATTAGTTGTCAAGCATTGCAACATGCACTGAACATTGTAAAATTAACTGCAGGTGAACGCTCATTCTTCACCTAAGAGGATGAACAAAGATTTGATTTACAAATAATATCCTACAATACATATTTTACTTGCAATATAATCCATGTAAAAGTGATTACAAATGTTAATACATTCATTACAATTACAATTTGTTATAACATGGTCAGAGTGGCATAAAAGTACCGATAACTCCAATGTTTGATCACAATTAAAATGTTGTCATTTTAACGGTAACAGAGTCATATTCTGTAAGCAATTTCAAAGGACTGCCAAAGAGAATAAGTAAAATTAATAAGTGCAAAACCGAAAAAAAAATTTAAATAATACAAAGAGATCTATACCGAATCCCTCTGAAATGGAAACAAAATTTCCTACGTTAAACTACTTAGAAAAACACTGGCAAAAATGAATTTTGTTATTTATGATGTAACTCATCGTTCGTGAAATAAACCTAATAATATATGCTCTCCTGATACTTGATAGACAACACCAAATTTATATAAAGGACCAGGACCAGAATTTACATTGTTAATGATGATACAACGGAGGGTCGTAAAAAGGGGGTTACAATAATTTCTTAAGTAAAGTTTTGCGAGGAATGTGATGGTTCGATCAGATTTTTAATCGGACATACAGTAAAGGAGTTATATTATTTTACCAATTTCAAAGGGCCACCATACGGAAACGATGTAAGAGGATAGGCCAGTTAACGAATTTGACCTCAAAATAAAAACAAAGAATTCGTGTGCCAAATTTATAACTGTAAAGCGTTCTTGAGTTATGCGACCAAAACACAAACAAATTGGAATGAAATTTGTTGTTGAGTATATGGACTCACTTCGTTCATCCAAATAATTTTAAGGCATAAACCACACAGCAATACCAGGTTTTACATTTTACATGACTATAAAACAAGGTTTCGGAACACTCGTACATCGACACAATACAACCTAACCCTCCTCCTCCCAGGAAATTTGTCACGTGACTGTTTAAATTGCTTTAACAGCTTGTCTTCTTTTCACAGATAGAGCAAATAAACTTGTTATTTTCAATCTTTATGCATCTCCGAACTTCAAACAACAATTTTTATTTACCACTTGTTTTGCACTGTACCACTCTTTCTTTGCCTTCTAAGGCAGCGATTAGTGAGTGAGTGAGTAGTTAGAACTTGAACTGAACAAGTCGTTATTTCACTTGTAGAACACAAACAAAAGAACTAGTGCGCATAGGCCTAGTCCTTGTTCCTGCATCGAAAGGGTCGCCTCCCGCCACTCGCCAGTCTGTACTCCACTCACAGTATAGGCGCGAAATGGTTGGTAAAATGGTTTTTAGGCTTAACCTTCTCAACATTAAAGAAGAGTTAAGACTTGGGTAAGGGCAAGAATGGGAGACACACGGCTCACGGGTCTTTGCTTGCTTCTCGTTCACAGAGCCCTTGAAGTGAACATAGATCAAATCATTTAGAGTTGCGAAAAAGGGTGTCAGACGACTTGACTTTGTTTTATAAAGACGTATAGACACAATTTGGCAGTTCTTACAGTTTAACAGTTATTTTATTGTAAGCTATATTAATAAAACTTGTTTCTTCAACAATATTTTTTCTTTCAAGAATCCAGTTTAAAATTAAGAACATTATAATACTACAACTTCTTAGTTTGATTGATTGCCTTACTGCTTAGGCCTCATGCAAACTTTATATTCGATTCATATAAATAATAATATGCTATATTTTTAAATAGTATATTATGATGTTTTATGTTTGCTTCATAAAATATAAAATAATTCCTGGGGTAGACCAATGGGCTTCTCCTTACTTTGGGTTCTGCTCTCAATAAAATTTGAATATCAATTACAGCAGTAATTACTGCATTTTCCAATGAGCTCATTAACACCATCCTTGCAGACTCTTAAGACCGAAAGTAACTTTAACCTTAGGCAATATGGCCCCTCCCGAAAATCAGTCCTGGAACCGCCCTTGGAATGAACAATTAATAATGATTAAAAAATGTACTTGTATTTCAAAAGTGCTTAAAGAAAATTGTTATTATTTGTATATTATAAAACTAAGGAGCTTTGCAAAGGTCATTACAAGTCATTACTTTGACACGTAAGAAAGAGATAATAATCAAATTGTATTCTAATACTTTTTAACATGCATGGCAAAATTACTCATTTTTCCCTTCAGATATTATCAATTATCACCACTATAGATGTATTTTGGGTGTATACTGGGAAGTTGGCCATTGTTCCAATTTAAATGCTAGACAATTCATTTAACGAGTTATTTGAATTTAGTGGCATCAGTTCATTGGATAACTAAAACTGTACTAGTATACAGTTGGAAATCACGCAAGTAATGTCAAGTTATATATAGGGCTGTAAAGAGGTGATAATCAAAGTCAACCTCGTTCAAAAACACAAACCTACAACAATAACTCGCTGTAAGATTTGTGCTTGGCGCACCGGGGACAAATGTAGAATAATTCTACCAGGCTGTAGAATACCTGTTCTGTTTCAAGTGGGGCATCTAGTCATAATGGCATTCATGAGACTGACGCCTGGATAGTGATTGATGCAACACACATGGAGTGACGTCGAGGTGTTGCAGAAGGAGCCTGGCAGGCGCTCTCGACAGTGGAATTGTACGTCAACTTGAATTCAGGAAATCCATCAAGAATATGAAGGGGCTCCAGTGGCTCCATCACCGGATTCTACGTGCCTCTCCCAAGATACCGATTTTAAAATCTCATCTCGAATTATCCGTTTTTGTTTTACTTATGTAGTGATCATCTTGCTCATCGTGCTAATCGTGATCATCTTGCTCATCTTGCTCATCTTGATTATCTTGCTCATCTTGCTCATATTGATCATCTTACTCATCTTGCTAATCTTGTAGTGCTGCAGGGTAAAAATATAACTAGAAATTTCAGTGAGCAGAATTTTCATACTACAAATGGTTAACACATAATATAACATAACAAAAATCGCAAATATCAAGTATTTTGACGTATTTTGAACGATAATTAATTAATGTTACTTAGAATTACCGTGTTTTTAAATTATTTCACACTGAAATTGCCAGGGCTTTAAAATAAACCACGAGTCAAGGATTTCGAATAATCCGTTGAGGAGGGTCGGGGATTGAAAGTTAACATTGTCCTAACGAGGAAACAGAAGATTGAAATGTTAAGTGACTGGAGCCCCCTCTTAATATTTTAGTGATAAACTACAAGAAACATTGGCTCAAGACCAAAATCGTGGCCAGTGATCATGGGGGCCCATAAATTGATCGACATGACACTTGTCCGGATGACAATTTGATCGACATTTCAAATATTAATAATTATCCATAAATAGGTGACTAAAACCAACTAATCGACATGAAACTTGCCCGTGTTAGAAATTATAACAATAATAATTATTAATAAAAATAGGGCTGAAACCAAGTTATCGACATACACTTGCTCGGATGACCATAGTATCGATATTTTAATAATTGGATGAGCTCACGAAGTGAGTGAAATCATTATACATTACTTTAGTATAAATAGTTTATATAGTTACGTAGTATTGGTCTAACCCCCCGCCCCCTCCACCCACCCCAACATAACGCAGCATAACGCTACACCATACCCCTCCCACTCTTAAGTCACGAAAATTTTCGCGTTTCCACCTGCTTCACCCATAAAACCAATGTTAACTTTCAAAGCCCGTTCTTCCTCAACGGATTATGGAACTCTGCTTACTGAAATCGCTAGATATATTTTTGATCTTTAAAATGAACCATGAATAATCAATTTCAGATAACCGTTGAGGAGGGACGGACTTTGAAAGTTAACATTGGTCTTATGGGAAAAGCAAGTAGACGCAGAGGACTGGAGCCTCCCCTTAAGTGCGTTACGTAATATGTGTATAGCCCCAAACTATTTATACATAAGTAATGTACAGGATTTCACACACTTCGTGCGCTCGTCCAATTATTGAAAATGCCAATAATATGGTCATCCGGGCAAGTGTCATGTCGATAACTTGGTTTCAACCCTCTTTTTACTAATAATTATATATTTTTTTAATTGTTGATAATATGGTCATATGGACAAGTTTTCATGTCGATAAGTTGGTTTCAGCCACCTTATTTTTAATTAAAAATTATTATTAATATTTTAAATGTCGATCAAATTGTCATCCGGACAAGTGTCTTTACGGTCAAATGGTAGCACTCTAGTGATCATTGGATTTGTCCGTACTTTTGAGTTATGCGGACAAATATAACGTAATATAAACTTAAGCTGAACGTTTGCAAAAGGTACTGTGTCTCGCCCGGCTTTATTCCAGAGGAGGTCTCTAGACAAGATGATAATGGAGGGAACAGCCTATTCATACAGAATGACAATTTATTTTTTTATTATAAAAACACAGTTACACATTATTTGATTCATATGTCATAAACTTACGTAATCACTAAAAAAACAGTAAAAACAAACAGCATAAATAAAACTGCTTTTCCTCTAAAGTAGAGGAGAAAGAACTAAGAATACGGGAGGTCAACAAAATTGAAATAATGGTCCCCTTCCCCCGTGGTGCGGAGAGTGTCCGCGGCGTAGCGCTAGTGTCGCCAGTGTCGGGCCCGGCCGCTGTGGTAGTCAACAGGTTGCCGTCGTGGTGTATAGGTGGCGCGCGCGTCTCGACAATAACCTCAACCGGCCCGGCGTGCTCGCAAACTGTGACAGTGTACATCAGTGGCTTTGTATTGTGTCTGTGACTCGGTTCGGTATAATGGCTTTGAACATCGCCAAATGGTTCTGAGTCTGAAGAGTTCGCCGCCCTCTCCTCCCAGGTCAGACTCCGTGTGGGACATACAGATGTTCAACATGGAAACCTTCTCTTACGATGTTTCGGCTAATGACCTCGGTGACTTGTGGGGCGACTCGGACTTTGGTGACCAGGTAAACAACTTTGTCTCTGTTTTCAATTTCAACTTTAGGAGGAAAGTTTCACGATTTTGTTCAGTTAAAAAAGTATACATAAGTTTCATTGCAGGCGCTGGGGCCGCATAATTTATCAACTTTATGAGACAGACACTTGTAGACTATTGTTTTGCTATAATGGTTTTTGATGGAAATTATATTTACGATTATTGCAGCTTGTAGGATAAGTGTTTCAATCAATTGAATAATTGTTTAACAGATTACGTTAGTTTTATATAGATATACAATAATTATAAGCTTATTATTATTATATAACAATATGTAACATCATTTTTAATTCGTAGTTAAAATCAATCAACAGCATAGTAATTGCTATGGTCTACGATAATTATTAGAATAATTTGATAAAAAAAAACGCAATTGATTTGAATATATTTTCCTTCCCCTTCCTTCGAAGTAATTTTATGAGTATATGTAAAGCAATTTTTTTTAAACATCCATTTAGTAAGTTAAAGGAATTAAAATCAAATAGTTTTTGTCAGCAGCATTGTTTTAGGGGTTCGTTTTTATTTGTTGTTTATAACTTATATTTTAATATTCGCAACGTAAAAGTGATGAAGAATCTGATTAAAGGTTTTTTTCTCCAAGATCTTATTCATGCATTGATAACATTCTACGGACTATTAAGATCATATTCCGAATCGAGAGACCCACCATATGGTATGAACTCGAGCCAGGAACTTTGACACCTGGATCTGAAGTACAGTAGATGAATCAGTTCTCTCTAAATACCATAGGATATTGGATAAATTTGTAATATATTCATATGCATAATTCCGTGTTTTTCCTAGTCATTATGGTTTTGTCTTATCATGAATGGATAGTCAATCAGAAAATAATAGTGTTGAAATGTGGCCATTCGAACACAATTATTTACTCTTGGCTATAATGAGCCATATATGTGTATTCCTTGTGGGCTCTGAGGTTAAAATGGGTAGAAAGAGAAAGAAGAGAGGTGGTGATAACTCGCGGGAAATGTGTTAGTGCTCCTACAGGAATTGGAGCAACTATATAACCAATACGATGTGAAACTGTTTCAAAAAACCAATTCACTTTTAAAATTCTTGTTACGAAACTGTGCAAAGTCGTCAGGTATCCCAAAAAAAAACAATATTTAGAAACGTATCAAAGTGTCATAAACTAATCTTCAATTACAGCTTGATATTACATCAGGGCCTATCTAGATTTGTTCCAATCCAAACAACCACCAATTCGTCTGACAAATGTTCGCCCGGTTGATGTTGATGAATTAGCTCGACCGTTGATTGCGATTCCCCATGATAATTTTACTGTGTATTAGTTTAACAATGCTGTTATCAACAAGTAATTTCCACAAATGCAGTCCTTTTGCCCTTGCCCGATAACCGTGCCGGTAACGGTATTGAGCTTATACATAACAAATGTGTCCTTTAACTTCCATTTTATAAGTACCTACTAAATGTTCATAGTTTCTCGGATATATCTGAGATTGTTGATTCGCTATTGTGTGACTGGTATTGCACGGACAGTTCCGCAAGCACCTGCCGCGCCGCTATTCTCAGATAAGGCAAGGCATTTGGCCTTCATCACCTAACGGTTCGTCCGGTCAAGGGCTTTCCATGTAAAGGCGAAAGGTTGATGCATTTGGCTAATTGTGTAGAAAGAAAATACTACTATAAGAGATATCGGTTGCAACTTATTTTCTAGGAGTGTTCTTATTGATTTAAAACTAATTTAGTTGGAAAAGAAAAGTATTTCTTATCAAATACCTTGTTGATTAGGTGACCAAAAATGAATTCGCCTATGATAAAATAAATTTAATATAGGACGAGACTCATTTAGAATTGATCACATAACACATATAAACAATAAACGTTTGTAAAGGCGAGTTATTAGGCTATTTTAAAGACATCATCTATTTTTATATTGATTAAATTAAAATCCAAGGGTACGATTTACACTCGATATTTTTCTATATCAATCTATTTCGTTAATACGCATTGTATTAATACTCTATGCGATAGCCTATAGTTTAGCGCCAGTAGCCTATACTTTTAACTAAAAATCATTTAAAATTTACTATTAACTGACAACTCCACTCCAAATATACGATTAGTAAAGCACAACTTTGTCAGCAAGGGTGTTTCGTAAGTCGAGCTCTAAAAACATAACCATTTGTTGCCTCAAAAAATTAAACAGATGGTTGATGACAGTTGGCGCTTAGGTAAATAACTCCGACATGTACATAACCGAGCAAAACATGCAGTGGTTTGGCTCCGATAGTCGTCAAATATTTTAGCATAACATATGAGTTTGATTTTATTAGGCCTATCTTCAAATTTAAAGTAAAATATTCTTTCTTAAATAATGTAGCCTATTCTCTTAGATCCACTTTTATCAGTCTCCATGTTTTCTACACAAACTTTATTAAATTAATAATTGTACCTAAATTATTCGTAATTTAAGGTGTCCAAAGACCAAACCATGCAGTGAAAATGATTCTAAAGTCACTTTTATATTTCCAGTATGTGGCCCATTAAATTATTGTGGCACCTCGTGCAAGTCGTGTCTGTCAAAACACGAAAATATCCTTGGAAGAAGAAAAGGATACATTAAAACACCTCAGGACTTGCACTTGAAGGAGTGGTATAAAATAATGTGTTGGCACTCCTTCCTCTGCTCTGATCTTGGTCTTGTATACAATATTTCTCTACGGACTGTTGTCAAATCTGCAGTTAAAATTCTATTAGTTTTAGCGCAAAGCCGTTTCAGATAAGATATTGAAAACGTGAGTAATGTCGGTAATGTTGTCGCTTGTGGGAAAAACCTCTCGTTCATCTGTTCATCGTTTGCATCTGTTACAGGCAAACGGTGTTAAATCTATTTCTGAGCTGTTGTAGCCTACTTGTAAAAATAAAATATATGAACAAGTTGGAATTGGCGCGAGTTTGTGCTCAAAGCGGAAGATATCCGTTATCTAATTGTTGACATATCTGTATTGATAAGGACCATTCTGTTGCGATAAGGGCTATTCTGACTACTACCCGTCTCCAGGCTGTTATTTGTGGTTTGATAAAACCGGTTATAAATTTAGAGTCGTCTCCAGAATGTGGTGACTTAAAAGTTCGTTTGGTAATTACAAGAGATGAATTCGAATTGGTGCCAGGAGCGATTCGAGTTCGAAAAGACATCTCGAGTCTCGAGATGGCGCGTTGAATTTGAAGTGTTCCGCCTAGGAGTGATATACCAATGACTACACTAACTACAATAGTTTAGGTAGTCATTGGATATACCTTATGTCTGAATAATTTACGCCAATTGGAAATCGGCAAAACGTTATTTCGTCAACATTTATGAAACTAGTCGAACTGTTAAACCTTTTAGCGAATTTCCCCTATAGGGAAGAAGCTATTACCGTAGGTCTCATAGTAAGACTTAAGCCAGAGACCATGACAGTTTTTTGTTTTGAGGTCCCCAGATTACAACAACACTGTTCGTTCAAATTTATATATATATATATATATATATATATGCATATATATATATATATATATATATATATATATATATATCTATATATCTATCTATCTATCTATCTCTATATATATATATATGTGTGTGTGTGTGTGTGTGTGTGTGTGTGTCCGTGAATGCGATAACTTGAGTAAAAAACGTCCGATTTCGATGAAATTTGGCTCAAATGTGTAAAATGACATTCATGACTTTAAGTTCGAAAACCAGAAAAATCGGACCATGGGAAGGGGGGTTTATGGGGGTTTTACTGAGTTTTCCAAAAAATCAGTTTTTTGCATTTTTCACCCTATACAATTTTAAAAAAAACGTAATTTTGGTTTTGACCATTTTATAGAGCTCAAAAAAACAAAGAATATAGTATTTTGAATTATTAACAACCTAGGTTAAGTGGTTGTGGAGAAAATACAAAAAACCTACTCATAAAATCTCCCATGTTAATCTTATGGGAAAAAGGTTTTTGGCTTTTCCTCACTTTATTTTAATGTAAACTTCACATTTGCTTTTACCAATCTATTCAGTTCCACAAAAAATCATTTTGGTGTTTAAATGGTGATTATACGCCCAACCGTTGCAGAGATATTCAAAGTGCTAAACACAGTACGTTGTCCAATGTTATCCTTATGGAGAATAAATAAAATTTGATATCTGGATTATTTATGAGTGTATGTTGATGAAACTTGGTATGTGGCTTCACGTAGTACTGTTATATTGATATTTGCACAAAAAATTGGTTTTTTGTTGATTATTCCCGAAGCATCAAACCTGTGTACTCAGCCCCCATGTTATTCTTATGGAGAATAAGTAAAATGTAATGACCCCATTAATTATGAACATAAATTAATAAAACTTGGTATGTAGCTTCACTTGGTTGAGTTATATTGATAATTGCATAAAAACCCATGTTTTGTTCCTTTTTGCAGCAAACCTGCTTACTCAGCCCCATGTTGGTCTTATGGAGAATAACTAAAATGTTATACAGCGCTTATTTATCGTGGGACACACGAGGGACATTTAACATTTAATTGATGAAACTTGGTATGTAGCTGTGCCTAGTTAAATTATATTTATATTTGCATAAAAACCAATTGTTTGTTTTCCTTGTTTCAGCAAACCTACGTACTCATTACCAATGTTATTATTATGGAGAATAATTAAAATTGCTTATATGTGAGTATATTTTTATGAAACTTGGTATGCGGCTTTATGTGGTATTAAGACAAATATTATGCATTGGAAATTCGCTGAATACGCAGGTTTGCTGCGACGGGGTATTTCTTAGTTGTCGAGTTGTGACCGGTTTTTGGCTCGGGTTTATCTATGATCGGTTATTCAGCTGGAAGGAAGGGACACTAGCGTTTTGATGTTTTAGTTTCGTCGTC
Source organism: Allygus modestus (assembly GCA_963675035.1). Classification (NCBI taxonomy): domain Eukaryota; kingdom Metazoa; phylum Arthropoda; class Insecta; order Hemiptera; family Cicadellidae; genus Allygus; species Allygus modestus. The sequence goes on along the minus strand of OY776111.1, from coordinate 52,812,520 downwards.
CCCACCAAATAGAGATGAAATTTTTGTATCTTGAACGCCCGCCGGTCGCTTTATTGTAGTCCTATACTCAATAACAAGTAACGATGTGCTGTTGTTACCGATAATCCTACTAATGAAGAAGATGGCGTCAGTGTTCGTTGTAAAGATTCCACGAAATAATTTTCAACGGAAAAGATATAGTTAGCTTGACAAACAGGGGAATCCGAATGGCAATAATTTACAGAGAATAATGAACTGGTTGTATGGTAGGCCTATGGCTCGGGCGGAATGGCCGAACCCGCCCGTGCGATCTATTATCAGCATTTCCTGTTATATCAGTTCGGCCTCCCACTCAAGAGTCAAGAGTGACCCACATGTGATTTGTCACCGGTCAGTGTATTGTAGCCCTCGGGTCAGCTAAGTGACGCGAGAGATGAGTAGCTTAGGGGTTTAATTAGACCTGGGGTAGTTATTTGATTTGTATTTGTCTTGATACAATATTGGTCGGATTGTTAATTAATCGAACCAGGCCTATAGGCTTTAGAGGCCTACAGCTTCAGATAATTTTCTAATAATTTCCTTTTTAATTTTATCTTCTTACCACTTGTATTCTCACTTATTATTCTATTACTAAATCCATTTAATATTGTTTTAATATATCTCGATGAGACTTGCGCAAGATTTTTTCTATTGCGGTGTAGGCAATCGGTGTAGGCTAAATTCTCAATTTGTAGACATCGCCTCAAATACCTCGTGGCAGAGGAATTCTCCAACCGTCTAACCACGGTACACACGAGGGACATTTAACCCGTTTATTTCAATCCAACCCGTCCACCCTGGCGATTGCAAGCTTCTACAGAGAAAGAATGCATAGGTTGGGCGTTGTTTTTTAACTGTAGGTAATAAAAATTACTTTATTTTCTAAAAATATTGACACTCCGCTTATTGTAAAATTTGTGTTAGAGCTGTAAAGTATATTGTATTAAATGCAAATCATAATACATTTACTCTAATAAATGTAAACATTTTAATTACGTTATCCATTTAATTTTGGATACATTAACAAACTAAACTTGGGCGTTGACAAAAATAAATAAATTTAAATCTTAACTTTGTGGTTAAACAATAAATAACTTCAAAGTGACCCGTTGTTGTGTGGGGTGGTCCCCCCAAGGCCTCCCCACTAACCTACATTTCCTTCTTGTTAGGTTTCTTTATTTAACGAGTCGTGATTGCCTTATTGTGAATTTAACAAGTCGGTCATCAAATCTGTTGGAAACATGGCTTATTTATACAACCGATTTAAACATGAAATAATTTATCGGTCTAATAAATGCCCCTATTGAAAAATATCAGATATTTAGTTTTCATCTAATTTTCTTTTAAAATGACAGTCAAAAGGTTTATTGTTTACAGTATAGTTTGAAAAATACGTACCTAAAAAAATTAATTGAAATAAAAAATGATAAACAATTAAATGACGCTGTTATTGAATTTGCTAATAGCAAGTATAAGAAAGTGGCGTGATAGTAGCTTAGTATTGCTGTTTTTCCAAAAAGGTTTTTCGTGACCTGGTTATCGCAGTGATACCGGGCGGGGTGAGAGGAGAGGGGGGGTCAAGCTGTCAAGTTCAAGGCTGAGGAGAGGGCCGGGGTCAGTGGCCACTTCGCTGCTTATCGCTAAACACAGTACGTTGTCCGTTCCGTGTAGGCCTACACCTTCTAATTGGTAATGCCGCAGTATTGTCAATGAGGGTTTTCGTGGAATTCCACCACCTAAAAATTACAAGAGCTTGAAGGCGGAAACTTTGTCAACGTGTGTTCGCCTTACAGTTCTCGTTTTATCGAGATAATAAAATTATTGAAATAAGGGAAACTTGCACAGAAAGTTCCCTGAGCCGGGTGAAATTCTAAAACAACAAGCAGTTTGTATTATTACGTTCAGAGTCTAGCAGATAGGCACATTTTTATAAAAATCTTTTCAAGAAGAGGTGGTTTCAGGAAGAATAGGATTCGTACTGGTGTTCCAAAAATGCTATTGATTAATACTCCCGTCGCAGCAAACCTGCGTACCCAGCGAATTTCCAACGCATAATATATGTCTTACTACCACATAAAGCCGCATAGCAAGTTTCATAAACATAAATTCACAAGTAAGCGATATATACAATTTTAATTATTCTCCATAAGAATAACATTGGGGATGAGTAACAACAAGGACCACAAAATATGGGTTTTCATGCAAATAGCATTATAAATCACCTAGGTGAAACCACATACCAAGTTTCATCAATATACATTCATAAATAAGCGATATATACTATTTTGATTTTTCTCCACAAGAATAACATGGGGGATGAGTACGCAGGGTTGCTGCAACAAGGAACACCAAACATGGGTTGTTATGCAAATATCAATATAACTCAACAAGGTGATCCACATACCAAGTGTCATTAAATTATGTTCATAATTAAGGGAGACATTACATTTTACTTATTCTCCATAAGAATAACACTGGACACTACTGTGTTTAGCACTTTCAATATCTCTGTAACCTTTTGACATAGAGAAATAATCAAAACACCAAATTGTGTGTTTTTTAAGTTGAATCTAATGTTGAAACCTAAAATTAGCCTTTTTAAAATATTACATGTAAAAACTTAAAACGATCATTTTTGTGGTAAAGACCCCCTCAAAATACCACTTCGGATGGGGAGATCTGTCTGGTTTTCGAACTTTTAAGTCATAAATGCTGTTTTACACGTTTGTCATCAAAATCGGACCATTTTTACGAGAGTTATCGCACCCATGGACGGACACACACACACACACACACACACACACACACACACACACACACACACACACACACACACACACACACACACACACACACACATATATATATATATAAAATACATATATATATATATACTTACAGTTTCGTACGAATGGTGTTTTTGGGGTTTGGGGAACCTCAAAACGAAAAGTTATCATGGTCCCAGGACTAGGTATTACGATGCCGACTACGGTAATACAGTAGCTTCTTCCCTATAGGGGAAATTCGCTAAAATAATTGTGATGATATTAAAAAGGTCAATATTAACATATAAATAATTCTGAATAGCCCTTAACTGTTTTGTTTCTGTCTTAAAGTTACGGAGTCTCATTAGCTTTCGGTTTTCTAAAACATACCCAGGAGATTTAGGTTTAGTAAATTAGCTGCTTCTGCTTTCTGGTCGCAGCCTAGACTACTTTCTAGTAAATGTTGCTTGTTGCCTGTGTCGGGAAATGAGATAACAGTCACGAATGTGCCACAATCTTAGCTAAACATTTAAAAAGATATGCACTTCCGCTAAGATAAACGCCTCTGTTTTTAGAGAGTGATGCAGAGTGGATTGTTATTGTTTGTTAGTACATTTAATAATGTTAATTAATTAATTAACGTATAAAGTAGATAAATCAAAGTCGCTACTTGATCAATATTGTTGATACCTAAACTAATAAGTAGATAAATCAAAGTCGCTACTTGATCAATATTGTTGATACCTACTCTAAGAAGTAGATAAATCAAAGTCGCTACTTGATCAATATTGTTGATACCTACTCTAAGAAGTAGATAAATCAAAGTCGCTACTTGATCAATATTGTTGATACCTACACTAATAGGTAGATAAATCAAAGTCGCTACTTGATCAATATTGTTGATACCTACACTAATAAGTAGATAAATCAAAGTCGCTACTTGATCAATATTGTTGATACCTACACTAATAAGTAGATAAATCAAAGTCGCTACTTGATCAATATTGTTGATACCTACACTAATAAGTAGATAAATCAAAGTCGCTACTTGATCAATATTGTTGATACCTAAACTAATAAGTAGATAAATCAAAGTCGCTACTTGATCAATATTGTTGATACCTACACTAATAAGTAGATAAATCAAAGTCGCTACTTGATCAATATTGTTGATACCTACTCTAAGAAGTAGATAAATCAAAGTCGCTACTTGATCAATATTGTTGATACCTACACTAATAGGTAGATAAATCAAAGTCGCTACTTGATCAATATTGTTGATACCTACACTAATAAGTAGATAAATCAAAGTCGCTACTTGATCAATATTGTTGATACCTACACTAATAGGTAGATAAATCAAAGTCGCTACTTGATCAATATTGTTGATACCTACACTAATAAGTAGATAAATCAAAGTCGCTACTTGATCAATATTGTTGATACCTACACTAATAAGTAGATAAATCAAAGTCGCTACTTGATCAATATTGTTGATACCTACTCTAAGAAGTAGATAAATCAAAGTCGCTACTTGATCAATATTGTTGATACCTACACTAATAGGTAGATAAATCAAAGTCGCTACTTGATCAATATTGTTGATACCTACACTAATAAGTAGATAAATCAAAGTCGCTACTTGATCAATATTGTTGATACCTACACTAATAAGTAGATAAATCAAAGTCGCTACTTGATCAATATTGTTGATACCTACACTAATAGGGCGAGCGAGAGCTTCTATAAAGAGGCTTCCAGTCGCCTAAATCATAGTATAATGGGGAGGGGGGTTGTCGTCTAGTGGGGAGATTGTCTAGACTTGTCTAGCGGGGGATAGTATAATGGGGAGGGGGTTGTCGTCTAGTGGGGAGATTGTCTAGACTTGTCTAGCGGGGGCTAAATTCACGAATTCCTTACGTTTTTATCTGTTTATCCCATAAAAGTAATGTTAACTTTACAGTTCGTCTTCAAATATTTGTATCGAATTCCCAGTGATGCTGACAAGAACGCCAGTGTCGGCCAAACTGGTACAGTTAGCGTTATCAGTGTGGGAGAGATAGCCTAGGTAAAGTGGTTCGCTCCACTTTCAATTAGGTTTAGTGAGTCAGTTAAGATACTGTGCCTTGGTAATCAATTAGACTCACTCGCACATAAACGCAGCTTTAGTTATTTTGTGTTTCCTTGACTGTTTTATGTGTTAGATAAAAATGTTTTAGCGATTGCAAACCCTACCGTGTCAGAAGTATACAGACCAGTGTTTCCACTCCGCAGTAGAAAATATCCCAAAGAGTTTGGAAACAAATCCCCTTTATCCCTCGAACTGTTATGAAATATCTCTCTAAAGATTTGAGTTTCTAAAAAAATGTGTTTACTTAAAAACATGCCTAGTTGGTTTATAAACTTTAAAGTCAAGTAACCAAGTCTTTATGAACTTTATAATCAAGTATAATTGTAAAATCTCATTGTATTCTGTTACACGTAAATAATTATATTATGATTCGAATTGGTTTCTAGTGTGTACCCTACATTTTGTTGAATTTTTAATAAATCATAATTTTACACTTAAGATTGATATAAAAAATAATTTAGGCTATACAAATAATAGAAATCCATATTTGTTGAAATCACTGATATCTTTAGTTAGGCCTAAAATGGGTGTAAATATCCACCCCACCCACCGTTCCACCATATGAAACCTGTTCCCAAGACAATAATTATATTGTTTATAAATGTTCCATCCAACATAGAAGGGTTTTGAAAGAATACAAAAACTTAATGGTGTATCACTGGCAAGTTTATTAAATATTTTATAAAATACAATTTTCACATTTTATGGGAGGGAATGTAAAATGAGGTTCGCCCAAAATATCCTACAATCTCATTTAATCCCACGGGACGTAAAAATATACCTAAAATGGGATGAAATTCCCTGGAAGAGGAAACAATGATACAGCCACAGTGCCGTTCAATTACTTTAAACTTTACACTGTTATTTTGATTTGATTATACGTAAAAGCTCAGCCTGTACTTTACATCAGTGTAAGATTGTTAGCATCAATATGTTTAAATAGTTGTTCCGGATAATTTTAGTTCTAGAGGGATATATTCGCTGGAAAATACTTTCCCCATTTATGGGAATAACTGTAATATGCATTTGAATACGCTCGTTTCGAGTTGAATGTCCTTTCTGCATACATGTTTTTAAAGTAAAACGTCTTGTATAGCGATTAAGTTATGCAAAAAACAACTTGACGATATGTACAAACAATTTACAACCAAATATTTAACAATTCGGTTTATTGTGTTTGGATATAATGAATTGCGTTCTTCAGGCTGACAACTTTCGTGTTTTATTTTATCACGGCTGTATTATTATAAATCAACACTTTTTTATCAGTGAATTTTTTTGCATTATTCTACAAAACGTAAATTTCCCTGAGGAGAAGACAAATCTCTTAACATTTGTGATTTATATGAGTTATAATTTCCTACATTTGTTAGTTATTTACAAGTCGCTTTCTCTTTAGACAAATGATAATAACTGTATTTTATCAGTCACTCGTTTTTCACGCAGGCTTGTTGAATTAAAGATAAGTAAGTAGCTGCGAGATTTGGAAAGGTTACACAATATTTATGGCCCCGCGAAAAGTCGGGGTTGGGGGGGAGGCAGGTTTTGGGAACGCAGTGACCTTTGGGCCGCGACCCGCAAATGAACTGCAGTTTTATTGATTGGCGGGACGGTTCGCGATTGCGGGAACAGAAACGATCGCCACTATTGATCAAGACGACTGGAGAACGGTAAGCCGGTGCAGTTACGCCGCGACTTAAGTTTTCGAAATTACTGTTAATATATTCGTTTACTATCTCTAGCTTTGTCGTTCCTCCAATTTCAACCGGTAAGAAGTACGGGATTCTCCAGAGCCGTTAACAAACCCTATGGACCTCTCTACCTATAGGTACAGTATTTACAAATGTTTTGCTGATGTACTTAAATGTAATATAGCTCTTAGTTATTATATCATTCATTGTTTTGTTTTAACCGTCCTACCGGAAGATGTCTAAAGTGCCAATGAAACGTTTTGATAAATGCAAATATTTATGAAGCAAGAAATCCCCTTTTTCATGTTTGATAATTCCCCAAAGAACGCGCTGCACTTTCTCCCGACCGTAATAATGACTGCACTTACTCTATGCACACCCGTGTAGTAGATTGCTCATTGCTCTATGGCATCGTGGACACAGGAAGTTGCGTCCAGCCTTGACGCGGAGCCCGCATTGCTCACATTCCGACGGTTTAGGTCCCGTTAAATATTTGCGGATTGTGCAAACCACCTTTCTCCTCGTCACGGCGCTCTGGGGGGGGAGCTGCAATTTGGCTTAGCTTCCTCCTTGTGGCACATGCAGTTAGAACTAACTACCTTCTTTCCTTTGACTAAAAAGTTTTGTCCTTCGTAATTTTAAAAATGTAGCTCTCCTCTAAACGGGAATGTACAGTTTGCCGTAAAATAATAAAGGAAGGAAGGAAAATTAGCATTTTATTAAAGTAAAATAAGTTTAGAACTCGGACTTTCCATTTCATTCTTAGATCAATATAGTCGTGTAAAACTAATAGCAAATTTATGAAAGATTAAAAAGACATTCTAAGCAATGTTGTACATCTTTCTGGGCAATTTGTATACAGTATGAACTGATTCCTATCGATATTCGTTTACTCTTATAATTCCCTTATGTAGTTCAATTGCAAATCGGTAAAGAGAGCGATTTCAAGCAAGACATACAAATTCCTTAGGTACCTTTTAAGTAGATGCTTTGCATTTTATACTGATCAATCGTTAACGTATTGTAGATAAACGTTTGTTGTCCTTTAAACTATGCGAATGTGACTGTTTCGGACGAAAAATGTGACTAATTAAATAAATGATTAATGAACGTTTTTACCGTAATAATTACGCATCCGAAAAATACTGACATAATCTGGACAGTCAATTATGTTAGGGTTATCTCTAATTCGCTCGTATTCTTTGTCTGAACAAAGATTTGCATCTAAAATATTACAAAAATTTAGATTTCCTCAAAAGGATTTAACTATCAGCCTTTAGAGAGTCCTAGGTTGCCAAACCAAAAATACTTTGTATACGTTGATGCTTGAAACTTGAGATTTTTTCCTTATATCCCACTTCCTCGGAGGTCCTCGTAGGTGTGGTGGAAGTGAAGGGGTGATGGAATGATAACCGTTGTGAGGGAACCGGTCCCGGCCCCGGGCGCCGCCGAAACTGGGAACCGAGCACCGTTATCGGGGCCTTACCCACCATACACCCCTGCCTTCCACCAGTCGTCGTGGATACTGGGAACTGAGCACCGTTATCTTACCCACCATACATCCCTGCCTCCCACCAGTGGTCGTGGACACTGGGGTGTGAGCACTGTTATCGGGGCCTTACCCACCATACACCCCTGCCTTCCACCAGTCGTCGTGGATACTGGGAACCGAGCACCGTTATCTTACCCACCATACACCCCTGCCTCCCACCAGTGGTCGTGGACACTGGGGTGTGAGCACTGTTATCGGGGCCTTACCCACCATACACCCCTGCCTTCCACCAGTCGTCGTGGATACTGGGAACCGAGCACCGTTATCTTACCCACCATACACCCCTGCCTCCCACCAGTGGTCGTGGACACTGGGGTGTGAGCACTGTTATCGGGGCCTTACCCACCATACACCCCTGCCTTCCACCAGTCGTCGTGGATACTGGGAACCGAGCACCGTTATCTTACCCACCATACACCCCTACCTCCCACCAGTGGTCGTGGACACTGGGAACTGAGCACTGTTATCGGGGCCTTACCCACCATACACCCCTGCCTTCCACCAGTCGTCGTGGATACTGGGAACTGAGCACCGTTATCTTACCCACCATACATCCCTGCCTCCCACCAGTGGTCGTGGACACTGGGGTGTGAGCACCGTTATCGGGGCCTTACCCACCATACACCCCTGCCTTCCACCAGTCGTCGTGGATACTGGGAACTGAGCACCGTTATCTTACCCACCATACATCCCTGCCTCCCACCAGTGGTCGTGGACACTGGGGAGTGAGCACTGTTATCGGGGCCTTACCCACCATACACCCCTGCCTTCCACCAGTCGTCGTGGATACTGGGAACTGAGCACCGTTATCTTACCCACCATACATCCCTGCCTCCCACCAGTGGTCGTGGACACTGGGGTGTGAGCACTGTTATCGGGGCCTTACCCACCATACACCCCTGCCTTCCACCAGTCGTCGTGGATACTGGGAACCGAGCACCGTTATCTTACCCACCATTCACCCCTACCTCCCACCAGTGGTCGTGGACACTGGGGAGTGAGCACTGTTATCGGGGCCTTACCCACCATACACCCCTGCCTTCCACCAGTCGTCGTGGATACTGGGAACCGAGCACCGTTATCTTACCCACCATACACCCCTGCCTCCCACCAGTGGTCGTGGACACTGGGAACTGAGCACTGTTATGGGGGCCTTACCCACCATACACCCCTGCCTTCCACCAGTGGGCGGTGTACACTGGGAACCGGACACCGTTATCGGGGCCTTAAATCGGCCACACACTACCGGACTTCGCCCGTGCGAGACATCGATCAAGACATTGGATCGACAGGGAGCAGGTAGCAGGGCACAAAGGTAGCAAAATTAACTCCGAACTTCTTTCTGATCATGACATCGGATCGGATAGATTGAGCACGAGAACTACCAAACGGTATAACGGCAGCGTATGGATGTACCACCCACTACCGAACCCCGAGTCAGACCCCGAACAAGACATCGGATCGATCATTCTTGAAATAACCGCCTCGAGAGCGTTCTGTGCTCGGTGCGATGTCTGGTCCGATGTATTTTTCGATCTCTGGTTCGGAGGCCCCACTAGCTACCGGGTTTTCTCCCTTCGACCTCCCTTTCCATCAAATCCTGCTCGGTACGATGTTTTGTTCGGGAAAAATGCCAGTAATGTGTGACCGTCTTTATCCACCATACACCCCTGCCTTCCATCAGGAGTGAGGAACCGCCAAGGAGTCCAAACTTCTAGGATCCTCAGTTCCAGCTTCCAGACATATCTTTTATGCCAGAGATTGGTACCACCTATTTCAGATATGTCATTGAGTTTTGCAAATCTCTTTTTTTTTGGCTAACCAGAGGTATAGTTAGTGCTACACAAATGGAAACCGTGTTCTTGGTTAGTAAATAAGTGTAAATTCAACGAATTTGTCCTTGTCATTTATAAAGTTTGTACTAGAGATAGGTGATAAAAATCCTTGGCACGTCAATAAGTTTGATATCATATTTTTGCCCCTGTGGTACTTACCAAAGATAGAGGTAGTGCCAGGAATAGGTGAACAATGTTGTAGTTATCCGTATGTTGTATTCAATTATGGATTGCATTCGTAATTTAACTGTTGCAACGTATATTTCACTTTACAAACAGATTTTTACATAATTTTACCGTTATAATCTATGTATGCTATAGACATGCTTTTAGATGCTATCTTAGATAAATAATACCCCCGTTGCAGCAAACCTGCATACTCAGCGAATTTACATTGGAGATATAAATGTCTTAATCTACTTAAAGCCACTTACCAAGTTTCATAAAAAAATTCACAAATAAGCGATATATACAATTTTAATTATTCTCTATAAGAATAACATTGGGGCTGAGAACGCAGGTTTTCTGCAACAAGGAACACAAAAAATGGGTTTTAATGCTAATATCAATATAACTCAACTAGGTGAAGTCTTATACCAGTTTTTATTAATTTATATTCATAATTAAGGGAGACAGAGCATTTAATTATTCTCCATAAGAATAACATGGGGCCTGAGTACGCAGGTTTGCTGCTACGGGAGCCTTTGGCAAAAATTTTTTTAGCAAATATCAATAGACCACAACGAGATGAAGCACCAAGTTTCGTCAGTATACGTTCATAAATAATCGAGATACAAAAATTGTCTTTTCCTCCATAAGAATAACATTAGGCAACGTACTGTGTTTAGTATTTTCAATATCTCGGTAACCAATTAACGTAGAGGAATGATCAAAATACCAAATTGTGTGTTATTTGAAGCTGAGTCCAATGGTGAAAACTAAAATTTGACTATTTCAAAAATTATATGTAAAAAATTTTAAAAACCAATTTTTGGGGTACGAAACCCCCCCCCCCCAAATACCCTTTTGTATAGAGCGATGTGGCTTGTTTTCGAACTTAAGTCATAAATGTTGCTTTACACGTTTATACCAAGTTTCATCAGGGAGATGTCCAATTGCACCGGTGGTCAGGGATCAGCCCCAAACTGATGTGTCCAGTTGCACCGGAGGGCCTTTTGGGGGGTGTTCCAATTGCACCGGCTGTCAATCTAAATTAAGACGATTTTTTTTATTCAACTAAGTATAAGACTAAAGGTTAAAATATAGAGGTTGTAGAAATAACTATTACATAAAAGAAAGTGCCAACCAGACCGGATGCCCAGTACAGTAGGTTAGGTTAGGTTAGGTTAGGTTAGGTTAGGTTAGGTTAGGTTAGAGTAAAGGTATAGCCTCATTCCTGGTAAAATTTATTTTGCAATGTAAAGATGTTAGTGTTGCCACGGACAAACACAAAATTAAACATTAATTACATAGTTACCATATTTATTAGCTAGAACTTGCTGTGGTCTACCATTAGTATGTGGCAAGGAACCATCGGCAAGTGTTTGATAAAATATTCCATTACGAAATTGTTAAACACTTATAAACCTAGTTACAAATACATAAGAAAGCATGCCACTATGTTTGAAGATAAATGTAGTGGGGTGGGGAAGGGAGAAAGCCTTCAAATTGCACCGGCTCCTGCGGTCGAAGGAATTTGCAGCGGGGATAAGTGGGGTGGGTAGATTTTGACCACCGGTGCAATTAGACACTTTTCGGACGGAGGAATATTTTGACCCTTGCAAATTCCTTTGACCGCCGGTGCAATTGGATATCAGCCTTTCATCAAATTCGGATAACTTTTACGAGAGTTATTGTGCTCACGGACACACACACACACACACACACACACACACACACACACACACACACACACACACACACACACACACACACACACACATATAATAAACAAAAAGTAAATAAACTTGAGTACCCTGGTAAAATCATTTTAACATATATAATATATATATACAGTTTCCAACGAATGGTGTTTTTGGGGTCTGGGTTCCTCAAATCGAAAAGTTATCATAGTCTCGGGCCTAGGTCTTACCATGCCGACTACGGTAGTAGCTTCTTCCCTATAGGGGAAATTTGCTAAAAGACCTAGATCATTAAACATTTTCAATTTATTGGAATTCCATCGACCAAGCGTTGGATGTTATTTTGACACTCTCGCTCCGAATGTTCTCTGTGAAGGTAGCGAATGTTGATTTGCCGTTTCATCAGAGTTGTTTGGCGTTTGTACGTTCAACTGTGCAAACCCACGTCATGGCGAACACTTGCGTTCGCAAAGATGGCGCCGTACAGTACCGCCACCGCTGATGAAGGCGATAGGCGCGGTAGAATAAGCGTGTCGGAAGTAACGATTTTAAGTGTTTGTTGGTTGTATAGACAGTTTAAATATATTTAGGCTTTATTGGGCTCATCTCAACAACAAAACAATTGTTATCGTACAGATGTAGATTAACCTTTATATGACTATGAGGGTTGCACAAGGAGTTCTATTGGTATTACTGGAGGTACCACTGTTGAACAAAACTGCGAGCCGTTCTTTCCAAATTTTGGTGAGGCAAAGAACTACTCGCTGAAATCGAACGAGTCGAAAAAGTGAATCAAACGAATAATGAATCAATATATATATATATATATATATATATATATATATATATATATATATATACAATCTATCTAATTCCGTAAGCCCAAATTTGACAATGAACCTGAGAGTAAACGGGAGGTCGTAGAAAGCTGGGAGGGGTCTCATTTGAAAGGTCCGGTTATGAAATGTTGGGCAAAATTCTTCATTTTTCTCAATTATGTACCGACGATTTGTTCGGAATAAAATATATCTGGTGGAAGTGGGGCTTCGCCCTCCCCCTCGTAGGGTCCTCGTGGCGGAAAGCTTTTGTTTACATTTTTTAAGAGCTATCAGCTCGGAAATGAAGTCGGTTCTGGTTTAATTTAAAGGGTTGCATGATTGAAATAGCATGGAGATTTAAAAACGTCGGCTTTGTTTGCATTAAAACATGTGATTAAGTGTTTCCTTTTTAGCGAATTTCCCCTTTAGGGAAGAAGCTATTACCGTAGGTCTCATGGTAAGACTTAAGCCCGAGACCATGATAACTTTTCATTTTGAGGTCCCCAGATGCCAAAAACACCATTCGTTCAAATTTTTATATATATATTTATATATATATGTGTCCGTAAGCACGATAACTCTCGTAAAAAAGGTCTGATCTTAATGAAATTTGGTAAAAATGTGTAAAGTACGATTTATTTGAACGAGTTCGAAAACCAGATGAATCGCACCATCCGAAGGGGGGTTTTTGGGGGGTTTTGTACCCCGAAAATGTGTTTTTTGGGGGTTTTCACATGTAATTTTAATTTAAATCAAATTTTAATTTATACCATTGAATTCAGCTTAAAAAAACAAACAATTTGGTATTTTGATCATTGCTCTACGTCAATTGGTTACCGAGATATTGAAAGTGCTAAACACAGTACGTTGTCTAATGTTATTCTTATGGAGAAAAAGAAAAATTGTATATCCCGCTTATTTATGAATATAAACTGACGAAATTTGGTATATGGCTTCATCTGGTTATGGTTTATTGTTGTTTGCACAAAAAAATTTTTCGCCTATGGTTCCCGTAGCAGCAAACCTAGGTACTCGGTCCCCATGTTATTCTTATGGAAAATAATTAAAATGTTATATATCGCTTAATTATGAGTGTATATGGATGAAACTTGGTATGTGACTTCACTTAGCTGAGTTCTATTGATATTTGCATAAAAGCCCATTATTTTGTGTTCCTTGTTGCAGCAAACCTGCGTACTCATCCCCAATGCTATTCTTATAGAGAATAATTAATATTTTAAATATCGTTTGTTTGTGAATATATTTCTTATGAATCTTGTTAAGTGGCTTAATGTGTTATATTATAATTCATTGGAAATTCGCTGAGTATGCAGGTTTGCTGCGACGGGTGTATTTGTGAACTGCCATGAGTCCCTACTTAAATTTGTTTATTTTCCTCAGCATGTCAAGAGTAAACAAAATCCGATAAGGCAGAGTATTGGATACAATTTAGGAGCTATGGCCTATTCTTTAAGCCACTACAGTTACTTCGTAATCGGTTCGTGGTGAGAATTAAATGCAAACTCGGATCAAGAATTAAGCCTAAATTTATACATAATAATTCACTCAAAATGCTGTTGATAAAAATAATATTGCACTGTGGAAGCCAGGCCTTAGCCTACAAACAAGCCAAATGTGTTCAACCGGCTCTGGAGTTTTTGCGTATTCGGAACGTACTTGACAACAGAGACAATAAAATACAATACTGAAGCCTAGATTTACACAGTAGCCCTCACCTCCCATCTATTAGTACAGAAAAGGCTTAGACAAATAGTTTGCCCTAAAATAGGTAGGTACGAGTAATACTGTAATGTTGTAAAAAGAAAGGTAGGCACGCTTCATTTGTCCTCAACAGGAAGTTACAGAAGTCTCGCCGACAACACAGGAACAAAAACCTTGTTTGTATGTGTCTTCGGAGGTAAGGTCGTTAAAATCCCAAAGTTTCAATAAAATCTCCGTGTATGATTTTATAGTACTTAAAAAACATTTAAAAGATACTTTAAAATACTGTTTAGCCATTATTTGTAAATCTATTACCGTACAATAATATCTGGGAAGCCTATTCTAATAACAAAAAACGACCCAACTAATTATGATAAAGCTGTTAATCAAAATTACAGTTAACATTTAACGATTCTATGAACTTATATTAGTTTATTCGTTCATTGTTTGTCATACTGCACTGTAAGAATAGATACGCAATAAACGGACAAAATAATATGTTCATATCTTGATTGCTTTTATACTAGTGATTTAAAATAGTGGGTTCACTTTTAAGAACTGAACAACCCATTATTGCAGTTCAAAGAAGGATACATTTGCCTCACCAAGTGTACCAACCTGACAAAACACCGACTCGCGTTTTTGACCAAATCGTTAAGCAGTGTTCCCTCCAGTTATACAATAAACCTCCCTGGGTTTGCACAAACAACTTTAACGACCTGTATTGTTACATTCTTATAACATTGACCAGCCTGATTGCACTTTCCACCTAGGTTGTGGATTGTGGATGCCACAGTGTAACAAGTTATAATTGAACTGGATTAATATTATACCCAGTGCAGCGGTGTTCCAATCATGGGAGAGCTTGCGGAAATATCTTTAAATAATATCCACCTGTGACATGCTCAATTTATTGTCTATTTATTTTAAGAGAGTGGTTTAGTTTATGCATGTCAACCTATAAATTCTGCCAGATTATACTTAACTTATTGTGTGATTACTTCAGTCAAAATATAACTGTTAAGGTGTAACAATTCATGAGTACACAAATCATATAGAAATTCCATTCGCTAATCTCTCAAGTGCTCGCTATCTTCAGTCGAAGGAAACTCTCTATCAAAAGTTCAAGTGGAAAAATAACCAAAGCTAATAGGTTTTAGGAATGGTCCTGACAAGAACAAGATTTCCCAACGGAGACACAGATAATCAAGCGTTGTTTATTAACACGAGTGGGACATATCTATACAAATTCCTAGAATGAGGATATTTTTATATAAAGCTAAATTGTATACAACTTTCTTGGATTTTATACAACTAGAACATGCTTTTTACTTTTATTTGTCCACGCATACTTGCCGCATCGCAAGAGTTTGAGTAGGAGTCATAATGCACTGTTATGTGCTATAACACTGGTTATGTGCTATAAATTTTAAAATGCAACATGAACCAGCATATTATAGCTTTAAGTCCTGAGAAACGGGGAAGAATTATTAGAGCTTTGGATTCAGAGATAATACAGAATATTGACTACGACCATAGCGTCCTTTGGGGAACTAACTACGACCATAGCGTCCTTTGGGGAACTAACTACGACCACAGCGTCCTTTGGGGAAACTACATAGAGAAAAGCGCATTTAAAATAAGAGCTCACCTAACACATTTCCCCTTTAAGGCCTTTCCCCTTTAAGGCCTTTCCCCTTTAAGCCGATGATTCAAACTACTTAGGTCGTGAAATAAATATCAATTAATCCTCGTCATCGTTTCGGGGAATCACTTTTATATTATTTATTCCTGTCAGTTTTAGAAATGAATAACACTTTTGGAACGATTTGTATTTTTGATTATATTCTAGATGCGCAAGTCATGTTAGCCATCGGAGTCGTCGACCTCTACGTCGGTTTAGCTAATATAACAACACTGGCACTCTCCAAAATGTTTATTGGTTTTTATAAATGTTGAATGCTGTGTTACTGCTTACCTTTTTGTTACTTTAAGAAGCGAGTAGATGTTTCAAGATCGTACAAAGAGACTGGATCTTTTTGGCTCTAGTTTTCTACCAAGCTGGGCCCTTTCGCTCTGACTATTCGAAAACAAACGTCGAATGACCGGCGTCAAGCGGCCGGGAAGGAAAGGGAAGGGTGCATATGAACCCGTGCTGATTGTGGTCAATGGGATAAGTATCTAGCCAGCCTGCGAGGCGGATGTCTAGTTCAGCGAGGTCTAGTTGCCCGGGACCCGACTGTACCATAATTAAATCTCGTCCGCAGCCGGCCAAGTGCATCTGTACAGTCTGGTTCGCGCGCGTCTTCCTTTCCTCGTAAGTTTACTTTGCAAACTTGTCATCTTGTTATGTATTCATGGCGGTAATGCATAGTAAAGCAACTACGGTACGAGGAACTGGCTTCATTTGCATTGTCGTGTTGCAAGAAGGATAATAGTTTTTATGTACAGCTCAGTTGTTATCCAGCCAAAGAATATCAATTTATCCTGTTCCATGCAGAGAGAAAAACTCATCCGATTAGAATATCGATATGATATAGATTAAAGTAATTTAACATAACAATGCAGTAAATGTGCTATTTTTTGAATTATTGTGAATTTCCTGCATTAATTTTTTCCAAGATAAATTAAATTCTCTAAAACTGTTTTTAATCACAAAATAAAAATAATATAATGCTAATAACTAGCTCGTACCCACAATTTCGTTCACGTGGACTTTCTTGATCTCGTTTTGAAAATACTGTTGCCGTGGACACTCAGGCGTAATTACAATATCTGGGGACCTAAACAAGTTATCATGGTCTTAAGCTGAATACTTTTACCATGCCATTTACGGTAGTAGCTTCTTACCTATATGGGAAATTCGCTAATAATAATAATAAAACCATCAAATTTGTGTATTATTTCTTGATTGCATTTAACTTCAGGCAAAATAACAGTTAATGTTAACTAGAACACTGAATCATGGAAGTCTAAATTCAGCTGAAAACTTTAAATCCGATGAAATACCGCTTATATCGGAATCTGAATACTGTATCAATTCCACTATTGCGTTAGAAATTCATCACTTCCACAAAAATATTTGTTTTATTTCAGTCTCAATCGTCCTTCGCGTCTGCCAGACGAGCCACCCACGCGAGAGTCTGTGTTGTCAAAGTTAGTTAAGGGTGGTAACGGCGGGGAAAACGCGCGGAAAATATAGACAGGGGTGAGGAGGGGCAACAGTGTGGGCGGCATGACGTCATAGCCACCCACCACCCCCTCCCCGCACAGCTGCTACAAACACTTGTTGAGCGTCAGTTGATGAGCTGAACTGAACTGTACTAATGATGATTTGTTGTATTCGCTCTACCCTGATCAACTGGCAATTGATATTCGAAACAAAAGAGAGTTAAAACCTAAGAGATTTATCAACGCAATTGTATAAGTTACCTGTTGTTTTGTTGTTGTGTAGTTGGCCTAAACTATTTAATAAACTTCCTCAGCAAGTAAAATCGCAAAATATCCCAAAACTTTCAAAATTGTATTAAAAGAATATCTTGTAGATATAGCAGTTAACTCTGTTGATGAGTTTTTGGCTGCTTGAATTAACGTTTGTTATATTAGTTATATTTTTGTTTGATGAATTTATTTTAAGTGAAAATTGTGTATAAATGTAGAAAACCTAAAAATTGTAATATTGTTTATACATATATGAATACATTTTTTACGTTTGTAATACAATTGTAATTAATTGTATCTGCAAATAAATAACTTTGATTTTATTTTATTTGAGTTTGTCAGTACTGTATAAAGAATTTCTGAAGTAGCTATTGATTTACTAAACAACGTTAAACTTATACTGTAGTCAGTAATTTTTATATTAAATTACGAACGGAAAAACGCAAATAAATTACAGGCTTAAAATGTATTATCAGGATTTAAATGTATAATTGAAGTAACAGTTTAATTTTCCAATTGAATAACGATATACCGGTACAATATATTTGGCCGAATAAGTGAAGTCTTTTTTTAAAACAACTTTTTTAGCTAACTGGTCTTACACTCACAATTTTATAATCAGTCAAAATAAATATGATCTTTAAGTAAAATGTTAATGTAACTATAAATTATGTAAAGCTTTGTCTTCAGAAAGCTAAGTTTGGTCGCCGTGCTTGGGATCTACAGTTAATAAATTTCCACCAATTTAAAAAAATAAAAACGAAGTCTTTTTTTCGCTGATTAATAAAATAGTGAAAGATAATTTTAAATCCGCGAATTGTTTGCAAATAATAATAGTTGCCTTAATTTGTAGAGCCATCCATGCAGGAGCAATGCACCGCTTGTGAGGCTAGACCACCGCACTAGCTATAGACCCGCCACGTATGCCCTCGCGTCATATTAAGCTTTGTTTGGGTCGACAGTCAGACAACCGGACGTGGAAGTGGGACCTAATATGGGCCACGGTCCGGAGGGTCAACTGGCTACAGTGCTCAGCCTCTGCCACTTGGTGTAGAGTGGGCAATAGTGGAGGCGAGCGAAGCGACACGAGGTTTTTCTCAACGAAACCGATTAGAATCCGCTTTGTGTAGAGTGGGTAATGGTGGAGGCGAGCGAAGCGACACGAGGTTTGTCTCAACGAAACCGATTAGAATCCGCTTTGTGTTGGGGGGGCAATGGTGGAGGCGAGCGAAGCGACACGAGGTTTGTCTCAACGAAACCGATTAGAATCCGCTTTGTGTAGAGTGGGCAATGGTGGAGGCGAGCGAAGCGACACGAGATTTGTCTCAACGAAACCGATTAGAATCCGCTTTGTGTAGAGTGGGCAATGGTGGAGGCGAGCGAAGCGACACGAGGTTTGTCTCAACGAAGCCGATTAGAATCCGCTTTGTGTAGAGTGGGCAATGGTGGAGGCGAGCGAAGCGACACGAGGTTTGTCTCAACGAAGCCGATTAGTGTCTGGTTAAGATTGGGCTCCAGTCATGAAGCTTTTCTCGTTTCTACCTTCTTCCCCATAAGGTCGATGTTAGCTTTGAAAGTCCGTCCCTCTTCCACGGAATATCTGATTTCGTTGATTCATGGCTCGTGTTGAGGAGCAAACAAACACCTATAGTTAGTACTTTCAGTATACCGGCAAATAATCGTAATAAGCGTTCGAAAGAACTCCAAAACTATTAATATATTTTTACAATGTTTTTATGGGTGAACTATATGTGATAGCGAAATTCTGCTTACTGAAATCGCTAGATTTTTACCTTGAACCATAACTCAGCGATTTCGGATAATCCGTTGAAGAGGGTTGGGCTTTGAAAGTTAACATTGGTATTAAGTGAGATGGAGGTGGAATCAGAGGACTAGAGCCCCCTCAAGACACGTAAAGTAGTTTTAGTCAAAGTCTTAAAGGAACTTGTTCAAAGATCAAATGTGCCTTAGGGAACGCGGGTGTTGTACACTAAAATGTGGCT
Organism: Allygus modestus; assembly: GCA_963675035.1. NCBI lineage: Eukaryota > Metazoa > Arthropoda > Insecta > Hemiptera > Cicadellidae > Allygus > Allygus modestus. Next base: position 52,792,682 of record OY776111.1, on the reverse strand, counting down.
ATTGGCATAGCTTTCAAAGACATAAGACGTAACACGGTTTATTCAAGTACAACTTTTGCCATGTTTAAAATTTGTATTGGTTGTGAATTTTTTGTATATTTAAAATCAAGCGTTCTTCGGCTCGTCACGTGATTAAACAAGGTAACTTAAGGAATATCGATAACCAATTCGGTTGACTCAAGAATTCTTTTCGTGTGTAACATTTTTAAATGGTTTTAGCCTACAGTAAATGGGATGCTTTTTTCGTCGTATGTCACTGTTGCTCGTGTGTGACTTATTTCTTTAGGAGTATTACAATGCTTTTTAACATCTGGGAGTTACTAGCGACATCGACATGGTTGGAAGAATAACCGAGACAAAAACCCGATCGCCAACCATATCCCAGTGCCGATGCTCAGTCATGCGCATGCGCGGGTCGAGTTGCAGCGAGTCGACTTTCCACAGACCCTGTGAAAGTAACCAAGCTTTTTTCGCCAAGCACCTTTTTTGTTTGTCGCCATTTTTGCCGCGGAGTCCTGGCTTCCTGTCTCATTACGGGGTGTTGTCAAGGAGCGTGCCCATTGCTGACTGCTGAGCCGATTGATTTCTCTGTTTCTCTGTGCGAGTGGGAGATAATGAATGAGTTTTGCAATTAACTTGTATGGTTGTGAAATTGCCTACTCCACATTTAAAACGGAGCCGAATTAAGTTCAACCGATTAGGATATTCGTCAGAACAAAGTGTTAACAAAACTATCACGTTTTAATTAATTATTGTCATAGTAGTGTTTTTGTATGACTAAATATTAAATGGCATAACTGCCAATCACTTGAACACCGCCCCATAGGTCTTTTAAAACTATTTTATATAAACATTTATTTTGATCATATGATTTTAATAATCTTTTCATTTATATGTTGACACAGTAGTTACCACATTATTGAAAGGGAATAATTTGATGATGAAAATGGCAACTGACGACGTGCGTTTTATTTGTCATATTAGATTTCTTTCGGTCTTCCGTGCTTAATCTCAGCTTATTTCCATTCAGCTATAAATGTCATATATAAAACGACTTTTTAAATTTTAAACAAATAAATTAATTTACTGTTTTGATCGATATTATGGCTTATTTATTTGTTATCTGAATTGTTTATGATTTTGGTAAACGCATAGTAATACCACGTACAATGGTCCTATTATACCATAATTATCTGATTTTGTTGTGTTCCAGGTATGTATTATCGAGCTTTTGAACGCTCCGACCACCTCGTTCTCAAGGTCAGGAAGTCTTCTCAATATTTCCTCTTATCAGTAAGTTGCACGCACTCTTCGTAAGCTATTGTTCATTTTCACTGTGAAAGCCGTATTGAATATACCTTTTATACGTTACATGGTTACATTTATTACGTGGTTTATAGGTCTAGTTGCAGTCTATTTACTTTGAATAGGTAATAACAAATTTACGTTACTAAACTGTTACACAACAACTAAACTAAACTGTACACAATATCTCCCACCCGACCACAACTCTTAAAATTGAAAAACAATATTACACAATCGTTAAACTAAAAAAGAAACATAGCACAAACAAAATCTTATATATATATATTTGTACGATAGTTTGACGACTGCTGTAACTTCAATGTATGAATAATATACGATAGCAGTTGTATCATCGGTGACGCCATTGGCTGGTCGCAGATGGTTGTGAGGAGAAAAACAGTGAATTACGTAATTAGTGACAAGTTCACAGCGGTTATTGGAACTACAACTAGCGAATGCGACCATCAACAACATCCTTCCCTGTCACTGTAAAGTGTAACATTACATTTTCAGATTATGTTTGACATCTGGTGTGATGAAAGCAAGGAACAAATTTGGTGGGAGGGGTATAGAAACAATATTTGGAGTTTTGTGATGGAATGAGAATGGGTCACTACCATATAAAATTATAAAAAGGTTTTAGGGGTTAGCCTAAACTTCCCTAGAAATATAGTATACCCCCGTAGCAGCAAACCTGCGTACTCAGCGAAATTCCATTACAGATATATGTATCTTAATACCACTTAAAGCCACATACCAAGTTTCATCAATATACATTCATAAATAGATTATTTATGACATTTTAATTATTCTCCATAAGGATAACATGGCGTCTGAGGATGCAGGTTTTCTGAAGCAAGTACACAAAAAATGGGTTTTTATGCTAATCTTTTTATAACCCAATTAGGTGAATCCACATACCAAATGTTATTAATTTATGTTCATAATTAAGGGAGATAACATTTTACTTATCCTCCATCATAAGAATAACATGGGGGCTGAGTACGCAGGTTTGCTGCTACGGGAACTATCGGCAAAAAAATTATTTTTCGTGCAAATATCAATAGACCACAACGGTATGAAGCAATATACCAAGTTTCGTCAGTATAAGTTGATAAATAAGCAAGATATACAATTTGTCTTATTCTCCATAAGGATAACATAGGACAACGTACTGTGTTTAGACTTTCAATATCTCTGAAACTAATTAACATAAAACACCAAATTGTTTGTTTTTCTAAGCTGAATTTAATGGTGAAAAATAAAATTGGATTTACTAAAATATGATTTGTAAAAAACTCAAAAATCCCATTTTTGAGGTACAAAACCCCCCCCAAAATACCCCGTTGGATAGAGCGATCTGACTGGTTTTCGAACTTACATAAATGTTGCTTTAAATCTTTGTACAAAATTTTGTAAAAATCGGATAATTTGTACAAGAGTTATCGCATCCACGGACATATATATATATATATATATATATATATATATATGTGTGTGTGTACAGTTTTGAACGAATGGTGTTTTTAGCATTTGGGGACCTCAAAACGAAAAGTTGTCATGGTCCTGGGCCTAGGTATTATGTATTTTTCGTTAATCAATTAGTTTCTATGCAATTTAAAATCGAAGATATTTAATGTCCGCAATTTAAAAACGAACAAAGCTATTTTATTACTTTTAGCGAATTTCCCCTATAGGGAAGAAGCTATTTTACTCAAATGCTGTCTTAAACGATGATGTATGTGTTGCATCTTTGTACTGTATTTCAAGAGGGTCTGCAATACAATTCCAATCAGAAATACTAACTATTTTAGAATATTACCTTTTTAGAGACGTTTTTTCATAATTTTTGTACTAAATTAAATTATTAAAGGGTTTTCCCGAACACTCTACATATAAAAATTAGTATGATTTAACCTAGAACATTAATAAGTTATGTATTACGAGCGTAAAGTAGGTCTTTGTTGCTTGAGAGAAAACTTCCTAAACAGGAAAAGACCCTGTACACTTGAATTACATTTGCAGTTGTTCATACAACTGCAATTATGGACACCACAAACATTTAAATTCACTTTAATCCATTTTGGCTAAATTAACGAGATTTATGTTACAAACACTGAGCCAGTTAGCTTGGTCCAAAGCAACAATCAATCAGCTGTTTATTAAACTTTTTAGTTCGCTGAACAAAAAACAGTTGTTTTACGATGTGCTTTAGATCGTAAAGTAGCACCTTAGTTGTAGGAAAAATACATTTCATACCAAAACAAATGTTTTATCTTTATTATTTTGCAGACAACTTGTACGCACACAAAAATGTATGTGTTCAAAGTGTATTCCCGTTACAATGTAATTGATATGCACTTTGTACGGTTGTGACAACCGCAACTAAAAGTTACAACCATGACCAATTTAAAAATACAAATGTGGAAAACGCCCACGCCAATGAGAACAGCATCCACATTGAAAAGGAACGAAATGGACAACTATCCGTTTCATAATTACTAATCTACATTTTCGTCAAGCTGCCATTTTTTGAAAAATCGTCGTAGTCGGCCAACCCGTTAAATAAAAACAAACCAAACGGGCAATAAACGGTCTAGGAAAAGTTGAATCACGCTTCGCTCGTCAATTAATTTTTAGTTTGTATCACTACACATACAATTATTTCATGAACATGTGGATATGTCAGTTAACATTTGACAGTAGTTCGACCTCTGGCCAAGACGGCGCGGCGTTGTTGCTTATCGCTTATCAGAAACTAGTTATATAATGCACGACTGATAACGCTAGTGACAACCAGTTCCTGCTGATACTCGGACGCAAGGGAATTACAAAATTGTATGTGTCATTATTTCTCCGTTATTGTTTGAAATCTAAGTAAATTATATAGTTCATCTCTTTCCTACATAAGATACACAGAACATAAGTTTCTGTGCATTTTCGTTATATTTGAACTTTCTAAAAGCTTTGTATGCTGGTTTAAAATAGTTTCCAGATGAATCGTTGTAGACGAGAATGGGTTACGCATCCTCGTGCATGGATGACTCCTGGCTTGGATACTTCCTTGAATGCTTCATAATTATATTCAAGAGAGGGATAAATTCTCTGCAGTTTATAACTCCAGATTTACATTTAACTGTTCAATTGTTGGGACTTCTGAGTTAAAAGGTGTTGATGACACTCACTTGCATCAGTGTGTGCTGGAAGAGCAAGTTTATGTCACATTTCAGCTTTTTGTAAGCTTTTGGTCGATAGTTGTGTAGATGTTGGTAGGCTCTCATTGCATTTCAAATTTTGCGACGAGATTATTTGCATTGCTTTAATTACTTGTCTACACTGTCACGTATAGTACAGTAGGATCTTGTTAATCCGGCCCTATCTCGGGATTAGTAGGGCCGGATTATCGGAAATACTGGATTAGGGGGTACATAACAAAATTAAATAATTAAACGATATAATATTAATTATAAAACCACACAATAATACCAGAATAAATCAAATATCAAACTAAAAATCAAACCAAACTTGGATGTTGCTCTCGCTACATTCGAAGACCACTTGGAGAAGCTATTACCTCATACCGCCACTTCAGTTGACTATTACGTCCTTGTGTTGCACTATGTGGTAATCACCCACTGTAAGAACTAGCTTTCTTGGAATGCCGAAACGATTAATCATTAGAATACGAGAGTACTAGTTCTGCGAAGCCCAAGGTCCAGGTAATGTCTGTTTATTATTGTAATTAATCTATTAATCGTCGCATCTCAGTTGCTATCGCTGTGTTTCCCGGTCCTCTCGTAGGCGCCGGGAAGTCCCGCGATCACGTTTACGATACCGCTTGCTGAGCTGTGGCTATGACTGCACTGGGACACGGACAAGGTACGATCCTCCCACATCCTTGTTGTTATCGTGTCCTTGACTGTGGACTGTAGGTGTTCCCCGTGTGTGTTCAACACCGGGATTGTTGACTGTATTTTATTTTTACGCTGCTGGATATTTTTTGGGGTGAAGTTTAGTAGTCGTCACATGTAATCTTGTGAGTTATTTGAGCACTGTGTTTAATTTATGATCCATCCTAACGTTTTTTGTTGTCTTTTAACATCGTTTTTGGCCTTTATTTAGCTGTATTGTACTTTGAAACACAGTACACTCTCTTTCTGTAACTTAATAGTGTTCATAAGTAAACTATCGTTTTGTGAATTTTGAAAATGTTGCTTGGGACTTCTAATGCAATTTTTTTTGTAAACTTAATTTTGAGAGATCAAAAAGAATTCAGAATTGGGTAAAATAAGTAATATTGTTTACCAATGTGCACATTAGGGATAAAAAATAAAGAGTACTTTTTATGTGTGACAGTGTGTTGTTTGAAGCAAACTCAAATTATACTATCGCACTAATCGAGGTCTACAGCCTGACTCCCCCGTCTGTCTCTAAAATTTTACAATTCATCGAACCTTTTCCAAGATTTGAGTTATAAAAAATTAGCGTAATGGAATCGTTAGGTATTTTCCCCCTTCAAAATGAGTCATCAATAAACAATTTAGGATAGTCCGTTGAGGAGGGACGGCTATGAAAGTTAGCTTTAGTCTTGTGGGAGAAACAGGTAGAAGCAAGTGACCTCTTTAATGTAGTTCCACGTTGCGATTCAGATGTTTCCCAGGGTAGACGTAGCCTTTGATCGAAGGCCACAAAGTTTTATAAAAAATATCAAGCTTAAAACTCTATTGTCTCAGCCTGAACAGTATCAGCTGAACTTCAAGTATACGGCGTAAGTTGTAGTAAACGTCCGCAGTACATGGTAATGAGGTCATATTAAAGGTCATTGCTCTAGTGACGACATTAAAGAGGTAGGCGCAGCCTGCATAATGTAGGCACATTATGAGAGCGGCTATAAAATAGTCACTCCGACACTTTATAGCAGTGACGTGCTTCCTTATTGATTTAATAATCATATTAAATCTATAAACCTAGATAACCTTTACTCGATCGTTTACTTTACATTCAATTATAATATCACTTTGTAGATATATAATCTGTTAGACGTTTCAGATAGCTAAATTGATTAACGAATGGTAAGAGCAGATTTACTAGTATCCACTGTAATAAAACCCCAATGTAGAATCATTGACTATAAATACTGAAGTATTGACTGTAAATACTTCAGTATTTATAGTCAATGGTAGAATCCTCCACGTTCACAACTACGCAACTGTTTACTTTATTACATAAAATAGTTGATCAGGAAATTAATGCGACAAGCCATAATTTACATTAGACTGTCGACGTCATGTCTGCATTACTTCTGTATTTCACATTTACTTGTAGGTTGTCTTCTCTATTTAAAAATTCCCAATTGTTTCGCCCTAAATATAATTTTCGTACAGCCACGCTTTAAGCGCTTCTTTAGGATCTAAAAACACAGCGTAAAACAGCTGATATGAGTTTAGCGAACGAAAAGGCGCTGTGGTTACTTTTACGCTCGCTTAACTAGTAATAAACAGCTGATTGATCGTTGATTTGTACCAAGCTAACTGACTCGGTGATTATAATCTCTATCTCGTGAATTTTAAGTCAAAATTGTGGGAGTTTGCCAAATCGCAGGATTAATAACGTCTGCATTTGTTTACATTAAAATATGTGATCCTACTTATGTGTTATTCTCCTTAGCATGAAAATCAGATGAGGCAGAGTATTGGAGAAAGGTTAGGGGCTTTGGCCCCTTCAATCCACTAGTAAATAACTATTTTATCAATTTTTATTTGTTTTTACTGTAATAGTTTTGATAAAGTTAAAGATGTTTCAAGCAACAGAATTATTGGTTTCTACCTTCGTTATAACTCAAATTAAACTAAAGACCAACTACTGCTCTAATTCTTGTGAAATCGCCCCACAGCAAGCCTCCTGTGCGGCATCGTCAGGCTACAGTTCTATCCAACTTTCGCTTGCCTCTGTTTATTACCGTTCACTGTGTCCTTAATCCTCGAGGAATTTGTTAAATGGAAGAAACAATATTTGTATTTCCTCATAATGTTATCCTATCGTGTTTATATCAAAATATAACGATTTGATGTTTTATTTTTTTCAGTAAGAAAATTAAAATATCCCGATCATTCATGTTAATTCGTAATGTAAAGTATTAATCGGAAGGTTATACAAACTGCACCATTTTAGTAAATACTTCGTTAATTTGTTTTCAGCGGGAGTTTTTAAGGTTAATTTGACGACCTAGTAATTTGTTTATTTGTTATCGTAGAAATAACTTGCTTTCATTAGTAAGTTAGTATTATTTTCTTATATTATCATGTTATTGGCTCTTTATAATTGCAGTAAAATAAAACAGCGAAGGTCAACAGGTTTCTGTTTTCTTCATTGCTTTCTCGTACTCTAGTTTATTAGTTAATTTGTCGTAGCTTGTAGTTTTTCAAGTTACGTTAAAAATGTCTATACAAGGATCGAGTTGAATTGTATGTAAACTAACATTACATCAATTCATTATGGAAATAATCCAACTATACTTGAAAGTACAAGATTACTTCACGATATTTTATTATTATAGCTCTTTTTAAGGCGCGAATCTATGAAAGTCATATTTAAACGTGTTTAACACGGTTTTGATGTCAGTCAAATCAACCTTCATCACCGCGGGAGGTAGTAAAATGTTAATGGCTAATAAAACTCCATAACTGTCCGAAACTCGAGGTATCTAGTATGGAATTACCCAGTTTAGAAGATGTGATTTTATGCGAGTGAAAGTGATGTCGTTGCACTTTTAACTACCAACCTCGGAGGTTTATACCTGCATCTGATAGTTGGCCTTTGTCTCGGAAGGGATACCACGGAGGAGGTTAGGGGAGAGGAGGAGGGCGACATGTCTCGGAAGGGATACCACGGAGGAGGTTAGGGGAGAGGAGGAGGGCGACATGTCTCGGGATACCACGGAGGAGGTTAGGGGAGAGGAGGAGGGCGACATGTCTCGGAAGGGATACCAGGGAGGAGGTTAGGGGAGAGGAGGAGGGCGACATGTCTCGGAAGGGATACCACGGAGGAGGTTAGGGGAGAGGAGGAGGGCGACATGTCTCGGAAGGGATACCAGGGAGGAGGTTAGGGGAGAGGAGGAGGGCGACATGTCTCGGAAGGGATACCAGGGAGGAGGTTAGGGGAGAGGAGGAGGGTGCCATGTCCGGGTAAACGCTCCAGCTCCAGTCATCCTCGGCAACTACGACCTCTCGCAGATGAAGTGCTGCGGCCGCAATTGGATTTGACTATAAGTTACTCATCAATCTGTAGTACCTACAGTATAAGTCTCCTTGGCCTATGGGAGTACAAAAGTGATGGAACCACGAGCGCAAGCTTAATTGGAGACTGGTAGCTTGTAAGACGTTTTGTGGCGAAACTGTGTTGGAACAGTGTCATGTTTAAAAAACGAATGTCTCTTCAAATCAAATCAAATCTCTCACTATTGCCGTAAAAACAATACAAACAATTGCATGACAAAAGTCACTGTGTTTAATTTAAAAGTATCTGACCCTCAAACATCTAAAAGTACACTCACTCAAACACTCAGCCTTGCACACCACAACTAAACTTCAGACTCTTCTCTCCTTCATATTGAGGGCACCCCAAAACTCCTTTCTGGACTTCAAAAGTCGGCAAGAAACTCGTTGACCGACTAGACTGCAGAGGCCATTAAGTAGCTTTTCAATCGAGCTTTAACTTTCCGAGAATTTTGTTCTGATTATAATTTTGCTTCACGTAATATCCTGAAAGAGGTAAAGTTTCTACGGAAATGTTTTATTAAAGAAACAACTTTACTAGAATAATAAGTAGTTCACCTCCTCTGTCGATAATTCTGATTCTGAGATAACGAACTAAACAAACATGTTTGTTTAGTTGTGAACAAAATTATATTTTCAAAGTGTGATAAACTAATAAAGACATTATGTTTCCGTCTATTAATCAACAAACGTAAGATTTGTTAAATGAAAATGTATAAGGCAATTTTTAAACATCCTTGCCTGTCAAATAAAATAACAATACATTGAGTTTATAATTTAGCCTGTATTGTTAAAATTTCAAGTTTCAGTGATTGAAGGGCTTAATGTTACGTCAGCGTGTGAAATAAAGAGTAATAAAGTAAAAACGTTGCATAATTGAACGAGATAGGTTACAACTTTAAATTGAGGTTTTACAACACAGTTTTGCAATTCAAATGCCGTATGTAAGTTAATCGTAAATATACTTAATTTGGTTTACTTCACGAAAGTACAACTTCATAAGCAGAACGATACTGAAGTACAAACAGCTAAAGTTAAACTGCGACTGTTGTTGGCTTATCCCGCACACGGGTCAGGGCTTGTACGCCACCCTCATTACATCCGCGACACGATAGGGGCACTTTCTCCCAGCGCCGCCAATAAACGCCAGTTTGGGGAATCCAACATTAAGCCTCGTTAGTACATTTGCTACCAAACTATACAGGGTGTCACAAAAATGCGTAGTGCGCTATGCAGAACCATATTCTACATACAAAAACAAGTTGAAAATGTAGAGTAAAATTTGTTCGATTTCGGCTTAGTTTAGTCGTAAGCCGCCATTTTGTATTTTTTTTGAAAATAATTAATAATTCAAAAACCCAACGAGATATTTTTTTGAAACTTGGTATAAACATTAGGTTTCTGGTTTTTAACATTTTCCAAAAATAATTGTTATTAAACTTATCACATTTCAAAATGGCGGCCTTTTAAATATTTCAAAGTCAAATTCCATGAAAACTAGCAACTAAAACAAAATTTTACAAGACATACAATTTAAAGCACTTTATAATCCAAATCCAATGACATGTTTACTGTAAAAATCAGTTAATAAAAAAAAAGTTATGGCAATTTTTTATAATAAATTTCAAAATGGCGGCCATATAACATTTTCAAAGTCAAATTCCCTAGTGCATTTGACCAAGTCCTTTAAATTTTATGTCTTGTAAAATTTTATTTTAGTTGCTAGTTTTCCAGGAATTTGACTTTGAAATTTGTATATGGCCGCCATTTTGAAATTTATTATAACAAAATTACCATAACTTTTTTATTTATTAACCGATTTTTACAGTAAAAATTTCATTAGATTTGGATTACAAAGTGCTTTAAATTTTATATCTTGTAAAATTTTGTTTTAGTTGCCATTTTTCATGGAATTTGACTTTGAAATATTTAAATGGCCGCCATTTTGAAATTTTATAACATAAATAAAAATGGTTTTCGGAAAATGTTAAAAACCAGAAACTTAAAGTTTATACCAAGTTAAAAAAAAAAATCTCGAAGGGTTTTTGAATTATTAATTATTAAAAAAAATACAAAATGGCGGAATATATACTATATATACTATATATACTATAAACTAATCCGAAATCGCAAAAATGTTACTGTACATTTTCGACTTGTTTTTGAATGTGAAATCCGGTTCTGCATAGCGCGCTACGCATTTTTGTGACACCCTGTATATCTATCTAAGTTCCGTTAAGGCATTACATCTTCATTAGTTTAGGTTCTAATTCATATTTAGGCATTCACTCCGTCAAATTTTAAGAATAGAAACCGAATCTTGATATTCGTGTAGAAACGTAAAACAATGGTATGGATATGCTCATGCAATTTTGATTTAATAAAACTTCAGAAATTATTGCTACGGACAATTTTAACCATTAATCTAATGTCGCCTTTTTATTTGTTAGCTTGCTCGGTTTATTGCACATTTCATACAATTAGATGAACGAAATACGCTCGTTGTTACCCAATTATACCTCGCAACAGATCAATCTGTGAATCTGACACAGTTTCAAGTTAACACATAAAAGGGTGTTCACAGCACAGACCAGTTATTCCTGACAAAGATGGGCAATTTGTAAAATAATTATTTAAATAATCTGCTATTTAATATGGGTTATTATGATTGTTATATCTTTTATATATGAATAAAGAAAGTATATTCACAACACTAAAACTGTGCGGAAACAAAATCGTACCTGTCGTTTGGGAAGATATACTACTCAACTATTTTAGTCTCATTCATATAATTGTGTAGCATTTATCTGGTAATCGCCACTTACTTTTCTCACATAGTAAGCACCACAATGTTAAATTCATGTGACAGTATATAACGATAGAAGGTTCAGCTCAATTAGAATTCCTTTCACCTTGTATAATACATGTTTTCATTCTACATCATGCATAACAAAACTATCTCTAAAAAATTAGCTGTTTGCTTGATGTCAGGTTCATTCAACATTTATTTAATTAGTCTTTAGATGTTGTACGTTCTGGTTTTTATATCATGTTGGCAAAACTGAAGGTTGAATTAAACTGTATTTAATGATTGACCATGTCGCATTTATGCATTTATAAAAATGTGCATACAAAGTTAATGTTTCCCTGTAAAATATGGCAATTGCAACGTATATTTTGCGTATAATAAAAAATATTAAAATATGTTATGCGTTAGTAGTAATCTGAAAAATTTAACTTGTTTTAAACTATTGTACTTCCAGTGTATTTTTGTCACCAGTCCAAATAGTGTGAAATATAAAGTCCCTCTGAATTGATTTAAAATATCTCGAAGTGTTAAGTGTTTCTGTGCATTAAACCCCGTTGCAGCTCACTGCACTCTACACTTGCATCCCCAAATATTTTATACATTAAAATATATTTGTATGACGTAAAAAATTATATTTTAACCATTGACTATACATGTTTATTCTTTAAAAGCCCGATTTAAACTCGTCGTTTTAAATCATTTCTAATGGAGCAATCAACCGATTAGAGTTTGTCCCACACTAAGTACGGTCGGTTGCATTAATTACTGACTGCACTTCACTGGAGGCGTTATTTTATTTATAGCCCTCCAGGGGGAGATGCAATCCCGTGACGTCAGACGCCCACACTCCTGTGACGTCAGCCGGATGATGGTGTCCCATGGGCCCCACTCCCACACCCTTGTCGCCTCCTGACCCAATTTGCCCTTTACTCCTTCACACACCGCTAGCTGTAATCTCCTCGCGAATTAGCTTTCAATGAGTTTATTTTTAGACGTAGCTACCAATTCAAAACAAATACAAATTCTGTTTGCAAACGACAGTTTAATTCAATTGCATTTCAATCGACATAAATGATGTCTGTGTCGCTGGCCCGGCCATGCCAGAATTTCAATATAGAAAATATATCACCATTTAGTACCTATTTCGTACTATTTATTACCTCCATTAAAAAATAGTACCTCACTCAGATCGGAGTTAATTGAGCTTTTGTGTTTCCGGGCCAGCGACATGCTAGCCCGGCCATGTCGGAATTTCCATATAAAAAATATGTCACCATTTAGTACCTATTTAGTACTATTTAGTACCCGTATTAAAACAATTTGGTACCTCAAAGAGCTACGAGTAATGGCATGTAATTAATAAAGGTTAATCACTTCTCAGCCCGGCCATTTCGCAAAATGTAGATAAAAACCCATATCACCATTTAGTACCTATTTTGTACTATTTAGTACCTTCATTAAAAACATTAGTACCTCACTCAGATCGGAGTTAATTGAGCTTTTGTGTTTCCGGGCCATCGACAAGCTAGTCCGGCCATGTCGGAATTTCAATATAAAAAATATGTCACCATGGCTGTGATGTCAGATGACCCAAATGAATTATCTTCATCTTCAAGCCACAACATATTATTATATTGTTGTATATGTTTACATAATCAGGTTAAGATAATTATAATATTTGTTATGAAATATTTTCCATCCGGAGCTGACTTCCTAATTGCCAGAAACTAAACAAAAGGATAAGGGGGGGGTTACCCCCCACCACAATCCTTTCTTATTGGACAAAGTGATTTTATTTATTTATTTTTATTTATACCATAATTAGTAAAGACCATGGACATAGACATACCATGGACAGAGAGCCAATAGGCCTGTTGATACGATATTAATTTGTATTTGTTATTTATTTATTTAATGTTCTTAATTTATTTATTGTTCTTTAAAGGTGGCGAAGGTTTTACCTATTTTCAACAAGGGAAATGCAAAAGATCCTCTATGCTGCAGGCCTATATCATTACTTCCTGTTTTTTTTCTAAAATGTATGAGCGTGTTGTTTATTCTCAGCTATTTAATTATTTGGAGGATAACCGATTATTGGACAAAGAACAACATGGCTTCAGAGTGGGGAAATCCACAATAACAGCTGGTGTTGATTTTATTCAGTCCATTGTCAATGCAGTAGACAATAGTGGAAAAGTCATTGGCATATTTCTTGACCTAACCAGAGCTTTCGATAGTGTTTCCCACAAAAGCCTTCTTGAAAGTCTTAGTAGCCTTGGAATCCATGGAAAGGAGCACGCTTGGTTTCATTCTTCCTTGGAAAATAGGGTGCAGTATGTAGAAATTGAACATGTCGCCAACCACGAACATAGTAGATATGTAAACAAATATTGCTCTTCGTTGCAGACACTGCACTATGGAGTACCTCAGGGATCTATATTGGGCCCTCTTCTATTTCTTTGCTACTTAAAGGGGCTATCAGAAAATGTGTGTGATGGAAGCTCTGTCTGTCTGTAGACGATACAAATATAGTTATTTCAGGAAAAACTTATGAAGACATTGAAATTTCGTCATTTATTGGTCTATCAATGATCAAAGAATTTTTAAATAGTACAAATATTTTTTTGAATTAATCAAAATCTAGTTTTATTTCATTCTCAACAAAGCAAGCCAGATCATGCTTCACTGGAGACATTTTTGTTGATAACGATAGATTAAATCATGTTGAAAGTACTCAATTTTTGGGACTGATTATTGATGAACATTTAAGTTGGGATTTGCATGTGGATTATGTGGTTAGAAAAATGTCCAATGGGTTATATATATGCTTTGTGACAAATGTCCAAAATTTTTAACTTAGACACTCTTAAAGCAATATATTATCCTTTGATTCACTCCCATATGTTATATGGAATAAGCAGCTATGGCGACAGTAAAACAAAATTTGTGTAAAATACTGCTGCAGCAAAAGAGAGCCTTAAGAATTATAATGAACTTAGGGAGGAAAGATTCTGTAAAACATGTTTTTAAAGAACTTAAAATATTCACTATATTTAGTTTATATATTTTTGAAACAGTCATTTATGTAAAAATGTATAGTAGTTATTTATGTAAAACAGTTTAGTAATTCTATATCTAAGAGTAATGGACATTACGGTACTCGTTATGGTAGAATAGTAGACCATCATAATTTGGAATTTTATAAAAAAAAGACATCTTATATTGGCAACAAATTCCTCAACCAATTACCAAAACATTTATCAACTGAAAAATGTTTTTAAAAGTTTAAAAGGGTTCTGAAAGAATATTTTCTTAATAGACCACTTTACTCATTGCAAGAGTTCACATCAGATAATGAATAATTTTTATTTGCTCACTATGTTTTAATTATATAGATTGATAACCTGTTATTTTACACGCCACAACTTAATTATTTATTGACCCTATTCCATGTATCCTGTACATTTTAATGAATAAAGAATGTTTTGATTTGATTTTATTTAAGCAGCCAAAATCCCATGAACAGAATAAACCGCTTAATCTGCAAAGTATTCTTTTAGCAACATTTCGAAAGTTTTCGGGTATTCATGACTTTATTTATGATAGGGAAATTTGTCGAACAATTTAGTCCCAATGTTTTTTTGGAAGCGATACCGCTATCTCCAGTTTGCGGGAGGTATGTCTGTGTTGTAGTTGTCTGGTGTTGCGATACCGCTATCTCCAGTCTGCGGGAGGTATGTCTGTGTTGTCGTTGTCTGGTGTCGCGATACCGCTATCTCCAGTCTGCGGGAGGTATGTCTGTGTTGTCGTTGTCTGGTGTCGCGATACCGCTATCTCCAGTCTGCGGGAGGTATGTCTGTGTTGTAGTTGTCTGGTGTTGCGATACCGCTATCTCCAGTCTGCGGGAGGTATGTCTGTGTTGTCGTTGTCTGTTGTTACGATACCGCTATCTCCAGTCTGCGGGAGGTATGTCTGTGTTGTCGTTGTCTGGTGTCGCGATACCGCTATCTCCAGTCTGCGGGAGGTATGTCTGTGTTGTCGTTGTCTGGTGTTGCGATACCGCTATCTCCAGTCTGCGGGAGGTATGTCTGTGTTGTCGTTGTCTGGTGTTGCGATACCGCTATCTCCAGTCTGCGGGAGGTATGTCTGTGTTGTCGTTGTCTGGTGTCGCGATACCGCTATCTCCAGTCTGCGGGAGGTATGTCTGTGTTGTCGTTGTCTGGTGTTACGATACCGCTATCTCCAGTCTGCGGGAGGTATGTCTGTGTTGTCGTTGCCTGGTGTTGCGATACCGCTATCTCCAGTCTGCGGGAGGTATGTCTGTGTTGTCGTTGCCTGGTGTTGCGATACCGCTATCTCCAGTCTGCGGGAGGTATGTCTGTGTTGTAGTTGTCTGGTGTTGCGATACCGCTATCTCCAGTCTGCGGGAGGTATGTCTGTGTTGTCGTTGCCTGGTGTTGCGATACCGCTATCTCCAGTCTGCGGGAGGTATGTCTGTGTTGTCGTTGTCTGGTGTTGCGATACCGCTATCTCCAGTCTGCGGGAGGTATGTCTGTGTTGTCGTTGTCTGTTGTTACGATACCGCTATCTCCAGTCTGCGGGAGGTATGTCTGTGTTGTCGTTGTCTGGTGTCGCGATACCGCTATCTCCAGTCTGCGGGAGGTATGTCTGTGTTGTCGTTGTCTGGTGTTGCGATACCGCTATCTCCAGTCTGCGGGAGGTATGTCTGTGTTGTCGTTGTCTGGTGTTACGATACCGCTATCTCCAGTCTGCGGGAGGTATGTCTGTGTTGTCGTTGTCTGGTGTTACGATACCGCTATCTCCAGTCTGCGGGAGGTATGTCTGTGTTGTCGTTGTCTGGTGTCGCGATACCGCTATCTCCAGTCTGCGGAAGGTATGTCTGTGTTGTCGTTGTCTGGTGTTGCGATACCGCTATCTCCAGTCTGCGGGAGGTATGTCTGTGTTGTCGTTGTCTGGTGTTACGATACCGCTATCTCCAGTCTGCGGGAGGTATGTCTGTGTTGTCGTTGTCTGGTGTTGCGATACCGCTATCTCCAGTCTGCGGGAGGTATGTCTGTGTTGTCGTTGTCTGGTGTTACGATACCGCTATCTCCAGTCTGCGGGAGGTATGTCTGTGTTGTCGTTGCCTGGTGTTGCGATACCGCTATCTCCAGTCTGCGGGAGGTATGTCTGTGTTGTCGTTGCCTGGTGTTGCGATACCGCTATCTCCAGTCTGCGGGAGGTATGTCTGTGTTGTCGTTGTCTGGTGTCGCGATACCGCTATCTCCAGTCTGCGGGAGGTATGTCTGTGTTATCGTTGCCTGGTGTTGCGATACCGCTATCTCCAGTCTGCGGGAGGTATGTCTGTGTTGTCGTTGCCTGGTGTTGCGATACCGCTATCTCCAGTCTGCGGGAGGTATGTCTGTGTTGTCGTTGTCTGGTGTTGCGATACCGCTATCTCCAGTCTGCGGGAGGTATGTCTGTGTTGTCGTTGTCTGGTGTTACGATACCGCTATCTCCAGTCTGCGGGAGGTATGTCTGTGTTGTCGTTGCCTGGTGTTGCGATACCGCTATCTCCAGTCTGCGGGAGGTATGTCTGTGTTGTCGTTGTCTGTTGTTACGATACCGCTATCTCCAGTCTGCGGGAGGTATGTCTGTGTTGTCGTTGTCTGGTGTCGCGATACCGCTATCTCCAGTCTGCGGGAGGTATGTCTGTGTTGTCGTTGTCTGGTGTTGCGATACCGCTATCTCCAGTCTGCGGGTGGTATGTCTGTGTTGTCGTTGTCTGGTGTTACGATACCGCTATTTCCAGTCTGCGGGAGGTATGTCTGTGTTGTCGTTGTCTGGTGTCGCGATACCGCTATCTCCAGTCTGCGGGAGGTATGTCTGTGTTGTCGTTGTCTGGTGTCGCGATACCGCTATCTCCAGTCTGCGGGAGGTATGTCTGTTTTGTCGTTGTCTGGTGTCGCGATACCGCTATCTCCAGTCTGCGGGAGGTATGTCTGTGTTGTCGTTGTCTGGTGTCGCGATACCGCTATCTCCAGTCTGCGGGAGGTATGTCTGTGTTGTCGTTGTCTGGTGTTATATTTATGCGCAACTTCACAATTTTCAATTTAGCATGTTTATATTTTTAAAAATTGGTCATTTTGTATATGCAATGTGATGCAATATTACAATTAATCATTTGCGCCCAGAAAGACGCTCGCATATTCGCTCCAACCTTTGTACTACCTGGCTCTTTTCTGAAATCTAAAAACTAGTGACAGTATAGTACGCAGAACCCCATCTCAATGCCGTATCGATTCTTCAAGTGCGGTGTAAATCACTTAAAAAATACGGGGAAAGACTTTTTGAATTTGATTTAATCTACTTAATAATTGTCGTGACGATAATGTATAATATAACTCGTTTATGTGTTGGGACCACGGTAAATCTTTATTAATCCAATATATTTACTGTCAAGGAGAACAAATGGAAGCTCAAACTCGTGAGGATCAAAATATTGCTTTAACATTTCTTCGACAGGTAAAAAGCATACAATTAGTTTTGTTCGGGGTTACGTGTAAATTAACGTTTTAATGAGGTCATGAGGTAAGTTGGGTGCAGCATGCGATCGAATTTGATGGCAGTCGTTTTACTATATAATAGCGTTTTACGTAATGTCCGAACTTGTACGTAACTGCTTTAGATCTAGATCGCATTGCCTTTAAAATACATTTATCAAATGGTATGTCGATGGTACTGTTATCTTGAGGTGCGACCGTTTGGGCGGATTTCAATGTGTTAGTTGTGCCTCCTATTCTAATTAAAATGCAAAGATAGGCTATTGCAAAATCTGCTCGTGCTCCATCCCATTGGCTTATAAAGTTCCGCTGTTAATAAAATATAAAGTGTAGATTTTTTTATCAGAAAGTGAACTAATGTGAACTTTTTTTAAAATTGTTTGCATTTCTTTAAATGTGGTTTAAAACATTTACTAATAAATAAAACAGGTTTCAGTCATTCATTTTTTCAAAAGTATAACAATAGATTGGAAACATAGAAGGGTCTGGGAAGTCTATAGGACGTTTGGAAGCCACTCAAACTTTACTTAACTCAAACACCATCATAGCTGGCTAACGACAGAAACACCGTCATCTCACTCAAGCTGGGCAGAAAATTATAAATTAAAGTCGTACTATTTAACATGGATTGACAATAATAATCTAAATATTTTAAAAATTCCTGCTTTTTGTTCACCCATTTCCTGAAGTTAATACTTAACCGATTTTGATGATTCTTTATTATTTAAAATATAATTTCAAGTTCTAAGTTATTGTCGAGCCAGAATTTCGATTTAGGCCCAAGGGCTCTGCCCCACGGGACTTCCAAGTTCCCATGTTAATCATATGGAGGAGAGTTTTATTTGGTTTATGTCACATGTTATTTTTCTTGATTCAATAAACAGCTGGTATTTGGATTATATCCGCAAGATATTGCGGGGGAGCAGCTCGTAGTAATAAAATCTAGAGCCGGGATTGAGGGAAAGGACCTCGACATCCACCAAGTCTAGGTCCGGGTCAGAGAGAAAGAGGGAGAAAGAATAAGAAAGGGAGAGGGATAACTGGAGACCGGTGGAAGCGAGGAATGGACCTTTCACAATCCTCATCAAAGCACTTTCAAACCGCATGTACTATATAGCTGCCCACCCTGGCCTCACTAGACCACGTTGTTGTGGAGCGGGTGTCTAGGGAATGTAGCTGTTCACCCTGGCCTCACGAGACGATGTTGTTGTGGATCGGGTGTCTAGGGAATATAGCTACCCACCCTGGCCTCCCTAGACCACATTGTTGTGGAGCGGGTGTCTAGGGAATGTAGCTGTTCACCCTGGCCTCACAAGCTGACGTTGTTGTGGAGCGGGTGTCTAGGGAATATAGCTGCCCACCCTGGCCTCCCTAGACCACATTGTTGTGGCGCGGGTGTCTAGGGAATGTAGCTGTTCACCCTGGCCTCAAAAGCTGACGTTGTTGTGCAGCGGGTGTCTAGGGAATATAGCTACCCACCTTGGCCTCCCTAGACCACATTGTTGTGGAGCGGGTGTCTAGGGAATGTAGCTGTTCACCCTGGCCTCACAAGCTGACGTTGTTGTGGAGCGGGTGTCTAGGGAATATAGCTGCCCACCCTGGCCTCCCTAGACCACATTGTTGTGGCGCGGGTGTCTAGGGAATGTAGCTGTTCGACGTTGTTGTGCAGCGGGTGTCTAGGGAATATAGCTGCCCACTCTGGCCTCCCTAGACCACGTTGTTGTGGCGCGGGTGTCCAGGGAATGTAGCTGTTCACCCTGGCCTCACAAGCTGACGTTGTTGTGGAGCGGGTGTCTAGGGAATATAGCTACCCACCCTGGCCTCCCTAGACCACATTGTTGTGGCGCGGGTGTCTAGGGAATGTAGCTGTTCACCCTGGCCTCAAAAGCTGACGTTGTTGTGCAGCGGGTGTCTAGGGAATATAGCCACCCACCCTGGCCTCCCTAGACCACATTGTTGTGGCGCGGGTGTCTAGGGAATGTAGCTGTTCACCCTGGCCTCACAAGCTGACGTTGTTGTGGAGCGGGTGTCTAGGGAATATAGCTGCCCACCCTGGCCTCACGAGACGATGTTGTTGTGGAGCGGGGACTAGTGAATATAGCTCCTCATCCTGGTCTCACGAGACGATGTTGTTGTGGAGCGGGTGTCTGTGGAATATAGCTACTCATCCTGGTCTCACGAGACGATGTTGTTGTGGAGCGGGTGTCTATGGAATATAGCTCCTCATCCTGGTCTCACGAGACGATGTTATTGTGGAGCGGGTGTCTAGGGAATATAGCTCCTCATCCTGGTCTCACGAGACGATGTTGTTGTGGAGCGGGTGTCTAGGGAATTTAGCTTACCACCCTGGCCTCACGAGACCACCTTGTTGGGGACCGGGTGTCTAGGCTAGGGATCGTAGGATCCGCCATGAAACAGACCAACCAAATAAATGAGAGACAAGCCCTTGCGTTTTAGGAATTGATGTTTGGAGACTTACAATGATTGGAAAATGAAACAACATGCTATCCTTGCTGTTTGAATCCTAAATAAATATAAAAAACAACGGAATCACAAACAAACAAAATTCAGTCAGTGAATTTATTTTTCAGGTTAAACGATTTTTTTGTATATAGATCACTCTCCTTATACAGTATTTATGTGTTCGCAAGGTTATAAAAAGCCCAGAAGCGACTTCTTGCAAGGTCTCCTACCGGAATTCTGTGAGCTAAAACAAGAAAAAGAAAAAGAAAGCTCGACGGTAAAATGTCAAACGATTGTTAAATCCAGCTCTGCCTCCGTCCGAGGTCGGCACTGCACCGGGCGGCCCTGGGCCGGGCTACGGTGTTGGCCGCGGGAGACAGTTTCAGTAACGGAAATTGAGTAGGTATTTAATTTTGTTTATTACTGACCTGCTCAAGGCGTGATACCTTAAAGGTGTTGTTAGCTTTATCAAATTCAGGAAAGCAACAGAGTATTTACTTAGTATTAGCAGAAAGGCCAGTTTTGAACCAACAAATGATTTATTTTACCTAAATTTTGCACTATAAGGTTTTAAACAAAGAAACAAAATGAGATTGCTAAGGCGGCGTATGGTTTTCAAATAAATATAAATAATATAAATTCCACATATGTTTTCGCCTTCATATGTTTTAGTATGAGCATCCTTTCTTTTCCAACCTGAAACTACATAGACTGTTTTCATCGATTATCAGCATTAAGTTTACTGCTGCACGAAACGGTTTCTGAGGTCCAAAAACAACTATTACATGATTATATTTTCTTCATTGGTTGTGTGAAAGTAATCTCTTATATCTATAAAAGGCAAAGCCCTGGCTGACTGTCTGACTCACTCATCACTAATTCTCCACCTTCCCATATGGGCAGAGAGCTGAAATTTTGTACACTGATTCTTTAGGCATAAAATAGGAAAACTAAATGGCTTTAATCCTGATCTGACCTTAGGGCTCCGCCAGAGATCCTGACAAAGTTCCCATGTATTTCTTATGGAATTTTATTTTTGTTTGAGCTAATGAAAATACAAACAGCTGATCTTGATTCGTAGTAGTTCCACGGGCTAACCACAGAATGCAGCACACACAACTGTCATAGGTTTTATAAATTACTTGCGGGGCGAAGCCCGCAGGAACAGCTAGTGTTATATATTTTCGGAATTTGTCATTGCTTTAACGAAAGGGCTCTATTTATCTGTGATATCTCAGATAACGTCTTGCATTTTCACTTTGTAAAGTTAGTTCTGAAGTTATCAAAGTGAGAGATTACAAATATTCCTACATAACAAAGTGTTTCGTAAGAGCCGTAGATTACTGTGCACTTTTTGTTATGGAAATTGTGCATAATTATTTGAAATACCATAAAGTAACAGTACCATTGTAATTGAATTTCCTCAAGGGGCCAAACACGAGGCCGGCGATGGCGGCGCGGCGGTGAATGTCAAGGAGTCGGCGGCCCTTGGCATTCCGGCGGCCGTGGGTCCGTTACCGGCAACTGCAACTGCAACTGCAACTGTAACGCCTATTGTCTCTGTCTGCAACTCGCTGCAACAGCGCACATCGTCCTTGCGAAATCCCTAGCAGTGCTCTGGCATCACACGAGTGGGGTTTAGGAAGTAAATACTAGTTGCTGATATGGAAAGGAAAGAGTTTATTAGTGAATTTCCTTTGGAAAGTGAACTATTAGCATGACCCGCACGGTGAAACTTAAGCCCGGGACCACCATAGAAGTTCCTAACGTGACCCCCTGAACACGTTTTGGGGGGTCGTTCAAAATTTTATATATATATATATATATATATATATATATATATATATATATATATATAGACACATATATATATATATGTGTTTGCACTCTAGCGGTTGCAATTTTTGTCCGATTTACTTCAAATTTGGTAGGAACGTTCCTTTCTGTAATCAGTTGGACAAGTTCGTTGGGCAAAACAATCGGAAAACTCTAAACCCCGTTTTTTGGGGATTAATCTTTCAAATTTCGAGTTTTTGGGCCCAAAAAGGGTCATAAAAGCCCTATATGTAAAATAAGTGGATGTAAAAAGATGGGAATTAGAGAGGCGAAAGTTTTAAGCCCTCTCTCGTCATTCTAGCATAAATATTTACCGAGTTATTAAAGAAAATGTGTATCGACCAAACGCAGTACGTTGTCTTATGGGGGTTTTACATTAGAAAAGCCTGTTATTCATTTGTTGGTGTACTTTTACCATCCCAAACAACCTCACGCGTACTTTAATGCCTGACTGGACCTTCTCCTAACCTTATAATGCACAAAATTGTATTCCCAGCATTGCAGGTAAATAGAACCAGGAGCATCAGAACAGCCAAAAAATCAATATTTTCAGATTTGAATAAAAATTGAAATAAATGTATATTTTTAACTGATTTTGAGTTTTTATGTGGAAATTCACTTCCCTCACGTCAGCGTGCTGCGTGCGAACTCGTATAGGATTTTGTGTTGACTCACGTTCATATCCATAGCTAAACATACTACGGACTTTTCTTAGCCACGTAAACACCGTGTATCTAGAATCGTTATTAAAGTTTATAACTATCTTTAAAGTGAAAACAAAGGGACGTAAATCTTTGACGAGCTCCAAGGATTATTGTCATGTCCAAGGAAAATGTATTGAGATAAATCACAGTTTCCGTGATAAACTAAATGTATACCTAATAAAAGACACCGAGTACCATCGGCTCTGCGCACTGGTTACCCGTGGATGATCGAGATTACCCCTTACAACTTTCGTTCCAACGCGTAAAGCACACACTCGACCTGTGTTGCGAACCCACGACCTCCGAGGGCGAGAGATATAGGTACGATATTTTACAACGTAACGACACCACGTGGCTGAATAAACTATGTTTTCGACTCGCACAACTCAGTCGAAGGGCGTGCAGCTAGTAGACGTGAGGCAACCGAGGCTGCGCTGAGATCAGAATGTGACGTCACTGCTTTCTTCATCCCGCTCCGCTGCGCCGGCGCAGCGTTCCCAGGCCCGGCGAGCGGATCGCTCACTGGCTCACTTCCTCGGAGTGAGGAGTCGTTAGGAGGATGGGCAATTATTTTCAATAGGGGATTCCCTTGCGGATTTCGTTTGAGAATGAGGTCGGATGACCTTTTCGGAGAGACTGTGGTAAATTTATTGTAACGAATGATCGATCCTGCAAAAATAAGGTAACGCCACAAACTCCGGACTTGTCGAGTCCGAATAACTCAATGAACGCGGTATCTTTATGACACAAACAATTGAGAATTCCGTGCCTTTAGATTGCAGTTGTCTCTCTACATTAGGTTTTGACCAATCCCCCGAAGCGGAAAACGGGCGATTGTGCGATACTGTCGCAGAAAGAAAACAAACTGCAGAAATATCGGCAATAACATAAAAACAAAATTTGTAGCTGCATTAAACATTTTCATCCTGCATTAAAAACGAATTTTAACCAAAATAAAGGGAATATATATATATATATATATAATAAATAAATAATAAATAAATTCTTTATTTCCATAAATGTACAATACAATAAGCATTAAAATTATGCACTAGAAAACTATAATTAGATAGCTTTCAAATATATACTAAACAATAAATACCTTATGTTTACACAGTTATTAGCCAGTACATTATGGATAGCCACCTCTTTAGCATTAGCTGTGCAGAGGTGGCATCAAGTTATAATAAATGTGCAACGTGCAGCGTGCCAGAAACTCCCGGTCAAATTACAGATTATTAAACAAAAATTCATTAAATGATACATCTTTTCAGTGCCTAATACATAACAATTTAACAGTTGTAATAACTTTCAAACAATTCCAACAATAATTTAGGAAAAAACACTCCTTATAAAACTAAATAAAAATAGGTGTAACAAATATAAAAAGAATGCTACGAAACAATAATATATCTCTTTATACCCACACAATGATAAATATTAATTATATAACACACAATAAGCCTAAACACAAATAATAATGAGTAGACTCAAACATACGTTTAAACTATGTAGATAGAAAAAAATAAAATATTTAAAAACAGCATATTGGTAAAGATGCAGATAAATTGAGCAAAACTCAAGGGTGCATAGGTAAAACTTAAAAAAAGCAAGACAGTTCCCATCAGCCTATGAATTTCTCAACATCACTATTTGTTAATAACCATGTTTTCAGACTTTTAGCAAATATATATATTCCCTTTATATATATTCTTTCCTTATATATATATATATATATATATATATATATATATATCTATTCCCTTTATTTTGGTTAAAATTCGTTTTTAATGCAGGATGAAAATGTTTAATGCAGCTACAAATTTTGTTTTTATGTTATTGCCGATATTATTACCTGGCAACAATCTATATTACTGATGCTGTAAGATAAATCGTTAAAGACAAATTGTGGACTTTTGGAAAAAGGATGATGCGAGAAAGTGATTCATGGAAAATAGCAGTTCTTTTGAGAAAAGAAAAAACATTCTTTCCCGTTAGGAAAAAGCATTGGGGACTACACAACGTCTGATTTGTATACATTTCCACTTGTGATTTAAGTGGTTTCTTTGATTTCTTACTAACATGTGTAAGAGTTAATTAAAAATTATTTATCAGCTATCTTTGAATACAACTTCATAAATATGGTGGGTTGTTAAAGTTTATTATTATTACATCGTATCATCGTAAAAATAGCTTCGAGCGGGCATTATGTGTTTTTCCCCAAATGAATGCTTTAAATCTCGAAACTTCCTTCATTAGAAATTTCCCGTAAAATACAAATTGCCTGTGAGCGTGCTTTATTTACTTTTTCGTTGGGAGTTATTCTCTTTCTTCTCAAAACTTAGTAGATGAGGCATGCCTCGTGACATACCAATAACTTATAATGACAAGAGCTGTGTTAAATAAAACATATTTCGTGTCGTACATACACCTTTGATGGTACATAAATATTTTATGATAGCTTACTAAATATTTTGGGTCCCTTATTCATGTATTGATCTATTCAACTAAAAAAACTATGATAAATTTATTATACAATACTATTGTTTTTAGTTCGCCAAACTTTAATATACTGTCATAACTGTTGCAGTGAAAACAACGTCGCTTAATATAGGCTGTGAAAAAGAAACTTTATTAGGCCATCTTTTTTTATCCTACTAGTTAAAAGGTGTTTCTATTTTTTATGTAATCAATTTTTTACATAATTTTGCTTTTTATGTAGACCATTACAAAACTACCAGTATGAGTTACTCTTTTAGCAAGTAATAAAGAACGCTTATTAGTAAGACTTTAGCCAATATTTGAGTTAGCTTTATCAGTGGTAATTTAAATAAAGGTGTTAAATATTATCTAGTTGTATGTATCTTACATCATTATTTACCTATAACTATTTTAAACCGTTGTGTATGTTTCTGCAAAATTAAATTATTAAAAGAGTTAAATAGCACGCTCTTACAAAAATGTTATTAAAATTACCCATGTAGGTGGATAATTAATCTGTCAACCTGTTTAACCCATTCATTTAACCTATTTATTTAATTTAACTTGCTTTAATTTATTTTCTTTATCACATTATAAATCTCAATGTGTATCGATTGATGTGTCAGTCTCCTTTACAGCGTTACACCGTGTTAACTTGTAGAAACCTTTTAGATTTTTTTCACACGCCGTTGCAGAAAAATTAAAAATATTCTGCTTTTGGGGGTTTAATATAATAGTTCATCGAATTCCACTCTTAATTGAGCCTGATGCAAAAATGCTAAATCCCGACCTCATCTAGATATTTGATTGGCAATCGAAATGTGTTTCAACTAACAAACAACTGACGTTTCCCTAGTAATGTTCTCATATACAAATATTTTACAAAAGTGTTAATAAAATGTAAGTTTGATCTAAAGGTGCGAGAATTATAAACTATAAAATGTTGTTGAGAAACGTTGGTTCAATATCCCGTGCGTTCTTCGTCAGAGAATCCTTCCCTTCACCATTTCTCACTATTACAGCCTAATGCACAGTGTCGAAAAAGGGTCAGTCTGGCACGCACCGGGAAAGAGCCAACGCTACCCAGGTAGGCAGGTAGTCGGGTAATCGGGCGGAAGATGGAATGTGTAAACAAATAATAAACGCTACGAATTCTTATTGTCATTTGGGCTCTAAACTCATCGGACCTTTGGCGGACCACAAACGGCGCCTGTGAAAGTTTGCATAGCAAGTTTAAAAAATCGCTTATTTCTCCCCACCCGAACATTTTCATCTTTCTCGACACCCTGAAGGAGGCCCAGATAGATGCCTACATTGGTATGAATACTGCTAAAACCAGAGGATATTCGCAAAGAAGGAAGAAAACCCTTGTGCATAGGGAAAAAAGTTTGTTGATAGGAAACTTTTACAGCTAAAAACGAAGAAATTAATAAATTAAACTTTTTGAAGTGCGTGAATGTGAAGGTGGGCTGATTGCAAATACGTAAGTCAAATGTGGCTGTTTCAATATTACTGTTTAAAATAAATACTGGTTTTATTTTTAACTGCTTAACTTTGATTGTTCCTTTAACATAGTCTAAAGGATATACTAATTTTAGATAGTCGCAATTCAAAGTAAAGGTAAATTTACTTTTATACAAGTCAAATTAAACGGATGATGCAGGGAGAAACTAAAGTAAGTCTATTGGTTTGAACTGTAAGTGAGTAGTGAACACCTTTATTATTTGCCCACTGCTGGGACAGTTTCTCAGAAATATTTTTGACGAAAGGAAAGCCGCATTGGCGCTTTTACAGTGCGTTTTAGGGGGGTAGATTTGGCAGTGGCGCTTTGCCGATGTGCTACCTGCCTTATTGGCGCTTTCTCGGTGGATCGCCCCCGCCCTATTGTTTTTCAAGGTAGAGAAAAAGTTAAAATAGAATAGAAAAAAAAAAACATCCAGACCAGACATATTTATACAAGTGTCCTATATGCGGGCGTCAGTGGCGGACTGATATGCGAACAGAGACTGGTGCAGCTACGATCACACCGGTCTTCTCTTATCTCTTCATTCCTTATCATTCCGATAGCAGTCAAGTTTTATTTCTGTTTCACTGCTTCATTCATGGAACTCTTTGGCTCACCAGGATAGCAAATACACGTATATAATCCAAATAACTCCGTGTAAAGTACTTGGTTGTGATAACCTAATTTCGTAGAACGTCGCGTTATCACATGAGGAAAAGCGCAATCGTAAATAAATATTTTCCGGGTTAAGTTTTTAAAATTTCTTTTCCTTAATGAGTTTCTGTTTTCCTGCTTTTATCTTGCTACTTAATGGAATATTGTAAATTACTGTATTCCAAACAAGAGCATCTACAAGTTTTAATTAAAGTGTTACATTTTTATAAGATTTAAATTAAAAATATTCTTGTTCATAAATTTAAATTTCTGATTGCGCCAGATACAGCTCACAGCACAAATCAGTTTACATTTTAAGCACAGTTATCAGTATTGGTTATCACGTGGTCCAGGGGTGGGGGCGTCTGTGACGTCATGCCGCCCACACCGCCGCCACCCTCGTGTATATTTTCCGCACGTTTTCCCTGCCACCGCCGCCCAGTTATAATTTTAACTTTCACCAGACGTATCTTGTTTAAGTTTATTGTTTTTCTGTCATATTGTAAGACAGTCGAGGACGAGTTAAAACTTTAAACCGATTGATTTTCTTTTGTAGGAGTTCTTCTACTTAACTTTTCAGTTCTTACAAGGGAAAGATATTAGTTTCTAAATTGTGCAATCCCTATGTGCGTTTTTCATAAGTTTGTAACATTTTACATACACATTTAAAATACAAAGCAACGGAATAAATTGGTCGGCACGCTTTAAAATATCGCTTGAGAAACCGGGAAGTAAATTTAGTTTGTCTGATGGTTAATATTCAGGAGATTGAGAGTTTTCACCATTTTAATCCCTTTTCCGCGTTATATTCCCACACATGTTCTGGCTGAGGTGTCATGTTAATACCCGCTAACGTTGTACTCTGTGGCGGGCCATTATCGCTTCGTCCGTTAGTACTCTGTGTCGTGTACCTCGCCGCAGTATTCTAGACACGGTGCTTCCGCCGGAAGAAGGAAGTTCTCTAATGTTCTTATTCTCTTCAATATCCCACTTCACACTCATTCCCTGCTTCTTTGTATTTTATAGTCTGTAATCATCACGTCATTTACTTGTCCGTATCTTTTGAACTGTCAGTTTAAATAATAATTTAATTGTGCAGTATACTCCCCAGTTTATGTCTACCAGCGAGGTTGAAACCATGGTTTCTATCTCGCTGATGTTCACAGGATGTTATAAAAATGCACCTAAGATCACCATTACAGAACACTGCACTCTCATGCGCGGTGATGAATATGCATTAACGATGTAACTAAGAGAATTGTCAAGTTATTGTACAGTGTTTAATTATATTCAAGGTTAAACGGTTGTCCACGTTAAGAAATCTGATGATTTCTGCACTTGGACTTTAATTTTAATTAACGATTGGTCTCGATAATTTTACAGGCTATAAAGTAGGTACTCCAGTTATGCCGGTCGTTATCAGTGGTCGGACGGCCTTGCAAGGCAGTCTGTGCGAAAGCTGCACTTTCTAACCTGTTTGTACCCAAACCGCGACCGCGGCCCAACGCAGTTGTGCAACCTTTCACCTAGCTCGGGAAATGCCCCAGATAGGCCCTACCCCTCCCCCCACTTTAGACCACGCCCCCGCTGTTACGTTACGGCCGTTGAAAAATTGATTTCCACCAAACTTTCTTATCGAAACGTGTTTACGCTTATTTTCTCACAAAATGTTCTAAAATGTGTAATGGCCTCACCTACTTGTATTTGGCTTCGTAAATGTTAACTATAATTAATTACAGCCACCCTTCGTTTCCTTTAATTTTCAGGCTGCTTTCTGGTGAGTTTAAAAATTCTATTTGGGTTTCAAAAAGCTAGATACATGTAGAAAAGTTGGAAAAATCAGGAGATTTTGTTTCCCGCGGTTATTCTCGAGTTTTTTTACAATAGTCAGCCATTATCAAAACTACTTTCTTTCATATGAAAATGTACTGCCTTAAACAAATCATTGCAATCATCAGTAAATGTATGTTATGGTTCTTTAACAGAAAAAACACAGCAACACAACAAAAGCTATATACGACAAAACAATTTTGGACAACCTCAAGGAAATAAAGAGGGAACAATAATTTTGTATTCTTAGAAATGCGAATGATAAGAATTACTTATGATGTTTAAGTGCTATGGATTTCTAAAAATAGTTATAATAAAATTAACTAACTTTTTTAAGATACAATCCTCAAAAACTCGTTTAAGAGCAGATGCGATTGCACATTATTCCTTGGAGAATATTTCTCAGTTTCCACTTCATCAGGATAAAAAATACTTTTATTTTATTTTTATTTAAATGCTAAGAATAGTGTAAATCACAGTTTATCTCTTATAAGTGTGTATGAAATAAAAGAAAACATTATTTTTCAATATAATATAACCCGAATTTTACTGCTGGTTGGGGAGGTAGTACGTGAACGTTGAATAAATAGCAAATCTACCTCCGAAAGAAAACTGGACGTTTGTTTTACAGAAATTAGAAATTCACATTACATAAGTTTTACCTCAACAGATCTGAATATTTCGTTATGAATACGAGGTACGAGGTACATGATTCATAAGAAATGTTAAGCTGAAACACCCACACAATCCTTGATAAAAATGGAATAAGTGATATCAAAGAAAGGATTAGTTCGTTCCAAGCCTGTCTCGATTTTAAACAAAAAAGATGACGTAAAGTCCCGCCCACGAGCCTGGGGGTTTTGTTCTCAGATCTGTATTCTGCAATACATCGCGGTGGCTCCGTCAGGGGATAAGGGGTAACACAGACAGTATATGAGGCAGGGGGTATGGGGGGCAACAATGTGGGTGGCGTATCGTCATCGTCGACACCACCCCCTCACTCCCCCCATCACAGCTGATCTATCAAACAGCTGGGAGCCAAAACTTGTGGAATGTCACAGCTGATATGTTAGCTGATGACAGTAATTACTTATGTACTTGGCAGAAAATGTTCATAACAACTGCTTTTGAAGTCAGTGTTTGTCCATTGGCGTCTGAATAAGCTTTATCATTTCTGTTCATGAGCATGTGACACGTTTAAAGCTGGTTATTCATTAGTGTATTTGAGCATTGATCAATTTGATTCTGTAATTATAATTATTTGAATGATTTAAAAAACAGGTTATCATGGTCCCGGGGTTATTAGGTCTTACCATGCCGATCACGGTTAAACGAATTACCTGCATAATGTAATTACCTTAGTACGAGGTACAGTACTCGTGAATTGATTAATAAGGGTTTACTTGTATAGAAACAAAATTTGAATTATTTCTCCCATATCAGGAGTTGTACATTTAGTACTTTACGTTTTAGTTCTGTTGTTATTGTGGAAAGAGTAGCAGTATAAAAGCATTATAAAAGTTGAATTGGAAGTTGGGTTAAAAACCACAAACGTCTGTATTTGATTTGTCTGCTGTCCAACACTTATTTGGATCTCCAATTATATTCAAAGGAATTCTTGATTCGGTTTAATCAATCTCATACAAACACGTTTTATTGAACATTATCGTCGTTTGCCTTGATAACTTGTTAAATAATGATCTCTAGTGACGTAATATTTCTGTTTAACCACTAGTGCAGGACCTTATATACCTTAAACTACTTCACCTTATACACGTATCTAATGTATAAGTTTGTGGGTCTTAAATAACTCCAAACATCACACAACGACCGAAACGTTGTATTATTACATAACATTAATCAGCTGCCTAAAGGTCTTAAAGCGATGATAAAAAATATATATTTGAACATTGTTAATCGTTATTTAGGCTTGGTCGAATTCCCATTCCGAGATTTACATATAGGGATATCCTTTAGTTTACATGCACAAAATAACGATGCAATGCATGGGTGAGGGCGAAGTGTGCTAGACTAATATTGCTTTTTCATAAATCGATATTTGTAATAAGAAACTTAGGATTTAACTACAAAGTTGGTTAACTTTGGCAACACGTGGCATCTGACTGCGTAAACATAGAAACTTAAAGATAAGCTAACCTAGTAATACAACTCTTCACCTTCAAAATGTTATATTGAACATAATTTTAAGTTAAGAACCGGGGATGCTATGTGACTTGGCGCAAAGCGGTTTTTGGGCAATTTCGGGGCGAGTCAATTTGACTCAATTCTCATTAGCGCCTCCCTTATTGTTGCTGCTACTGCCCCGATTGCCTGAACCCTCGCTGCCATACATACGAGCAGCGCGATCTTGGAAACGCTAGCAAAACATCAGTTAGTTTAACCATACTCTACAATAGAGTTATAGGAGTTGTTCGCGAACCATAACCCCGTAAGTTACTTCCACTTCCCGGACCTTCCATAGTCCTCGGTTCCCCGACTGTTGTCCCACGACTCGTATAACATGGAAATGATTTATCCCATCGCGAAGATGGCCTCTGCCGTATCACAACTCGCGACCTTGGTTCCTTAACAGCTTATTGTTCAACTTTCGTCGAGCGGGAGTATTTATGGCTCGGAAACTATAAAACTATTTAATTTGTTCACAATCACGAATTATGATAAGGGTTTATTGTATTGTATTGGGACTGACTGGCGTTGCAAATTAAAACACTTCAAAATTTACAAAGGCAGTTTTTAACGAACCAGATTTTTTTAATTTATTTTACTGTCAGACATTATAATTTAATCGACCTCGACCTGTAAATTATTGTCGTATGGTAAATTATGCTCTTTCATGAATATTTTTTGGTATTAATTTGAATCTTCAGTACAAAAATGTGCATTTGAATTGGATTATTCGATTTCATTGATAGTTTTACTTTGTTAACGAGCTTGCTTCATTAATCTACGTTGTTAGCTGTGAATTGAAAACAATCTGGATGGCTTATGAATACGAGTTAATAATTGACTTCCGCATCTTCGCTAATATAGTTAACTTAAATTAATGACTCATTCATGTTCTATTTTACAATTATTTTAAATTATTTCTTTACGTTAAGAATCTTGTTGAATGACACTACCAACCACCGTAAATAAACGGTAATAAAGAAGGCACATTCGCACCAAACCTCAGGGAGATTAGCCCGGAGTAAAACTTGTATGGTAATACACCTATACTTTACAAACAACCAAAACACCAACAAAACTCAACAAAGTGAAAGCAAACCTGTGTGTACCGTATTCTATAGTGAAGTAATTAGACTACATTCAGATAGATTTAAACTCATACTCTAATTCTTAGCGTGCTTTGCTTTAGATATAACGTGAACCTTTTATTTATTATGTTGTCACAAGCAAGTAAAGTGTTACTTAAAAACTTCCAATAGTATTTACTTTTTATGGATTAAGCAGGTTAAATCTTGTATTAATCAAATATTGCATTGATTTATTGGTCATAAATTAATTCAGACATTCAAACTTGACTCGCAACACTCCGTACTTTGCTTCTCGTCGAAACTCATTTCTGTCTCGCGCTAATAACTCATATCGCCAGGTCTGTGAAGTTGGCCTACCCAAATCAGCTTACCCAGTTTATTTTATATCTCTCTTTAGTTCTTTGTTAGTTCTCATAAAAATATTGTTAGTTCATCAATATTAACCCTGTTAAAGCCTTAAATCAATGGGTACGCCAACTTCACACTATGAAAAGTAGCTTACCCGCAATTAAACTACATAATTCCTATTTCTTTATGTCTATCGTTAGTTCTTCATTAGTTCCTGTTAGTTCCCTCATAAATACCGTTAGTTCAATGATATCAATGGATTTACAGCAAAAAATTCAAAATGGGTAAACTAACATTCCAATGCATGTAGTAGCCTACCCATGATGACTTAAGATTATTAATATTTGATTTTGTCTATCGTTAGTTCATTGTTAGTTCTTGTTAGTTCCCACAAATGTATCTTCAGTTCAAACATAGGAACCATTTTACGCCCAAAAGTAAAATTGGGCATGCTAACTTCACACCATGAAAAGTAGCTTACCCACAATTAAAATACATAATTTATATTTCTTTATGTCTGTCGTTAGTTCTTCGTTAGTGTCTGTTAGTTCTCATAAACATATCGTTAGTTCATCAATATTAACCCTGTTAAAGCATTAAATCAAATCAATGGGTAGGCCAACTTCACACCATGAAAAGGAGCTTACCCACAATTAAACTACATAATACATATTTCTTTTAGCGAATTTCCCCTATAGGGAAGAAGCTATTACCGTAGTCGGCATGGTAAGACCTAGGCCCGGGACCATGATAACTTTTCGTTTTGAGGTCCCCAGACCCCAAAAACACCATTCGTTTGAAACTGTATATATATATATATATATATATATATACATATATATATATATATACATATATATATATATATATATATATACACACACACATATATATATATATGTCAATATATATATGTGTGTGTGTGTGTGTGTGTGTGTGTGTGTGTGTGTGTGTGTGTGTGTGTGTGTGTGTGTGTGTGTGTGTGTGTGTGTGTGTGTGTGTGTGTGTGTGTGTGTGTGTGTGTCCGTGGGTGCGATAACTCTCGTAAAAAAGGTGCGATTTTGATGAAATTTGGTACAAACGTGTAAAGCAGCATTTATGACTTTAAGTTCGAAAACCAGACAGATCGACCTGTCCAAAGGGGTATTTTGGGGGGGTTTTGTACCCCAAAAATGAATATTTTGAGTTTTTTACACATAATTTTTGAAAAAGTGAAGTTTTATCAGCTTGAATCAGCTTAAAGAGACGTACAATTTGGTGTTTTAATCATTGCTCTACGACAATTGGTTACTGAGATATTGAAAATGCCTAACACAGTACGTTGTCCAATGCTATTCTTATGGAGGATCAGAAAAATTGTATATCTCGCTTATTTATCAACTTATCCTGACGAAACTTGGTATATTGCTTCATTTCATTGTTGTCTATTGATATTTGCACAAAAAACCATTTGTTGGCTGATAGTTCCCGTAGCAGCAAACCTGCATACTCAGCCCCATGTTATTCTTATGGAGAATAAGTAACGTGTTATCTCCTTTAATTATGAACATAAATTAATAGAACTTGGTATGTGGCTTTACCTAGTTGAGTTATATTGATATTTGTATAAAAACCCATTTCTAGTGTTCCTTATTTCAGCAAACCTGCATACTCAGCCGCTATGTTATTCTTATGGAGAATAATTAAAATGTCATAAATCGTTTATTTATGAATGTATATTGATGAAACTTGGAATGTGGCTTTATGTGGTATTAAGATAATATTACGCTACCCATATTCGCTAAGTATGCAGGTTTGCTGCTACGGGGGTATTTATGTATATCGTTTGTTCTTCGTTAGTTCCTGTTAGTTCTCTTTAACATATCGTTAGTTCATCAATATTAACCCTGTTAAAGCCTTAAATCAATGGTTAGGCCAACTTCACACTATGAAAAGTAGCTTACCCGCAATTAAACTACATAATGCATATTTCTTTATGTCTATCGTTAGTTCTTGTCAGTTCCCTCATCAATACCGTTAGTTCAATAATATCAAAGGTTTTACAGCAAAAAATTCAATGTTGGTTAGCTGACATTCCAATGTATGTAGTAGCCTACCCATATTGACGAAAGATTATTGAAATTTGTTCACGTCTCTCGTTAGTTGCTGTTAGTTCCATCAAAAATACCGATAGTTCAATAATAATAATGGTTTTACAGCAGAAAATTAAATGTTGGTTAGCTAACGTACCAATGTATGTAGTATCCTACCCACGATGACATAAGATCATTGAAATATTTTAATGCCTTTCGTTATTCCTTCGTTAGTTCCTGTTATTTTCCTCATAAATACCTTTAGTTCAATAATAATAAAGTTTCACAGCCGAAAATTCAACATGGGTAGGCTACTACATACATTGGAATGTTAGCTAACCAACATTTCATTTTTGGATGTAAAACCATTATTATTATTGAACTAACAGTATTTATGAGGGAACTAACAGTAACTAACAGAGAACTAACGAGAGACATGAACAATCTTCAATAAACTTTCGTCAACTGTAAAACATTACTATTATTGAACCTACGGTATTTATCAGGGAACTAACAGGAACTAACGAAGAACTAATGATAGACATAAAGAAATATGTATTATGTAGTTTAATTGTGGGTAAGCTACTTTTCATAGTGTGAAGTTGGCCTACCCATTGATTTAATGCTTTAACAGGGTTAATATTTACGAACTAACGATATGTTTTGAGAACTAACAGGAACTAACGATAGCCATAAATAAATATAAATTATGTATTTTAATTGTTGGTAAGCTACTTTTCATGGTGTGAAGTTGGCATGCCCAATTTTACTTTTGGCCGTAAAATGGTTCCTATGTTGGAACTAAAGATAGATTTGTGGGAACCAACAGGAACTAACAATGAACTAACGATAGACAAAAACAAATATTGATAATCTTAAGTCATCTTGGTAGGCTACTACATGCATTGGAATGTTAGTCTACCAATTTTGAATTTTTTGCTGTAAACCCATTGATATCATTGAACTAACGGTATTTATGAGGGAACTAACAGCAACTAACGAAGAACTAACGATAGACATAAAGAAATAGGAATTATGTAGTTTAATTGTGGGTAAGCTACTTTTCATAGTTTGAAGTTGGCCGACCCATTGATTTAAGGCTTTAACAGGGTTAATATTGATGAACTAACGATATTTATGAGAACTATCAGGAACTAACAAAGAACTATCGAGTGAAATAAAATAAACTGGGTAAGCTGATTTGGGTAGGTCAACTTCACAGACCTCATATCGCCCTTGAATATTTAAATATACACGTTGTGCATCGTAGCAACGCCGCGCCGCAGAGGAGCAACACCGCTGTTGCCGCGACAGTGGCGCTATCTATGAACCGATACCACGAAGCTCCGAAGCGACCGGTCATTTATTACATACGGTATAACGCCATGCAAGTACAGAGAGTACGGAGGGCGAGGTCATCGCTCTCGGTGGTCGGTTTTGGCTGTTGGTTTCCTCCAGAGGTAATGAAGAGCCTTGGCACGCGATCCGAGCGACCCGACCGCGACAACACGCGTACCCGAAACCTGCTGATATGTTTGTTATATTTTCCTGGTGTTGTCTGGTGAAATGAAATTGGGTTTGTTTGGTTAACACCTGGAGTGTATCTATGTTAGGTTCTGAACTAGGTTAGCATTCACGCAGTTGAGTTTTAGTTTGTTTAGTCAAGCCCACCAGAAGCTTACCCAGGTTAGGTTCTGAACTAGGTTAGCATTCACGCAGTAAAGTTTTAGTTTGTTTAGTCAAGCCCACCAGAAGCTTACCCAGGTTAGGTTCTGAACTAGGTTAGCATTCACGCAGTTGAGTTTTAGTTTGTTTAGTCAAGCCCACCAGAAGCTTACCCAGGTTAGGTTCTGAACTAGGTTAGCATTCATGCAGTTGAGTTTTAGTTTGTTTAGTCAAGCCCACCAGAAGCTTACCCAGGTTAGGTTCTGAACTAGGTTAGCATTCACGCAGTAGAGTTTTAGTTTGTTTAGTCAAGCCCACCAGAAGCTTACCCAGGTTAGGTTCTGAACTAGGTTAGTATTCCCGCAGTAGATTTTTAGTTTGTTTAGTCAAGCCCACCAGAAGCTTACCCAGGTTAGGTTCTGAACTAGGTTAGCATTCACGCAGTTGAGTTTTAGTTTGTTTAGTCAAGCCCACCAGAAGCTTACCCAGGTTAGGTTCTGAACTAGGTTAGCATTCACGCAGTTGAGTTTTAGTTTGTTTAGTCAAGCCCACCAGAAGCTTACCCAGGTTAGGTTCTGAACTAGGTTAGAATTCACGCAGTAGAGTTTTAGTTTGTTTAGTCAAGCCCACCAGAAGCTTACCCAGGTTAGGTTCTGAACTAGGTTAGCATGCACGCAGTTGAGTTTTAGTTTGTTTAGTCAAGCCCACCAGAAGCTTACCCAGGTTAGGTTCTGAACTAGGTTAGCATTCACGCAGTTGAGTTGTTATGCTGTAGTTGGTTTGTTCAATCCCACCAGAAGCATAGGTACCCAGATTGGGGTGTGAATTAGGTTAGGAATGCCCCGCAATAGGGGTTTAGTTTTGTTGGCCAATTCCACCAGAAGAATGACCAGGTTAGGGTCTGAATTAGGTTAGGAAATCCCCGCAGTAGAGTTCTATTTTGGTTGTCCAATTCCCCCAGAAGAATGACTCGGTTTGGGTCTGAATTAGATTATTATTCCTGCAGTTGAGTTCTAGTTTACCTCCGTTTGAATTTTAGATTCCATCCAACTCCGATAACGGATACTCTCAGGTGTTATTTGGGAACTACACGGAATATTTTCTTCTAGGGCACGGGTAGAAATCCAAATCCTAAAACTGGGTGTCAGGGTAATGCTTTCTCTTCCCTATCATGGTGAGTCAATGTTCGAGGTATCACTGGAGGGTCGAGTTGCTGGCCAGTTTCGTCACAGCTAGAATTTCGCTGAGGCGCAAGAACCTGGGCGCTTCTACTGAACTTCCATTACCCCGCGTTATTATCGAAGCCTGGGATACACGTTTAAATTGCATTTGTTGTCAAACTATTCTATAGTCCTCACCTGTGCATGTTTCTGTTTGTACGTCTTAATTTTCTTGGACAGTTTAAATAGCCAACTTATTCGTGAAAGTTTTTCTGCCGATATCGTGGTGAAATACTACTTCATGTATTTCACCTTTTAACACTTGGAACTGAAATCAGCTGATTAATATTTTCGTATTTATTTAAACTGAAGTTTAAAAAGTGATCAGATAAAACTACAGCGTGTTTTAGATAAAACATACATATACAGAGTGAGTTAGACCACCCGTCCAGATACGCCCTGTATAAATTAGTACATGTTGGGTCCTTTATTTTATTCCTCTTTCTTTTTAAGTCTTATTAGCACATGTTATTTATATAACTGTTCTAAAGTTGTAAAGCTACTTCATTGTGCGTTTGTCTTGGAAGAAAGATACAAATATAAATATAAGATGGTCTCCTTCATCATTGCAGCTTTACCCATTCTTCCCATAGTTTAAGATATTCCCCCGGGTTATGCAAAACTAAAAGTCGGTTTATTATCAGCGATAATCTCTAGAAAGTCAAGCAGGATTGTTAAGTCCTCTGCCACCGCTCAGTGTTGCAACATTGTACACTTATTTATATCACAAGTGTGGCGATATTTCAACAATTAAACGTTGTCACCAGAGATCGCAGCTGTCATCTGTGACCGGAAGTGCCTATGTTTCCGGTCCCGTGTCGCAACATCGCAAATTGCGGGTTTTGTCTGTATTCACACGTCATTGTGTTGGGAGCCGTCCTTGGACTATACTCGCCACTTCAGCGGCGATGGAAATTATGGGACGAGGTGCTGTGAATATAGTTGTTGCGAATTTGAGATGGATGTAATCATACCGTCTTAATTACAATTTCAGATTTAATTTAGGATATATTGAAATTGATTTACAACGGTTTTTGATGTTTCATAAGGTATCTAATGTTTTACTTCGCAATCACCAGCTGATGTTTAATCAACTTGTAACCACCCCTTAAAAAAACTTTTGACTTTTGGTCGAAACTTGGCAGCCCCGCTTCCATCACATTTTGTACTATCCTGATCTTTCGGCCATTTTCTTTATTACTGTAATTTAAAAGTCACTATTTACACTGTTCCCAACACAACTTGTTTAAAGGTGGTTTCAATGGGTGTGTATCATAACTTCCAGGTCTCTAAAATCGACTAAATATTAAAAATATCACGAGTCCGAGGTATAGTATAGTCCACACCGCAAAGGCTAGTCGACCGCGGCCTGGTGCAGGCTCGGGTGCAGGTAGCCCTCTGCCCTCAAATATTCTCTCTTTTGTACTTAAAAGAGTTGTTATGTTGCTAATATCACAGACAAGGGAATCTATATAGATTCGTTTCTCTGTGCTAATATTATAAAGAGTAAAACAATTTAATATGCTGAATAAATATAAATTACTGATATAGCCTACTTATGCCTAACTATCTGTATCAACATCTAGATTTGAATACAAGAACTGTAATTCCGTTAATCTAAATTAAATTAAAACTTATTTTCAAGACAGACAGCAATAAATGCAGTAGAAAACTCACTGAGTATGAAAACGTTCCTTTAAAATGACGCTTGCTGACTTGTTGCTCATTTGGAATACGTGCTAAGAATACCTCGACGTGTTTTCCTTGTGATGTTTAATTTGTCGGAAATAACTTGTGGCTAGAATTATTCATGTCGCTTGGAGCTAAAACTGTGTAACTCAAGTAAGAAGAATCATCATTTATAGCAACGTATTCAACGATTTAACTATTTACTTATATTGATTATATACATTTTCAGAGTGCGGTTATTTGTAAGCGAAATTTCTTTACTAAAATATAACGTGCTCCCAGTCCACCTTAATATATGTAAAATATGATTTTATGTTTACCATCTCGGCCACACTTGTTTTTTCATAAGGAAAATTGTCACCAGTAATTATGCCCCTGAAATCAATCCGATTGTGGTTAGGTAGTGATTTCGTTCGAAAGTATCAGCATTTTTCGAGTTAAGTTTGCCCATTTAACTACCCAATTAGCCGATTAACCAGTTTTAACCACTCACTCGTATCGAATCTCAATGCGACTATCTTGCGGTCTACTAGCACGCTACCAGTATATTATTCCCCCCTTTTCTGTTCTGACCTACATTTTATCCAACGAGGTATTAAACTTCTTTGTTTACAAATTGCGTATACTAAGAATTGTTGCTGTGTGATACCATAGTAAACTAAGATTCATTATTTTGTTTTGATGCGCGAAAGATCAAACTATAGGTTGTAAAATTGTTTTTTGTTACGCGTGTTTTTTTGCGTAGTTTTTGTGTTGTTTTGTTTTTATCTGTATTAATTAAATCCGTAAAATAGTTGTCTTGTTTTAACACTGCTGATGACAAATGCTTGTTGTAATAGCAATACAAATATTATTATTATTACTCTGGTTGCTCATTGTCGTGAGGTATAAACTCATGATTGTCCATAATCCCTGCTAGAGTCCTTCTAAAAAAAAACTGGATTTTAAAGAGAAAATTCGAATTCTGCATTATCATACGATGCCTTTAGATTCCTCGACGTTTAGTAATATATAGCATACTACTAAGTACTATTTATTCTAATACTACTAAGTATGTCGTAACTTCCCTTCTAGGTCAGTTATCAAAAAGTTTAATATGGCGCAATTATGTTATAAGTAATATAAAAAGTATGGTATATAATATTAAAAGTAACCGAAAATACCGCCGCTCGTTTTTAAACATTACAATTTAAGCAATGCCTCTATCAAACAGAAAAGTTTCGAGGACCGGTTCTCCAGACGAGAATCCTCAGACGGCACAACCAGTCCCATAAACAACCGGTCCCAGGACACCATAAAGTCTCTGCCACAGGGCGGCGGCCTTGGGATGCGGATGATAATGTGATAAAACGCGCAATGGCGAGATGACCTTTGATTGACCTTGACTTTAGGATTGCGCCTGCGCGTGCGCGGAAGGCAAGGACACCGATCATCGGGTCCAGATCACACGTCGTCTGTTCCGTGGTAACGGTCCGCCGGGGCTGGTTTCGATCACTTAATTCCCGGCGCGGAATGTTGGTCTATTCTTTTTATTCCAGCTTTGCCGAGCGGTTTGCCCGTTCAAAAGATAGACTCCTGAACATCACCTTGACTTTCATAGTGGAGAACGAGTTAGGATCCGGATCTGAAGTGCGTTTCTCGAGTGAAAAGTCAGGAAGTCCATAAACCAAATATCAAAATCATTAACACTACGGACTACTACAATGGATGGCTTGGTTTTTCACTCGTGCAACGCACTGTATATAATAGAATAAATCAACGTTAACTGATGGAAGAGTAAGGGCAAAACTCTGGAGCTTCATATACAGAATGATTAGTGTTGCTTCTCAAATTTTAAGGCAACGATTTATAAAGCCCGTATCTATAATCTGAGTCCTAATTTTCTTTTCTTCGCATACAAAATTTTAAAATTCACGAATCATTCGATTTTTGAAATATGCTTTTA
This sequence comes from Allygus modestus, assembly GCA_963675035.1. Classification (NCBI taxonomy): domain Eukaryota; kingdom Metazoa; phylum Arthropoda; class Insecta; order Hemiptera; family Cicadellidae; genus Allygus; species Allygus modestus. The sequence goes on along the minus strand of OY776111.1, from coordinate 52,751,045 downwards.
TTGTGATCACTTCTTAACTAAACGATATCTCAAGTATTCCCAACTATATCTATAAATTAGTAATATATGTGAACTTTGCTGTAGAACTCAAGAATCAATGTAATGAAACATTAATTAATCCCTAAATAGTAAAAATATTGTTAATCGTGGGTTTTTGCAGGTATTCCTTATTTATAATAATTGTTCTTGCTACTTCTGTCTACACATCGTTAAAGTCTCCAACTAGTTTTATTATACTGCATTTCGCCCCTTCTGTAGAGGACTGCTAAATGCAAACTGCTCTTTATTATTAACTTTTATTTATTATTACATAGAAACCGACTACGTACATCCCGATTCCTATATGTTCACAATCTAAGATGTAACAGTAAACAAGTCTTTACCAGTGGCAATAAAATACTTAATAAGTGAATAATTTGTAAAAGGTCTCCTAGGCTTTTGAAACTTTTTTATTACTTCAGCCCTTTATTTGGAAAAACTCATTGACAATTTCTTTGACACCAAGCAAGGACGTACACTATGTGATAAGTTTAAAACGTTTAGGTTTTGTAGATTATTTTGCTGAGTGAAGCCATCGACGATCCGGTAGGCTCAGAATCAGTTGTGTCGCGGACGACACACCCGGCACAGTAGAGTACAGTTACATTAGCAGTGGAATGTGTCATCCGCCCTGAGTCAGCCGTGCCCCTGACTCCTGACTCATCACCATCGCCTCCTCCAGCCAGGAGAGATTGGGCCAGACACTCCAGGGAATTGAGTCATCGTTGACATTTCGTTGTTTTCTACGTCTCTCACAAGCAACTTCCAGCAAGATTTTATTGTTTACGTGAAAATTATGATTAATTTGAAATGCATGGAGAGCTTTAAGTTGTGAAACAATTATCTCCCAATCGCCTTTACCAATGACAAGATACAAATTTGGCCTTAAGACAGGTATCCAAACAGAAGAAGTCAAATGGCAAGAAAATAAGGACCTGTGTTGAAAAAATAACCTCCCTTCTGAACAAAAATCACACCCTTGTGAGGCCATTCACCCCGAGGCATCTGCCCATCAAACAATTGGAGACTAAAGGTCGTGCCAAACACTGCTGAATATTTATTATTTACAAGACTAATTTAGTCGTGGATGAATAAGGAAAAAAATGATATTAACGTAATTTTGACAGTAAACGGGTTTAGAATTAGTTAAATCTTAAATTGAAATGTGGTATAGTTTTATGAACCTTGAAATACTACTGATTCGTCATAGGATCGTTTCTTTAACAAAGTTCCTATGACCACTCTGTCTTCTTTAACGCGACAAAGTTCCTGCGGCCTCTGCCAGATGCCGCCATTGGTCAACCCCTGTTTTCCCCGAAGGTGATGATACCATCTTATCAGTCACGCGAGCGGGAACATTCCTGCGCCACAAATAAAGTCGTTAGAGATGTTTGTGTCTGAGCTGGGAGCAAAACAAGACTGACCACTAACTCGTCTGCTTGTGACATGCGAGGCGGAAAAGATATTTAGTTATTTTAACTGAATAATTTCAGCTTATTATTAGTTTGAACTACAGTATATCAAAACCTATCGGGCACCGCTAGCCTAACATGAGCCTATGGCTAGCATCTTGGACTTCGGTTCAAAGTGTCACGGATTCCAAAACGATTTTAGGAGTTTGGACAGCTCTCTAAAATTGTTTTTTGACATTTACAAAAATTCCGTTACGTTGAATAGCAGAAATAAGAAAAATGGATTCCAAGCGGTAATATAAATTCAAGCCGTAATGAGGCTATACGTTTAGGGTTCTGTGGTGAGAATGAGGCAGCAAAGCACAGGTATTAAAATATTAGGTTACTTTAGACGACCCGTTGCAGCTTCGCCCGCGTAAACTACGATAGTTGTGTGTGCTACAGTTTGTGTTTAGCCCGTGGAACTACTACGAATCAAGATCAACTGTTAGTATTTTCATTAGCTCAAACAAAAATGAATGCCCATAAGAAATACACGGGAACTTTGTCGGGATCTCTGGCGGAGCCCTAAGGTCAGATCAGGATGAAAACCATTCAGTTTTCCTATTTTATGCCTAAAGAATCAGTGTACAAAATTTCAGCTCTCTACCTACGTGGGAAGGTGGACAATTAGTGATGAGTGAGTCAGTCAGTCAGCCAGGGCTTTGCCTTTTATAGATATAAAGATTAATCATATTTTTTTTTAAACAACGTTTAACGCAAAAATATCGGACTTCTATTACTGTAATACAAATTCACCACGCAATATGCTGACATAAGGAAGCGAATTTACGAATTAAAAGGAGGAACAAATACATATGTTTCTTTTATTAGTAGATTTATAAATGTGTATATATCTATATATAATACATTTTGTTGTTCTAATGCAAGATGAGTGGAGTAAGGAGGTGCGCCAGACTGAGCCGGAACGCGGCCGTGATGTCCTTACTCCACTCTTGGTTCTAAGGCACCTAGTTTGTCCTGTTAAGCAATGGTAACGTCAATTTAAAGGGGGAAAGGTGTTGTTGGTGATGGACAGATTTCTTGAAAACAATTATCACCAGGATGTTTGAAAGACAGGTCCAATTGTTTTATTTTTCAACCCAACATACACGCTTGCTACTTATTGCATTGCCACCTCGTTTTCATCAACGTATCCAATTAGTAATCAACTGTTTTATTGTTTTAACCGGAGTATTTTATTTGTTCTAGGTAAGACTGGATGCTGCAGCGGACGTGATTTGTAAGTAGCTAATCCGCTGTTAATGCGACGCAAATTGTCTGTCATTAAATCGCCGTTTAATATTTATATTGTCAAGCAATTAAAATGCGGAGTTAACTGTAGTATTAACGCAAATAATGTCAGTAAGTAGGTCATGTACAAAATTATAATTTTATGACAGGACTAATTTTAAAATGGTGATTTTAAGAAGGAAGGACTGTTCAACAAAAATTAATCAGCTGAAGTTGAAGTAACTACCCCGATAATGTTTGAATAACGTTATTTACTGCACAACTTTTTTAATTTTGACGTTTTCTCTTAATTTAAATAGTCAACAGTTTAAACATTGTCAAGTACAACATACGAAATTTTATACCACTCCGACTGATTACAACTTTACGCTATTATTTACCACAAGGAAAAATACAATCGTATTATTCTTGTTTATTACTAATTTAGTTTTTTATAAGTAGGCCTGCTTATTTAATGATTACCTCCTATGCAGTTTAAGAGTGTGTTTAAGCGTAAATGCAACTCTGATACGTTTACGTGGTTTTTTTTTGTTCATACAAACAGTAGCAACGAGTCCGGTGTGTTTGTGAGAATAGACCAACTGTATTTAAGATTGCAAAATAAGTAGTTTCTGTATCTAAGATTGGAACACCTCCAAGCTTTACAGTAAACATTAAACGTACAGTGAAAAATCGACCAACTTATGAAGAATTTTAGGACCTCAGAGGCCCCCGCGTAAACTTACATGTTAAAAATATATGTTAATAGTGTCCGCCTTTAGTTTTATATGCAGCCTGTGTAATATTTATTTTTCTGAAATATTTCCTTATTATTATTGTAAATATATTGGGTTGTTATAATTTGGCAACTATAAATACCTTGAATAGCAACTATAAATTGCTTGATTAACAGTTACTTTAAACCACCACAAAATTGAAAACAAAACAGTTTAGTTTTGTTTTTTAACCAATTTACTTTAGCTCTGGTTCTCATAAATCATAATCCTACAACTTGTTTTGATAATACTGGTATGTGACACGTCCTTCGAAGGGTTCTTACAGTCCTAAAACAGCTTTTTTAAGTGTCACATTGTATTTACAGTTGTCATGGTGATCATAACCTAAACCAATATCCATAAATATAATAGTCCAGAAGTTTCTCGCAGGTACACAAGCCGATAGGGGAAAATGTTGATCAAATTTAAGCAAAGATGTTTCCCTTTGTGAAGTTTTTAAAATTCTGCCCATTCAAGGATCAGGCAGACAAACATATTTTTACGCAGTGTTCGACTTTTCTGGAGTAAATGACGTCAAAATAACTCTAAACTTAAAGATTATAGTTGAACCCACCTAAGAAGAACATCATGACTACGAAACGAATATTTACAAGTTATAAGATATAAGATATCTTATGGTGTATATGTTTCTTAACTTGTATGGTGTATCTTATGGTATATAAGATATAAGATATTGGGTTACTGTATAAGATATAAGATAACCAAAACGATTATTTAAATCCGTCCTCAGAAAAGCGGCATTGGAAAGATTAACAGTACATCGCAACGCATATAACTATTCCCCTTCGTAGGTCCCCCCTCATAGCATCCCCCATATAATAGGAATTCCCCCTTATAGCATCCCCCCTAATAGCATTCCTCCTCATCGCAATCTTCCTCTACGATGTCTTAAGAGGCGCCGATGATAAATTATTTATGGCAGATTTCCAATTTGCCAGTCCCAAACGAACTAGCTCGCTCTCTCGCTCCCGTTGCCATTACATCGTCTCTGCCCGCAGACGGTGAAAGGATGAGGGAAAGGTCAGGACTCGCGATGTCCTGTAATCAAAATGTGCTCATCTCTCACCGACTCCGCACATCGTTCCCTCTCACTCTTCCAAAAACAACCAGTCGCTTGATGCCTGGTCATGCCGGTGGGTTTCGTAACTCCAGTAATATTTACTATTCAGCCCGGATGTAGAGTAACATTTTATGAACTGTCATGTTGATATCTGTTCGGTAGCTGTTCGGTATGATATTTTATAACCATAGTTTAGGCCAAAATTGTAGTTATTTTGCAATATTTTATAATTTATTACCAGTCTAAATATGTTCTTCCCACGTTTTTATTTTAGATGAGGGGCATTTTATTACGAAATTCTACAATAGTACAATATATAGTACGCAATAATAGTACGTAATGGAGTTCATAACTAAAACTAAACAAATTGATTTAAAGATTATGGCTAGAATTACGGATCAGGGATTGTACTTTCAAATTCAGTAGTCTAAATGAGTGATTCGTAGCAATGCTAATAACAGTAGCCTCCTCGCAGATTTATTTTCTAGCGAGGCAAACGACCTAATGAATCACTTTACGAGGGCTTTTCTATCAAATAGCCTAGAGTATAGAAAGGAAAGAGAAATTTATACGCTCAAGAAATAATTAAAGAAGAGTTTGATACTGTCATATATGTTTGATCATTTGTTTTGTAATGCTGTATTTCCATATGATTTAGTTCTTGTTTTATGTTTTGGCTTTAAAAAGTAAACATCTTAGATTTTGACTGTAGTATAACTTAAAGTGTAGAAATAAAGTTAATTTCTGTATAAAATACTCAAATTATTTGTGGTGGCAGCGGTTAAAATGTTTGTAAGTTAAAGGAATTATTTTAAGAATATTCTTTAAAGATGGAAACTTGTATAAAAGCCGCTGGTAGTTTATGTTTGGATGGTAATGTTTTGGAAAACTGGAAAAGGTTCAAATAGAAGTTTTCCTTATACATTGAAGCAACAGAGAAGTCTAAGAAACCAGGAAAACAGAAGGTTGCTCTTCTCTGATCATTGGGTTGTTCATGTCTAGATATATACAATAACTAGCTGTTACCCGCAGCTTCGCTCGCAACAAATTAAAACATTTTATTAGTGAATTTCCTTTGGAAAGTGAACTATTAGCATGACCCGCACGGTGAAACTTAAGCCCGGGACCACCATAGAAGTTCCTATCGTGACACCCTGAACACGTTTTGGGGGGTCGTTCAAAATTATATATATATATATAATATATACAGGGTGTTTACAAACTCCCTGGAAAAATTGTGTGTATTTGTTCCTTAGGTTAGTACAATCAAAAAACGTCATATAAATATGGGTCTGAAATGCCTAGTTTTCTGTCTGTCGGTCTGTTTGTGTTTTTTACAAATTATTTTATAACTTGAGTACTATTTTAGATAGAAACCTGAAATTTGGCACAAATGTGTACCTTGGTAGGTCAAACAAGTGTATAAAATTTCGTTACGATATTTTAAACAGTTTCAGGATGGCGGCTATTTAAATTCTTTGATGTCAAATTTCACGAAAACCGTAAGTTTTATAAAAAGATGTTACCGGTAATAAAAAATGTAGAATTTTAAGACGAACAAAATCATACTTTATTTGCTACAATCAGATAATAAATAACTGAGTAATGACACATTTACTAAAATAAATATCATATTTTTAGAGTATTTAGAATATTATGTAGTATTTATTTTATTTTGTCATTTGGGAGTATATAAACACTACTACTACGATGCAAGAAAGAAGAAAGATAAATCTACAGAAAATTACTAAATAATGATGATATAGTATAATTACAAGTACTGCTCAAAATGACGTCAACCTCAGCGGTCTTAAGCGTTGGTGCATTAATTTTCTGACTTGAGCAAAAACATTGGCGTTGTCTTGAATGAAACCCGCAGCTTCAACCACGCGCGCAACCAGGTCCATCTCATCAAGTACTGGTGAACTATACACTAGGGTTTTCGTGTGACCCCACACGAAAAACTCAAGTGGTGTGAGGTCTGGTGACCGAGGAGTCCAGTTCACCGGACCACCACGACCTATCCAACGCAGACCATAAGTAACACTCAAAAAGTCCCGGATGTTGGTACCAAAGTGAGACAGTGCACCTTCATGTTGAAACCACATGTTTCTTCTTACTTCTATAGGAATATTCTCCATCAGTTCAGGTAGGATATCCCTAAGAAATGCATGGTAAATAGGAGAATTCAGTCTGTTTGGCAAAATGTAGGGACCAATTAGGTAATTGCCTAAAATACGACTCAAACAATAACGGAAAACTTGGTTTGATATCCTCTTGTAAAAGTACCATGAGGATTATCCGGAGGCCAAATATGACTATTCCGGGGATTGAAAATTCCTTCTTTGTTGAATGTCGCCTCGTCTGTAAACAGAATCTTTTCTAGAATTCTCGGGCTGTTTATTTCTTTATTTAATAACCATCTACAAAAGTTCATTCGACGGGGAAAATCTGTTGGATTGAGATCCTGGACTTTCTGAAGCTTGTAGGGGTGCAATTTTTCACTCTTAAGGACGTTCCATACAGTCCTATTGCTACAACCCATTTCCGTTGCGACTGACCTTGTGCTTAAATCAGGTGAATCTTCAAATTGTGGCAGCACATTTTCCTCAAACTCTACATTTCTAACTAACCTTCCCCTTCCTGTATCACTCCTATTTGTGTGAATGATACACTTTCCCTTGATCGGTTATGAACTGCTATAAAGGTCTTAAAAATTAGGTCATTGTCTCATAGGAAAACGCTCTCCATAAAGTCTTCTAGCTCCTATCCAAACCGTAGAAATAATGAATATCACAATACTCTTCAGACGTGTAGTTATTCATGGTAGCTTATTTGGCGCTGCTAATACCATTTCACAATTTACTAAGTTTATTACATAACCAACATGACAGAAAATCTACACTGTTCAACACATAAAATCTGGCAACAATTAAGAATGATGTGTAAATATTACAACAGCTGATTACATTACATCAGCTGATTACAAAACAACAGCTGATTGAACACAAAAGTTGCCCTAAACAACAATGTGCCGTGTACACTTGCCACTTAATTAAGTAAATGTGTCATTACTCAGTTATTTAATATCCGATTGTATCAAATAAAGTATTATTTTGTTTGTCTTAAAATCCTACATTTCTTATTACTGGTAACATTTTTTTATACAACTTACGGTTTTCGTGAAATTTGACATCAAAGATTTTAAATGGCCGCCATCTTTAAAAGGTTTAAGATATCGTAACAAAATTGTATAGACTTGTTTGACCTACCAAGGTACATATTTGTGCCAAATTTCAGGTTTCTATCTAAAATAGTACTCAAGTTATAAAATAATTTGTAAAAAACACAAACAGACCGACAGACAGAAAACTAGGCATTTCAGACCCATATTTATATGACGTTTTTCGATTGTACTAACCTAAGGAACAAATACACAAAATTTTTCCAGGGAGTTTGTAAACATCCTGTATATATAATATATATATATATATATATATATTTTGGAACGAATAGTTTTGGCATCTGGGGACCTCAAAACAAAAAGTTATCATGGTCTCGGGCTTAAGTCATACCATGCCACCTACGGTAATAGCTTCTTCCCTATAGGGGAAATTCGCTAAAAGGGACATGTCATATATGTATTTGATGTTTGATTATATGTTTTTTAATGTTGTATTTCCATATGATTTAGTTCTTTTTATGTTTTGGTTGTAAAAAGTAAACATTTTAGACTTTGACTGAATAACTTAAAGTGTGGAAATAAAGTTAATTTCTGTATACAATACTCACATTGATTCTGATACGATTTAAATCTAAAAATAAAATACAATAATCTGCCACAATCCTTTATAGTTTGTCCAAACAACCGTGCGCTCTGAAGGATTAGGGCGATCCTCGCTCCCCCACGCGCAGGCACACTCACACGCGCGGCTCGGCCTACCTGCCGCTAACAGTTCTTCTATGAATCACCAACTAGCCCTTGTGCTTCAAAATCACACTTTTTCTAACTGTTAACTTTACATAATTTGCACTCTAATTACTGAACTCCAAATATGATTCCTCACAAAATGAGTCCAAACAAGGTGCAATTGTGACAACTCTAAGCGGTTTTATGGTCAGTAGGTCACAAAATAATAAATTTCGTTACTTAAAAATGGTTATGGACGTTTTATTTGAATTCGCACGATTACAATAACATACATCATTTCAGTAATTCAAGTAGGCCTAGTGAATTCATACGTATGAAAAAATAAACTAAATCATAATTAATATAACAGAGAACATGTACCAAGAGTAAAATAATTATTAATACAAATTCATATAGATTATATAGATAGATGATATAGATTTCACATCCCTTAAGTGTGAGTCACTTTACAGATTGCGCTTCCGTTAAGTGTGATTCACTTTACACTTATGAGGAATGCCGGGGTAACGGCCGGAATTCAGCACTTTGCGTTTTACAACTATTTACGCGTAACATCAACCTGGTTTGTAGTGTAATAATTTGTTTGTTGTTGTGTAGTGTAGTGTAAGTTTTATGTTACATAACTTAATTTGTTCATAGTTTCTTCCTTATCTAGTAAACTGATATTATAAGACACCAGTCGCCAGCTTTTCCTTCTACCTGCCTCCCCATAAGGCGAATGTTAACTTTTAAGGTCCGTCCCTCCTCAACGGATTATCCAAAATCGTTGATTTATGGTTCATTTTACGTAAAAATATTCCTAGCTATTTCAGAGAGGAGAATTTCGATGTCAAAAACAAATCGTAAATGTTGAGTAATTTGAAATTTTATAATACGATTATTATTTCGAAATATTGGTTCACTGAAATCGCTATAGTCGGACGCACCTTAACGCTGGGCAGAGCCATCGGCCCGTAGGTAATCTGGTCTATTCAGTCCCCTCCTCGCCACCGGCCCTAAATTATCGCCGCTTGGCTGAACGCGTGACTCACTAAGTACCCAGAACAGTAGGAATATGTAATATGTCTTATTTTTAGAAAATAAGGAAAACTAATGTTAAATTTAGGATCGTGACAAAACCCTGATAAATTTGATATCAAACTTCACGAAATTCGGACAGTTTTTAGATCTACCTTGATTATGCCAATATGTTAGTAGAAATTTAACTTTTACACCTATGTCAGGCTTATGGCCCGTTTTTTTAAGGCAAGATGACAATTTATTTATTACATCCAAGTCTAGCTTGTGACCTGTTCATAAAGAAATAACTTAATTGTTAATTAAGGAACATAATTATTCGTTTGTATATGTTTACTTTGCCTATTTAATTAAACCAGTTGTTTTATCTATGATTTCTATCACACTTTTCCAGGCTGTGGACTGGCTAAATATTTGAAACATTTAGAAATGTCTAGGCGTGTTTTAAGTTTTTTTTTATTTTTTTATTTTTACGGGGACTTAGTACTTGTATGTGTAAACTAACTTTAAGACTGTAGAGAAGCTTTTACACAAACTAAAACACATACGAAAATAATAAATAAGTCATAGTTAATAAATCAAACAAAACTGTAAAATGTATAGGTGGTGCTGTAAAAAGGCCAAAACCAAATCAATTAAATAATATCAAAGAAATAATAATCAACGATTAAACAAATTTCAATAATATGATTGAGATGTGAAATATTATTATAAAAAAACAATATAAGTATAAACTCACGAAAAAATAAATAAATGACGGCCGCGTGCCGTTTGTTTGTTTGTTTTGACAAACTGTGAGTCACCCTTCAAAAGTATTATCGAGCGATATATCTATAACTTCACTAAGTTTTGAGGCTATTAGGCCTACCCTGTATTTTTTCATTGTGTTAATGTCTGAATTAAACGTTTTTAGTTACGTGCAGTCCTTAAAAATATGTACTAGTAATTAAGGGGTTCACATCAGCTAGTAATTAATAATGTTGATTGTTTAAGAACGGGTCATGACCCTGTCATAGGTGTAAAAGTTAAATTTCTACTAACATATTGGCATAATCAAAGTAGACCTAAATACTGTCCGATTTTCGTGAAGTTTGATATCAAATTTATCAGGGTTTTGTCATGATGGTAAATATAACAATCATTTTCCTAATGTTTTAAAAATAAGACACATTACATATTCCTACTGTACTGGGTACTTAGTGAGTCACGCGTTCAGCCAAGCGGCGATAATTTTGGGCCGGTGGCGAGGAGGGGACTGAATAGACCAGATTACCTATGGGCCGATGGCTCTGCCCAGCGTTAAGGTGCGTCCGACTATAGGTAGTGTATTTTTCTTTAAAATGAGCCATAAATCAACGATGTAACACAATCCGTTGGTGAGGGACAGGCTTTGAAAGTTAACATTGGCTGGGGGGGGGGGGGAAGCAGGTAGAAACTCTAAATGTTTCGTGACTGGAGCCCCCTCTTAAGATGTATCCAGTGTTCAACTCGTCAATCAGTGGTAAAAGTGGTGTTAACTTAGATATCACTCCTCCTTTGACTTGGGGGCGGAAATTCCTTAGGGAGTGGGCGTATTATCGCCTAGGGCCGATCCTTGAAAAAAGTGGCCGGAAGCCGGGACCGGCGTGTGGCGCCTCACGCCTACTGCCACACCCTCTACTGACGGGCTGGCAACGGTCTGCCACTGTGACCTGCAGATCCGCACATCTGACAGAAACCGCTTGCTTTCAAACAAGAATTCCCATCGCATTAAATGCTCGTTAAACAATAAAATGTTGTAATAAACAGTCCATATTTATCTTTACTATTGAGTATCTTTTAATTACAAATATTTATTTCCAGATTGATTTTTGTATTTCACGCATAACATAAATTCTATCGCCTAACAGTTACGATTCTAATATTTGTTTACATTACAAAACATATTTAATTATATGAGTCTTTGAAAAAGTACTATCAGAATAATGATTATTAGAACTGTGTATATTTTATTTATATAATTTTTGTACTTAGGTTCTCTAACAAAAGTTCCCTAATAATATATATAATATATAAGAAAAATTCATTATTATTAAAATCAACTCCTCTTATTGTTTGCTAAAGTGCATTTTGTGTTTCGAAAGTAGTTTTCTTGTCAAGACAATTTTTTCATTAAAATGCAGAACGTCTTCAGTCGGTTGCTATAGATAGAACACTGAGCATTTGGCCGTGGGCTTAATATTCAATGGCTAAACTAAAGCCTTGGACGGATTTAAACGGAAAACCCAAGGTTGGGAACAAGAACGGATTAACGTCGGCTCAAATTACTCAAATTGGGGTCTCCAACCCTCCTCCTTCTACCCCTCCTCTCCCTCCTTCTTCTCCCCCTCCTCCGCCACCCCCGCGACAAGTGTTCGATTACGATATGCTAATATAAAACAACTTCCCTAAATAATTACTCTTATTATTTATAGCTGTTATCCTGTAAAAAATAACGGGTTAACCCTAATTAAGAATAAACTTTTGCTATTAAAATCAAGTATTAAAAACTAGATAGCTTCGTTATGGTTTTAAATGCATTGCTGTACTAAGGATGACATATACTTAAAGGGTTCAGAAAATCACTTGAAACAATTATTCACATCAACGGGCATCGCTCTCTGCAGCTTCAACCCATTCGGTTCCTATTACCATACTAACGTTGCAAAGTGGTATGTCTAACATATTTGTAATCGTAGAACACTGCAGACTCTGCATGGTGATGCGTTTGGCGATTTGGGGAATAAAGATTAGATGAAGCTGCTCGGATGACTGGATTTCATAGCTGCGAACTGCTGTAATGCAGAACTGTATCTCTATGTTTAATGATACAGAGTTAACAAACCAAAATACGTCTATCTTCACTTCCAAAATTAATAATATAACACAAATACTATGCTGCTAGTTTTAAAGATAAAAATAGTAAATGTATAAATAGGGAATTGTTAATAAATTTTATCTGAACTAAGGACCCAGCCTTACATTTGTTAAACCTTTTATCGTAAATTACAAACTATAGTCCCATAAAAAATTCAAGTTTTTTTGCTAACTGTTCTGCAAATGTGCATCCAAGAACCTAAAAAGTAGCTTAATGTCTGCTTTGTTTACAAAAACTACCTTAACCCAGATGTGATGTTGCTTCAAAATACAGAAAAGGGGACACATGGCAGTGTAACCAGAATCTTAATATATCAAAATGAATGCCTATTTCCCTTGGTCACGCCATCCACCACTTGAGAATGAGTGCACCAAATTGCATTATTTTTTTGTTGTGTTCGTTAATTTTAGGACAAGGTTCTTATAAAAGAAAATGTTTAAACCGACCTATGGGCTCTGTCCCACAGGCCTTCAATGTTCCCATTGATTTTATCAAAGTTAATTTAGTTACACCAAACAGCTGTATACATACTTGTAAGGCATAAACATTTGTTCATTATGGAAATAAAAAAACTACTTGAATGGAAACTCTCATTATAAAAATAAAAAACTACTTAAATGGCAACTCAAACTCTTTTTTCCAATAGGCGAGTGAGCCTAGCGAACGAGCTCATCTTGAAAATGAACGAGTATTTGACATAAAACAAATTAAATGACATTAGGACAGGACAACGTCGGTGGGGCCAGCTAGTAATCAATAATTATGAAAAATCGCTAAAAAGCTGAGTAGTTTTTGCGATTTACAAATTCCTGAATGGAACATTGTATTACGGTATGTCGTATTTTTGTCGTCAAACTTGGACCAAGTGAAAACTTTTGGTACCGACATGGCCTCTCTGCGTTCCTAATTACTGAGTTAAGTATTACATTTTAACTCTTAGATTGTATGAGAAGAGGAACTTAGTAATTCAGTCCTCATAAAAATTCAGCCCTTTCAGTATACTCCTTGTAAAATTATGATATTAAAACGAGCGATGGAACTTACATTTACTAGTGCTGGTTTATTTGTATCTGTTGTTACTCGTATTATATTTTAACTCTTTCGAATGCACAATAAATAAAAACGTATTATGAACGTATTATGTGTTCAAAGTAGATTAGAAATTACACTCTAGCAGACCAGAAAGGCTATATCTCCTGACCTAGTTTTGGACCCAAGGCAACTTGGAAATTGAACCAAGGCGTATGTATTATGTATACTCTTACTTAATGAGTACAATTTTAAAATATAAGATTATCAATTCATAAGTTTGGTTAGTATATATGTACCAGCAGTGTTATGATTTATCCAGTGAACGAACCCGTTTTTGGTGATGAAGAAACTTTTTACCCTTACAATTATCTTTAGATCGACCAGAAGTATACCCGGGTGATGTACCCGGGCATACCAGTACCCACCAAGCCGTTGATGCACACTTGCCCGATGCCGCCGCTGTGCTAGTGCCCACATGCCCGGTGCCACTGCCGTGCCAGTGCCCACTTGCCTGGAGTCACTGCCATGCCATGCCCACCAAGCCGTTGGTGCCCACCAAGCCGTTGGTGCCCACTTGCCCGGTGCCACTGCCGTACCAGTGTCCACTTGCCCGGTGCCGCCGCGCCGTGTCAGTGCCCGGTGTGTGCCCCGGGTATGCCTGGATCGCTGCGGCGCCCGACCATGAAATCGTGTTACGTGTAGCCCTCCATCCGCCGTACAGGTTTTTGTAATAAAACTGGTTTTATCACCTTTCTCTCCAGAGCTACTGGGTGGGTAAATAACTCCCTGATTCTCCTGTTACAATACAAAGAAAACAAATTTCCCCGTTCGAAAAATAGGGTTATTCGAGTCAGACATGTCTGTTGCTGTATTCAAACATTCTCCATTGGAATGGCTCATAGTTAGTGTATAGTGGGTTTTCGGGAATGCAGTGGTTCTCAGTTAATTCTGACTAGCAAATCCAGCTGCTCGAATTCGAGTAAATACGGTTATGATGTAATTCCATAAGTTAGTTAAAACAGCTGATTTTGCTTATGTACTATGTTTTGTTACCTTCAACAGCTGTAAAATGGTCAATTTCAATGATTACTATTCATATCTTCCAAAAGATTAACATTGCAACTTTGAAGGCCTGTGGAGCGTAGTACGGAGGGCCGATATAAATTTTAATGATTTTCTACGCATCGATAATTTTGCGTAGATACTTCAGTCATACAAAACGGTCCCAGTGGTTCCCGAGATCTCAGCGTGACACAAAATCTGCTTGCGTATTACATACTAGGATATAAATTTGTTCGAATAATAATTCCCACACGATTGATTCTTTCAAAAAATCCATCTACACATGCGCTTGATCAATCTACATGAAGCTTGATATTTGTTAGGTCTTTTCCTTCAGAATGTATATAATAAAGAGAATGTAAGAGAGAACTAAAAGAAGTTATGCGAAGATTGCATTAACTCGAAACACAATGGTTGGAAGAGAACTAGCGAAGAAGTTAGATTTCCCATAAACTTTGTACCATGGTCAGTGCTAATTTGCGTAATCTGCGTAAACTGAACCTGGAGTTTTTTTTAATATATTATAAATCATACCAAAGGTTTATTGGCTTTGTCGGAGTAATACTTTCTAAAAGCGAATGAATCCACGATCAACTAGGTTTTACATTAATAATCTACTTGTTAAGTAGTATAATTTAGTATCGTCATATGTTACGCAAATTTTCAATCCTGTAACGTCATCCTTTCCATATATTTTCATTTTATATTTAAAATTCCTTTTGTGTTTTCCCGAAAGTTCACAGATATTTCAGTTGTAAAACCTTCTTCTCCATCAGCATCGCTGGAGACTCATCACTCCGCTCTCGACCTCCTTCTGCTGATCCTCGTCATCGCTGTGCGAGTCTGGCTGACGGATGGTCTCGTAACTCGCCGCCAGAGCTCGCAGTTGTCTCCTCCGTCTACAGCCCGTCAGCTACAGGTGTCAGCATCGCTGGAGACTCATCACTCCGCTCTCGACCTCCTTCTGATCCTTGTCATCGCTGTGCGAGTCTGGCTGACGGATGGTCTCGTAACTTGCCGCCAGAGCTCGCAGATGTCTCCTCCGTCTACAACCCGTCAGCTACCGGCTCAGCATCGCTGGAGACTCATCGCTCCGTTCTCGACCTCCTTCTGTTGATCCTCGTCATCGCTGTGCGAGTCTGGCTGACGGATGGTCTCGTAACTCGCCGCCAGAGCTCGCAGATGTCTCCTCCGTCTACAGCCCGTCAGCTACCGGTGTCAGCATCGCTGGAGACTCATCACTCCGCTCTCGACCTCCTTCTAATCCTTGTCATCGCTGTACGAGTCTGGCTGACAGACGGTCTCGTAACTTGCCGCCAGAGCTCGTAGATGTCTCCTCCGTCTACAGCCCGTCACCTACCGGCTCAGCATCGCTGGAGACTCATCACTCAGCTCTCGACCTCCTTCTGATCCTTGTCATCGCTGTGCGAGTCTGGCTGACAGATGGTCTCGTAACTTGCCGCCAGAGCTCGCAGATGTCTCCTCCGTCTACAGCCCGTCACCTACCGGCTCAGCATCGCTGGAGACTCATCACTCAGCTCTCGACCTCCTTCTGATCCTTGTCATCGCTGTGCGAGTCTGGCTGACGGATGGTATCGTACTCGCCGCCAGAGCTCGCAGATGTCTCCTCCGTCTACAGCCCGTCAGCTACCGGGTGTCAGCATCGCTGGAGACTCATCACTCCGCTCTCGACCTCCTTCTGATCCTTGTCATCGCTGTGCGAGTGTGGCTGACGGATGGTCTCGTAACTTGCCGCCAGAGCTCGCAGATGTCTCCTCCGTCTACAGCCCGTCACGTACCGGCTCAGCATCGCTGGAGACTCATCACTCCGCTCTCGACCTCCTTCTGATCCTTGTCATCGCTGTGCGAGTCTGGCTGACGGATGGTCTCGTAACTCGCCGCCAGAGCTCGCAGATGTCTCCTCCGTCTACAGCCCGTCAGCTACCGGTTTCAGCATCGCTGGAGACTCATCACTCCGCTCTCGACCTCCTTCTGATCCTTGTCATCGCTGTGCGAGTCTGGCTGACGGATGGTCTCGTAACTTGCCGCCAGAGCTCGCAGATGTCTCCCAGGTCTCCTCCGTCTAGTCTACAGCCCGTCAGCTACCGGCTCAGCATCGCTGGAGACTTATCGTCGCTCCGTTCTCGACCTCCTTCTGTTGATCCTCGTCATCGCCGTGCGAGTCTGGCTGATGGATGGTCTCGTAACTCGCCGGCAGAGCTCGCAGATGTCTCCTCGCATGCGATATCGCACTCGTGACTGCCAGGCTCTCATGCACTCATCCTTCTACCCTCTCTCACACACAACTCACAACTGCATCGTCATCCTCACGCGTCCTAGAAGCTGCCATATGCGAATCGACAGTTAATTAATTTATGTAGTTTAAATTAAGAATCTCCTTGTTGTGTCGTAACTGCATCGTCGTATTCTTATTTTAATCTTAAATATTTTTTGTTACAGGTTATAATTTAGTTTCTTATATTCGTGGAGTTTACAAGTCAAGACGTATCGAGTTATTAGTAGTTGAGCGATAAAACAATATTCTGTCAGGAGTACGTTCGCATTGGAAGACCGGTACCCGAATCGAAAACGATGCTTCGATACTATGTAAATAATCTCAGCTTAAACATGTTACCAATGAGTGAAAAGAGCTTTATGAGCTTTTGAGAGGAACATGAGAGCTATATTTTTTATCGAATGAATACCTAAGTTTTTAAAACTGAGCTGTCACTAATATGAATGACAACGATCTCAATTATTTATTTTAAAGTAAGTATCTTAAAGTTAGAGAGATATAAGTTTGTTTAACAATAAGAGTTGTTCGCCAAAAATTGAAATTATTACGTTACCTATTGGTTTTAGTGTAAAAAGTAATAAAATTCTATATTATTAAATATGTTGTACTATCATTACCTGATGTGTGAAATATGTCTTACATCTTTATAATATTAAACTAATCTTTCAAAACGTATTCAGGCTCCCTCAATCTTCTACTTTTGAACCTCTATGCAGTGAGTGCTACGCGAGCTGTCGAAAGTCAGTCCGTAAACTAAGCTCTTCGCTCTTGTTATGAGAGCAGCCCATGGGAGGTATCGGAGTGTAATTATGTCTGCAACAGGAACAGGCAGTAGCCACGTCCCGGCCATAACGCTGTTATTGTAACAATAGTTACCATCGCGGCTCAATGGGCCCTCCCAGGAACTGTTACCGTCGTCGTGGAGCTGATAATTGATCCCGATCGATAGATTGGCTCATGTAATACAGTGGTAACTACCAACAGGTAGGTATATACACTTTTATAATTAAAAGTTTCATTGTTTTGTTTTGTTAATTACCTCTACTTTTCATTTGAATTCCAAACTGTTCACAGAGTGGTATGCCCTCCGTAGCATTCAAGTCACTCGTTCTATGGTGAATTGTGGGACCTGGCTAATGGACGTGATTTTAAACAATAACTTGCAGGCATGTTTGAACATTGAGTTTCCTGCTACTTAAAATATTGTATTTTCCGTACCAGTACACGCCAAAATGTGGAAGTAAAAGACATATCTCAATTATTTTGTTACACCCTTCAAAAGATTTAGTTTGCATTTTGTATACAACTAAAAATAATAAATTGCTTAATGGAAATTGATTTCAACCAAACACTTTTTCTAATTGGGATGTCATCTCTGTGCAGGGTGTCGAAAAGTCAGGAAACGACTTAATATATTTTTAATTAAATTGGTTAGACTATTTAATGTGCGTAGGGGACGGCCCACTAGGAGTCAGTATGTACTAGGTTGATATGTACATCATTGTAAAGGGCTGGACAAGCAGAGGTGAATGCCGCAAACTGCACTTTAAAATCTTTATTCGTTACAAAACGGCGGCTTTTCAAAGATAAAAACTGTGTAAAATAATATAAAGTGGATCCCCACGGGACTCTGCAATGTTATAGGTATATTATATATGCTTTTGAGATGGAATTCGGTAGGAACGTGTATAGTATATCATCAGAGTACAACATAAGCCTATTCCCGTTCCGAAAATGTTTCAGGGCTCTGCCTCCCTGTCCTTCAAAATAATTATTTCAACTATCTTGCACCTACTACTGGACTGATGGACCTGAAATTGGTTAGGAAAATAGAAACCACCACAATTAAATAGAAGTTCTCCCAATCCAAAGATCCTTTGGGGACGCCCCATTGGCATTTATAGATATCTTTACCATATCTGACCTACTACTGGACTGACGGAGCTAAAGCTCGGTAGGAAGTTATAGCTAAATCCCTCAGAGCAGAATAGGCCTACTCCTGATCAAAATATTATTTAGGGCTCCGCCTAGCGGACCTTTATTATTCCCATGTTACCCATCACACTCAAACTGTGAACCGATAAAGCTAAAACTTGGAAGGAAGATGGGACATACTCCAGAATCAAACAAGGTGCTACTCCCGTTCCGTAAATCCTATAGGGCTCCCCCCTGGGTTTTAAAGTAAAGCTTGCTATTGCGCACCTACTACTGAACTGTTGCCTCTAATGTTCGGTAGGAAGATTGCAAATACACTCAAAACATACTAGGCTTACTCTTGATCAAAATATAATTTAAGGGCTCTTTCTCGCTGGCATTTATTATTACCAGCGTATTAACTATTAAAACAAAACCAACTACAGAACAAATGAAGCTGAAATTCGAATAAAACATCGTGCTTCTCCTGATCTGAAAGTACTGTGGGGCTTCATCCCACTAGCATTCATTGTTATGTTTACTAACACACGCATATTACTGGAATGATGGAGCTGAAATCCGATAGGAAGATCGGTCTATTAGAATCAAACATATAGATCCGTACAGAAAATGTTTGTGGGGCTCCACCTTACTGGCATTCAATTTTTTTTATTTGTTTGAAATTGTCAGTGTTACTCTTATAGAGAAATTATTTCATTTGAGTCTCCTTGGTATAATAATGCTTTTACCAGCGGGGAAAAACAGGAATCGACGGTAATAAAGAAAGATCCTACGAAGTCGCGCTTAGTACTAGCTAGTTTGAAATATATTTGCTAATTGCTGGCATAAAACCGCTGATTTGGCGAGGCGAAGTATTTCTTCGTGCTCATAAAATGTTTAATAGGCGTCGCGAATTGGTACATTAATTTCTAGACGGATACAAAAAGACAAACTAGCAAGGCAAATTCCCACTACGCCTAGATAAGATTATGAAACGAAGTGAGTTTACACTTAAAGCATAGATGGAAAAACGATCTAGCATTAAATCTTGCAAATAATGGGAACCAGCCAACAGTTGCTAAATAATCAGCGTTTCATCACGAAGTTGAAGAGGAATGAGAG
Organism: Allygus modestus; assembly: GCA_963675035.1. Lineage (NCBI taxonomy): Eukaryota > Metazoa > Arthropoda > Insecta > Hemiptera > Cicadellidae > Allygus > Allygus modestus. Next base: position 52,731,195 of record OY776111.1, on the reverse strand, counting down.
AAGCCCTCGATAAGATGCAAGGAACGTCGATGCAGACGTCTGGTGATGGAGAGGCCTCCGTCGAGACCACAGGACCTTGAACCACTTGCAACATGAAACATATAGAATCTGCTCTACGTTTCATAACGGCGATGTAGTTGAAACACTGGTCTAGAGTGGAATTCGTTCAAGAGTTGATGAAAAGAGGCAATGTGAAAGGTAATTGCAAAATGCATTCGCTATTCAAATACGAGATGAGTAAGGTCCTGTGTGATGAAGTAGTGTATTTTGATCTAATATTTACTACAGTTTCAATTATTCTTTTTGTTTCTTAATGTTGAGTATTGTGTAGTAAGTAAAGTTCAGAGTTACCTTTATGTAGAGAATCATTCAGATATTGTATTGCTATTACGATGAAAAATTAATTAGCTAATTTCTCTTACGAATCACCTCGTATCTTTACACATTTCTCAGCGAGCTAAGGGGTTTTCGGCAGACAGGTCGGTTGACGGACCAGTGTTACAGTACGGCACTGCTGGCCGAGCTAAGGGGTTGTTGGCAGACAGGTCGGTTGACGGACCAGTGTTCCAGTACGGCACTGCTGGCCGAGCTAAGGGGTTGTCGGCAGACAGGTCGGTTGACGCACCAGTGTTCCAGTACGGCACTGCTGGCCGAGCTAAGGGGTTGTCGGCAGACAGGTCGGTTGACGGACCAGTGTTCCAGTACGGCACTGCTGGCCGAGCTAAGGGGTTGTCGGCAGACAGGTCGGTTGACGGACCAGTGTTCCAGTACGGCACTGCTGGCCTAGCTAAGGGGTTGTCGGCAGACAGGTCGGTTGATGCACCAGTGTTCCAGTACGGCACTGCTGGCCGAGCTAAGGGGTTGTCGGCAGACAGGTCGGTTGACGGACCAGTGTTCCAGTACGGCACTGCTGGCCGAGCTAAGGGGTTGTCGGCAGACAGGTCGGTTGACGGACCAGTGTTCCAGTACGGCACTGCTGGCCCAGTTAAGTCTCGGTCCAATTCGTGGAGGTCAGGATGTCTGAGACCGACCGTTACCCGCCACTTCCACTAATCCCTTTACCTCGTTTGTTTGTCATCAACCTGGTTCATGAATGGTCTCGGTTACCTTCTTCTGGTTTCATGTACCAAAAGTTTTGTTTAATTTGTTTGCGTTTTCACAGCACTTTATAGTTCGTTAATTGTGCTCATGTTTACATAGACTATTCAAAATAATTTTAAGCTGTGCACCTTTAGTATGGCCGTCCTTCCATTGCTTCTCACGTACATTTTTCAATTTTTGAGCAAACCCCACCGAAACTTTTAGTGCCTGTTCATGATTTTATACATGTCTTGGTTATTTACATTAATAATAGAAATGGGTGAGTTTCACAAAGATATAACAACTATTTAATTAATGCACTGGCTGAAATCTAATTCTTACAAAAGTGGTTGACAGTTTTTGTTCCCATGTTAATGGAGACCTGACTCTTTAAACACAATTTGTTTCTTAATTTGTTAACAAGACACAATTTGTCAAATTACAAATATATAAAGTTGCTACACAATTTTTTAATTTTTTGTAGCAACTTTGACAAAACAACTCGTAACAAAAACGCTCTTGTTGATTTTTGCGTTGTTTTCCTGTTTCAGCTTCAATTCGCCTCTTCAGCTAGGAAGGTTTGTTAGACGACAGCAGATTTCAGCTGTCTCCAACTTATCCAAGGACAGGTGAATGGTTGTGTAAAAATTCATCGTTTAGCATGATCTACCCACGTTGTCACAAAGTTGTTTGGTTAGGTACCATTTGGTCAAAGACCTTCAACAATGAAAAACTTTGACAAAACTGTTATGTTACAATTTCCTAAAGTTCAAATTTAGAACGCTTATATTGTAATTTGGGGGTTTGTTGTCCATGAAGGGACCCATACACGATCGACCCGGGTTGAGAGTTCTTCCCAACCCGGTCGGGAGCCCGACTGGGTTGGGCTGCGGTACAGAGAAGAAGTAATTCTTTATTCTCTGTGGCTGCGGTTGGATCGTGTATGGCAACGACAGTTCTCAACAATTGTTGGGACGGACCAGATTCTCCCAACATTTGTTGGGAGTCTCGGCCGTAAACTTCTCCAACCTGATACCCACCGCGGTCGGGACGGACCAAGTTTGGCCGTGTAAGGCCGTTCCCACCCGCGTTAGTTCCGACATTTGTGTGCGACTCTAAAGATGACGCATACAGCCGGCTCCCAATAGTTTCCCAAGCAAACATGTTTCTCTGAATTATGTTTTCCTACAGCTATTGTATAACAACTTAAACTATAGCTAAAACCTCACTAACAGAGTATGCGTGATCGCGGTAGGATCCAGTGAGGAACACGGCGCCATTATCAAGGCGCCAGCACGAGATAGTGTGCGTGATCGCGGTAGAATCCAGTGAGGAACACGGCGCCAGTGTCAAGGCGCCAGCACGAGATAGTATGCGTGATCGCGGTAGTATCCAGTGAGGAACACGGCGCCAGTGTCAAGGCGCCAGCACGAGATAGTGTGCGTGATCGCGGTAGGATCCAGTGAGGAACACGGCGCCAGTGTCAAGGCGCCAGCACGAGATAGTATGCGTGATCGTGGTAGGATCCAGTGAGGAACACCGCGCCAGTGTCAAGGCGCCAGCACGAGATAGTGTGCGTGATCGCGTTAGGATCCAGTGAGGAACACGGCGCCAGTGTCAAGGCGCCAGCACGAGATAGTGTGCGTGATCGCGGTAGGATCCAGTGAGGAACACGGCGCCAGTGTTAAGGCGCCAGCACGAGATAGTATGCGTGATCGCGGTAGGATCCAGTGAGGAACACGGCACCAGTGTCAAGGCGCCAGCACGAGATAGTATGCGTGATCGTGGTAGGATCCAGTGAGGAACACCGCGCCAGTGTCAAGGCGCCAGCACGAGATAGTGTGCGTGATCGCGTTAGGATCCAGTGAGGAACACGGCGCCAGTGTCAAGGCGCCAGCACGAGATAGTGTGCGTGATCGCGGTAGGATCCAGTGAGGAACACGGCGCCAGTGTCAAGGCGCCAGCACGAGATAGTATGCGTGATCGCGGTAGGATCCAGTGAGGAACACGGCACCAGTGTCAAGGCGCCAGCACGAGATAGTATGCGTGATCGCGGTAGTATCCAGTCAGGAACACGGCGCCAGTGTCAAGGCACCAGCACGAGATAGTATGCGTGATCGCGGTAGGATCCAGTAAGGAACACGGCGCCAGTGTCAAGGCGCCAGCACGAGATAATATGCGTGATTGCAGTAGGATCCAGTGAGGAACACGGCGCCATTGTCAAGGCGACAGCACGAGATAGTGTGCGTGATCGCGGTAGGATCCAGTGAGGAACACGGCGCCAGTGTCAAGGCGCCAGCACGAGATAATATGCGTGATTGCAGTAGGATCCAGTGAGGAACACGGCGCCATTGTCAAGGCGACAGCACGAGATAGTGTGCGTGATCGCGTTAGGATCCAGTGAGGAACACGGCGCCAGTGTCAAGGCGCCAGCACGAGATAGTATGCGTGATCGCGGTAGGATCCAGTAAGGAACACGGCGCCAGTGTCAAGGCGCAAGCACGAGACAGTGTGCGTGATTGCGGTAGGATCCAGTGAGTAACCCGGCGCCAGTGTCAAGGCGCCAGCACGAGATAGTATGCGTGATCGCGGTAGGATCCTGTAAGGAACACGGCGCCATTGTCAAGGCGACAGCACGAGATAGTGTGCGTGATCGCGTTAGGTTCCAGTGAGGAACATGGCGCCAGTGTCAAGGCGCCAGCACGAGATAGTGTGCGTGATCGCGGTTGGATCCAGTGAGGAACACGGCGCCATTGTCAAGGCGACAGTACGAGATAGTGTGCGTGATCGCGGTAGGATCCAGTGAGGAACACGGCGCCAGTGTCAAGGCGCCAGCACGAGATAGTATGCGTGATCGCGGTAGGATCCAGTGAGGAACACGGCGCCAGTGTCAAGGCGCCAGAACGAGATAGTATCCGTGATCGCGGTAGGATCCAGTGAGGAACACGGCGCCAGTGTCAAGGCGACAGCACGAGACTAGCCTTCTTCCGCTTACAGCTAAGTACGAATCAACCTGGCAATTCTTTCCACTTATAGCTTAGCTCACTGATACCATCCCGGCTTCTGCAATGCGTCGTCGTGTGTACGCCCATTGTGATGCGGGCTCCAATTCGACATCGCAGTAAGCAAACAAGTTATACCAGGTAGGCTCTGTATGTTTTTACCCTTAACACAGGGCAAAAGCCTAACCAACAAGTTAAAGGCCGTAAGTTCACCAAACGTGTAAAGTGGACTGTCTGAGAAAGACTCGACTAACCTTGGTCATGGTTCGCACACTCGAGTCTACGGTCAGCGATGTTGATCTTCGCGACTGGGGAAAGTCTGCGAGGTTGCCAAGGTCGGATCCGGATATGTCTGGTCGTGGTCGTGGTCGTGGTCGTGGTCGTGACCGCGGTCCATTCGTATTACCGTTCACGTCTAGCATCCATCAGAAAACATATACTTCTTCACATCTAGTCTGATATGAGAACATAAGTTACATCTTGCTCTTTTATTTCTTGTTTATTGCAACACTTATATTCAATCCTTTAATCACTATCCAAAAACATCCTGTGTCACCCAAATATCTGTCTAAATCAACCGGTATTACTTAAACTAAATTTAAGGCTTGAAATTTGCCTATTTGTTTAACCTTCCTGCATTCTTGTAGATTTAATCTTTCTAAAAACATACTTGCTTTCACCGTATATGCATAAGCGTCGCATTATAATATCTTGACGTGATAGTACAGTTGAAACCGCTTGGCCCCTCTGTAGTAGATAAATTTAGACATAACTCAATTTGCTTACCTAATTCAAGTTAACTTTTTATTCTAGGTAAATGGCAATCTAAATACGGCCTAATGTTCCGAAACTAAATCTTCAGTACAAATCTGAGCCATCTAGCCTAAGAAGGTTGCATTCAATTTGTTTTTTTTTTAGGGTAAACTTGGTCTCTATTAAAGGCATTCATTTGTAAATAGTTAGAAAGTATGTACTCCAGTACTGTTATTCTTGACTTCTCCTCTGAATATTGTTTAACTCAGTGAACATGTTCCAACGTTAACCACGGTACTTGCCAACTAACTGCGTGGTCTCTGTGAGAGCCTGAACGGATCGCGCATGCCCTCTGCAAGAGCGTCTAGTCAGTCTAGTCTCCTGCGCATGTGTAAGCATTGCGCCGGCGCGCGCGTCGGCCGAATCTGGGGCATATTCGCCACGACACGCCCGCAACTCTCGAACCCAAGGACATACTCTCTGCGATCTCTTTCTTGATCATAGCTAAAATTAAATTGTCCTAGCTTTCACTGCTCGAACTTGCCCTCCGAAATGTCGCTCGGTCTGATTCGCTTCATCTCTCTGCCCTCCGAAATGTCGCTCGGTCTGATTAGCTTCATCTCTCGGCCCTCCGAAATGTCGCTCGATCTGATTCGCTTCATCTCTACCCTCCGAATGTCGCTCGGTCTGATTCGCTTCATCTCTCGGCCCTCCGAAATGTCGCATCGGTCTCATTCGCTTCATCTTTCGGCCCTCCGAAATGTCGCTCGGTCTCATTCGCTTCATCTCTCGGCCCTCCGAAATGTCGCTCGGTCTGATTCGCTTCATCTCTCGGCCCTCCGAAATGTCGCTCGGTCTCATTCGCTTCATCTCTCGGCCCTCCGAAATGTCGTTCGGTCTGATTTGCTTCATCTCTCTGCCCTCCGAAATGTCGCTCGGTCTGATTCGCTTCAACTCTCGGCCCTTTCACCGACGGTTTCTTCGTAGCTTATCTGGTAAATGTCGTTTCTCGAAGACGTCTTCGGAAGTGTCACATATTTTCATTCAATTTTAAGAAACACAGAGGTAACCTTAGTTTTTACCTTTTAGCCTAGTTATCCCAAATGTATTTGTGTGACATTTATAAATCATTCCATTATTGTAGGCTTGGCATTATTGTAGTCGATTCATTTTACGTTCTTTAAGCGTTTTTACATGATTTTACTACATATTAATCTCATAACAAATTACATTTTGGAGAAACATAAACTTAAGGAGAAAACGTCAGTTTAAAATGCCAAAGACATGAACTTTGAAACTATGAAATCATTCGATGGCATGGTAAAAACTATCCAACTCTTGATTCACACTACCGTACTGTCTTTTAAACCAAGAAGAAGCTATCAGTAGCTGAGCAAGTAGTAAACAAGCTATTGTATCATGAAGAAGGGCGTCCCTAGCTAGACAGATAGGCGGAAACCCTACAGTGTGACGCAATGCCTGTAACAGCCCGGTAGTGGGGCCAAGTACTCCCAGTGACCCAGATACTACGGAGGTGTCTGCTGCACAGCTGAGCTGTTTCATCTGCCAATATTGATCCCAATCAGCTGGTGGCTGTGACTCATTGTTATAACACTTGTTGCTTGGCTTTCTTTGCCTTTCCGCTCTATTTGTTTTCCTGCCAACTGCACAGCCGTGGTTTTTGTGTTTTCGCAATAGTTATCGCTTTGCGGACCTCGCGGTATGATATATCCTGTCAGTTAAGTCGATAGTTGATATATATATACAATGTGTACGCTCATTCTTCCCGTAAGAGGATGAACGAAGGCTGAATTTTTAAAGATATATTTGAATAGACAAGTTACGTGTTTAGCGTTTTTAACTTTCACTTTTTTTAGTCAAGTACTTTTACAATAAGTCAACAAATATCTGGACCATATGCAACATATCTAAATAATTATAATTTGTTTATATTGTAATCTGACAGAGAAAGATCACAAATGTGTGAATGTACGAGTACAAATACTAATGATTCCAACAGTTTACTTGTATTTAAAAATACTTAGAGAAAATTTGAATTGATATATTATAAAACTAAGGAGCTTTGCAAAGGTCCGCAAGCATACATTAACGTGTCTACTACAATATGTTACAGCTTTAAGAGATATTTAAAAGACACCCGAAGAAATGTGAAGTACCAGCTGTCATACTAATCATTCTATGTTATAAAATTGAAAGTTTGTGAGTTTGATTGATTGTTTATTTGTTTGTGGCTCAATCACGCTCTAACTACTGAACCGATTGGCTGGAATTTGGTATGTTTTTGGTTCTGGAATAATACCTGAAAAGGTCAGTAGAGAGTTCGGGGACACCCTGTATATTATTGATCAAGAATGTTTTTCGGCACGCCATATCTCGCTTAACTCCTACTTCATTAAAATCAATAATAGACCCATTTTTTTAAGATTGCATACTTAGATTCAATGCCTATGAGAAATGCAAAATATATCAAATTAAGTTATAAACTGGCATCGAATCAATCTTGTGAATAGTTTTATTCGGAATAATTCCCGCTATTAATATTCCGTTAGGACCAATGCTTTTCTGGAATATTCTATGAAAGAATAAACTTCTATCTTGAGAATAGAATAATTAGTAATGGAACAACTCAACTTCGGTTCATATTAATACGAACAATTTTTCCTGGTAAACTTGCCATTTAAAGAGCGAATTAAAACTGTACGATGAAAAAAATTCATCTACAGCATTTTAATCAACAAGAGCGTGTTCAATTTCAAGTGGATACACAGTATTTTCCTTCGGCCACCCAGAGACTCATAACCAGTTTGTCCGCTACAGAGGTCCATGGAGGGATCCTAAAACACAGACTGATCCGACTCCGAGGACCGACCAGTCCGGGGAGATTCCCACATTCAGGCGGAAGGTCGCGACCCGAGGCACAGGTGACCGAGGCTGCGGAGTGAATGACCGAGTTGTTGCTCTCGGCGCGCCCGGGACCTCCTTAGAGCCCGCCGCTCTAGAGAATTATGTCACTGGATTCCTCGGCTTTGAGGAATCGGTGGATCGAAGAAGCTCAGAGGATAGGCACCTGAAATAATCGTCCCGGGACGCTATCAATCAGAAGGCCTAACTGGTCAAGGAACAGTAATTTCTTTGGAATGTAGGTCATGCTTTTTGGGCCTTTTTGTGATTTGGAAGTAGCTTATTCTTTTACAATCAGGTTGTAATGCTATATAGTTTTTATTTCATGGTCCTTCATTATTCCTGAAATGCTGCTTTCCGCTTTATTAAAAACCGGACGAAAACGTTTTTAAGATTGAATTGATTAACCCATACAGGTTAATCTGCTCGTATTTATCAGTATTACAACCTTCGAGTTTCACGGTAACAGGATTGCCTCAAAGTTCAAATAACTGTTTTTTTCTGGATTTTAAAGATAACCTTTTTTTGGACAAATATTTAAAAAAAGTTGTGAATGAGTTCTTGTTTGAACGCTGACGCCTAATTATGAGAGTGCTATATATTATTAATTGAGAACTTCGTCGTGATTAACAATCGCTGCACTGACAATCTTTCTCCTGCTTACGACCACCCGTACTACCCTACCCTACTACCGAATCGTTCGAACAGAACGTCTTATCACCACTTACGATAACTCTCACAAGTCAAAGTAAAATTACAACATAGTTACGAGTTGTCAAGCAAATGGAGTATTGTCAACAATGACATAAAAACGGTGTATATGCTAGTTAGCGGGAAAGTGGAACAAGTGTGCAGTGAATATACAATTAGTGGTCGCTTGCATGTAAGCTGCATGTGCAACGAGCATCGTTTACTCCCTCCCCACCCCCACCCCACTACGCTCGCACGCTTGGGTGGGGGCGGCCGATATACAAGGCCTACGTTCTGTACTGATATAGAGGAATGGGGTCTAATTACCAGTGTTGTTACGAGACGAGTGGGCCAACTGGCAAGGTAAATTCGCCAACGGGAATCTCGCTAGCCGTTATGTTAGCGTCTTGGACTTCGGTTCAAGGGGTCACGGGTTCAAATCCCGGGATGTCCACAAAGATTTTAGGGGTTTGGACCGCTTTCCCAAAAAGCGTTTGTGTGAACTCATAACAAAAATTCCGTTGGTGATGAAATAGAAAAAAACATATATTTTTACATTTATTTGGTCATTTGTGTTACCTACTTGTTTAAGAAAGTTGAAAATCCATAGGGAAGTTCTCTTCGATTTTGAGTTTCAGTAAGTGCGTCGAGTAAATGTTCTGGTTTTGGTTCAATGTTCTGGTTACTCTAAATTGTATAGATGTTTTTTTCTGGAATCGCCAAATGCGTTATTTCTCTTTTTCGTCATACTTATTTATAAGGAATTATTTCAATTTCCTCTCCAAATTGTCCCAATTACATTTATTAATTTAAATTGTAAAGCGATATCCTTTTAATAGTTTGGTAAACAATTGTCAATAATATTAATTTTGTTTATTTGTATTAAACTGAAGCCCATCTTAGAGCCCTTGCAGATCTAAACTGTCCTAAATATTTCTCATCTATTGCCCTTCATTTATACGAACGGGCGTTTTTTCCATCTTAGTATACTGTAAAATGTTGTGTATACAACCAGAATTATGAGTTTGATAAAGACGTTTTTGTGATAGTTAATTAATATTTTAATGCAGTATGTATCCTAAATTACCACACGCAGTCGGCCAGCCTTTGTGGGAATAAATTCCGTTTACAAGTTATTTTAATTCTCTGTAATATTTTTCGTAAGAAATAAATCTCAGTTGAATTGCCATATACTGTGGGATGTCTGTTGCAAGAATAATCATTGATAAGAGTGGACCATCAATAGCAGTAACTGAATAATTTAACTTCAAATGTCATTTTACATCAAATCTAGACTTAAATTTAGTTAAATCTTAGTCAAATTGTAGTTGTGACATGTTCTAGTGGCTTTCCTCCTGCAGTTTCTTTTCTCCTGACCCCGGCTCCTGTGGGAGGATCTCCCATCAGAGAGAGCCATCCAGACGAAGTTCCCCACCCACCGCCACCGACACTTGCTACACACAGACAGACAGACGTAGAGGGCGCTTTCACCCGGTTAATTGCATCTTGTAACGCTGTCTGTCACGATCTTTGACTGGTACCCCCCACCCCCACCCATCCCCTCCCCCTCCCCTCCACACCCCTCCCCACCCCTCCCCCTGCCACTTGATAATTCTCTTTTATCCGGTCACAACTGGATGGAACATCAAATGTAACGGTCCCAGATGGAAGATTACCTTTTAGGGGGAGAGAAATTTGTTTCTATTTCAGTGAGTTGAGGACAGTTCTACAGTTTAATTATATCTGCAGAAATCCAAAAATCGTATCTCTGAATTTTTAGGATTACCATTTTATTAAGGTTTACAGTTTGCTTTGAAATAAAGTTTCTTTCAACACAATATTGAATAAAACACAACAATTAACAGTGAACTTAATCTATCTATAATTATAAAGAAGAGGTGGTTTCTGTCTGTCTGTCTGTCTGTCTGTCTGTCTGTCTGTCTGTCTGTCTGTCTGATGTTCCGGGTGAACGCAAAAACTACTGAACCGACTGGGCTGAAACTTTACACATATCTTGAACCCATGCAACACAGGCCTATTCACTTCCTTAAAATCTCCTGGGGCTACGTCCCGTGAACGTCCTAAAGTTTCAATGTTTACATTTCAGAATAAAGTAAACATTCAGAAACTGTAATGCGAACCGCTGTGGACACTTCAATTTGACAGGTTAAAGAGCAGAAGGTTTTAGTTAGCTGTTTCAAGCTAACTAAAATGGAAATTGCATTGACACGGGTTTTATTGCATTGTACGGGTGTTATTACATCCCGTACATTAAACGTAGAACGGGTAGAGAAAACCCCTGTGCGAAGAACGGGTACGTCAGCTAGCTATTGATTAATATTAATGAACAAAAATATTAATGTGGCTTCATCTGGTTGTGGTCTATTCTTATGTGCACAAACAAAAATTTTTACCGATACTTCCTGTACCCCCAAATTTTTATTTTTGCCCCACCCCCGATTCTATATTTTGCTCTCCCCCTTTTCAATTTTATATTTTTATTTTATGTCCCCCACCATTTTATATTTTTGCCCCCCATTTTATATATTTGCCCCCCCAATTTTATATATTTGCTCCCCCCAATTTTATTTTTTTTGCCCTCCCCCGTTTTTATATGTTTCCCCCCCCCGATTTTATATTTTTGCCCCCCTTTACGATTTTATATTTTTATTTTATGTCCCCCCGATTTTCTATTCTTGCTCCCCTATTTTTATTTTTGCCCACCCCCAATTTTATATTTTGCTCCCCATCCTCTTCGATTTTATATTTTTATTTTATGTTTTACTCCCTCTATTTTATACTCCCCCCGATTTTATATTTTTGCCCCCCCATTTTTATTATCGCCCCCCGATTTTATATTTTTTGCCCCCCCGATTTTATATTTTTGCTCCCCTCCATTTTTATTTTTGCCTGACCCCCAATTTTATATTTTGCTCCCCGCACAGATTTTATATTAATGCCCCCTCCCCGATATATTTTTATTTTTATTGTACTTGAGTTCTTTTATTTCTAAAAGCGAATCCAAAGTGTTACGTGTACGGATTTGCAGTCGCGAACCACACGCCCTTTACTACCCGACAGAGTTCCCCCCATTTTGATTCTTGCCTCACCCCCAATTTTATATTTTGCCCCCCTCTTCAATTTTATATTTTTGCCCCACCCCCAACTTTATATTTTGCTCCCCCTCCTCTTCTATTTCATATTTTTATTTTATGTTGTACTCAATCTATTTTATATTTTTGCTCCCCCCCCGATTTTTATTTTTGCCCCCCCCCCGATTTTATATTTTTGCTCCCCCCATTTTTATTTTTGCCTCACCGCAATTTCATATTTTGCTCCCCCCTCTTCGATTTTATAATTTATTTTATGTCCCCACTCAATTTTATGTTTTTTCCCCCCCATTTTATATTTTTACTCTCCCCCACCGATTTTATATTAATGCCCCCCTCCCCGATATTTTTTATTTTTATTGTATTTGAGGTCTTTTATTTCTAAAAGCGAATCCAAAGTGTTACTTATACCGATTTGGAGTCGCAAATCACACCCCGTTTACTACCCGACAGAGTTTATCGACTTAGCAACAGGACCTGTATATTTCGTTAATTAACTTTGATTTAACCGTACATTAAACGTGTAAAATGAAATTTTAATATTATAAAACAATGTGGATTGGTATTTGCTTTAGTTAATCTACTATTTATATACAACCCGTACGAAGGACGGGTACACAGCTAGTAATATTATAAAGAAGAGGTGGTTTCTGTCTGTCTGTCTGATGTTCCGGCGCAAAAACTACTGAACCAACTGGGCTGAAACTTTACACAAAGGTAGATCTTGAACCCATGCAACACATAGGCCTATTCACTTCCTTAAAATCCCCTCGGGCTACGCCCCGTGAACGTCCTAAGTTTCAATGTTTACATTTCAGAAGAAAGTAAACATTCAGAAACTGTAATGCGAACAGCTGAGGTCACTTCCATTTGACAGCTTAAAGAGCAGAAGCAATAACAGCTGTTTCAAGCTAACTAAAATGCAAATTGCATTGACTATAGAACGGGTATAGAAAACCCCTGTGCGAAGAACGGGTACATCAGCTAGTACAAAATAAAACAGTACATAATTAATTGTTTATGAGTTTGATATGATCAATTCCCACGAGCCACCCGTTCCCAAAGAGATCATAACCACTATCTTTGCCGTCCAACATCTCAACATGGCTGCCGACATATATATCACCGCAGAACACCGGTTCTTATCACTATCCCCGAGGAAGCGACTACTCCGTCATTCCGGAACCCAACGGCGGACAAGAAGTTCTAAATAAGGAAGTTGGAAAGTTAATTTTTGCAGACATTCCAGTGGACAATGCAAAGCTGACCATTGTTGTAGGCGATGGTCGTGTCAAGCCGCATTCCACCACCAGATTAGCCTGTTATCGATGTAAGCCCTCGTTAGTCTAGCAAGTGGGCTAACGAGCCCTCTAATTGCTAATTGGTCTTGATGGCGTGCTAACTGTGTTTTTGTTTTCAGGTGAGCGAAACGAGCCAGCTACGGGGGTTTATGGTTGAATCTTCGAACTGTAAGTGTAAACTACCGTTAGGTCTTGACCGTTGGGAGCCTGCGCAAAAAGGTTATTTATCTTAGCATTATGGTATATTTTTAAGTGAATATATAACGCAACCATATTTGTGTTAGTGTTCCTGCTATGAAAGTACAGTCATCATTGACCATTTGTCGTATAATACCTTGTTAAAGAGAATCTCTTGTAAAAACTAATAAAATTAATTAATTTAGTATATTTTCACAAGTATTTTACATTAATTAGGTGAATTAACCTTACAAATATAAATCTCTGTCTTGTAAAGTACATGTTTACTAGTTGTATTCTTTGATATCAAAATATGCATTTCACATATAAATAAATTAAAAAACCTGCATACTTTGTTAATTAATAAAACTACTTATAATATCATTTAGTCGGCCCCATCCCAGATGCTTGTGTCTGTCAAAGTAATGAGTTTAAAATCAGTGTCCCTAATAACTGAGGATAAAAAACTGCCTCTTCCTGACCCCCGACCTGTGGCTGATGGACGTCCTGTTTGGTACCAACTGCGTGTTTGATTGCTACGTTGAGAGGCTAATTTGTCTTTAAATAAACCCTAGTTGGATTCAATTGCCGCTTTTTATAAAAAGCCCAGAAGAACGAAGAAAGCTGCACGATAACAGTAATTTTAAAGAAAGCAGATGATTTGAAAAGTTTTAGCTGGAGTGTTTTGACCAGTTTTTACCTGCAGTTAGCGAAAAGTTGTTGATTTTTCTATTTTATAAACAAGACCTGGTGGAAGGAAAAAAATAGGTGTGCTACTCCAGTGTCTAAAATAGGTCAGTACCGCGCATCTTTGTCATACGGGATGCAATTGCAACTCCGCTGACACACAATTTTTTCTACAATCAGCTGACAGTTGGCGCTCACCTGATGTGCCGGCTTGCATCCCGAATGACGTCACAAACCTGCCCAATGGCAAACCTATTTTGCTACTTCCCATAATGAGGAGGCTACATAAAACGAATACTGCTGTCCAAGGAGCTTTAGAGAAAAAATGTCAAAATATACATTATTTTGGTCGAAACCAGTCCAAAATAATATACATTGGACTTATTTCTCGTCTTGTTTCCAGGCTTATTTATAAATTTAATTCAATCATGGCTGAAGAAAATAAAGTCGCGCCCATCCAGATGCAACTGGTTGTGTGGATCTTTTTTCTTTCGTATATTTTTGGGGAAAGTTCCTTATGGTTAGCTTTAAGCATAACATCCCTTTTTTGTTCTGATTTTTAAAGAGCGAAGTAGGTAACGATTTTGTTTTTTTTCTCTTGAAACGTCTCAAGATTTTGTTGTAGTCGGTCGTTGTAAATACTGAATTCATCGATCTCCGTATGACTTATTATTTTCACTGCGTTCTGACCCGGCACGTTCGATTTCGGCAACAACCACCGTCATTCAGTTTAAAAACACGCACGATTTGAACCCGTGCCGCATAATGATCAGCCGAGCTCCTCAATTTTGGGTAATTCGCTGCCGTCCAATCCAAACACACCGCACTGGGGGCCGGGTTAGGGAGAAATTTGGGGATGTGTCTGCAAACACAGGAAAACATAGAGATTTAGTTCTTTCTTATTTTTACTTGTGTAATTTAAAACCGATTCATAGATTAGAGAGAATTTGTTTGGGACTTAAATTGATTGTTATGTTGTTTACTGGTGTTTTGTATCCCATTGGCAAGTTTCCATGTTTTAAGATAAGGAGAAAGAAAAATAAATTACTTGACCACCTACACAAGTCACATGATGCCTCTGAACCGGCCAAACGAACAAATATAAAGCTTTTACATCTGTGATATTATTTTCAAGAAATAAGTTAGGATTTGTTAGGTTAGAAATATTTTAAGCTTTGAAAGGCAAGCTTTGAAGAAGCGAAGGAATTCGTTTTCGGCATCTACCATACAAACATGTAACCTTGGTCAGTAGTATCCGATTTTTAACATTTAAAAATATCATTTACAAAAATATCACGAATTGCATTGGTACGTATTCAACAAATTCAAAATCTTTGTGTTCTTCAAATTTGGTAGTTTTTAACTTTTGATGGATCAAAACCAGCAAAATCAATTCAGAGTGTCGAAGGAGCTAGAGACCGTAACCCAAACCCATGCTCCATTTTCTCCCCGGCAGTTTCGGTGTTCGGTGGGACATCGCAACCAGGGCCAGAATCGCCGTGTCCGATGGAGGCGGGGTCTGCCGCTGCACTCTTGCGTCACCGTGTTTCGCAAGCCTCGGTCACTATTTTGCCAAACAATTATGGCGCGCCGAATCATCGAAAAATCGCCAAATCATCGAAAACGCCTGCCATTTCCGCAATTGCATCAGGTAGAATTTGTAGCACAATGACAGGTTGGCCAATGCTTTCACAAAATAACTGAATATTTGATGCATTTGCTATATTGTTACTAAATATGTTGCTGTGGGAAATGTTATTGTTTGTAGTTTGATTTTGTTTACCGTGACTGTGCTGAACGGAAGTAGGGTGGTTTGATTTACATTTTACGGCTTACGAGCTGTTGCATGGGCATAACCATTACCTTCGTTATTTCATCTCGACAATTCATATTGTTTACGTAATTGTGACTTTATAAGTGTTATATCATCCTTGAAAATGTATCGTGTTCAATAGAAAGCGATAACCATGGAGCTTCATTATAAGCTATTTTTTTATAATATTTAAAAAATTATACTTATACAAATTATACCTATAAAAATTATACCTATCTTTATAATATTTTAGCCCAATTTTTTCCGAATATAATTTGTTAGGAAACTTCACACAGCAACTTCAACAAGAAGATTCACACGTACAGTTCGCCTTGATTTAGTTTTTTGGAAGATGAAGTTTCGTCTGCTTACTTTGGTCGTACTATGGATGATATCTGAATTAACCTCAAATGATATTTAAAAAAAATATTTAAATCAGTGAGGTACATACTGCAAGAGTAAACTATAAGAGGAAACATTACGGACCAACTTCCATTTAGCAAGGAGTGAGAGGGGGCGGGACTGGGCAGCTGGGATGCAGGATTGCCAACATGCAAAATGAATTAGGGGCAATGACAAGTTGCTGCGATTATAGTGAAAGTGAGTCTAATTAGTTGTTTGATTTGGCAACACTGTTTGCAGTTTACGTTGGCAACATTGTAGAGTATCATTTGGTTTGCCCAACCAGGACCGTGTCAAACATGGGAATTGCAAGACCGAAGAAAAAGATGGTGAAGAAATAGAGTGATCGATATAGTAGTTTATTGGGGTACTTTCGCCAAATTGCTTGCGATTGGAAAACAACTTGCATGGATTCTCTCCACTGTGATCAAATTTTTTCTCGTGTGTTCCAAATTTTGAATTCACTTAAACCACAATGAAGTAAAACGTGAATTGTCTCAATTTATATTAACTAATATTTTAACCTTATGATTATATTAACCATATTCCATTACGGTTCCGTTTCAAAATTAATTATTTTAATTTTAAATACCATTACATCCTTTAGATTATTCATGAATGTTCCAAAATTGACAACATTATTACAATTACTTTATTCATCAAATGCATAGTCAATTGTCACGCAGGAGGATTGTTTTCTAGAAAGTCAATCCTAAATCCGGTGTCTTATCCAACCAGGGATTAAGCTCAGCGGATTAAAGAAGATCGTAGCTCTTTACTCTTCGCCTGTAATCACACGTAAGGAGAAGGTCTGCAGTACCGGCGGGCGCGAGCCTTTCCCGTCCTTTCTCCCATAAACCTCCTTCCGCAGACTCCGTTCACTTCCCTTCCACCGCAGTTACCGTCGCCTCGACTCCCAGGGCGGGTCCCCGGGATGAGAGACGATCAACCTCCTCCGCTAGCCGTTCGCCAGTGGAGATAATCTGCCTTCTAATCTGTAATAGCTACAAGCATCAACTGGCAATAAAGTGTTTCCCCATTATCTTGTTATACATACTAACTACAATACTTAATCTGATAATAATTTGAAGGGCAATCTAAAAATATGTTTTCCATTGTTTAGCTGTCGTTTTTAAGAATCGGAACACATCAGTTTTGTTATCGGTAAGTGATTAAGTGACGATGACGATTGATGTAATTCAATTCGGTAAAATTAGTATGGCTTCGGAATTTTCTGGAAAATTTGAAATTAGAAAGGCAAAAATGGAAATATTTATAAATTAAATTTTACTTGATTAAATAAACTTCTCTTGGATTAAATCGTTTGGGCCACTCGTTTTTCGCATAGCCTAGCAAAATCGATTATAAGTAATTAGAAATTCATTACGCTAGATAAGGCTTTAGCAATAACTATGCCATACAACGAAAACTTCAGTCGGAAACAAAACAGCCCATCAGAACGGTGGATGGTGAATCCAGTGATGGCGTAGCAGCGACCTCGGCTACACGGTTGACCGGAGACGAGGAAGGGCGAAGCTGCAACTCTCTGGAACTCCGGCCAGTCACGACCCTAGGACACTTGAAGCACGGAGTCGCAGGGCCCACGGGTCACTGGTTCGCGGATTGACTGCGGCTATGATGATCCTCTTCGAAATTCAAGGCCCAATTTGAATGACTCTATTATTATTTTTCTAGCACAAATCGTGGTGTGATCAAATCTCAGGACTGATATACAAAGTATGGGGATAGCTGTGATGTTGAGAACGATTTAAAAAAGATGACTATATATTGTCTGTTATTGGTCCTAACCTCGGATGAACCTGAAAGATCCACGTTCGAAAGTTTAAAATGTATTGTTCTTGATGTAATGGTGATGAAGAATAGGGCTTCTTTAAGTTTAAAGTAAATAAATAAGTTCAGTGAGTCATATTTATTTCTCACAAGACAAAGTATAATTTTTGCATCCACGTAAAGCTCCTGAACGTTTTTTATACCAACTTAAAGTCTCGATTTGTTGGTTTATTAGACGGTTTTTAATTGCAATAAAACATTTCAATGAAGAATATTCTGCTTTTATTTTTCTTTTACAATCATCTCGGATGTACAGTACTGTACCAACTAGGTAATAATTACGGAAGTTACGTGGACAACTTTCCTCTCGAACACACAGCGGTGACTTACAAACTGTTATGTGCGAAATAGTGACGCTTGTAAGTTACAATTATGAATGGTATCGTAAAAGTGAATGTGAGCGGGCTCGTTTCTCATGGTCAATGTCGTAAATATGGATCATTGTCCAAGGCCACGTAGCTTTCTTCGCCTAGCCCAGCATTACCGGCACATTAAAAAATGCCACTTAAGCGTAAACTGTCTTAAAATGGTATTTTCTCAGATTTTTATTTAGTTCCGTTTTGAAAATACTTACTTTGGTTTGTTCAATTCGTTGGGGATATTGGATTAAATATATACTCTCAAAAGTTCAATTTTTCGCTACTTATATATTTCTTCTTACCTGCATTTACAGTTAGGCAACTCAAAGTGTGATTCAGTTTAGGGTCAATTAGTATCAGGAACTCAAGTTACTTTTACGTTTGGAGGTGTAATCCCGTCGATGGTCAAGTAGTATCAGGAACTCAAGTTACGTTTACGTTTGGAGGTGTGATCCCGTCGATGGTCAAATAGTATCAGTAACTCACGTTACGTTTACGTTTGGAAGTGTGATCCCATCGATGGTCAAATAGTATCAGGAACTCAAGTTACTTTTACGTTTGGAGGTGTGATCCCATCGATGGTCAAATAGTATCAGGAACTCAAGTTACTTTTACGTTTGGAGGTGTGATCCCATCGATGGTCAAATAGTATCAGGAACTCAAGTTACGTTTACTTTTGAAGGTGTGATCCCGTCGATGGTCAAGTAGTATCAGGAACTCAAAATACTTTTACGTTTGGAGGTGTGATCCCGTCGATGGTCAAGTAAAATAAGGAATTCAAGTTATTTACACGTTTAGTGTGTGATTCTGCCTCGACGGTCAAGTCGCATCACACGGTTTTGTGGTGTGATTCCGGTCTATGGTCAAGTGAAATCAGGAACTCAAAATACTTATACGTTTAGCTTTATATCATCTCATTTATTAATATTTAATTGAAATATTATTATTTTAGGGTTACCGAAGTAAAATATTGTCATGTACTACATTAATGAACTTATTAATGCGATGGAAATCAGTTTCTTTGTCATACCCCTTACCAACAAAGTTGTATAAGTATTGTAAGTGAGGATTTCCACAGTGATGCCGATAATGTTGCTTCTAATCTCAATGATTTCGTAATCAGATACTTCAGAAGACTCAGTGCTTGTTGAGGCCTACTATTTCCTTATCTAAACTGCTCTAGCAGGGCAAAGCCGCACTTGACGTCTTATCTAACTGTTCAGGAGCGAAAGTGTTCGTGACTTTGTTTTTTCTCACAACCCTCGCCTCTCATTCCTTGCCATTTGACTCAGCTTTCTCATCCTTCACGCGTACCAGAGGAGGATGATTGGGCATAACCACTCCGACTGATGACATCCTGCAGGCGTCGAGAGCTGTACGTTGATTTATGATCGCATTTCTAAGGAATTTTGACATTTTATCCTCTCAGGGAATGGGTTGTTTGTTCATGATGTATGATGGTTCACGATTCAGGATATTTACTTCCACTCTAGTACATTTCTTACATTTAATATATTACTCTCACATAAACTACATGGAAAACATTCCTCACAAGACTAAACAGTCGATTTCTTCTGGGTTTTCAGCAGAAATTATTCATATTTTATAAATAGATAATACAGATAGGGATCATTCGTTTAAATTATTAATATTGTTGCTTAAAATGGTTGGGTTCCCCTACAGCCTACAAGCTGCCTCGAAGTGAGCAGTTTTATTTCAAAATGGGCTGACGTCCACTTCGTGCGGCGGTTGGGGTCCCTTGAAAACTGTTCACTTCGTCCACATGTCGTATAAAAAAGTGTCATTATCAGGTCTAAATCGGTGGTGCGAAAACCTTCCACTTCGTCCGCATCGCATCGTACCTCTCCCACCCCAGCTGGCTGCGGCAACTTATATAGTTGCATGTTATATTAAAATACGGTACTCACCTGATAATAAATTTAAGCACTTATGAATTCCTCTTGATCGTAATGGTCATATATATGCTTAGCCTCTATCTTTATAACCAATACGGTGTGAAACTATCATTTAGACGGCTTCTATATCCTTATTGAGGAATCAAAGTTGTGTTATAGTTAATACGTCAACATGTTTTTAACAGTTAGTAGTTTTTCTTGTATCTATACCATACTCGTTGCCGAACTGAAATTAAAAGGTTGGTCGTGATTTTAAGCAGGCAAAACATTAATTAATTCAATCATACTGGTTTGTGATTTGCGAGCATTTTGCTAATCCATAAATAATAATATTTATTTAAAACTATTTGTATCTCATTCATTGTAACTTACATGGAATTATGTAGTACTGTACTTTGTAAACATGCATATTTATCAGTTAAATTTAAGATTCACATTTTCGTGACACATCAAATATTTTAATAATATAATATTTACCTATGTTGTTTTATAAGAAATGTTACAAAAAGTTAGTGAAGCTCAAACAAAATTTGCCAACGAATTACTTAGTTTTAGGGCCTATATTGGTGTGACCGTATCTGCTGAAGTGACAGATCTCTACAAAATTATTAAGTTTATTACCCCACTTTTAAATTAATCAATCTCCCGTAATGCATTACATAATAAACTTCGAAATAACAAACTTTAATTGCTAAAATAACTGGGCTTGTTTGCTAAACTAGTATATTAGATTAAATATTTGAAAAGACGACGAAATTATTACAAAAATATTGTTATACATAGCTTTATTTACTACGTTTTCTTGGAGGGAGCCCATCGTTATGTAAAAATTCCTTCATAGTATTAAAAGTGAGCTATTCCTATCGTGGATGCGGGATGCAGATATCGCTATGAACAACGGTTTGCGTCGTGTTTTTTTTTTCGAAATTTCAGTTTTAAATTTAAGTGTTCGTGAATCAGTTAATGATTTGCCTACTTTAAATCACAACCAATCTTTTAATTTCAGTTCGACACCACGTATGGTATGAATACGACAACCTACGAACTGTTATAAACATTTTGACGTCTTACTCCGTAACTATAATGCAACTTTGTTTCCTTAACAAAGGATAATGAAGCCGTCTAAAAAGATAGTTTAAAACATTGGTTATAAAGGTTAAACTAAGCGTATATGAGTATTATGATTCAGAGGCATTCATAAGTACTTAAATATATTATCTGGTGAGTAAATAGTTTAATGTAAGATCCAACTAAGTTGCCGCAGCCCGCTGCTATAGGGCGGGAGAGGTTCGGGGCGCCACGGACGAAGTGGAAGGTTTTCGCACCACCGATTTAGACCTGATAATTACCATTTTTTATACAACCTGTTCCCCGGACGGAATTAACGGTTTTCGAGGGACCCCAACCGCCGGACGAAGTGGAATACGTGCTCCAAGTGTTGCCAAACTTCGAGGGACCCCAACCGCCGGACGAAGTGGAATACGTGCTCCAAGTGTTGCAAAACTTTACAGTGCGCCATTACACTGCTGGTTAATTCATAAATGGAAATGTTGGCGCTTTTTGATTTGCTGGTTTTTCGTTTATATCTCATTATTATGAACGGTGCCGTGTATGCATTATCAGTATTGATGATGATAATAGTAATAGTAATAATAACAATAAGATAGTCTACCACTGTTGAGAAATTAATACTGTACAGCTTATTCTTAGTGGTTCACAAATTAATAGACTAGTTTTTATTTTAACCTACATATTTGATTGAAGTAGTGCTGTGGTCTTATTTATGTAAAATTTATTTTAGAGCTACTGCTCTAAGAATGTTTAATTTGATTGTTTTTGTCAAGTTATTTTTAACCTGTTGTTAATGTGGTTTTTGATTATTTAATTATATCCCGAAATTATATTATAGCAACATGTACCAGCTAGTAAAAAGAGGTTTTAATTTATAATCATGCAACTTGCTAAAATGCTGAATTACTACGGAAATATATACTTTACCTAATGCCTTAGCAAATAAAATGAAGGTATATAGTCTGGACACAAAGGGGGTTGGATTAAATTGTATACAACACATCAGTAGTGTGTCCAGAGTTTTCCAACATATAATAGAATATTCTACAAATAAATATAACCGAAAAATATGTATTCACAAATAAGACGTTAAAAGTTAAATATTCTTCAAAATTTACTTTGCACAACGTAATGTAATTATCAGTAACATTTACTTAGTATTAGTAAGCAACTTGGCTACCCACCAATCTTTCACAAAGAATACAAATATGATATATAAATTAAATTAATCCTGCGAAATGATAAAATGTATTAATAACAAACTCCGTTTCAAGTGAATGAACAATATGTTGTTCTACAGTTAGGATTAAATAGCAGAAACACAACATATAGACACACAGATAGAAAACTAAAGGAGATTTGATTTGTTTTGTTTTTTCGCCTCAAGAACAACTTTTCGAAGTTTCTGTGAGCAATGATAAAATATTTGTATCTTGAACCACGCGGTAGGTATTTCTAGTCTTCCAGAATAAATTTATCAGTATCCTTTAGTTACCGACTGTCAAATCCTTCTGTACTGCATTACCGACTCGGAAAACCCTTACGACATTCCAACCTTGTCATCGTCGACGCCAAGTCAGCGATATCTCCGACCTTTAAACCTTTAAGTTAAAGATATCTCAGACCCGGGAGTGCCCAGCCCAGAGAGGTGTTGCACAATTGACGTTCCTGGTATCTGTGACCTGACCTTTTCACCCGTAAAGTAAATTGAGTCTGGATTAAATTTTGCACTCCGATATACGTGTAGATAACTACACGTTCGTAAAGAATATTAAT
This sequence comes from Allygus modestus, assembly GCA_963675035.1. NCBI lineage: Eukaryota > Metazoa > Arthropoda > Insecta > Hemiptera > Cicadellidae > Allygus > Allygus modestus. The sequence goes on along the minus strand of OY776111.1, from coordinate 52,708,285 downwards.
TGATTATTTAGCTGTTATCTCTCGGTGGAGATTTATTATGTCCGTCTCTAGGTTGAACTGCGTAATATCATAGACGCAACGAAATATTTGCAATAGTTTATTCCTGTGCTTCCACTTTTAAAAATGCGTTTTTTTATCAAATTAAACTGTTTAACCTATTGTTGTTAGGGTGTTTTTGTGATATAATGTTCTCTTTCAGGTTAAAAAAGTCCTGTTGAAAAAGTCTTGTTCAAACTTCGATACTAGTTAAATCGCTTTGATAATATAATGTTTACCCTACTTGTCCAGGAGGAGGGTCATGTTTTTTGAGTGTATGTATATATATTTCTTTGGCACACTTGTAGCCTAACAGCTTCATGGATTTAACATATGAGGCGTCTTTTAGATTCGTCTTAGTTGTGGAAGTGACAGAGGTTACATTTTAAAACAGTCATTTTACATGTTACTCAGTCGGGGTTTCATCTGTAAAATTGAATGTTACATTCATATTATGATTGAAAGCCCTTTTATTTATTCGAATTATGATGATGGTTACCATTGATTTATATCCTTCGGAAGGATGTAAATATTCCCTAGGAGTAACCAATGTTGTTACAACGCGACGTTTATATTTATAAATAAAATGATTGGATGATGAAATATTTTATGATGCTCATAAAAATGTTTTACAAATGACTGTAAGGTCCGTTAACGTTTTAAGGACGCGGGTGGAAAATCCGTTTGAGTGAAATACTCGTCGGAGGGAAGTCCGAGAGTCTGTCCTTCGAACTTCTAGTCCTGGAAAGCCCGTCTGGTTTCGAAAGTTTTGAACGGGCATAAGACCTTTGTTACTGCATTACTACATCACCATATCACTATATAAGACGCCGTCGCAAGTTTGTGCACATTTTAATACGAATATGAATGCGAATATAAATTGTGTAAAATTGCTACAAAAAACAAACTATTAGAAAAACTGATAAATGCTTTAGCCAGGGTCGTTGTTTTATATTTTGTATTGCTCAATGGCAGCTGGTCCAGTTTTGAATCTTCTCAACATATTTATCGACTTTGCTCAGGACCGATCTGGCTAACCTCGGATTGTAACCACTGCGCTGCCCCGCTGTCTGTATGTCAGATTGGTACTAAACCGTATCACTGATGTGCTCTGTTTTTATTCATTTACATCAATTTGTAACTCACGCTGCTCTAACATTGAAGGTGTGTACGGCTAAACCGTGAGGGTTTGCAGTATTTCTTACGGTCCCTAAAAAGATACAAATTCATTCCTACGTAAAACCATGTTGTTCGCGATATGCAGGATAGAGTCAAACAAAGAATGTGGTGAATAAAGATAACCACTCTACAATTAGTGTTCCAGTAGTTTGCTCTTCGCACATACGACTACGCGCGAATACTACGACAGCTTTGATCAATCGACCGTGGAGTCCCTCAGGGCTCAGTATTGGCGCCACTACTCTTGCTGCCTTCCTCTTCGCCCATTGTTACCTGTAATTACCTAGACTATTATCACCACCTCGTCTACCCAATCTGCCTTTTGCAATTAAATATGACGATCCTTTGTGCAACTCTACCCTCCTAATTGCGTCAAGCCGTTAAATCTGGGTTCTTCTTCTTCTCACGCGATCCTAATTTGATGCTGTACAGTTTACTTAACGAAGTCGTTTCTTTTATACTAATATGCCTGTGTGTAATTGACTTCGGTTTTTAATTTCTCATGTTGAAATCATTTAGGTTGTTGGATTCGTGTTAGTTATTCCTCGTGTTTATTTAAATTGCTCTGTGATCTCAAATACTTATCGTACTTTTTGATGAAAACGATTTATCTTCTTTCATTTGAGCTAAAAGGTAAACAACTAAGTAGTTTATTTCAAATTATGACATTGGTATCACGATTGCCACTGATTATAGCTTACTGTATACTACTTAAAGATACAGATTTTATCTGTATACGGTGTCATAGTGAATATAAACCAGTTGAGTCACTAAATAAATCATAATAATAAAGAACTGAGTTTTTACAAGTTAAGTCACCCGATTAAACCAATATGTTGTTAGGAAATTTATCCCTCCTTCGTTCCTTCGATATAGTAGCATTAGTAACGACGTTTCGTTCACACCGAACTACTTTATCTTTACAATCAATCAACTTTTGAAGGTGCAATTCAAAACTGCTATTATCATTCAACCCTAGCATCTATGGAACAGCTATGTAGGCCTAGTCATTCATTTCTCTATAGCTGCCAGGTCAAGGCGCCGGACCGGTGTGTTCGTGCCATTCAGAGGTTGACGCACATTGTGCAGACTATACTTGACTTACGTCTCTCGCGACCTTCTTGCTGCTTGCTGCTAGCCGTAAATTTATTCTAGAGTATATTAAATGGATTTTTTTGAGATAGGAAGTCCTATTGAAGAGTTTAGTTTGTGAATGTGACTTTTATAAATTGGTAGTAGGGGGATATTGACCCAACAGTGTTTCATTTTGTAGATTTTATAAAAACAGCAACTTAACTGTACACAGCTAACAATCCAGAATTTCTACTTTTGTGTAAGTATTTAGCTTTTTTTTGGATCATTTACTAGATTATTTTAAGACAAGTTTCTTTGTTCACTAGACTCGACTAACTTTTGTGTTGATGTTACATTAGATTCAAGCGGGTGAGATTCAAATTAATGAAATTCTCATCCTCGTATCTTTTCCCACTGGACGCCGCACAGTGGTCTTTGTGGTGTCCAAAGGTCAGGACGCTACGACTACGGCCACGGCCCAGATCCAGATCCGGGGGTTGGTAAAGGTTTGGAAAGCCGCCGCCCCGCCCGCACCCGCCACTTTCCCCACGATCCCGTAACCTTTAGCGGCGCGGCGGCGGCCACTTGCGCAACCTGATAGATAGGCTGTGGACCGCTCTCGCCGCCCCAATACCAACGAGATCGCCGACTGAGATGTTGTCAGACACAAAGTTTGAGGGATGTGTTTTACATCCGGGAGGGTTAGAACTGGTTTTAGAAGAAACTTTCAATTGTTATGATTGGATCTTTGACATCGTAAACCTCTGGTACTCTTATTTTCGAGATAATGGTTAATGCTGGGTTCACTATATAAATTTGAGTAAATCCTTCGGAACTCATAGTCCTTATTTTTAAACTTAAATTTTGGTATCGTTGCATGTTTCAACTCTACCATAAGCGAACATAATTAGGAGGGCGGTGTGCTGTATTTTATTGGCTTTGTATTTTACTGAGTTTTAGCGTTTTATCATTTTTAAATGGAAATCACAATATTTCATTGAGTTCAGATGGTTACACAAAAAATCCTTGTCTTCATGATATATTAATGAGCAGATCCGGGAACGTTAATTAATTTGGAACAACAATAACCATTCATTGCTTGTCTGAATCTTTAATTTAGTGATCCTCTGATACCCTTATCTTTTAATAATTTAATCATGGATATACGTTATAAATCCTAGTTATATATTTATAGTGCATACATTTTAGAAGACTGATAATTCTTGCTGATACATTTTAAATACAGTATTAATGTTTCATGCTTCTGCGCTAAAAGGAGGACGATAACCCTTACAATGTGGAGAGTGATACTTTATTACCGGTAGTTTTGAATTTCATTGTGTAAATGCGTCGTATTTCATTGTGTAATTTACATTCAACATGATTTCACTAAAGATAAAGCAAAAATTGAATAACCTTTGACACTTTGTTGTATCAGTTCTAATCGCAGGGGTCAAGCTATGTTTAACATGAGCGCAAAAATTCAATCAATCCGAGCACATGTGGCATTCACGATAACGATGTTACTATCGTCTTACTGTCGTCTGGGTTCGATGGAAGGTCGCTCTTTGATAATAGCGGATAGTTTGATTGCAGTTTTTGCAGCCGCTAGTAGTTTGCATCAGTAAACAGTCTGTTGTCGCAAGATCTTACAGGGGCTTGTAGTTTTACCAGAAGAGATTATAAAGAGTCGTGCGTTCTTGCAGACGCTTTTAGTGTTATCAATAAAGGGTAATAGCCGTGAGTTCTCGCAGACATTTAGAGTTTTATGTGGAGAGAGTAAGTTCATACAGACTCGTAGTTTTACCAGTAGAGAGGAATAGTCGTGAGTCCTTGCAGACGATTTTAGTTTTGCCATTAGAGAGGAATAGTCGTGAGTTCGTGCAGACGTTTGTTGTTTTACCAGTAGAGAGGAATAGTCTTGAGTACTTGAGACGATTTTAGTTTTGCCAGTAAAGAGGAATAGTCGTGAGTTCTTGCAGTCGCTTGTAGTTTTGCCAGTAGAAAGGAATAGTCGTGAGTTCTTGCAGTCGCTTGTAGTTTTGCCAGTAGAAAGGAATAGTCGTGAGTATTTGCAGGCTATTGTAGTTTTGCCAGTAGAGAGGAATGGTCGTGAGTTCTTGCAGACGCTTTTTTTACGAGTAGAGAGGAATAGTCGTGAGTTCTTGTAGACGCTTGTAGTTTTGCCAGTAGAAATAAACAGTCGTGAGTTCTTGCAGACTTGTTGTTTTACCAGTAGAGAGGAATAGTCTGGGTTCTTGCAAACGCTTTTAGTTTGACCAGGAAAGATGAATAGTCGTGAGTTCTTGCAGACGATTGTAGTTTTGCCAGTAGAGAGTAATAGTCGTGAGTTCTTGCAGACGCTTGTAGTTTTACCAGTAGAGTACCGAGAGGAATGGTCGTGAGTTCTTGCAGACTTGTTGTTTTACCAGTAGAGAGGAATAGTCTGGGTTCTTGCAAACGCTTTTAGTTTGACCAGTAAAGATGAATAGTCGTGAGTTCTTGCAGACGCTTGTAGTTTTACCAGTAGAGTACCGAGAGGAATGGTCGTGAGTTCTTGCAGACGATTGTAGTTTTACCAGTAGAGAGGAATAGTCGTGAGTTCTTGCAGACGCTTGTAGTTTTACCAGTAGAGTACCGAGAGGAATGGTCGTGAGTTCTTGCAGACGCTTGTAGTTTTACCAGTAGAGTACCGAGAGGAATGGTCGTGAGTTCTTGCAGACGCTTGTAGTTTTACCAGTAGAGTACCGAGAGGAATGGTCGTGAGTTCTTGCAGAAGCTTGTAGTTTTACCAGTAGAGTACCGAGAGGAATGGTCGTGAGTTCTTGCAGACGCTTGTAGTTTTACCAGTAGAGTACCGAGAGGAATGGTCGTGAGTTCTTGCAGACGCTTGTAGTTTTACCAGTAGAGTACCGAGAGGAATGGTCGTGAGTTCTTGCAGACGCTTGTAGTTTTACCAGTAGAGTACCGAGAGGAATGGTCGTGAGTTCTTGCAGACGCTTGTAGTTTTACCAGTAGAGTACCGAGAGGAATGGTCGTGAGTTCTTGCAGACGCTTGTAGTTTTACCAGTAGAGTACCGAGAGGAATGGTCGTGAGTTCTTGCAGACGCTTGTAGTTTTACCAGTAGAGTACCGAGAGGAATGGTCGTGAGTTCTTGCAGACGCTTGTAGTTTTACCAGTAGAGTACCGAGAGGAATGGTCGTAAGTTCTTGCAGACGCTTGTAGTTTTACCAGTAGAGTACCGAGAGGAATGGTCGTGAGTTCTTGCAGACGCTTGTAGTTTTACCAGTAGAGTATCGAGAGGAATGGTCGTGAGTTCTTGCAGACGATTGTAGTTTTACCAGTAGAGTACCGAGAGGAATGGTCTGAGTTCTTGCAGACGATTGTAGTTTTGCCAGTAGAAAGAAACAGTCGTGAGTTCTTGCAGACTTGTTGTTTTACTAGTAGAGAGGAATAGTCTGGGTTCTTGCAAACGCTTTTAGTTTGACCAGTAAAGATGAATAGTCGTGAGTTCTTGCAGACGCTTGTAGTTTTACCAGTAGAGAGGAGTAGTCGTGAGTTCTTGCAGACGCTTGTAGTTTTACCAGTATTGAGGAATAATGGTGATTCTTGTAGGCGCTTGTAGTTTTACCAGTAGTGAGGAATTGTCATGATTCTTGCAGGCGCTTGTGGTTTTTATTAGAGAGTAATACTTGTGAGGGCAATATATTTCAAGTTTTCTGTTTTACATTTAAAGAAACAAAGAAAGTAGGTTCTGAAATTCTTCAAGACTCGTGCAAACAATGTGAAGAACGTTTTTGTAGTGAGATAGTGTATTACTTCAAATAGTAAATAACAGATGAGTTTAATACACTAATATGACTCCGGCATGTAACTGTTTTCAGTTTTAAACAATATGTTTGCCGGAAATATGGAGTCATGCATGTATTTTGTTTTGCTACCACTATGTGCTATCATATTGGCACCGCTGCATCCGTGTTTTGCATTCATCTCTACCGCTGTCCAGGTGTGACATATTATGACCGATAACGCGTATCGCCGCGTGTGCCCGTGCGTGTGTGTGCGTGTGCGTGCGCTCGCGAGAGACCGTTGCAGTCACGTGATCATGTAGCGGTATCGCCGCGAGAGAGAGAGAGAGGGTCCATTGATTCTCTCATTCATTCTGCTCCGTTCTGACTCTGACTACAGCCATTATGCTAATCTGGCCTCTCCTTGCGCCTAGCACGCCGTCGCTAGTAGCTGTAGTACCGCACTCGATACGTTCGCAAGTCCTGTACTTCACTTTAGTACTTCACACTTGAGTGCTTCACTTTTTGAGGGGGAAGTATAAGTCGGCGCTACCCCTTACAATTACGTTTTGCTCAATTACGAACGTTAATGTTGAACCACAATAACATTCGATGGTAAAAACGTTGTTTACAGTAGGGCCTATAGGCTGGGCTTGAATAAATTAAGCATGTAATAATTTCTTGCAGCCATAATGAGAGAAGTTGTTGCTTTTATTGTAATTTGAAATGTAGATTTTGGCTAGTGTTTGGTAAGAACACTTTACAAATGAAATATGCGCACAAAACGTATTTTTTTGGGATCGGCTCCCTATGGGATGGGTCTGAAAACAGTAATTTTCTTCGCAAACATTTGTTGTTGAGTAAGGAATCAATATACTGATTTATTTAGCTTTTGAACTGTTTTAATGACGATATGTACATATTAATAACATGTAATGATTACGGAAAAAATATGTTGGCCCCCTTTTAAGTCATATATTTTTGAGCCCGAATCTTTCCATAAATGCAGATGGTGTAATTTTGATTACAACCCAAAGTAATAAAACCACAATATTTTAATCAGTATTGTTTGAACACTTTTTTTAATGTTTATTTATTATGTTTTTTTTAGGTTTTGAGGGACGATGACCCTTTAGAAAAAAAGAAGAATAAAATCGTTTGGAGATTTTTTGGATTAGTAATTACTAACTCATTTTCATCAAAATCGGTCCATTACTGTGGTCTCTGTCTCTTGTCACCCAGACAAACAGACAAGAGCCATCCATTTCTTCAAAGACACAGGCTGGCACCACCTCAAAAACCACTTCGGGTTAAGTGAATATCAAAACAAAAGTTCCACTAGTAACTCAAAATCTAAAATGTTTACGGAAACAACAATTTTTTCTTTTATCCCCCGAACTATTTTGGGGAGAAAGGAAAATCATAACCTCGAAGTAGCCTTTTCAAGGATTGTGCTTGCTAACATAATTTTTGAGGTTTTACTTTCATCACAGAGCTTGAATTGAGAGAGAACATTACATAACTGAACTGCCATTCCTTAATGATAATGCTACTACTCCCGTTAAATTAGACGTTACTGACAAACAAAAACAATCTTCAATGATAAGATTAAAAACAAAACACATGATTGATAGTAAACAAATAAACTTGTATTCTCTAATACGAGTAGTATCCGAAATAACAGTTTGAACTTAAATATCCAGACGACCAGCTGACCGTCAAGGATAAGCAAGTGTCAGGCTTTCTGGCAAATCCTGTTTCGTGAAGTCTTGACATTTACTACCCCGCCACCTCTTGGGGATTGAAACCAGATGGAAATTTAGAGCTTTGTCCTTTAGTAAAATGCCATCGCCCATTCGAAAGCACCGATGAGAAAAACAAGCACGTAAAAGTTATTTTAGTACATTTTTACATACCCTTAATTAGAGAGATATAGTTTAATTGGGAGAGAGCTTATCATAACTGACCCTAATTCTGTTCTGTCGAATTTTTTCGTATTCGGATTTTTCTCATGTTATTTTGATAAACAATTTAACAATTTTGACAAATAAACGTATAAACAAAGTTTGGAATCAACAACTAATGTACTGAAAGGCAAAAGACTGTGCGAATAAACAATCCATTGCATTTGATAGCCCCATCTTCTTCTTACAGATTAAATAAGCAAATTTCCTACAGTTTAACCACAGGTCAATGCGTTTGAATCCCACATTTTTTATGTTTGCCTAAAATATATCGTGTTTCCAAAACATTTCCATCTTCTTTATACTTGTTCATAATGTTCATTGAAGTTTTTAATTTAGAAATAGGCTGATGTAATTCTTTGACTAAACAAATTTCATTTTTTCTTGCCTCTGATAGGACGATCTAGACACTTTTAAAATCACAAGGTGTGACGGAGCAATATTTTAAAACAAGTCATGAATCTGCCATTTCCGGTGTTCTCTCAGAATCTACGAAGATTTACAATTCACCGATACAAGGCCAAGCAGATTGGTAAGCATTTCTTTCTTCTTTCATTTCATTGCTAACATTCTTTGAATCAAACTTTAACTTGGAAACTACAATAAGAGCTGTATATTTTAGTATGTCTCGATACAACCAATTCTTTGTATATCATGATAAATTTAATTTCAGACATGCACCCTACAATGATGAACTTCGCATTTCCGTTGCGTAGTTTTGGCCTACCCACAGTCGTTCTGTAGGCCTACCCAGTTAATGTTTTCTCTCTAATACAACAACTTAATAACAGTTATTAATAACAACGTAAACTTAATTAAGCTCACAATCAAGATTCGTTAGGCTTACATTATTATAAATCACTTATGGATAGGTTCATACATCATTCATTGTAACTCATCAAGAAAGTCGCCCAATGACTAATCCTAGACCCAGCAAGACGTGGTGGGGCGAAGATCCAAGCTTGTGGAGCTCCCAACTCCAGCAGCAAACATTGACCTCGAGGCTCGGTCCCTAGAAACGCGTCATCTCGAAAGTATTCACTCGCGCCGCCGCCTAAAACCTGATCGACTAATTTACATAAGTATTAATATTTCCTCCTCTCACACGATGTCGCTAATCGGTGGCACTCTCAGACCACTCAATCTCCAATTAGTTACCTAGTTTAAACTTTGGACAGCTCTTTTTAGCGAATTTCCCCTATAGGGAAGAAGCTATTACCGTAGGTCTCATGGTAAGACTTAAGCCCGAGACCATGATAACTTTTCATTTTGAGGTCCCCAGATGCCAAAAACACCATTCGTTCAAATTTGTATATATGTATATATATATATTTATATATATATATTTATATATATATATTTATATATATATATTTATATATATATATATGTGTCCGTAAGCACGATAACTCTCGTAAAAAAGGTCCGATCTTAATGAAATTTGGTAAAAATGTGTAAAGTACACTTTATTTGAACGAGTTCGAAAACCAGATGAATCGCACCATTCGAGGGGGGGTTTTTGGGGGGTTTTTTACCCCAAAAATGTGTTTTTTGGTGTTTTCACATGTAATTTTAATTTAAATCAAATTTTAATTTATACCATTAAATTCAGCTTAAAAAAACAAACAATTTGGTATTTTGATCATTGCTCTACGTCAATTGGTTACCGAGATATTGAAAGTGCTAAACACAGTACGTTGTCTAATGTTATTCTTATGGAGAAAAATAAAAATTGTATATCTCGCTTATTTATGAACGTAAACTGGCAAAATTTGGTATATGGCTTTATTTGGTTGTGGTATATCGATATTTGCACAAAAATCCATTTTTTGCCCGATAGTTCCCGTAGCAGCAAACCTGCATACTCAGCCCCATGTTATTCTTATGGAGAATAATTAACGTGTTATCTCCTTTAATTATGAACATAAATTAATAGAACTTGGTATGTGGCTTTACCTAGTTGAGTTATAATGATATTTGTATAAAAACCCATTTTTAGTGTTCCTTATTTCAGCAAACCTGCATACTCAGCCACCATGTTATTCTTATGGAGAATAATTAAAATGTCATAAATCGTTTATTTATGAATGTATATTGATGAAACTTGGTATGTGGCTTTATGTGGTATTAAGATAAATTAATATGCATTGGAAATTCGCTGAGTATGCAGGTTTGCTGCTACGGGGGTATTTCTTCTTAATCCGACTAGTCGGTCGAATCAGTTAACTACTAATTCGACTATTCGCCCAAAATTGCTCGAAAACCCGCTCGAAAGTATTCATTTATCAGTCATTTAAAAACCGTAAATTTTGAAATTGTTGGTCAAGAGATAATTTTAGGGTCCGTGATTTTATGTTTTAATCGTTTTCCTGAATGATGTGTGAATGATTTATAATTGAGTGATGGATGCATTGTAATGCACGACAGGGCTGCGTTACAGGTATTTCATACCAAATATATACTTATCATTAGGTTCAGTCAATGACTCCAGTTTTTTAATCTCTTATTAATACTTGTTTACTATTTATCACATATTTATGTAGTTTATTGTTTAACATTTGCTATCAACAAGTTGTGTTGCATTTATGACTGTAACCTTTTAGTTTCATTTGTTACGTTTTAGCTAGAATAGATTATTTTCATGCTTTATTAAACATATTTGATAAATAAATGTGCTGCGTTGATATTTTTAATCTCTGCTAAGTTGTTTAAGCAAATTTGTAAAAGAGCTGAAAGCAATGAAGTTAGTAGCATAAAACGGCTATTCTCAAACTTCGATAACTTAATCCTGATCTTACAGTTGTTGTAAGATTTTGTATTTTTTAAACATACAACATTTGTATAGTATTTAAGTTATATTGCTTTCCTGAATAACAGGTGGAGCACAACATGTTCGTTATGGATTAGGTCACTTGTGATAGCGAACACATATACATATTTTTGGGATTTTAACATCGGTAGCGTAAAAAGCACAAATTTAGCAATACTATAACGAACTGACAACATTGTCCGACTGCCCTGCAGTAACCAGCGAGCGGTTGCAGAAGTGAAGGTAAACGCTCGAGCGACGAGTGATGGGTGATTGCGTTGCAGTGTGCAAGCGACGTGGGCGCATCTGCAACTTGCAGCCGTGCAGTTTGCTAATTGGACCTGACTTTCGCCAATCGAACCGCGATGGAGGTGGCACGACCTCCCTGGGACCCACGCTCGGCTCCGCCCGCGGTCCTCGGGTGTTTCCGGGTGACTGCCGAGGGTCAGCGCGGGGGGCGTAGGCCTAGTCTGGAGGTTTATTTGATTCTGGTAAAAATTATTATTCAGAAGAGAAGTCATGTGGCTGAAGAATCGTCAAATAAACGATTTCAAATGGATCTGTTTGCTGAATGGATATTGTTTTCTTAATTTTCTTCCGTGTGCAATATTAAAGTTTGGGCAAGATTGCGGGCGAGATCAATAACTGGAGGTTGGACCAACTGGTGAGTCACAACCAAGTTGGGCCCGGCCGTTGGGCACCTAGATAATCCAACCGCAGCTTAAGTTGGATAATGTACAGCCCCTGAATGGCTATGAAAGTGTCAGCTGCGGCCACTCATCATAACGATACTTCCTCTGGCTGAATGCGGTCCCACACTTCTCTCGATCACGCCTGAACATTCAGCCAAACATTTTCCCAAATGTTCATTCGGAGTTCGGCCGAATGTTCGGGCGTGTTCGAGATAAGTGTGGGACCGCTTTAATACGCTAGTATCAAGGACCGCAATTCAAAAGCCTCACCAAGCCGTTGGTCCACTCCCACTGTGTCTTAAAAATAACTTTACTCGGATCTGAGACGAGACGATTCTGACCTTTGATTTAGAATCTCCCTTCTCTCAATCCAAACAAGCTAATTTAAGGTTGCACTAGTGCACTTTATGTGAATTTATTTTGTTGTGGTTTGGCAGTAATGTTAGACAATATTAGGTTTAATGTGGCTTAGTAGGAGAGCTCCATAACACATTAATAAATAACTCTTTTTATAATACAGGGTGGATGCCATACTTGGAATCCAGGAATCCGCAGGGAAGACTCGGAGTTTAGGGTACTTGTTAAGTAAGGAAGTGGGCGAAGATTGTCATAATGTTTAAATGGGCAAATTTTTTTTCTGTTTGAAAGTTCTTATAACATTGTTATAGGTTAAAAAAACAGTAAGACCTGATGAATCTTCTATACAAATTTACTGCACATCCGGGAGAAGCTTGGAATTTTACTATGTGATTTTAGTGTAAAGTATACCAAGGGACCCCTTAAAATTTGCAGAAAAAAATCACAATCGTCTAACCAATTCACGTGACCTAATGTACTGCAGCCAATAGCAGAGATGTGATCCATGTGTCAATTATTGAAGGTTCTAGGCAAAAGCAGAATAGATAACCTCACCGCAGATATTTTTTTAAATTTTAGACAGAATTAACAAGCCTACTAAAAAATCCTCACCTTTAAAAATTTCTAAACGTAGTTTCAACTTGATGAATTTTGGTCAGTCAAGCATAGCAAAATTATTCATCTATTGGCGGATGTTGTAGTTGTTTCTCGGTGTTAGTGGGTTGGCATTCCGTGGCCGCGGGTTGGCATCCGTGGCCGCGGGTTGGCATTCCGTAGCCGCGGGTTGGCATCCGTGGCCGCGGGTTAGCATCCGTGGCCGCGGGTTGGCATCCGTAGCTGCGGGTTAGGATCCGTGGCCGCGGGTTGGCATCCGTAGCTGCGGGTTGGCATCCGTGGCCGCGGGTTGGCATCCGTGGCCGCGGGTTGGCATCCGTGGCCGCGGGTTGTCATTCCGTGGCCGCGGGTTGGCATCCGTGGCCGCGGGTTAGCATCCGTGGCCGCGGGTTGGCATCCGTAGCTGCGGGTTGGCATCCGTGGCCGCGGGTTAGCATCCGTGGCCGCGGGTTGGCATCCGTAGCTGCGGGTTGGAATCCGTGGCCGCGGGTTAGCATCCGTGGCCGCGGGTTGGCATCCGTAGCTGCGGGTTGGCATCCGTGGCCGCGGGTTAGCATCCGTGGCCGCGGGTTGGCATCCGTAGCCGCGGGTTGGCATCCGTGGCCGCGGGTTAGCATCCGTGGCCGCGGGTTGGCATCCGTAGCTGCGGGTTGGCATCCGTCGCCGCGGGTTAGCATCCGTGGCCGCCGGTTGGCATCCGTAGCTGCGGGTTGGCATCCGTGGCCGCGACATGGGCTCTCCACCATGCTCTCGACCAATCTTTTTCTCGGTCTTCGCGTTTTTGTCACGAATGACTATATAGGCTTTATGGTAACTCTTGATTTCACTTCGCCAAAGGGCGTATTTGTATGATAATTGTTTGTGGAATTCAACTGAAATGTGATAAAAATATAGATTATTATGAGTACGTAGCAGACCTCTTGCCTTTGCTACTGTTATTATAACGTTATTCACTGTTCACTATCATTTTGCACATTCCTCTGTCGTTATCATGGTAACTGTTTGTACTGTGGGAAGCGCTTGTTCTCGGTAAACTACTATTACACTACTTTCGCTTCTCCGCGGCAAGCAGTGGAATGGCGAGAACCACGTGTTAATTACCAAGTCAGCGGAGATCCAAACGGCCGAGATCACTGAAGACGCTTCGCTCCAAGTCACTTGTGCAATAAAAGGAATCCATTATTATTTTTTATTTTATTTTATTGTATTGCATTAATTATTGCCACTTATTTATAATTTTCGTCTATTTAGATTTTTGATTAATATCATATAATCAATGATTGACAAAAGTAATATTAATGATATCCATAATAACTAATATGATTACTAATTTGATAAATAATGTTCGCATTCATACATGCGTCCTTTGAAAGTTGTATTAATTTGGTTTTAAATGGCATTCGTGCAGTCTTCAAGCATACGGCTTTTGTGCAATTTGTATCGACAGCCCCCCCCCCTAAAGGTACATCGAAGCTTAATTTAGTTTAATTTAAAACCTTCCCACTTTTCTGTCTAATAACCGTGCAAAGTTTGGTCGAGATGTGTTCAACTGTCATTGTGTGTCAAAAGTTTGCATGAGGCCTGATCTCAGTGATTCAGGTTTTATCTAAATTTATAAAAAAGGATGTTGGTTTGTTTGTTTGTATATATAATTGAAGTTTATGGACTCGGACACTGTTGGACCGTTTGTCATGAAACTTGGTATATATATGTCAAATTTCACGGAGAAGGTTTTAAGCCACCCATTTCGTTTTAATTCAATTGGGTTCCTCCCACGAGGCCCAAAAGGGTTCCCATATAAACCTTATGGAAAGATATTGTTTTTTACATACAAGCTAATGACATGTTTACTTGAACAGGTGATCTTGGTGATATTAGTTTTAGTTGCTAATAGTCAAAGGGCATGACAACGTCTGCCGGTTAACAGCTTGTACAATACAAATATGGAAATTGGTTTGACGTTCAAATTACAAATCTTTGGATTTGACCTCATTGGCCTTCAACGATCCAAAGTTAATCTTGGAGAAAGATGGGATTTGATAAGATGAAACATATTTGCTGGTGTGTTTACTCAAAAATATATCAAGAACTCGCATATTCTTAAGTTCCTGTAAATTAATTCTGATACTTCCCTCATTAAGCTTTATCTTAGAAGCAATCCAATCATAAATTAAAATAATAGCTCTAAAACCAATACTTAAATAAATCTATCTTCTTCATTAGTCAAAACTGTATGTCCCCTTGATAGTTTGTCTAAGCTCAGGAAATCATTTTTAATAAAGCTAAGACATTGGAAACAGCAAATTAATGAAAATTTCCAAGTGCTAAGTTATAGCGTGTGGTACATAGCTCCGCCGCAGCATAATGGGATCTTGGGAGAATGAACTTGCGAGCGGCCGTCTCGGGCAAGGAAGGTTATTATCCAAGGTACAGTATTTCTGGACTGACAATGGCTCATAAAGTCCGGGGGATTTTTTTGTTGAGACGGAGAGAGGTTGTCTCGAGGACGGTACATGCATGCACGCCTCGGTAGCAAGGAGCGAGGTTCACACGAGAACGATGCATGAATGCACACGTAGGAGGGAGAGAGGTTGACACGAGAACAAACCATGCTTGCACACCTAGGAGGCAGAGAGAGGGGTTGACACGAGAACAGACAATGCATGAACATCCTAGTAGGTCCTAGGAGGCAGGGAGAAAGGTTGACACGAGAAAAGATGATGAATGAACATCCTAGAAGGCAGGGAGAGCGGTTGACACGAGAACAGACAATGCATGAACATCCTAGTAGGCCCTAGGAGGCAGGGAGAAAGGTTGACACGAACAAATATAATGAATGAACATCCTAGGAGGCAGGTAGAGAGGTTGACACGAGAACAGACCATGCATGAACATCCTAATAGGTCCTAGAAGGCAGGGAGAAAGGTAGACACGAGAAAAGATGATGAATGAACATCCTAGGAGGCAGGGAGAGAGGTTGACACGAGAAAAGATTATGAATTAACACCCTAGGAGGCAGGGAGAGAGGTTGACACGAGAACAGACAATGCATGAACATCCTGGTAGGTCCTAGGAGGCAGGGAGAAAGGTTGAAACGAGAAAAGATGATGAATGAACATCCTAGGAGGCAGGGAGAGAGGTTGACACGAGAAAAGATTATGAATTAACACCCTAGGAGGCAGGGAGAGAGGTTGACACGAGAACAGACAATGCATGAACATCCTGGTAGGCCCTAGGAGGCAGGGAGAAAGGTTGACACGAAAAAAGATACTGAATGAACATCCTAGGAGGCAGGGAGAGAGGTTGACACGAGAACAGACAATGCATGAACATCCTAGTAGGCCTTAGGAGGCAGGGAGAAAGGTTAACACGAACAAATATAATGAATGAACATCCTAGGAGGCAGGTAGAGAGGTTGAAAAGAGAACAGACCATGCATGAATATCCTAGGAGGCAGGGACGGAGGTTGACATGAGGACGGTGCTTGCATGTACGTCTCTGGGGCAGGGAGAGAGGTCGACATGAGGGCAGTGCATGCATGTACATCTCTGAGGCAGGGAGAGAGGACGACATGAGGACGGTGCATGCATGTATGTCTGGGGCAGGTAGAGAGGACGACAAGAGGACGGTGCATGCATGTACGTCTGGGGCAGGGAGAGAGGTCGACATGAGGACGGTGCATGCATGTACGTCTGGGGCAGGGAGAGAGGTCGACATGAGGGCAGTGCATGCATGTACGTCTGGGGCAGGGAGAGAGGACGACATGAGGGCAGTGCATGCATGTACATCTCTGAGGCAGGGAGAGAGGTAGACATGAGGACGGTGCATGCATGTACGTCTGGGGCAGGGAGAGAGGTCGACATGAGGGCAGTGCATGCATGTACATCTCTGAGGCAGGGAGAGAGGTAGACATAAGGACGGTGCATGCGTGTACGTCTGGGGCAGGGAGAGAGGTCGACATGAGGACGGTGCATGCATGTACGTCTGGGGCAGGGAGAGAGGTCGACATGAGGGCAGTGCATGCATGTACATCTCTGAGGCAGGGAGAGAGGTAGACATGAGGACGGTGCATGCATGTACGTCTGGGGCAGGGAGAGAGGACGACATGAGGGCAGGGCATGCATGTACATCTCTGAGGCAGAGAGAAAGGACGACATGAGGACGGTGCATGCATGTACGTCTGGGGCAGGGAGAGAGGTCGACATGAGGACGGTGCATGCATGTACGTCTGGGGCAGGGAGAGAGGTCGACATGAGGGCAGTGCATGCATGTACATCTCTGAGGCAGGGAGAGAGGTCGACATGAGGACGGTGCATGCATGTACGTCTGGGGCAGGGACAGAGGTCGACATGAGGGCAGTGCATGCATGTACATCTCTGAGGCAGGGAGAGAGGTAGACATGAGGACGGTGCATGCATGTACGTCTGGGGCAGGGAGAGAGGACGACATGAGGGCAGTGCATGCATGTACATCTCTGAGGCAGGGAGAGAGGACGACATGAGGGCAGTGCATGCATGTACGTCTGGGGCAGGGAGAGAGGACGACATGAGGACGGTGCATGCATGTACATCTCTGAGGCAGGGAGAGAGGACGACATGAGGGCAGTGCATGCATGTACGTCTGGGGCAGGGAGAGAGGACGACATGAGGGCAGTGCATGCATGTACATCTCTGAGGCAGGGAGAGAGGACAACATGAGGGCAGTGCATGCATGTACGTCTGGGGCAGGGAGAGAGGACGACATGAGGGCAGTGCATGCATGTACAACTCTGAGGCAGGGAGAGAGGACGACATGAGGGCAGTGCATGCATGTACGTCTGGGGCAGGGAGAGAGGACGACATGAGGGCAGTGCATGCATGTACATCTCTGAGGCAGGGAGAGAGGACGACATGAGGACGGTGCATGCATGTACGTCTGGGGCAGGGAGAGAGGTTGACGTGAGGGCAGTGCATGCATGTACATCTCTGAGGCAGGGAGAGAGGTCGACATGAGGACGGTGCATGCATGTACGTCTGGGGCAGGGAGAAAGGTCGACATGAGGGCAGTGCATGCATGTACATCTCTGAGGCAGGGAGAGAGGTAGACATGAGGACGGTGCATGCATGTACGTCTGGGGCAGGGAGAGAGGTCGACATGAGGACGGTGCATGCATGTAGTCTGGGGCAGGGAGAGAGGTCGACATGAGGGCAGTGCATGCATGTACATCTCTGAGGCAGGGAGAGAGGTCGACATGAGGACGGTGCATGCATGTACGTCTGGGGCAGGGAGAGAGGTCGACGCGATGGCGGTTCATGCACGTCTCGAGGAGAGAAGCATGAAACGCTTTATACTCACTCAAGCTGTTTCGATATTAATAGCTTTTATTGACACCTTTGATAGCCTGCGTTTAATATTTCAGCTCTATAATAATACTTATATTTATTGGAAAGTTTATCATTGAGCTTTGATATATATTAAATTCTCGTTCACAAATAAAGACCTTGACCAAATTGAAAAGAGTGTGTGTGCTCTTTATACATTTTTTAAACGTCTGGATTTCTTTTTAGACTTTCTGCATCGTACTGTTCTGTGTCAATGAAGAATCATTAATCATTAAATCATTCATCATTAATCATTGTCTAGGACGCCGACGCAACTAGGGCGTATTATATTAAGGCGAATATGAATGAATGAAAATTAAATAGTACTGTCAACTTTGATTTTATTAAATGTGACTTGTTACTAAAGTGTAAGACGGGGGAGGGGTTACTTTTTTCATGAAGGGAGGAAATTGTTTTCCTGTTAAATTCGCCGCTTATTATCAAAAAATATCTGACAGTTTTTCCTTTGAGTGACTTAGTAGCTGTGTTGAACACTCAGCGTTCATCGTCGTAAGGGCGAACGTAAACAGACGTCGCGGCGTCGGCGTCGTCAAGGTGGCATTTTCACCATCTCCTCCTCCTCCTCCTCCTCTAACATTGTGGTTGTGGGGGCTCCGCCCTCGGCCCGGGTGCCAGTAGTCGGGCGGCGGTGTTTGCATGTCCTCATCATTGACGTGCCGGAATGTCGGAACCCGTTCCCGGACCGGTCCCTGGCCCATCCTCTCCCCTCCCCCCCATTACACCTGTTTCCTCTCCTCTTTCCTCCCCTGCCCCGGGCGGCTTCCTTTCTAGGAGAGTGCTAGGTCTTGTAAGATAGATCTTGTATTCCTAGGTCGGATTGTAGACAGGTTGAGGACGCTGTAAGTTGTAATCCTACTTTATGAAGCGAATGCCTGAATGTAATTTCATTTATTTTGTATGACTAAATACATTCAACGAGTATGTCATTACCTAGAAACTTCAACAGTGTTAACATTTCTACCATTGTGACCTACATACCAAAGTACTCCGTCTCTAAAACCGGCATAATAATGAGCGAATGCAATATGATTCCAGTCCTGGATATGAAATAAACATTTTATACATATAAGGTTCTAATTGAGATAAAATCATTTAGGTGCGAATGCCGTATGGTTATCAGAATTGGGAACTATTTCGGACGCAGCGAGGGTATAAAAGGAGAAGTAAAAAAGAGAGGAAAGGGAGGTAAAAGGTTATTAGTTCCTGCATTCCTTTTCATCTACTTATTGGTTTATTGGCTGTCAACGATTTAAGGGCAGTGTCTCCTGGATAAGTCATGCAAATTCCTTCTATGTGGTTTATCCAACCAATCGCAATGATTGTAACTTAGCTTATATTCGTTACTGGTCTTCAAATGCTTCGCCTGTTTCATTTCGAGCGAAACAAGTCAGATGAAATGTGTAAGATTACATCGCCCTGTCACGATCCGCCCTGCTGTTCTGCCTGCCGCAGTTGCCCAGGAGGATCTCCCCTGCGGCCCGGGTACGGCACCGCCGCCAACGTCAGCCGCGGAGGAACGACCGCGAGAGGAGTGCGAGTAGCCCCCGCGGTGTGGAATGCATGCAAAACTAAGGTGGGTTTGTTTACGTCGTGGCGGGCAACGACCCGGGGGCCCTGTCAAGGTCAATACCCCATTTCGGCACCGGCGCGGCGATGCCCCCCGCCCCCCTGGCACTCCCACCTGCCGCGGGTGTCAATGACAAGGAGTAATTAATGTTACGAGAGGCAAACTGCGTCTGTGAAGTCGGGGGTTTAGTCCTGACCTCTCATTCGGATACCTGTAGATATGATTTCAGAGTTTTTAGTTCAAATTGAAAGCAAATGTTTAAAATCTGTTATCATAGATTAGTGGCCTGAAATGGTGCTCCACAAATCGAACTATACTCCTTGACAGTCGTGTTTTTTATCTTGAACATGCCGTGTTTCTGGTAATAACTATCCACTGTTTTTCTCTGGTTTATCATGGGATCAGTGCACTGTTATGGACCACGCAGGTTATAAAACTAGCACTTACTTACTAGATTGTAATTTATTTCTAGCAGACATTAAAGTGATAGCGTTCTCCTCTAATGACCAAGGAGAAAAAGCTATCGCTCTTTTAGACTGTTATAGTAAAATTCTTTACACTCTGTAAAGGAACAAAACCTTTAATAGGATATAAAGGAAAGAATTTTGAATCAAAACCAATCCATAAGAGGCATGTCATGTAGTTGACAACGTTGTCCAGGAATGCGATATTGCCTCTCAAAATAAAAATGGATTTGGCGAACACCAGCCCTCGTTCACTTGATCCATCTAGTCTAGAACCGGTCTGGCGTCATTTAAGTTATTTCCAATTCTACAAGCAGCATGTACCATAAATTACATTTCAAAGTTATATCTAAGGTATTTTTACTAATTATTTCATTGGACAACATTTTTAATATTTTACCTAACAAAAGTTATACAGTTAACACTCAATGCTCGGAATATATGTAAGAAATATTCGTAGAAAAATCTTAGTAATCGACTGATGAATGTTAACTTTTTTTTAAAATTCCAAAGAGCCACGCACGGAAACTCTTTGATACACAACATTGTAAGAAAACAACGAGGAAAAATAAATCGAGGAATTATGCCTATAAATCGATCATGATCGTTGTCCGATGCAGCGGGTTTGAGCGCTGAGCGCATCCGCTGCACAAGTGGATCAGCAATGAGCAGTCAGCAGCGGTCGTGCTGAGCGAGACGCTCGTCGCCGCGTGACGGCCCTCCGTGAGCTCGCCATCTCCGCCAACTTCTCACCACTCTCTAGTCCTACTTCACCCGCCGACATTGTCTTATAATTATCATGCGCGCCAGCGACTCTGGAATTAATTTTACCGCCGGTTATTTTCGGCTGGCTTTTTCATCTCACCGGCGCATTCAGCGATTTGGAGATTTCTCGCTTTCCTTTAGTCTTAATGTGATTAATAATCTCTGTGACAAATTGCGCGTCTCTTTTCACGAATTGTTCCCACCTACAGATGGCGTGGAGACGAATACGACTTTGGGTTGCGATTGCGTCTCTTTTCACGAATTGTTCCCACCTACAGATGGCGTGGAGACGAATACGACTTTGGGTTGCGATTGCGGCTCGGCTTCACGACCACGACCCACGAATGTCGCTGTAGGACACGGGACATTCTATTATTACTTAATTTAAAATTACAACATTTTGCTTTGGCTAACTATTGTACAAAACCATGCGTTATTATTTTATTAATTATTTGTCACGCTATGCCAGCGTACTACATCTGCATTACATGTTCCTCTGGATCCCCTGTGCCTCGCATTCAACTGGAACTTCCGTTTCGATTTCATACTTTTTTCCCAGCAACAACTTCACTCCCTACGCCCCTCGCTCCACTGTCTCTTCACTGTTCTCGCCCCTTCCGTCACTCATGCCCCGTGGTGTGTTCCAGATGAGCGATGTGTTCAGCAAGGGCGCCGGCGACGACGACTGGAGCTCCGCCCTGCTGGACGTCAAGCCCCAGGTGATCCTCCACGACCGCCTCATGACCGACGCGGCCCTCGGCACCGCCCCCATCAAGACGGAGCACTCCTACTGCAGCCTCACCGCCTCCACCGACAGCCCGCCGGACTCGCCGCTCAAAATGGAAGAAGGTAACAAACGTCAACCCAGTAATCTTATTCGTTGTCCTTCCCGAATGGGCGATACACATTTCTTCTCAAGATGGCAATTCAGTAAACTACCTATAGTTATAGTTCGAATGATTAAAGACTTAGAATGATCAAAATTATTTTGGGAATATGTTATTTTTCCTTAATCTTACAAATGGAGTGAAGGTAATGTCAATAAAAGAAGCTATGATGGTGTGTTTATTGCTCATATACACACTACTGGACTTGTGCTGGCATTTTTTTCTCGGGGATTGCTAATACATCACAATTATTCACTACTATTTGGTCATAGTCATAGTCAAAATACTTTATTCAATAAGCAGTACAGTTGTGTACAAGAATGGCGTCTGTAAATTGAACAAACAAATAATACATGTTACTCAACTCCTAAATCAGTTTATAGTTAAATCATAACATTACACAAAAAATATACATCTCATTATATCATTAAAACATACAATTTCTCTAAGTCAAAAACCTCTGGGAGGGAATAAAACGCCTTTTGAACTAGGAACTGTTTTAAATGTATTTATAATGTATTTAAATTGTCTATACATTTTATTTTATTTGGAAGATGGTTAAAATACCGGATACCTGCATAAGATGGCATATTCTCTAGGAACATTCAATTATGTGATGGAAAGGCAAGTTTTTTACTGTTTCTTGTTAAGTAGTTAGTAAGTAGTATTTAACAACTCATAACTTTCAGAGTATCCGCTCCATTGGTGTCGAGAGTGCTAATCGATGTGCTAATGGCCACAACGACATTTTCTGTCGGATTTTTACTTAACCGTAGGGAAATCATAAACGTATAACGGTCATTGGGATTACCCAGGTGTTATTGTTGATTCGAATAGGGCCACTAAACATTCTTAATCGAATGCTCAGGAAATCCAAGTCACCGCAATTCGTAACGTAGCCAGAGTAGTCTACTAAACTGCTAGGAACAGGATTACATTAGAGTAGGTAATGGGGGTTTCTGGGGAACATGTAAATTTACCAAAATAAGTGAAAAATGCCTAAGCTATCACCATTAAAAGACCTTTCCCTACGCGTAAATAATTATTTTTCAGGACATGTTTTAAGTGTTAAACATTTATCCTGACATTTATCCTGACATTTATCTAGACATTTATCCTGACCTTTTCCACAGACCCTTGACTGCATAAGCCCCTGAACTCTAGGGCCGGCGTGGTTGTGGCCTGCCACGGCAGATAGCGTCGTCGCCGTCTCATGCCTATGCAGAACCAGCGGGCGATAGCGGCTGTCTAACTCTTTATCACTAATTAAATATGTAGCGACAAGTGCGATAGCGAACCCCCGGAATAAACAAACAATGCGCAACGTACTGCCAAGGCAATTGAACCCTCCGCTTCCTCCTCCGCCGCGTTCCTTCGCCAAGCGATGATTTTGTGTGATTTATTCCGGGTTGGGTCTAATGAAGTAGACAAAGTGCATCAAGTGAACTATCCCAAATTGGTAGTTATTTGTACAGTAAGATTTGGGTTTTGAACATTTAAAACATCCTTAAGAAACTTTAGAACGTAAAATAACAATATTCTCTTTTGTCATGCGTTTGCATGAGTAATTCTGAAAATGATTGGAGTTTTGCTGAAATCGAATGAAATAAAGATGCTCCACAAATAACAGAAACAAAAAATGCGATAACCTTCTAAATTCCATTGACATACCACGGATGTCAACCACACGACACACTTAACCACACTTAACCACGGATGTCAACCACACGACACACTTAACCACACTTAACCACGGATTTACTTTTTCGCTTCCCATTTTTGGCTCCGATTCTACATATTTTAAGGCAGTTTTATCACATGCTTTTTTTAACAGATCGTCATGTACTTGACTCGCATATTTTATTTCCCCAACCTGTTATAACATCACAGCTGATCTACAATATCTAAGTTTTGAATTTTAATCCGGCTAATGTAGTGTGTAATAATTGGTAGTGCATTTGTAATCAAAGAGTTGTAATAACTACTACACCGCCACCCAAAAACCCTAGTGTACTCATGAAGGGAACTACAAGCGTATGTGGGAAACATTCGTCTCTAGTGGGTTTATTTGCATACGATTTTTCATATCTGCATTCTTCTGGTAGTTCACATAAATTTAATCGTTTGACCGATTGACAGTGTATAGTTACTCTTTATAATACTTCAGCTTAGTGGAACAATCGTCTAACATCGCAAGCAGACATATTATGATCTACGTTATCTTTCCAAGTTGTTTAATCAACAGTATTGCCCGATTGTCGGACGCTCTCTCGATGCTCTAGCTCTAGTTCCACCGTTCCACCACAGCCACATGTGACGTCAGAGCCAGTAGTATCGCGACCCTCATCGGTCATACGATTGAGGGCCCGCGACATGCGGGTATGATAATGGGAGCGGGTGACTCGAAACCGCCTCAGTAAATTGACTAGGCCTACTTGTCATTGATCGCGTTGTCTCGTGTTTACGCGCGGATGAGGAAACACAACTTGCCCGCATTGCAGGGTTTGTATTCAGTAGTGTTCCTAATTCTACAACAATTCAAGCGTATTTTGCGTTTTCTGGGTTTTAATGCAGTTTTGAGTTTGACATAGTTCAAACTGCTATATGCAGTAATCGTTTATCACTATGTAAAAGTATGTTTTCTACATTTTACGTATTTGAGTAATTTATTATTCGATAGCTTATTAATTTATATTGTTTGTTAAATGCACTTTTTTACATTCACAGCAAATCTTATTATGAATTTGACAGTAAATCACCTACTAAACCCTCTCTGAAATAAATTTCGCGTCGTCGGGAATAGCAATTATTTTTGCCTTTGTAAAATTAGAGGTGAATCGTGATTATGTGTCGCCATTAGTAGTTATTGGCTGTACATCAGTCTTGTCTCATGCCTTTTTCAACTAATTCAACTTAATTGTCCAGTTATGTGTTCAGTATTGTTACAGTCACATTTTGCATTTATACTACGATAAAAGATATAATTTTGTTTATTAATTTCAATCAATTTTTCTTCAAAGAAAAAGAGGGAGATACATATGTTTTATCTAGGATCAAACTCTCTTTTTTATAAAATTCTAACCGTATACGTAATATGTTTTGGTGTTAAGAGTAGATAAAATACATCGTAAGTACAAGTGCCAACCATTTGTGTGTGCAGTTGTAACGTCTCTCATGTTGGCGCCTTGTAATTTGCCCAGTATTACTGCGAATATTCACTGTCTCTACACTTTTCAAATCGAAGTTTGTTTCTTACTTTGTGAATTTGTAGGTCAGTACCGCGGTAAAATATAATTTACAAAATATCGCATGTATAATTATTGGTTGTATTTTTAATTCTAAATTATCCGTAAATAACAGGAGCTGTAACTAAAAAAAATCCTTTGGTAAATATTGAACAATTGTCATGTTAAAGAAGCTTGTAAGCGTCGTCAACTTTACCTTAAGTAAGTTTAACATAAGTTTTGCGACTTTATTTTTTGATCGATAGTGTGAGCATTCTTTATTTTAGAAGAAAGGTGCTAGTTAGGTCTGATGTATTTGTAATTACGTATTTTAAATTCGTTAAGATGAGTATACCCACGCTCGCCAATTGTGTAAACGTGCACATTGAAAGTCTACGGTGTAAACGCTCCTGTAGACTGTAGACGGCCGGAGAGCGATGTGGTCCTGTGGTCTGGTGTAGTTGCCGTCACGTCCGCCATTCCGACCGCGTTTGGAGGCGTTTGCCAAGCGTTCACGAGTGTGTGACTTGACCGCTAAACTCGTGGGAGCGTTCCTCCAGCGCAACGTTTTATTTGATTTCATGTAGATTTGATTTTAAAATATTTCTTGTGTATTTGGCTTTTAATGATTATGTTTGTGTTTATATAAAAAATTCTACCATGTGCCAAACTTTTGAAAGTTATAAACAGTTTCCTAATTGTTCCTAATTTCATTGCCAAAGAGTTGCTGTTTTTGAAATGATATGTGTTTAACAAACACAAGGTACACAACTGTTTCTTATATATTTCATCTTTACCGCATAGAAGTTTACACTATTCACAAAGCTCACATTCTACATTTACCGGTTACGGGTTATAGCATTGAATATACAGAGTTAGTGGTTGTAGAGTTCCCGCTTCATTAAATGAAAGTTCGCTAGATCGATCTTGGATACAAATTTGAAAATTATATGAAAGTTCGATATTGAACCAGCTTCCATTTGATTTTTGGGCTTATCAGTTAATTATATTTTTACAGGACTAACTTTGATATTACAACTCTAGGGATTGGACTGTTCATTTTAAAAACGAAAAACTCCAAGACACTCTAAAATTAAAATAAATATTGTAAAGGTAAATTTTAAAATCAGTTCACAAAATCTTGATACATTTTTCGACCTAAATGAATGCGTCCTAGGTTCAGTAATTTTGTTGTATTCGCTATAATTTATTTTTGTTTCCTCAGCAATATGTTACACTCCCATAAGTCTTATTGTGATATCCCAGTCGCAACACTTGACATAACCGGGTTGTCGCAGAGGCAGCTATGGCTGAGAGTGTCCAGCAGGAGCGGTAAAGTTCATCGCTTGAAATACCCACATTCTGATATGACAGTCGACGTCATTGCGCTACAGTCTTGCTGTTACGTCAGAAACAGGAAGATTGTTTTCAAAGCGGCGTAATTATGTATCAGAATCATACAAGAGAAATACAAAAATTAAAATTACAAAATAAGTATATGGAAATATTTAAAAATCGGTTTAAAATTTAAATTCACGGCGTTGTTTTTCACCTATTTTCTGCCTTTGCTATAAAAAACAATTCATACTAATTGGTAATTTACCTCCTTAAAAGTAACTGTTAATTGTGTGTATTCCCCTTTATTCTTTCGTTACACAATTCACACTACCGTTAATTATTTATAGCCTAGGTCTTTGTTAAGTTTCTTAAAATAGTTTTACAATTTTTCGATTATTTTATTCATCAAACATTTTGTGTTGTTATGGATAAGACGTAATTATGTTACAGGTTTTTTCACAAACCACAAATAATTTGGTTATTGGTTTATAAAAGTGAATTTACTAGTTGACAAAAAAACAATAATAATGAATTTGGATGGATTCATCAACAACATCCCCATCCCAACAATCGCCCTCATGCTCTTAGACATTCCCAGTTAGTCTTGACGCATTCTATGTCGTATTTCCAACTTCAATTGACAACCTGGAATACTTTTATTCGTCCATACAACCCATATCAGTGACTTATTCCACCGGTCGTCAGCATAAATCCCTCAGTGTAATGACAATTCTCGTGAGTTAACTGCTGACGCGGGCCGCGAAGTAGGCTGCTGATGCAACTGCTGAGCCTCTGATCAGCACTCGGCTGAGGACAACGGTCACAGGGAGAATGCTGCCGCCCCCATATTTCATTCCGCATTCCGTTCAGGCCCAGTTTTTATTGCAGTTTGGGAAGTGGGTCGACAACTGGTCCCCATATCACGGGCGCGTTGCACTTGGGAAGCGAGAGCATTAATTCCGATGTTTCGGTATTTCACGAGTTTGAAATTAGAATCCGTTCTTACCGTTCATAGCAATGAGTTTTCGTTCTTAGCAATGAGAATTCGTTCTAAGCAATGAGAATTCGTTCTTAGCAATGAGAATTCGTTCTATGCAATGAGAATTCGTTCTTAGCCTTCCGGTAAAAGCCACATTGTCAATGTGATATTGATATACATGTTTCAGTCCGGGAGTTAGCCCAGGGAAGTAATATAGTTATAGTACAAATAGTTATAGTTGTATAGTAAAGATGTGGAATTAGTATTTTCTGACTCGGTTTTTGGAGTTGTGTTGTTCACTCCAATTTCATTATTAACTCTTGATCGACTCGTTTAGTCACAACTTATTAAAAAAATGTTTCAATTTTGATCACCTTAACCAAACAAATGATACCGAATACAAATCGTAAAATGAAAGCTGGTTAAAAAGTTGCTATTGCTAATATTCTAATTTTAACTTATAAAATATTAGCTAGGAATTAAGATCGGGTAGTTATCGGGTATGAGTCAGATTGGGTAGTTATGGGGTATGAGTTCAGATCCTCTTTTCCCCCGACCACATATGCCATTGTATAGTTTATTTGAGAGGCATTAGCATTTTTACGTGATATTATACATTACATGAGGTTTTTGAAGACGTTCAATTGACTTTTGCATAATATAAGTCACAAACCGTTAAATAGGTTCACTTTGTAATAGGTATGCCGTTAGTGTTAATCAAAATAACTATAGCCACAATTAAAAATGATTCTTTCTTGTCTGTGCTAAGGTCTTTAGAAGAGAACCTGACTGAGTATGTACAATGTACACAATGAACCTGACTGAGTATGTACAATGTACACAATGAACCTGACATGTTCGTACAATGTGCGCAGTGCATGAAACGGATGTGGTGGTCACTAGCCGTTCTTCTCGAAAACAATAAGAAACTATATACTGTAGATGACTTTCGGCCGTTCTGTTCTGGCGCTCTTAGCTCCTAGCATTGACTATTTATACTGAAGTAGACTTCTCATTGCCATTGTAAAAGCTGTCCCTTCTTTTGTGTGTGACAGGATTCAAAGAGGACTTAGTTCCACTATTCACCAACAGAGTACATTTCTGTCACCTATTACTTATCCTGTCAAGGAGGGGATAATACAACAGTTGGTGTGCCAGGAAGCAAACATAAGTTGATTATTACTTGCTTTCTGAGGCGGAGAGCGTTTACAAGTTAACGTAAATAACTAAAATAAGTAGTAAAATAAAGTAAGTAGTAAAATAAAATGACAGCAGCACATTCTGTCGGTGACCTAATCAGACTATACGTCCACTTCAAATTTTGGATAACACTAAAACAGGGACAGCTGGGCCATATAGATAGGATGTATCCTTCAGTATACGTAATCAATGCTAGTTGGTTTCATCAGATACCAAAAGGCGTATAGTTGTCAAACTTTAAATTCAACGAAGACATGTCCTCAGGCCTAGTTTGCCTATCGGCCTCGACGTTCATCCACCCGCTTCTTGTAACTGACAAGGTTCCTGGTATCCTGCATATAAACGTCCTGCATTACGACACTGTTCTTTAGATTGGCAAATGAGTACACCCCCTCCCCTACCCCTCCTGACCCATACCCCCGGGGTGATAAGTGTTATCACTTCCTGTGGACCTCCCACTGGTCATCGCCCTGACTCATAAAAAACTTTCTTAGTTCATATATCTCAAGTTCGTGTTTGAGGATTTGTTGGGGAAATGTCAAACATCACAATTGCATTCGGAGTGTATAATGCAATATTGGAGAAAAAGTAATATATATGATGTATAATATTGTTATATAGTAATATGAGAGGTGTTGCGGTTTAGGTTTGGGTCACTGAATGACCAATTTGCGAATTAATTGTACTATTATTTAGTCGATGCTATGTAGTGATACACATTTCTATTTGTGGATAAAATAAAAACTTTATTTTTATGCCCTGTTAGAACATGTTTAAATTATTTACTGTAAGTTCTCAATTGCTAGTTTCTTTGTCGATAAGCCGCCGAGTAAAATTATGACATGTTTTAAAATCCGATTATCATGTTAATTTACATTACTCTTAATTAGTTTAAATTAGTTAAAGTACAACAAAAGTTTCAACGAATGTAAAACATGTAATGTTTAAAAAATGTTGTATTTTGGGGGGATTAGTGCACGAAATTCCAGTGTGGGCATTTTAACATGACTAGATTTCTTTGTCATTAGGAAGGCGGTGGGCTTATATGTTGGCTTTACTTTAGAGTTTCGACATCAAATGTGGGTACACGCTTTATACTCTTACTGTATGTGAGGCACGCAGACAACTAGGTCGTCAATTAGGTCGTTTATAACCGCCTATTTAGCGCAAGCATACAACCGTTTCGACATCAAATGTGGGTACACGCTTTATACTCTTACTGTATGTGAGGCACGCAGACAACTAGGTCGTCAATTAGGTCGTTTATAACCGCCTATTTAGCGCAAGCATACAACCGTTTCGACATCAAATGTGGGTACACGCTTTATACTCTTACTGTATGTGAGGCACGCAGACAACTAGGTCGTCAATTAGGTCGTTTATAACCGCCTATTTAGCGCAAGCATACAACCGTTTCGACATCAAATGTGGGTACACGCTTTATACTCTTACTGTATGTGAGGCACGCAGACAACTAGGTCGTCAATTAGGTCGTTTATAACCGCCTATTTAGCGCAAGCATACAACCGTTTCGACATCAAATGTGGGTACACGCTTTATACTCTTACTGTATGTGAGGCACGCAGACAACTAGGTCGTCAATTAGGTCGTTTATAACCGCCTATTTAGCGCAAGCATACAACCGTTTCGACATCAAATGTGGGTACACGCTTTATACTCTTACTGTATGTGAGGCACGCAGACAACTAGGTCGTCAATTAGGTCGTTTATAACCGCCTATTTAGCGCAAGCATACAACCGTTTCGACATCAAATGTGGGTACACGCTTTATACTCTTACTGTATGTGAGGCACGCAGACAACTAGGTCGTCAATTAGGTCGTTTATAACCGCCTATTTAGCGCAAGCATACAACCGTTTCGACATCAAATGTGGGTACACGCTTTATACTCTTACTGTATGTGAGGCACGCAGACAACTAGGTCGTCAATTAGGTCGTTTATAACCGCCTATTTAGCGCAAGCATACAACCGTTTCGACATCAAATGTGGGTACACGCTTTATACTCTTACTGTATGTGAGGCACGCAGACAACTAGGTCGTCAATTAGGTCGTTTATAACCGCCTATTTAGCGCAAGCATACAACCGTTTCGACATCAAATGTGGGCACACGCTTTATACTCTTACTGTATGTGAGGCACGCAGACAACTAGGTCGTCAATTAGGTCGTTTATAACCGCCTATTTAGCGCAAGCATACAACCGTTTCGACATCAAATGTGGGTACACGCTTTATACTCTTACTGTATGTGAGGCACGCAGACAACTAGGTCGTCAATTAGGTCGTTTATAACCGCCTATTTAGCGCAAGCATACAACCGTTTCGACATCAAATGTGGGTACACGCTTTATACTCTTACTGTATGTGAGGCACGCAGACAACTAGGTCGTCAATTAGGTCGTTTATAACCGCCTATTTAGCGCAAGCATACAACCGTTTCGACATCAAATGTGGGTACACGCTTTATACTCTTACTGTATGTGAGGCACGCAGACAACTAGGTCGTCAATTAGGTCGTTTATAACCGCCTATTTAGCGCAAGCATACAACCGTTTCGACATCAAATGTGGGTACACGCTTTATACTCTTACTGTATGTGAGGCACGCAGACAACTAGGTCGTCAATTAGGTCGTTTATAACCGCCTATTTAGCGCAAGCATACAACCTAATTTGGGCGTGTCAACTTTGTTTACACACCTTGTATGGGCTGTACTAAAGAGCTAGTCGGTAAAATCAACATACTAAGTTGTAACTAAACTTTCACTCAATTGTTATCTTGTATTGGAAAAACTCTCCGAATTCCATGTAGCAGATCCAAAATTATTAGCATGTTTACACAGGTGAAATTTCTCTTTGTAAACATTTGCCTAAGTATGCCATTCAGCATGTAGCGCTCATTGGGAGCGCAATTTCGTAGCAAACTGTTGTATCGGTTATATACAATTTTACGAGGAGTGCTTTATCGTTTATTTTAACATTATTGTATTTTTGAGCAGCGAAATAGGGATGTCTGATTTTGTTCTGCATAAATTGGTATAGAAAACACGTATATACTCATACAATAGATTTAACTCTAAATGGTTCTTGCATAATCAAGTTATTTTGTTGTCAACTTATAAACTTATCCTATCCCCTTAGATAACTGGC
Organism: Allygus modestus; assembly: GCA_963675035.1. Lineage (NCBI taxonomy): Eukaryota > Metazoa > Arthropoda > Insecta > Hemiptera > Cicadellidae > Allygus > Allygus modestus. Next base: position 52,676,796 of record OY776111.1, on the reverse strand, counting down.
TTGAAGATGCTCCATTATAGCAGCTATTGTCTGTCAAACCCTTTTACCTTTAACACGTTATGCTTGAACAACTTTTTTCTCTATTTCTATTCCTCTAACTCCTCTGGAAACATCGAGCTATACAGAGTATTTCTGTATCTGTAATTCCTCAGGAAGAATCTGTACAGAGTGGAAAGATGAGTTATACAGATGAAATAAAAAAGGGGATATGTTGAAACTTTTTTATACAAATGTTGTTAAACTTGATAATTTTCTCTTTTATCCTGTTTGTTGATATGATAACTACTTTGCTTATGGTAGGAAAGGAATCAGCTGTTTACAATGGATAGATACAATATTTTATTGAAATAATTTACATGTGTTAAAAATTAAATGAAAGAAAGGGACTAACAAATATGTGTCATGGGGAACTTGCTAAAATGTGACTCAATAATTTACAATAAATGATTTGGTTACAATAATGGTGGCTGAACTCAATTGGTATGCACAAGGGGTTCTGTCTCAGGGTATGGTTGGTCGTGCGGCAAAACTATATAAATCTTTTGATAATTGAATGAATAACATATCATAAAATTAACTAGAATTGATGTAAGAGCCAATAGAAATAAATTTTGATATTGATAAATGTCTAATTAGTGATCTCTAATAATTTAATAAAAGTCACTGTTAGTAGTCTTTTGCTGCTTTAAAATTCAAGATGGTATCCTGCAGACAGAAGTCCTCTAGGCTATATTATAAAGTTACGATATTCTTCTCAAAGTTTATGTTCGATAAATTGTATTAGTTGTAATAGTTAGTACTAGCCTATTCAAAATTTTAAAGTTTATGCTTAAATCAATTCTTAATTCTTGATGTAATTTTGATTGAAGAGGTCTTGAAGCTTGCAGTTATAGGCCTAACTAAAAGAAATGGTCTCACCAATTCAGCAACAACATTTCTTCACCCAGATATTATAATATAAAGCTTGAGGTGGCCAAAAAAGGGAGGACAACTAATCTGGGCTCCGATGACTGTAAAATATTAGACCTTTGGTGTCTAATTACTGTTTATATAGGGAAACTTAAGTACAATTTGGAACAGTGCCCATCAAGCATCTATCACAGGCCATATCTTCAGAAGGAGTCCCTGATAAAAAATACTCGTTTGTTGATTGCTATAGGGTTCACAGAACTTAACACAAAACACTAATCTTTAGCCCATAGTTACTTGTTATGGAGGAAACACATATTTTTTATCACTTTTTCACTTCTGGTTAAAAAAATGAGATCAATTTTGAATTTTAAATACTTAGACTATATATTGAAATGTGATCTGAGATAATCGTACAGAATGGATCTTACTTTAATTAAATGTTAAGTAGGCTATTGTGAATTTTAATAAAATATCTACTCATGGAAATTAAATGATTAATAACTAATGTGAAATATTCTGAGGGGTGAAATAAAATTAAAAACAATACACAATTATTATAAAATTAACTAATATATTAACTGGGAAAATGTAACCCATGGAGGCAAACAGGTTTTTAGCATATTAAATTACTAAACAAAGGGCACATATGCAAAATATGATTATTAATTATTTACATATTATTTATGATAATGGTTACAAAATGTAGGAAAATGTGATTAAAATATTTACATAAAAAGTGAATAATTTTGTATCTTTATCTGTAACTCCGCTAGAAACATGAGTATATACAGAGTAGTTTTACTTTTATAATTATCTTTCTATTTTTTTCATAGAGCAGTAACATTTTGTTAATGTTTTTGGGGGGTGATCCTGTGGTTATTTGTTATCAATTCAAGTTGCATGAAATACGTAGCAGGAGTCCGCAAACATCTACTAGGCCATAACAAGTTGATATATAAAGCGCTCGTTTTATTCGTATTGTTCAATCAGAAATTCATATGTCCTAGATCCTGCCGCAGGACCGCTCCTGGCGAGAATGTGTCCTTGAACGAAAACAGTGTCGACACAGGACCCTGCCCTGCCATATCTCCGTTATCGAACATCGCAGGCGTCGCGACTTTCTCCGTAGGCGTTACTCAACCGTCGCCGTACAACCCCGCGCGGGCCACTTCCGTCGCGAAAGATAAAACTCGACCGACTTCCTTGTCGAATGTCTTATGAACAACTATTTATGAAATAAACTGTTTGCCCGTTCTCAAGAGAGTTAATCTCGGAGAGTGAGTTTATTACACTCTTGGATGTTTCTAATTTATTTCGTAATGAAGAAAAGCGACTGTAAGATATGTTTGATGTAGGTTTGATTAATAGTTGGAACGAAATTAATTTGTATATACTGTAGATATATTTTAATACAAGTTTTTACAGTAATGTTTAGTTTCCTTTTTATTGGTATCGTCGTAATTCAGAGTGTAACTTAATTAGGAATTTATTACTGTGAGTTATTTTAAATAACGGTTAAATTTGGGTCGGAGGCAATTTAGATCCTGTCATTTATATTTGTGAGCCTCTTGGTCTGTTTTTGTGCGAGAGCGTTCCACTACTATTACTGTTCCGTTTATTTCTGTTATTATCCTTTTTAAATGCAGTACTCGTTAATATAAATCTCGAAATCGTGTGCGGCCTTGTAACCCCATCGAGGTAAAACTACAGTAGTTTTAAGTCTTTGTGTAACCCAATAAAACCCGCCGAATTCATTAGAGCTTCTCTTGAACCGTGTCCACCGAGATCGTCATGTCCGAGTTCGTCACATCTACGAAAATCAATGAGCCGTACTAATTAGGGTCGGCCGTCTACCTGCCCCGCCGGGTATGTCATGCCTCCTCCGCCCGAACGGAAACAACTTATCCTAGTCACAGATCACAAGAGAACGGTCAAATACCGTTCTGAATCTTTACGCTCAGAGTTTACTGATGTTGGTTCTTCATGTAGCTGAAAATTACAACTAGCCTGTACATTTCGCCGAGCAATATTAAAAGTGTTAAATATAAGTTCAATTAAACTTTTATCCATGATAGGATTTGGTTGTTATATTTATTAATTCTTAAATTGTTACATAAATACGTTAAACCATATTTATTCAAGTAAACTAGATTCATTTTACAGTACTAACAATTTAAAAAAATAAAATTAATACTCTATCCAAGAACGTTTTTTTAAATCTCTTTTAAAATTTTGAATTGTTTGAATGTGTTGTGTGATTTTTACTGGTAACAAATGAAAAATTGGGCTTAGAAATACGAATAAGTTTCTTAAAATAATCTTGTTATCCTAGTATAGTATAATGAATGCACCCCTTTCAGTGCGATATCCTTTTGTATGACACTTTTCAATTTTGTAACACGAATCCTTTTGTACTAAGGCTGTTTTTCGGACTCACGAACAAACATCAATCGGCCTAATTCATCCTTTCAGTGCGATATGTAGTCGTTTGACTTCAATTTTTTCATCAATTTTGTCACGAGTTAGTTTGTATAATTTTTAGCTACATGAAGAACCAGCATCAGTAAACTTTGAGCGTAAAGATTCAGAACTGTATTTGACCGTTCTCTTGTGATCTGTGACTAGGATAAGTTGTTCCCGTTCGGGCGGAGGAAGCATGACATACCCGGCGGGGCAGGTAGACAGCCGACCCTAATTAGTACGGCTCATTGATTTTCATAGATGTGACGAACTCGGACATGACGATCTCGGTGGTGACCTCTTGAACGCCTCACTTTCCGTCTTATACCGAGGAAAATCCTTTTCGTACCTTATAAAATGAATATTATTATCTGGAATAGAAACCGCTTCAGTTTATTTGATGGTTGTGAGTTGTGGACCAGCTGTGGAGCAACCAGTAACTCTGATAACCAGCAGGTCGTAACACATAACTGTCCCGGCACGGATGTGATTGTGACATAACAATAATCTCGTGAGATCAGCTGATTAGGCAATCGTAACAAGACAACAATCGGTACATTTAGATAGACTAATGATTATGGGTATTACTAGTTCGAGCTTCTTGCGTTTTCTATTTGAAATTCCGTTATGAATAGGCCAAGTGTAAATTCATCATGGTAAAAACACTTTGTCTTTACGGATTTAACAAATACTGTTACATATCCTGTTTATATTTGTGTATATTCTTTAATAGTTTAAATATAAATATTGCATTCTACTCATTTATACACTCGTTAATCTCCCATATTCGATGATAGTTCGTAAATTAGCGATTAGGGCTGTAATAGCAAATTAATTGGAACTTGGTCAAATATATTTGTGTGGCGTATGTCTGCACAGCTAGAGACGTAGGTGACTCCTCAACAAAGTGTTTTAACAGTAATCCCCCTCATGGCTTAAAAAGTAAGGGATACTGATACTAGCGGCCCCTTGTCAGAGGGATCGCCTCATTGAAACACACCCTTCTCGGAAAAATAAACCTCCCTTAGCCAAACTCTTCGTGCCTTATTTAAAAAATATGTAATAGTGTGCATAGTTTATAATAAGAGAATACATGTTGTAAATACAAATTCATTAGCCTACATCATTGATGATGGTAAAATACTGTACTGTAGTCTAGGATTAAATTCAAAATAGATCCATTATAAAATAATCTATCAGAAACAGTTTTCATTACCAGATTCTTTCCTCCAAAGTATTAACATATTATCAAGACAGTACAGAAAATGCTAGAAAAGAATATGATTTTGTATATTTCAAGATTAAAACATAGTCGGGCGGCATTATATTGTACGTTTTCCCCATGATAGTATGGATAGCTTTTTCAAGGACCAAAATCCATTCGGGCAGCACAGTAGCAGATAAGCAGGTTCGAAGTGTCCATAACGCCGGCGGTTATCTGAGAAGCCGCCATCAGCTGTCGTTGGCACACGTGGCGCATGTACAGTGATAACCCCGTCCGTGCAACTGCATTGTTGTTGTTCTGCTCCAACCCTGCAACCGCTACTTTGTTCCAACTTCTGGCGCATTCTGGAGATACCACAGTAATAAACATCTCGAGGAGGTGATTAGGCGGGACTTGATAAGTCCCCAGAAATAATGTTTTGATGGAACTTAATTATTTTACTAACGTGAGTTTTTACGATTTGGCTATTGATTATTCGTTTTCGTTGTAAGTATCACAGGTTTTTTTATTTAAATTATTGGAAAGTCACTGGATTGAATAACATGAACACTTTTAGTATATATTATATACTGTTAATAATTGGCGTTGGCAAAATAATACAGTTGTCTAGATAAAGAGTGAATTGTCAAACTCAGAAAATATTCCACGACGTTTTAAGAAGTAGTATATCCCACTGTTAACATCTAAAGCAAATCTAAATCTTCGATTTGCACTGCCTTTCCCGCGTTTGAAACTGATTAGTTATTCAACAATCGCTTCAGCATGATAATGCTTCAATTTTGACAGCCATTACAATTTTTATCGCTTCCCGCCGAGATATTTACATGTAGGGTAATGTATCGATGTATCCTGTATCCGGAGTTTTCACTTTCGCCGTCGCAGCGCAGTGGGAAGTCAACGACCACTAAAAGCTTTCTTTACTTGGCGCCTTGGTGGTCGATTCTCACAACCAACGCCTACGGTTTCGGTATATTCGGGTACAGTATTTCCTTATTTAGCTCTCGCCGGCGTTTCCCTAACGAACACTCGCTATTTTCATAGCGAACGGTTTGTGAAACGAACCGTGCCGGTTTGCACGTCAGGAACGACTATTGACTCCGGATTGTGGTTGAAAAGCGCGTCACTTATTTGTCCTCAAAATTCGAGTTTTTGGACAGACGTATTGGTTGTGAGAAAACGTCTGTCTAACTTAAACAACGTTTAGCTCTTTAGTAGGATGCGCATTTCCCTGGAAAGTCAGGTAAATTAGTTTTTAGTGTCAGGAAAAACCAGAAAGCTTTTATAAATGGCCAAAAATCAGCGCAAATTTGAATAATTTTCTTAGAGCGTTGGTTTTTTCCAAGTTCGTAAGTTATAATATCATATTTGCACATAGTAAATCTTTAATAGCCATTATAGTATTATGTATAGATCAATTTAAACAAAATATAATTAGTGCTTTCTTTTAAATGTTAATGTTCGTTGTTTGTTAACTTTAATTGCTTTACATTTGTATCATTTTTGAAGGTAAAAATTTAGTTCCTTACTTATTAAATTCAATCAATAAATTTAATTTACCAATCGGAAGTTACAATATATGTTACCTCTCCCACTACCGGCGCATTCTGGAGTTAATTGAAAGCAATCAAAGAACAAAGCAATTACAGTACTAAATAGCCTTGCGGATTTTAACGTGAACACCGCCAAAAACGAAGAAGCTCAGGAGCAAGCGGCCGGCAAGCGGCAAGCGGCGGCGGAATGCAGGAAAACGCCAACAATACGAGACAGGAGCGTGACCACGCACATAATTGTCACCCATAACTAGTGATAACGTACCCAGGGTCTGATTAACCATTAGGCTTGACTAGGCTGCAGCCTAGGGCGCCAGTCAGCCAAGGGGCGCCGGCGCCATAGGGACGCAATTTTGTAAAAATAATCTTGGAAATGCGATGATCAATTCAGTTAAGGGGATTTTTATAGATTCGGACGCCCTTCCCCGTCTTCGCCTCACCTGCTTTATTCTTAGTTTGACAGGTTAGTTTAGTTGTTCCTTAGCTCGTGATTAGGGATGGACGGGTCCCGAAATTTCGGGAGGTTTTCAGGAAAAATAACCCGTTCTTTTGGGTGGAATATTTATTTTACTTCGGGATTATTTCGGGACGGGATATTATATTCTCAAAACGGTAATCTGCCGTGCAATCGTCAGTAACGGCCGATTTAACGTAGTGCGATCGTATTTTTCGGCCTGTATCACGGTGCGATCGTCAATTACGGCCGTGTTTACGCGACGCGGTCGTCATTTACGGCCGATATTTCGTGGTCCGGTCGTCTGTTTCGGTAGATAGGGGCGCAATTGTCATTATTTCTTCATAAAGTGCGGTACGATCGTCATTTATAGTCAAAGGGGCACTTAATTGCGATCATCAATTACAGTAACTATCACGTGGTTCGGTCATCTATTGCGTTGTTGGTGCATAGTTCGGTCGTCTGTACGGCCGATGTTATACGATCCAGCCGTATTTTACGATGGGACTGAAACCAGAGATATAGGACCCTTTCGATCAGAAAATATGCTGTAAGGGGATACCAGTGGTGCCCCTGACGGGGTTCCAGTCACGAAACTTGTGTTTCTACTTGCTTCCCCTAAGGCCAATGTTAGCTTTCAAAGCCCGTCTCTCCTCAATAGATTATCGGAAGTCATTGACTTATGGCTCATTTTAAAGAGTAAGAAAATACCTAGCGATTTCATGTGCTAAATGTATAGGTATCACAATAATAATCGTAAAGTAAAATTCCAAAATATTTAATATTTACGGTTTTTAACAGAACAGATATAAATATTGTCTCTTCTAGATAAATGGTGAATACATAAGCAATGGACTTCAACAGCTTATTATTTCTTATTTTAAGATAAAAAGGTCACTTAATACCATGCAAGATGTATATATGTATATGGTCGATGCAGTTAGGTAGTTGTGACCAGCGCCTGACCAGTGGGCAATGCAATATTGAGACACAGAAGTGTGCCGGTGTCGGACGTTACACGGCAGGCGCTGCCATCTAGTAACGGTTTGGCATTCTACATATCTCTTCATAATATCGATTGGCGTATTTACCAGAACCAGGTAAGACGAGGAACAATGAATCATGCCGGAAATTGGAATTGGGCAATTAACCTACCCACTTGGTTCAAACGGATCATCGCATTGCTTCTCAGTGAGCAACATTTCATAAAAAACTCTGTACTTTACGAGTCTGCATAAAACGTCAGCTTGAAAAATTTACTTTAACAAAATAGAGTTATATACAGCATCCTTAATAAAAGTTGCCAAATATGGACAAAAATACCTAGTGTATTTGTGTTTCATTTAGCTGAATAAGAGTACAATTATTAATAATTTAAGCTTGATTGGACTTTAAATTACAATAATTTATTTTATACACTACATTAGCTGACAAAACAATAAATCCAAAAACAGCCTTTTTTTGGCTCGCCAGAATCCTCCAATATTCGTTTAGTCTTACATATGATTTGTAAATCATCCTTTCTCAAATAGATCATTTATAGCCACAAAGGTTTATAATTATCATACGTCTCCCAGAGAAGTAAGTGGCAAATGTGGAATTCTATTCTGTCCTGAGACCCCTTTCTAACCTGCAGTCACTCAGCTGAACAGTTGCCTTTGACCACCAGCTAACTCATTCCTCCCTTTGCAGACATAGAAGACGAGTGTTTCCCGCCCATGAAGCTGCAGAGGCGAGAGAGAGGGAGGCCTCAGTCTGAGGGCGATTCTGAGGGCGACACGGAGCCAGAGGGCGAGGTGGTCGTGAAGGACGAGCCCCTCAGTGAGCCCGACAGCCCCATGTCCTCCTGCCCCGCCTCTCCCGCCCCGCCCGCGCCCCACACACATCGGGGGCACACGCACCGGCTACACCACGAACAGCACAAGCTCAAGGTGGGTCCAGCAGCTGTAAACTGTAGTAGAGCTATAGAGCGCTGAAAAGGGGCAAGACCTAGATATTGTTGGAACACATTTGTTTAACATTTTGGTAAACCCGTCATAAAAATGTTCACCACTAGGTGATTGCATTTCTAAAGTATGACACGTTTCTAAGGTCCCTCAATAAATACTTGTAAGAGGCACAAAACCGTTATATTTAAGGAAGAGTTTGAATTTACGAACCAACTTTTTCAATTTGCCTATATTAGTAGGGGTCATCATAAATGTTGGAAACTATTGTTTCAGTCCAAAAAGCTTTAATCACTATATATCACTGTTACTGTATAACTATTTAAGACTGAAACATTAGTTTGGTGAGTTTGTAGGCCCAATGTGTGCATGGACCTGACAATGTTATGGACCCTTGTTGCAGTCAGGTCAAAGTTTGTAGGGCCAATGTGTGCATGGACCTGACAATGTTATGGACCCTTGTTGCAGTCGGGTCAGAGTTTGTAGGTCCAATGTGTGCATAGACCTGACAATGTTATGGACCCTTGTTGCAGTCGGGTCAGAGTTTGTAGGTCCAATGTGTGCATAGACCTGACAGTGTTAAGGACCCTTGTTTCAGTTGGGTCAGAGTTTGTAGGCCCAGTGTGTGCATGGACCTGACAATGTTACGGACCCTTGTTGCAGTCGGGTCAGAGTTTGTAGGCCCAGTGTGTGCATGGACCTGACAATGTTACGGACCCTTGTTGCAGTCGGGTCAGAGTTTGTAGGCCCAATGTGTGCATGGACCTGACAATGTTGCTTGTTGCAGTCGGGTCAGAGTTTGTTGAAGCAGCCTACAGCAGTGCTGATGACCAGGTCTAGCCTCAGTCATATGGTGATGCCCTCCCTCAGCATCAAGCTGGAACCTCAAAGTTCAGGTAAATAAGGAATTAAGAGAAACCAAGTCAGCACTTAAGGAATACAAGTTCTAGGTTGTAACATAATCAAAATATTTTCACTATTACTAAGCATTGCATCTTTAATTAATAACGAGCTGCTCTCCCGCAATATTTTGCGGATATAATCCTTATAACAGCTGTTTTTTTAATTAAGAGAAAACTTACTGATGCCATTTTAAAACTCGGAATATAATTTTAAAAAAGTGTAAATCAAATATTTAGCTTCTCAGTGACTTAGAACTTGAAATTATCTTTTAAATAACAAAAATAATCATCAAAATTGGTTAAGTATTAACTTTAGGAAGTGAGTGAATAAAAAGCAGGATTTTTAGCGAATTTCCCCTAAAGGGAAGAAGCTATTACCGTAGGTCTCATGGTAAGACTTAAGCCCGATACCATGATAATTTTTTGTTTTGAGGTCCCCAGATGACAAAAACACTATTCGTTCAAATTTATATATATATATATATATATATATATATATATGTGTGTGTGTGTGTGTGTGTGTGTGTGTGTGTGTGTGTGTGTGTGTGTGTCCGTGAATGCGATAACTTGAGTAAAACACGTCCGATTTTGATGAAATTTGGCTCAAATGTGTAAAATGACATTCATGACTTTAAGTTCGAAAACCAGAAAAATCACACCATGGGAACGGGGGTTTATGGGGGTTTTAAATTTTCAAAAAATCAGTTTTTTGCATTTTTCACCCTACAATTTAAAAAAAAACTTAATTTTGGGTCTGACCATGTTATAGAGCTTAAAAATACCCCCTTAGCAGCAAACCTGCGTACTCAGCGAATTTCCAATGCATATATATTAATACACACATAAAGCCACATACCAAGTTTCATCAATATACATTCATAAATAAACAATTTATGACATTTTAATTATTCTCCATAAGAATAACATGGCGGCTGAGTATGCAGGTTTGCTGAAGCAAGAAGCACAAAAAATGGGGTTTTATACAAATATAAATATAACTCATGTAGGTAAAGCCATATACCAAATTTCATTAATTTATTTTCATAATGAAGGGAGATAACACGTTACTTATTCTCCACAAGAATAACATGGGGCTGAGTACGCAGGTTTGCTGCTACGGGAGCCATTGGTAAAAAATTGTTTTTTTGAGCAAATATCAATGGTCCACAACCAGATGAAGTCGTATACCAAGTTTCGTCAGTATACGTTCATAAATAAGCGAGATATAAAATTTGTATTTTCCTCCATAAGAATAACATTAGACAACGTACTGTGTTTAGCACTTTCAATATCTCGGTAACCAATTGACGTAGAGAAATGATCAAAATACCAAATTGTGTGTTTTTTTAAGCTGAATCCAATGGTAAAAACTAAATTTTGACTATTTCCAAAATTATATGTAAAAAATTCTAAAAACCCATTTTTGGGGTACAAAACCCCCCAAAAATACCCCTTCGGGTAGAGCGATCTGGCTGGTTTTCGAACTTAAAGTCATAAATGCTGCTTTACACGTTTATACCAAATTTAATCAAAATCGGATAATTTTTACGAGAGTTATCGTGCTCACGGACACATATATATACAGTTTCGAACGAATGGTGTTTTTGGGGTCTGGGGACCTCAAAACGAAAAGTTATCATGGTCCCGGGCCTAAGTCTTACCATGCCGACTATGGTAATAGCTTCTTCCCTATAGGGGAAATTCGCTAAACAAATAATATGGTATTTTGAATTATTAACCTATGTTAAGTGGTTGCGGAGAAAATCCAAAAATACCCCCGTAGCAGCAAACCTGCGTACTCAGCGAATTTCCAATGCATATATATGTATCTTAATACCACATAAAGACACATACCAAGTTTCATCAATATACATTCATAAATAAACGATTTGACACGAGATGACACTTTAATTATTCCCCATAAGAATAACATGGCGGCTGAGTATGCAGGTTTGCTGAAGGAAGGAATACAAACAATGGGGTTTTATACAAATATCAATATAACTCATTTAGGTAAAGCCACATACCCAATTTCATTAATTTATTTTCATAATTAAGGGAGATAACACGTTACTTATTCTCCATAAGAATAACATGGGGCTGAGTACGCAGGTTTGCTGCTACGGGAGTCTTTGGAAAAAAATTGTTTTTTTGAGCAAATATCAATGGTCCACAACCAGATGAAGCCGTATACCAAGTTTCGTCAGTATACGTTCATAAATAAGCGAGATATCAAATTGTTCTTTTCCTCCATAAGAATAACATTAGACAACGTACTGTGTTTAGCACTTTCAATATCTCGGTAACCAATTGACGTACAGAAATGATCAAAATACCAAATTGTGTGTTTTTTTAAGCTGAATCCAATGGTAAAAACTAAAATTTGACCATTTCCAAAATTATATGTAAAAAATTCAAAAAACCCATTTTTGGGGTACAAAACCCCCCCAAAATACCCCTTCGGATAGAGCGATCTGGCTGGTTTTCGAACTTAAAGTCATAAATGTTGCTTTACACGTTTATACCAAATTTCATCAAAATCGGATAATTTTTACGAGAGTTATCGTGCTCACGGACACATATATATATATATATATATATATATATATATATATATATATATATACAGTTTCGAACGAATGGTGTTTTTGGGGTCTGGGGACCTCAAAACGAAAAGTTATCATGGTCCCGGGCCTAGGTCTTACCATGCCGACTACGGTAATAGCTTCTTCCCTATAGGGGAAATTCGCTAAAACCTACTCATAAAATCTCCCATGTTAATGTTATGGGAAAAAGGTTTTTGGCTTCTACTCAGTTCATTTTAATGTAAACTTCACATTTGCTTTTACCAATCTGTTCAGTTCCACAAAAAAGTCATTTTGGTGTTTACATTTTGATTCTACGCCCAACCGTTGCAGAGATATTCAAAGTGCTTAACACAGTACGTTGTCCAATGTTATTCTTATGGAGAATAAATAAAATTTGATATCTCGATTATTTATGAATGTATGTTGATGAAACTTGGTATGTGGCTTCACGTAGTCCTGGTATATTTTGATATTTCCACAAAAATTTAATTTTTTTTAGTTATTCCCGTAGCAGCAAACCTGCGTACTCAGCCCCATGTTATTCTTATGGAGAATAAGTCAAATGTTATGACTCCCTTAATTAATTATGAACATATATAATTAAAACTTGGTATGTAGCTTCACTTGGTTGAGTTATATTGATAATTGCATAAAAACACTTTTTTTTGTTCCTCGTTGCAGCAAACCTGCTTACTCAGCCCCCATGTTATTCTTATAGAGAATAACTAGAATGTTATAAAGCGCTTATTTATGATTGAATATTGATGGAACTTGGTATGTGGCTTCTCCTAGTTAAATTCTATTTATATCTGCATAAAAACCAATTGTTTGTGTTCCTTGTTTCAGCAAACCTACGTACTCATTACCAATGTTATTCTTATAGAGAATAATTAAAATCGCTTGTATGTGAATATATTTTTATGAAACTTGGTATGCGGCTTTATGTGGTAATAAGACAAATATTATGCATTGGAAATTCGCTGAGTATGCAGGTTTGCGACGGGGGTATTTAAATTCACAGACTATTAAACAAATAGTGTGTTTACTATGTGTGTTAATATGTGTTTTTTGCAAACATTTGTGCATAGTTTTGAACCTTCCTTTGGCTCTTGAAATAATAAGTGGTCTGTTATTAGGAGAAAATTTAAGTAAGTAAAAACAGGTCTAAAGCATGTAGATATGTTAAAACAGTGTTAACAAGTTCATTTCAATGAGCAACAAGATGAGAGCAAATGACACTAACGCTGACAGACAAGCATGTTAACACATTCCCAAACATGCCTCGCGATGTCAGCTGCCTGTTACATATTGCTAACCTTATTCTTCGTTCCGCTGTTAGTTCTCATTTAGTAAACTTCCAATAACACTCTTGGATTGAGCACATTATTCAATGAATAGACAATACGTTGCCATCCTGTAATAATATTTTACTTTAAGTAATGGAGTTGATACTTCTTTACAATCATAGATTCTAAGAGAATGTTGAATAGGTAATTTAAATGTGATAAAATCAAAGGTTATAAGTTAAAATTTTGATTGAAATTGATTTAACGCATTAAATGAACTTGGCACTGAATTTGATAGTATTTTTGTTGTTGTTCCTTTACCAGAAAAGAAACAACTTCAACATTTTGCCTTTGTATTGCCAAAACTTCTCTTTCCTTTTTAACATAAGAAAGCGATAAAAGATAAAGTAACACTTTTTATAACCTATTGGCACTGCTGTCGTACTTTTATTTCCAAATTTATACGTAACCATTGATTACATTAATTGTAAGGATAGTGGTACCCTATATGTTATCCAATGATGTTTCTGTCAATGTAGGAGGAAAACACACTTGACAAGACTATGTACTGGAACTACATGTATCAAGCTAGAAATAAGGAGGAAGGGATGTAGATACTTTGGACCAAAATAATATAACATCTTCCAAAGTATACCAAATTGTTTAGCACCAAGACTAGAATGAGCTTGTGACATGTTCATGAGAGATCAAGTTCAACTACCCCCATCGCAGCAACCTGCGTACTCAGGGAATTTCCAATGCGTATATATGGGTATCACTACTACCTAGAGCTACTTAACAATTTTCATAAAAATACATTTATTAATAAGTGATATATAGCATTTTATTTATCCTCCATAAGAATAACATTATAATTGAGTACGCAGGTCTGCTGCAACAAGGAAGATAAGAAATGTGTTTTTTTGCAATTATCAATATAACTCAACCAGGTGAAGCTTCATACCAAGTTTTATTAATTTAGGTTCATAACTAAGGGAGATATAAAACTTTACTTATCCTCCATATGAATAACATGGAGGCCGAGTATGCAGGTTTGCTGCTACCGGTAAAAATCAACAAAAACCATTTTTTTGTGCTAATATACCACAACTAGTTGAAGCCACATACCAAGTTTTCATCAATATACATACATAAATAATCAAAATATAACATTTTATTTATTCTCTATAAGGATAACATTGGACAACATTCTGTGTTTAGCACTTTGGATATCACTGCAACGGTTGGACGTAAAACAACAATTAAAACGCCAAAATGATTGTTTTGTAGAGCTAAACTGATTGTTAGAAAGAAATGTGGAGTTTTCAGTGAAATTATCTGAGGAAAATCTAAAAACCGTATTCCCATAAGATTATCATGGGAAATTTTATGGACACATTTTTTGACTTTTCTCCATGACCACTAAACCTAGCTTAATGATTAAAAATACTAAATTGTTTGTTTTTCAAGCTCTATAAAATGGCTATAACCAAAATCTAGTGTTTTTAAAATTTAAGGGTAAAAAGTTCAAAAAACTGATTTTTGGACAATTTTAAACCCCCATAAAACCCCCTTCCCATAGACCGATCGATCTGGCTTTCGAACTTAAAGTCATAAATGTTACCATTGACTATAAATACTGAAGGAGACATCCCATCCATATGGCCCAGCTGTCCCACTTTTAGTGTATGCTAGAATTTAAAGTTGAAGTAGTTTGATTGGGTCACCGACAGATTGTGCTACTGTCTGTCAACTTTTTATTTTAGTTGTTTACGTTAACTTTTAAAACATCTCCACCCCAGAAAGCAAGTTATAATCAACTTATGTTTGCTTGCTGACACGCCAACTGTTGTATTATCCCCTCCTTGAGAGGATAAGTAATAGTTGACAGCAGTACACTCTGTTGGTGATTGGTGTAAACTACGACCTCTTTCAATCCTGGCATACACAAAACTAGGGACACATTTTATAATGGCAATGAGAAGTCTACTTCGGTATTTATAGTCAATGATGTTACTCTCCATATTTGTGCCAAATTTCATCAAAATCGGGCACTTATTTCAAAAGTTATCATGGCAACGGACACATATATATATACATATATAAATTTGAACGAATAGTGTTTTAGCATCTGGGGACCTGAAAACAAAAATTTATCATGGTCTCGAGCTTAAGTCTTACCATGCCACCTACGGTAATAGCTTCTTCCCTATAGGGTAAATTCGCTAAAACTCTTTTTTTTAATTTTGCGGTTAACGCAGTAAGTTGTCCAATGTTATTCTTATGGGGAATACAAAAATTACTATTTCTCTCTTATTTACTGATCAATTTCATTCAAACTTGATATGCTTGTCAAGTTAGCATTGACCAACAGAGGAAATTCAAAATATGTTGCCCCTTAATAACCCTGGGGGGTGGAATAGGGGGCATTTCCCCACTTAAAACCACGAGTGTAGCAATGGATTCTGTAGGGCCTCCAAAGCAGGGATTTAGGTGGATGTTTTTTAAAACAAATTGTTTACAAGATTTTCTGTACATTCGACCGTGCTTTGTATTCTATATTTAGTAAATAAAAAGTAATTTATTCATTAAAGTTGGGCTAAAAGGGAGAAAGTATGTGTCAGTTTCCTGATACTGTTTATTTTTATTTGAACATGTGTGTATTGCAAAACAATCTCTTTCTTGTGTATACATGATAGTGGTACAGTAATCAAATACTAGATTGCCTCTTTCAATAACCTGCTCAAGCCACTCTTGCCAGACTGAGCGATCACTTTTATAATTGTTATATTAATTGCACGGACTGCTGCGGCCTATAATTGTAATCATCGATGGGAAATGTCTGCATTAAATTCTTTAACAGCTACCTTTCTGAGCATTATTTAAGCCTTGGTTTCCTAGACCGCGCCGGACAGAGTGCGCGATTACGTCATTGCGCTAGATTCTAAAGTGAAGTGGGCAATGGGGATTGTTTCCTAGTCGACGCGGGCGCGGACGTCGCGCCTTCTGTCCGACGCAATTACTCGGCGCGCCACGCCTGAGATATCTTTCCTTTGATTTCAGCGTGCCACGCCAAACACCACGCTAGTGTTATTAACGAATTTGCTATGGAAAAGTGAGATATTAGCACGACCCGCACGGTGAAACTTAAGCCCGGGACCAACATAGAACTTCCTGTGACCCACTGAACACGTTTTGGGGCATGATGGTCGTTAAAACTATATATATGTAAATATATTATGTTATAATTGTTGATTATGGCTACTAATGTTATTAAATAAAGGTATCTTCATATTTAACACAAATAAAATACAGAGTGTGTTGTTACTCTTTATCATATTTAAAAAAAATTTAAACTGACATGTTTCGTGCTTAAAGGCCTCAAACTTAAAATAAATAGCAAACATATTTATATATATATTTGTTAGCACTCTTGCGGTCAAATTTGTTGTCCGATTTACTTAAAATTTGATAGAGACAGTTATTTCTATAATCAGTCAAAACAATTTGTTTGACACAACAATCAGGTAACTCTAACCCCATTTTTTGTGGTTTTCCTTGTTCAAATTTTAAGTTTTTATGCCGAAAAAGGATCAGAAAATCTCCAAACGTAAAATTAATGCATATTAAATAATAGGACGTAAAAGGCCAAAAATGTCCTTCCCCATCATTCTAGCACAAATACCTACCGAATTATTAAATAAAATGTAAATTGAATAGGCACAGTACGTTGTCTTGATGATGGGGAAAATAAATGAAATTGCAATAGAGCTTGGGAAAGATGGTAGGTTTAAATTATAACCACTATAATATGATGAAATTACAAAAAGTAGGCCTAAAGGGTCCAGTTAACTGATTACTGACGCACCATGTCGCATTGACCCACGACATAATTACGCTGTCTAGGAAACCACAACCACGCCAGCGAACAGCGGACATCACGCACGCGTCAGCGGACATTGCGTCGGACAGCTCGCACTGGCATGGTCTAGGAAACCAAGGCTTTAGAGGTGCACTAGAGAGAAAGCTGTGGCACATTTTTTAACCGAATGACCTGCCAATAAAATTTACATTTACAGTAAACCTTGAATTATCCGGACTAATGTGGCGGAATATTGATCCAGTTAGAGAAAATTATGGATAATCTGAAGCTACTACAATATTCCATAAAAAACTATAGGGACCCTAGCACCTGCAATATTGATGCTGAAAATTGTGTGGAAAGACAGAAAACAGAATGTACGTGCAAATTTCGTAGGCGTTTAACGCACACATTAATGTACTGCAGTTGCCTCTGAAACTTGGAAGGCGCTAGCACGGGAGAAAATCACGTTTTGACTGTAATTTACAGTTGTTTATTTTGGACAACCTTGTCTGGTTAATTAGGGATCCGGATGATTCGGGTCCAGGTAATCCGAGGTGTACTGTACAGTTACACCTTGATTCATTATGCCATCCATGCTGTCCATGTTTGTTTGTTGGTTTGGATATACATATACATTGGTAAGATTTTTCAATGAACAAATACAAATTTACATTCTTTGCCATCTGGTTGCCATTAAGGTTGACATTAAATGCCAACCTTGATAGCAATTTTTATAATAGATTGTTAATTGATAGCACAATGACTAATAGCAGCTGGATGGATGTCGTACCGAACCTCACGACATTGACATGTTGCAGGTGTACATTGCTTCCCCCACTCTGCCTTCGTCCACGTCCAGTGACAGTGACTGCAACGTGTCGCCCTCGCACTCCCACAGTGGGTGTTGTATCGAACCTCACGACATTGACATGTTGCAGGTTTACATTGCTTCCCCCACTCCGCCTTCGTCCACGTCCAGTGACAGTGAATGCAACGTCTCGCCCTCCCACTCCCACAGTGGGTGTTGTATCGAACCTCACAACATTGACATGTTGCAGGTTTACATTGCCCCCACTCCGCCTTCGTCCACGTCCAGTGACAGTGAATGCAACGTGTCACCCTCCCACTCCCACAGTGGGTGTTGTATCGAACCTCACAACATTGACATGTTGCAGGTTTACATTGCCCCCCACTCCGCCTTCGTCCACGTCCAGTGACAGTGAATGCAACGTGTCACCCTCCCACTCCCACAGTGGGTGTTGTATCGAACCTCACAACATTGACATGTTGCAGGTTTACATTGCCCCCCACTCCGCCTTCGTCCATGTCCAGTGACAGTGAATGCAACGTGTCACCCTCCCACTCCCACAGTGGGTGTTGTATCGAACCTCACAACATTGACATGTTGCAGGTTTACATTGCCCCCCACTCCGCCTTCGTCCACGTCCAGTGACAGTGAGGGCAACGTGTCACCCTCGCACTCCCAAAGTGGGTGTTGTATCGAACCTCACGACATTGTCATGTTACAGGTTTTACGTTGCCCCCCACCCCGCCTTCGTCCACGTCCAGTGACAGTGAAGGCAACGTGTCGCCCTCCCACTCCCACCCCTCCTCCCCCGCCAGGAGACTCTTCCTCTCCGCGTCCAGTCACAGCCACCACACGACGTCCACGCGGCAGCCTATACAGACCCCTCTTATCAGCAGTCAGCCGGTGAGTACGGAGAAATTAGGGCCCAAGAGTTTTGTGATTATCTAGGTGGTTTCCTGAAGCAGTAATTGATTTTGAACCTCTCAAGGCTCGATTACCTTAAACATAGTTGTGAAACACGGATGGGTTTTTTTAGTTGCATTCATTACATCACTTAAGCAGGGTTGCCATGAGGCGGTTGGGGGCCTGGGGCAAAAGCTATTTGGAGGCCCTTTTTAATATCTATATCTATATTATTAAATGAATTTCTTGATTTTTGGTTCGGAAATTTTATGAAAAGTTCTTACTCTCTAGATGTGCCTTTTGCGGGTTTGAAAATCCTACACATTCAGAGGTTAGCCCTGCAGGATTTCAAAATTTCAATGTTAATCTTGTGGAGTTATACTTGATTTATTTAGTCAGCTTATACACTTTAAAACGTCTGGCTTTATCCCCTGTGCTGAGAACAGGACATCTGCTACTCTTGGTTATATTTTTCGCCGGGGGCCTGGGGCAAAATGCTCCGGTTACCTCCCTCCCTCCCTCATTGCGGCCCTACACTCTACAACATAATAATCCCCAAAATCGGCGACTACCACATTAAAAATTTATAAATAAACCCCCTCATTGCAGCAAACCTGCATCCTCAATTTATATTGTCTCGCAAATTTACAATGCAAATGTATATTACTACCACATAAAGCATTTGACCAATTTTCATCAAAAGGTATTCATAAATAAGCGAGATAAAACATTTTATACATCCTCCATAACAATAACATTGGGCAGATTATACAGGCTTGCTGTAACAGGGACGGCTAAAAATGGGTTTTTATGCAAAACATTATTGGACCTCAGTCACATGAAACCACAGACTTACTGTCCTTCAAATATAATCATAATAAGAGAGATAAAAATTGTATTTATTCCCTAAAAGAATAAAATTGGACATCATGTCCAAACCTCCATAGGACTACTACATACATGTTGTATAGTGTATGCAGACTGTGTATGCACGTTTTCTGCCTCAGGGGTATTTTTTGTTGATATCAATATATTCTTTTATTATCCCAAAAAAGGGCCGTACCCCGCCATGAAGGGAAAAATAGGCCTACCTTACCTGGTTTAAAGATTTTCCCATAAATTTAATATTTTGTTTTGTAAATTCCAACACATTGTTAAACATTGTCACGGAATAAATATTATTATTATTATTATTATTATATTACAGCCAGATGAAGCCAAATACCAAGTTTTATCAGTACATATATATGTTCAAAATTAAGCTATATGTTACCTTTCACTTACTCTACATTCAAAATACCAAATTCTTTGTTTTTTTTTAAGATTAATCCAATGGTGGAAACTAAAGTTTGAATTTTCAAAAGGTCAACACTTTGTGTGGTGATCTGTGATCAGTAAACAGTGTGCGTTGTTTATGATGATCTGTGACCAGTGAACAGTGTGCGTTGTTTATGATGATCTGTGACCAGTAAACAGTGTGCGTTGTTTATGATGATCTGTGACCAGTGAACAGTGTGTTGATTGTTCACAGAAAGGGTCAACGGGGGTGCTGCTGCTGACGGAAGAAGAGAAGCGCACTCTGCTGGCCGAGGGCTACCCCATCCCCACCCGCCTGCCCCTCACCAAGGCCGAGGAGAAGTCTCTCAAGAAGATTAGGAGAAAAATTAAAAATAAGGTAAAACCTGCGACTATCCTGTCTGGGTCTACTGTCTTAGCAACGATGGTCTAATTTCCTGCGACTATCCTGTCTGGTTCTACTGTCTTAGCGACGATGGTCTAATTCCCTCCTTTAAATATAATTTTAAACATGAAAAACCCCTTTAAAGTATTTGACTGGACAAAATTAATTTTGTCATTGGCATTTGGCATTGTGATTGGCATTGTGATTTCTCACTTATAAACAAACAAGGGATGTGCAATTCTAATGCTATTAAAATGTGCCCAAAATATTTAAAGAGTTTTTACTCAGAACAAAATAATGTTAAAAACAAACCACATTTAGCTTTACAAATTAGTGCTTACAAGAGTTATTATGTAATACTGTAAATCTTTATTTCAATTGCAAGTTACAAGTCAGTTGGTCAGGAGGAGAAATCCTTAAAAACTTGGAACAGTTATTGTAGGTTGAATGCCATTCATAACTAAACGGGGACAAGCCATCGGGGCAATTCGGCGTTGGGGCAATGGTAGTCTCTCGCCGGGTCCCATTTAGAGGAGCCAATCAAACGTGAGCTGGCCACAACGATCAGAGCCAATCAGCTGTTAGCTCGCCGAAGCACCTGTCAGTCGAGGCTTTACTATATTTTCATTGATAATTTTTACACTCCGTTCTGTGAGTACCAACATAAGTAGGTACTGGAGAGAAAAATATCTCTAGTTCGGCAAGAGAAAGTTTATTTTATTATTTTAAAACGATAGTGCGTTAAAATTAGAACGAACATTAAGATAATAAACAAGGTAAAAGAATAGTAAACATGTTGGCATAATCTGCTATTCAGACTAACAGTTCTGCATGTTTCTAGTTTGCTTTTATTTGGTTGCTGACATGGCCGATTGACATTTTTCAATTGGTTACCTCAGCAATTCATTTTATGATTTGTTGTAAATAGGATAAATAAACTACGTCTCACAACACTAAAAAGTATATTTACACTTATACTGTACTTACATACAAGACGGTAAAATATACACAAAAGATGGTACAAGGCGAACCTGTTTCTGTCATTCTCTGATTGGGCCTGATGATGACCGGTGTAACTGGTTGAAATTGATCGCCTTGTACCATCTTTTGAGTATATTTTACCGTCTTGTATGTAAGTACAGTATAAATATACTTTTTAGTGTTGTGTGACGTTAGTTCATTTATCCTATTTAGTTGTAACAACACGTATTGTGCTACTAAAGAAATTATTTAAATGTTGTAGTAACCTTATAAATCTGCTATATTCAAACCAAAGTTGTGTGTGCTATAGAGTGGGTGTTAAAGGCAATCTAGAACATGAAGAGTAATTTGGTTACAAAATCAGTCATTCCAAGCAGTTTTATATTCTTTTAGAATACCTCAATAAATTTAATTACCTCAGTGAATTGAATTACCTCAGTGTATCAATTAACATGTTCGTTGCGGGCTATGCCTTGGTTTGTGGTTGTTCCATACGATTTTACGAAATCAGCATGGTGCTAGCTTCTCGTGTGTTATTTTGGTGTAGTTTGTTTCCAGATTTCATACCATGCTGATGTTTTCGTGAATTCCTTAGTGTATTTGGACAGCTATTGCATGCAAAGCTATTTTAAAGACCTGGGGTATTAATAATTGTATATTGATATTTTGTAATAAATCGTATATAAGCTTAAAATTTATCATTTTTTAATCTTTTGGAGATTCTCCTTAGATATTGATAGCGACTGAGCAAAATCCTGAGAAAATGTTGTGAAGGTTCGATACTGGATCCAGCTGCCATTGGTCACTGGCTGTTAATTAATGATCCTGGCTAAAGAATCAGTCGGTCTTAGTCAGTAACAAGGCCACACAAGGCATCTCACCCACTACGTCTCACAACACTAAAAAGTATATTTACACTTATACTGTACTTACATACAAGACGGTAAAATATACACAAAAGATGGTTTAAGGCTCGTCATATTCTTTCATATTCACCTTAAAATATGCCCTAGTAGCGTCAGCGTCTTGGACATTGATTCAATGATTAATACACCCACATCTCTGACATGGTTATATTTGAGTAGCCCAACTGTGAACGTGTTACATCGACCAACTGAACCTCTTAGCAAAATAAAATGATTTTCCAACTTGCATGAAGCAATACTAACTAACTAACTGTTGTGTTACAGATAAGCGCACAAGAGAGCAGGCGCAAAAAGAAAGAGTACATGGACGCTTTAGAGAGGAAGGTAGAGTTGCTGTCGTCTGAGAACTCGGAGTATCGCAAGAAAATCTCCAGCTTAGAAGACACAAATTGCTCGTTGGTCGGTCAGCTGCATAAGTTGCAGGCCATCATTGCGCGCACGCACGTAAGTTCAGATGTGAATACCACAGAAGATATCATAATTAAAAAGCACCAACATATTTTAAGGATTGTAATACTATCAAAGAATGGAAACCCAGTTTATTTGCATATTAAAAATTTGTTGGATAAAAGGACTTTAGTTAAGTAAAGATCAGCATATCTCAGGTTTAACAAGCTATAGACAAGGTTAGATTCTTGCCTTTACTTGGATTTTCTATTCATGCTTGAAACCTCTCAGAGCTACTAGTAATTTTTTTTCATACCTTCCTCAGCTAAACATTTATGTATTTGCTATAAA
Source organism: Allygus modestus (assembly GCA_963675035.1). Lineage (NCBI taxonomy): Eukaryota > Metazoa > Arthropoda > Insecta > Hemiptera > Cicadellidae > Allygus > Allygus modestus. Next base: position 52,653,571 of record OY776111.1, on the reverse strand, counting down.
CAAAAATAAAAAACCATGGTTTGTATGGTTTGGTTGGCCAGATTGACTAGTTGGTTTTTATACTTTACTCTTAATTTCCCTAAAGTCAATTCTAGAACCACAACTCGTTTCATATTATTGTTTATATTGCACAGATAAATTGGTCATTGAGCACGTAGTGATCTCATATCCTAGTTTAATAACAAATGTAAGTAAGGCTACAGAATGTGTTGAAACATGATTAAAATAAATATAAAAAACACATTGATAATTGAGCGAAGCGAGCGGAGTTCCTATACTACACTCTGGCTTTTTATTTACACGTACTCCTCCTGAACGGCTGGAGTGATCCTCACGAAATTTTGCTCGGTCATAGTAACCATCTATGGGAAGGTATAAATCTGAAATGGTCCAAATCGGACATAAGGGATAATAAGGGTTCTTTAAAGGGCCCTACGGCCTTTAAAGTTACCATGTTATTTTAATAGGAGAAATATTTTATTTGGTTTGTTTACTGTGTGTTGATTATACAGCTGTTATATGGATCAAATTTAAATGCAGACTGTTACTATCAGCTGGTTGTAAATACAGTAGTTTTCTGTGAAATTGTTGTTTAGTTTATTTTAGTGGTTTGTTTGTCGATACATTTCTGAAAATTATTAATTAAATAAATACTCGCTCCGCTCAATATTGCAAGCAGACAGCTGCATTGTATACCTTGTTTAGATGTTTTGTTAAGTAGTATTAACTTATAGTACCGGGGGACCGAGCCATGCTCGGTTTTTGATTCCGCAGAAGAGGCATTGAATTTGTTTTATTTCAAATACTCGTTCATTTTCAATATGAGCTCGTTCGCTTCGCTCACTCGCCTCCCGGATGAGCTCGTTTGCTACGCTCACTCGCCTATCGAAAAAAGAGTTTGAGTTGCCATTCAAGTAGTTTTTTATTTCCATTATGAGAGTTGCCATTCAAGTAGGTTTTTAATTTCCATAATGAAAAACAGCTGTTTACAATATTTTAATTTATAGAAGCTGATTTAATGGTTTGTTTTTGTTATTCATAGTAACCGGTGATATGATTTTAAACTCCATAAGCCAAATGTTAAAATTTTCAATTTTCAAATGAGTTATTTAGAAAAATATGAGTTTTCCTGAGGTAGTGGTTTTCGCCAATCGATTTTTTAGACCCAAAAGCCCCTAATCCCAAACGTTCAGCAAAATCCTTCTGCTGGATCTCAAGATAAATTTTGCAAGCAAACAAACAAACAGTTATAACTTGTATTAGAGTATAGGATACCTTTAAAATTGGGACCTAGTTTTACACCGTAATTGTGATAATTTTTATTTATTTATTTCAGATATTCCTAAAACTTAATTTTAAATGCAAGAATTGAGATAAAAACTTAAATCTGTTTAGATTTAATACAAATTTTGACCACAAGGTACTGAAATTCTCCATTTACTTTTACTCCATCAAAACCCAAGTATTACATTGGTAGAATTTACGAATTCCCGCAGTAGCTAAGCCAAGGACGTTACTTTTAGAATATGATTTTGATCATCGAAAGTAGTTACTTCAAAGAAGCTTCATTTAGATAATAAGTGTCAAGCGCATCAGGAGATATTACCTGGCCTTTCTAAATTTTATCACACTAACTTCATTTTTGAAAGAGCTTCTCCAAATTGTTGAGATAATTCATTAGATAATTGTTAACAAATATTTCCAAACAATTTAAGTGATTCTCAATTGATATTTTATCAAGTAACTGACAAAGTCATGTGTATTTGTTTTGCTTCTTTACTATCAAAAGATATTATCAGTGATACAACAATTCAAATAGAGAAAACATCTAAATATAATAAATAACTCAAAACACTTTTTATTGTTTGTAGTTTTAACGCAATGACTGAGGTAAATAGTGAACTGACTTTCACATTTAGGAGTTGACTTGTTATGAACTCCCTTAGGTATCACAAATTCAAGTTAGAGTTTTTGGATACTTTAAGAGGGATGAGTGTGTATACATCTTCCAGAAAAGCAGCTGCCAGTCAACTCATTTGAATCACGTGGCATGTCTTGTTGGCCACTTTCATTGAAATTTGGGATAATATTATAAATAAACACGTAAATTATAAATAAAGGACAGATGAAATTAAGACAATTATAATTAAATTCCTGGCCTATTTTACAGCAAGCTAATAGTCAGAAGGCAAGTCACAGACTGAAACTTGCCTATTGAGAGGTCCGCTAGCACAGACAACTGAGCTGATTCTCAGTTTCAGGCTTTGTCACTTAAGGTAACATTTTGGAGAGACATTATCAGGAGACATAATCTCCCACACAAATCCTCACGACTTGCTTGTCTCTGAAGATCTAAATAATGTTTTTGAAGACTAACCTTGACAAGGGGATTTCATCAACATTAGCTTTAGTTTAAGCTTTGTGGTTTGGTAAGTTATTATTCGGCAAACCATGCAAAGTGTCTGTTTAATACTTTCGCTGCTGCAAACATGTTTAAACATAAAATTTGCATAAGTTTCTATGTTGAGAAAAAAACCCGATCGGGGTCCGCAGCAGCCAACACGTTAATATAAGTTCAAGCAATAAATCTCCCCCCTCAAAGAACCTTGAACATTTTTTCCACAGATTGATATCCCCACAATAGTTTACTATCTCTGTTCTTGACAGTCTTAATTGCTTCTGAAGAGATTAATGTTTGTTTACTGTTACAGAATTTATCGCCACATTCAAGAAGTGCCAAGTAGTTGATTCGCGTGTCTCAACCGTGTAAATATAGGTGGGTTACATTTACAACATTTCTGTCAAATCAATATCCATCCATTTTGTTAACCCTCACTGACGTATTAGGAACTAATTTATTTTCAAGTTATTGACTTTGAATGTTTCAAAATACGGTAATTATGGACTACTATGATTGATCGTCTAGCAGATGATGATGAGTCAGTGAAGTGCAATTTACCATAGCAACATATAAAAAACAGTTGCAATCGATTAAAAGTTTAATTTGCAATATAATTGGATTCAATTCATTGCCTTAAAATGAAAACTTCACTCCTGCAAATGGTTTCACTTTCATGAGTTTCGCCAGTAGCAGTATTTAACCAATTTTATTACATCTAGATGATTAAGCATTTTTAAATTGTTCTATTCTAGATCATTATTAGCATGGTTTTGCGGACACTTTGTATATTGAGTTTGTTATCTGGAAAGTTAAGCTTCAGATAGAGCCAACTTCTAGAGTCTTCTGTAACTGTAATTTTTGGAAGAAGAAAATCTGTAGAGATTGAACTTTTAAATCAACTATAATTTTTGGAAAGATATTTGATAACATGTTTATTGAGGAAGCAAATAAATAATCTAATAAATTAATTTACTTTTGTGATCTATAGACAAAGTAAGGCTAGGGATATAAGTTTAACCAAATTTGGATTACTATTTCTGATTCTCATTATGCATGCATTAAATAAACAACATGTGAAAAATATTTATGATATAGATATTTCGATGGAATCTGTGGTCCACACTCTGTAACGAATTCTGTGTTCTCATTCCCTATTGTTAATCTCACAAAACCAAGTTTATTTTAATTAGTTTCCTACATTTTTGATTTATGTTTGCGGTTGGACTAAACAAGGCCAATTCTAAATTTTGTTAACCACAAGAATTGATTAGATAAATGTTAATACCATACTTTCAGGGTTTACATGTATTCAGAGGAGAAGTGAATTAAGCATAGCAAAAGCTTTTACTCAGTGTTCATTGGCAAAAGAAAATGCTATTATTCACATCACCTATGAACAAGTTAATCACATTGTCAAGTGAATTAATTCTTGATGAAAATCTTGTTTGGCTGTTATCTTGTGTATAATCTGTTTGGCTTACTTTTTTTAAATGTTTGATTATATCGAATAGTTTTGTATATTGTTGAGTCTACTATGAATTATATTCAGTTATAAATATTCTCCTTTGAAAACAAGATGGCACCTTTTCAAAGTTTTTTTTCTGTTTTTTGCTGAGGTAACTTAGCGATATTTATAATAATAGTTTTGATTTGTTCAGGTGCAGGGAGGATAACCGCTAGTCTTCCCCAACAATGTACAAAGCAGGGAAATCTTTACCTGGATTACAGGTAATTATTTTTATAAATAACTGTTGTTATAGGGGAATTCTTCACTGTACCAAATAACTTTGCTTCCAGTGATCTGTACAACATATAAAAAAGGTAAATTGAGTCATAAAAGGGCTCTATAGTCATATGAAGGGGTATGACTCCTCCCCCTTATGAATATTATGAAATATCATTATTAGCGAATTTCCCCTTTAGGGAAGAAGCTATTACCATAGGTGGCATGGTAAGACCTAAGCCCGGGACGATGATAACTTTTCGTTTTTGAGGCCCCCAGATGCCAAAAACACATTCGTTCAAATTCATATATATATATGTATATATATATATGTCTATATATATATATATATATATATATATGTGTGTGTGTGTGTGTGTGTGTGTGTGTGTGTGTGTGTGTGTGTGTCCGTAGGCATGATAACTTACGTAAAAATGCCCCGATCTTGATGAGATTTGGTATAAACTTGTAAGGCAGCATCTATTTTCATGAGTTCGAAAACCAGACAGATCACACTATTATAACGTGGGTTTTTGGGGGGTTGTACCCCAAAAATGGGTTTTTTGAACTTGTTATATATAATTATTTTTAAAACCAAATTTGAGTTTACACTATTAGAATAAGCTTAATAAAACAAAAAATTTGGTATTTTGATCATCGCTCTACGTCATATGGTTACAGAGATATTGAAAGTGCTAAACACAGTAGGCCTACGTTGTCCTATGTTAATCTTATGGAGAATAAGCTCAATTTTATATATCGCTGATTAATGAACATATATTAATGAAACTCAGTATGAGGCTTCATAAGGGTGGGATTTACTGATATTTGCATACAAAACCTATTTTTTGTGGTCCCCATGGCAGCAAACCTGTGTACACCGGAGCTATAATGTTCTTATTCTTATGGAGAATAAGAAACGTGTTATCTTGCTTGTTTATGAACATAAATTGGTTAAACTTGGTATGTTGCTTCATATAGTGGTGATCCATTGGTATTTACATAAAAACAAGATTTTTGTGGTCCTAGATGCAGAAAACCTGATCTTGTTATCTATAAATACGCTTTGATGAAAGTTCGTAAGTGGCTTCATGACTTAGTGAAGTACCATTTGAAATTCGCTGAGTATGCAGGTTTGCTGCACGTTGGTATGAATATTCATGATATATACCTTCACAACTCCAACATTATTTTATCAGATAAACAAGGCAGGATTAAGCTTTTCAGCTCACTATATTACAACATTTATATGGGTAGCACCATACATACCATCCTTAAATCATAGAAATAATATAGTGATTTTAACTTTTGTCTCTTCAAAATTTTCTTATTAAAAATAACTTAAGAAAAATCAGTATAGTGATTATAAAATGTTACAATTTGCAAGTTTTGGATGAAATTGTTTTTGAAATATGGAGATAGTGTTGAAGATAGTTTGGCAATCATATGAAAAATTAACATTTACATGCCCGTTTATTTGTTATTTTGCTTTTTAACCGACAAGAAGTTAAATATTTTAAAGTCTTCTAAGTCTAAGTCATTTAAGTCTTGATTTTATTTTAGAAATGTTTGCACCCTCTCAATGTTGTTGTAAACTCATTTGTCCTCTTGTCAAAGATTCACTGTACAAAAATAATCCATGCATGTAACTTAAACAATGCAATGTTATATTTTCTTTCCTTTATTTAAGTTGCAGTGTATCATTTTAGATCTAATATAAATTATAAGTGAATAACTCAAAAGCCCCATGGCAGAACAACGGGCGACATTGTCGCAATAAGAAAGCGGAGGCTGCAGAAAGATCAGCCACATAAAAGTACAAATTTGTTAAAAAAGTTATTGCTGCAGAAAAATTCTCCATTCTGCAAATAAAACTTTAGAGAACCATATAAATTCAGATAAACGTAATATTGTAACCTCAAAGTTGCGCAGTTTATTTTTAGAGGCAGAAATACGATTATACTCGTAGTAGACCTAATGAGCTCAGAGCTTGTGTTGGTTGGTAGTGGGGCGATATCCGATACCAATCGTATCGTTTCGCAATGTTGCGATGTGATCAGGTGCGATACAATATTTTGATGGTGTACATGGGAAGCGATATATATCGTCCATTTGATATTTTAAATTGCATCGGCAAATAAAAAAGATAAATCTGACTTATAATGTTTTTGAAGAACTCGTTTTGGAATTAAGACACGGTATAAAAGGAAACCCTGTAATATGTGAATGACACAATATGTCAAAAACTATGCAATGTTATTGATACCGTTATACCGTACACTAAACAAGCCTGATACCATATTTAATCGATACGATATTTTTAAAGAGAATCGGGATGTTTATAATGCCACTGCACATCGCTCGGATAGGTCACGTGATCGTGTGGCTCCAATCAGTGATGTTAATGCATTGTGTTTCTGATCCTACCAACCAGGCAACCAACCAATGGACGGTAGCAATGTGTAGCGCTATTGCCTGCTGTTTGGTTAATATTGTTGTGGAGCACCAATGAGATAATGACCTCATCCGGTGAGCGGGTTATTTGCTCAGTTTGTTTAGAAAATTCTACAAAATTTAAAAACCCATTACGCAAGGCATCCCCAGCATTGTCCGCATTCCCACACTTCTCGCTAACAGGCCTGAACATTCTCACAAAAGTACACTGAATATATTCCGTCCTGTAATCAAAAGTTCGTGCAGCTCCTACAATGGCCACACTTCTCGCGAATACTCCGAACATTCGGAGATCGCCGAATGTTCGGGTGTATTCGCAAGAAGTGTGGAACAGCCTTTAAATATAAGTCTGCTACGATTGAAAATATCGGGAAATTATTTCCAATGCAGGGCCCTTTGTCAAAAATATGGCTCTCAGTACCACAACCATTTCAAGCCAGTTTCAAAAAGTAAACTAAATTAATGTCTGAAATGGTAACATCATAAGTTGTACATTATAAGTTGTACATAATCAAGTACATTTTTTATTATCAGTGCAACTTAGGGATGTGACTGGGTCATTTCTATATTTACTAAAAAACTTACTCAAGAACAAAACATTATTGATTGGTTTGTTGTAAAGATCCAACTGTGTTTACAAATATGCGTTATTAAACAAATTATTTGTTCTAATACAGCAAATTATGCCTATAGTCCTTGAGTCTCAGTCTATAAATTAATTTAGAAGCAAGTGCTTACTGTAGACTTTAGTTATTTATACTGTATAGCTGATTAGGCAATATTATTATTATTAACACTATGTAGATATTAGTTTAATATGTTCAGGCTATACAGTGTATTGTTGTAATTGTTTCAATTCAGTTAATTTTCTTTTGGATTGCCAAAAGATATTTGGAGAGTTTTCCAAAAGATTGGTTTATTTAAATAATTGTCTTTTCTAGTTTTTTGCAAGTGGTTTTATATGATTCCAATGGTTGTGGTAGGCACATGAAAAATCACGTTAGGCTTGCAGAAAGTTTTGAGATTTTACATATTCCATTGCAGAAAGAATGAAAACATTCTGCCTTGGGGCTCAAAAGAATAGTTACTGAAGGACAACTATATACCAATAACTTTATGTAACCAACATCTGTTGAAAGCCATTGAAGTACTATGATTAACCTCTACTTTAATTATTGTCGTTTGATTATTTACCACCACCCGATAAGATACAACTTGATTACCCCTGTAGTTGTCTCCTGTTCCAGGAAGGGTCAAGTTGGTGCCTAGTGTTGGTGTGCTTGGACATTTGAAACCAAACTCAATTCTTCCATCCAACTTCGTTTTAAATCTAGTTGAATTTTAATATATCGAGATATATTTTAAGATAATATTTTATATATTTGTTGATAAATGAAAAATAATATATTTATGTATTCTAGATAATGATATATTTTGGGATATCAATGTAGATTAGAAAGTATCGGACTTGCACAGTGAATTCTGTATTTTATTTATTTTTTAATAGTTGTATCTTAGAGTTCTTATAAAAATATTGGTATATAAAAAGATCTTTTTGCTTATGTAAAATTTATTATTGCACTATTATTAGTTTTATTTAAATATTGCTCAACATCGTATAGAAAATTATATTTATAAATTATAGTTTTGTCTTTTTAATGCAATAACCAATTGTTGGCTGTGTATTTTATGCTAAGGATTAAATTAATTATATTTTTAAGAGTTCAAAATAACAGCTATATAAATTGTGTAGGATAAAAGTGAAAAAGTACTTTAAACAATGTTTCAAACTAAAATTTGTATGTGGTATTTACTATCAATAATTTGTTATTGTTATGTTGCTCAGGTATTATTGTTGGTAATAATTAAACATTATTAGGCTATAATCCAAGAAAAAAATCAACATAATAAGATAACAAATTAATTAAATTTATTGTTCAATGGAACATTTATTATTGCCTTGTAACACTAAAAACCATAACAATTTTAAACACATTTTCAGATATTTACCTATCACATATGAAAACTCTTTATTTTTTTATTATTATTAAATGTGTATAAACATAAGTTTGTGAGAAAAGTATTTACACCTCGAGTTTTAAAATAATTTAGGAAACTAAGAAATATCAACTGACAAGAACTAAAGCCTATTACTGAAGCCATATTGTCATTTTTCCATGTAAAGTATGATTACTGGCTGCTGTGCTTTTGAAGAAGGAAGGTTCTACCACGACTGTAATATGTTCCTAACAATTTTTATACAAAAATTTATAATTTGTTAAATTATTATATTTTTTATTGAAATCATATTTGTACTAGTTATAACTTATTTGTTTGATGTTTTGAAAACTGCATCCTTAGTGTAACTATATTTTTGATTTAGAAAAGCATGATACAATTTGGCTTTATTTATAAATTTTAAGTTATTTTATGATTGTTTTATGAAAAAATAGTATTAAACTTAACAGTAGATTAGACCTTTTTTACTGTGCAAAAATGTAGATAGCCTAGCTGTTATTTGTTTGTACATTTATTCAGTTTGATTATCTTGTTAATTTCGGCCCGTGATAAAGTATCATAAAATTAAAGAAATAGAGTTTTTATTGAATATTTGTAGAGGTATATAATTTGTTAAATTATTGGGCTTCATACACCAAACAGATTTCTATTTAATACAAATATTAATTTTGTATAGTTTCTCAAATAATCTTAAAAATCAATAAGATACTGTCTTGTTATAAATAATAAATATTGTATTTTATAGTAATTTATAACTTTTGTGGGGTTAAATTGTACAGAAAATAATTGTATTGCTTAGAAATGTACCTGCCAAGAATTTTTTAAATGTTTTAAAGTTTCATTCTGATTTAGACAAAAATTGGTTTGTAATAAATTATTATATATTTTGTTATATTGTATTTTATATAATGAACAATTTTTGTCATTGTTAAAGTTTAGTGGATCAATAACTTAACCGGTCCAACATCAACATTTGAAATACAGTAACAATTTATTTTGAAACATGAAAATTGAAACAAATCTGATTACCATATATTCAGCCAACTTTTAAACCAAGGTTGATATTTTATTTTACAATTTTACAAATAATATTAAATGCAAACACATTCCATCTTGTACATTCATGTCAAGTCATTTATGTAAATTCCAAAGTGTTGCCAGAAAGGGCAAAATCAAAAGCTTAAGTATTTTGTAAGAGAATTTAAGTTACTTGTTTTAATGCTGGCTTACAACAATTGTTAAGAGTTTAAAAATGGCTAAACAAGTTGAGGATATAATAATTCTGTTATGTTATTATTAAGTTTGCATTTTGGTAGGATACTTAAGATTTATTTTAATGGATAATGCGTACCTCTCATGTTCATTGTTGGTTGATTAGTAGTAAATGCCTTGTTAATATCTTATGAAATGATGTAATTAAACTCAATTTATGTGTAACTAACTATTCGCGTAAGCCAGCGATTGCGTGTCTATTGTACATAGTTATCTACCATAGTCTTAGAGTCACGGTACCAAATTTATGTTAATTTTAAAGTTTGTGCAATTTTGTTGGTACTACTGACAGCATTTAATTTCATTCTATGGTTTCCTGTTGTGTCTGCAGTATTTATCTCAAGTTTTCTTTTTCTTTTTAAATTGATTTTAACAACATTTTTAACTTAATCAGAGTTTTTCCTATTTGAGGGAGATGATAAATAAATGTAGCTTTGCTCGCTGATAAAAGTGGTCAAGGCAATATACATTCTTTATAACATTTTTATGCTAAATTTAGAACAGTGCCTCTTTTCTCAATTATAAAAGGGTTTTGAATCTAAACATATTTATCACCTCCATTAACAATTATAAACTTCACAATTTCTTTGTTAGTGTTGTTTTCATGAGTTATACTGATCCGAATTCACTTTCCCAGTATTTTCAATTTACTGCAAATGTCGCTCGAGCGCGGGAAGCGACAGACACAACCGGAACCCATGACTGTTGTGCCTGTGCAATACCGCATATGCGACTGTGTGTTTGTGTTTTCTAAGTTTGCGGGAGAGCACTGTTATGTCGAGTCAGCACGCGAACGCTGTGTGCCTCATTAAACGGCCCTCCCGAGGGACCGAGTTATACCGATTACTTGGAGTTTTCATTTTGACTCATTACCATCTTCCTATCCTTCTTCCTGTTATCTTCTCCGCAAACTCTTAAAAATTAATGACTGCAGATCTGGTAGAACAAGTCTTAACTAGGGGTGTGCGAGTAGTGATTTTTGTAATCGAGTCGAGTAGTGCCAATTATTTTCGAGTTTTGAGTATTTTCGAGCGAGTATTTGCCATCAGTTGGTAGTTTAAAATAGTGTAATGGGATTTGTAGCAATACAAAGTTTTGGCCAGTACAATCAAACTGGATTACGTATTGACAAACAAAACACGGTTTGACATTGGTTTCCGGCCGATGAAACAGGGCCCGGTAGTCATTTGGCCAGTTTCACCTGGTCCAGACATTGCTTATAATCAATATCAAATGACGAAATCGTTAATTACGGACGAAATTACGCGGTCCGATCTTCATTTACGGCCGATTTTACGCGATGCGATCGCCTTTTGCGGCCGTTACTACGCGTTTTGTTCGGTCGCATTCGTTCACGGTCGTCATTTTCGGCCGATTTTACGTGATGCGATCGTACTTTGCGGCCGTTACTACGCGTTTTGGCCGGTCGCAATCGTCATTTTCGGGCGATTTTACGTGATGCGATCGTCTTTTGCGGCCGTTACTACGCGTTTTGGCCGGTCGCAATCGTTAGCGATTGTCCGGAAATCGGCGGGAAATACTTGCTCGAACTTTCGAGTAGTTTTCAAAACTTCGAGTCAAATTCGAGTATTAAAATACTCGGCCGAAAACTCGAAGTTTCGAGTACTCGCACACCCCTAGTCTTAACATAAAAATCTCTGGGTTCAGTCGTAAACTGCAGATATTGCAGCATCAGAAACTCTCCACAAGTTGTAGATGTGATTTATTTTGGAATTATCTTCACAACCAAGAAAGTTTGCATAATCGTATTGGAGACAGAAGTATCATTCACTGACCAAGACGTCAACCGAATGACCAACTCGGAGTTGACACAATAGACCCGAGGGGAGACGATTAGCACGGTCACCTGGGTTTCCGCCTCACTCTGGCTAGACTTTTACTATAACAATGTGTCAGTTAAGTTTTTTTTACTTAATAAACTAATACTTGGTTTGTAAAGTAAAAAAATAATTAAATGAATCATGTAACCATGTGATTATTTTTAATATTTAAACAACAACCAAATCTGCAGTTGTCTACAGGGCTGATTTCTTTATAACATCCATTCGGAAGTTCAGAACGTATCCAGTATGGCCAATCGCACTTCCCAACATTTGTCTGTCCAACTTGGTTTGGTCGGGTTTAGCCAACCGGGTTGGATTGTGCAGCACTGCACATCACTAGTCGTGACTGTGAACTGCACGACTGTGCGAAATATTCTGTAAATTGTGGAGTGAGGACGGTTGTAAACGTAAGGATACAAAGTACAACTCTTATGTTAATATCCAATGTTCAGTGTATGTGGGCAAGGCCATGACAAGCGCCTTTAATAGTTCCTAATTACTGAACGGTCTTATTTCGCTCGTAACCTTCATAAATTATGTTTAATTAATAACACCTCAGAAATAATAATAAATTAATATCGTGCAATACTAAATAGTAGTTCCACTTCTATTGTTAAATCATCCAGTGGCGTTTTCGAATTGGTCAAGTATTGTATTCTTTATATTTAGTTGTCAAATAATATCAAATTTTGTTAAAAACAATATATTTTGTAAGCTTTTATGTATTTCAGAGGAACTTTACTTAATAATCATATACTTAATGGCGAGTTTGGTGCTGAATTTGATGAGACACGATCAGTTAACGCGTTGGATGCGGAGGACAATAATTCCCGCCCTCTAATTAACATTGAAACTTATGTGATTTTCATGTTTAAACATGTTTGTCAGCATTGAACACGTTACATTGATATGAACCCCATTTTCAAAACTGTGTTTTTTATGTAGTTAGAATAAATCTTTGTTGAGCAAATCTATGCTATGCATGCAACAAAAGTTAAGTAAAATTGTTTTTACTTTAACTTTTAGGTTACCATTACCACTACTGTAAGGTCTATTATTACTGTACGTACTTTATGCCATGTTTGAGTTTGGTTAAAAAATCAGCGACACTTATGAAAAAATACATTGGGTTAGTAATTTTACAAACTAAACACCATACGAATATAAGAATTCACGAGGTCTTAGATATTATACTGCCCCCATAAACTGATGAAAACGGCTTGAAATCAAGCTGCACCCACTGTAATGTATTGGGTTGGGGCCCACCAAGCCCCGGCTAGTGGTGGGGGAAGCCCTGCGGTCGCCGGCTCGCTTTTGCTGCATTGGCCTGGTGTTCCATTTTATAGTTATACTACGGTATGGGCCCCTCTATACCCTTTAATGTAGCTGGTTTTCTTAATGAAATAAGGAACAAAAGAATAAAACAACAACTTAACATGTGATATAATTATAATACAAAAACTAATGTACTGAAATCACAAAATTTACTTTTTCTTCTTGAGCATATCTCTTGTTACGACATGTGAGGGTGGATCGGAAGGAAGGGAGCTTAACCCATTCAAGCCTTCCTCTTCTGCTCTCTTCCATGAAAAGTCTGTCAATGCCTGCAAACATACAAATACAACAAAATATAAAAATTAACTTTACTATGGAGCTTTCTATACTCTTTATAAGACCAAGTTCATATATGCGTACACATAAACAATCTCAGCAAATGTTTTCCCCCCATGTTTGACTAAAATTGCAGGTTTTGATTTGTATCAATTACAATTACTCAGTTATTTGTGATCCGATATTGAAGATCTTCATTACTTTTGGGATGAAAAGTTATATCTTTGTTACCTCTTAACACTTTTTCCTAAAATGTAGGTATGGTTTTTCAAGCTATGGCAAGGGCTAGAAACCTCAAACTTATAAGAGAGCATTTAGAGTTGGTATATCGTAGGCCCAACTTCATGTAAACAGCAGACCAGTCATATACACACAATTCCTTAAACCAAGGGTTCCCCGTGTCGGAGTATGCAAACAATTAAACCTACCAAAATAAATTAAATAGTTCTCCCACTTTAGTAAAATTAAACTTTTTATCAAATTTTTCAAATGCACTGTAGAATGACTTTCCTGCATTCTTTGCCCTTGCATCATGTTTGAAAAAAATCTCTGACAGAAGACTTAGTTTCAGACACAACTATACATTTTCAGGTCTTTAAAATCATACTTCAGTGAGGTATTGTAAAACAAGAATATGCTTGAATAAAGACTTGATTTTAAAGGACAAAGGAATACAGCTGGCTTACCTTGGAAACACAAAACTCAATGAAAACATAGGTCCAATGTTTTTGTTATTTTTGATCTTCCTCAAGATTGGAGAGAAAAGACACTTTTCTTAGTGTCTTTCTCTACCCATGAAAGACATGGCTATTTCTATGATGGCTGACACACCCTCATGGTAAGCCTGCTGTAACCTTTCACCCTCATGGTAAGCCTGCTGTAACCTTCCACTTTTAAAACTCTTAACCCATTTGGGTTTACTACAAGACTAATTAAGTGTTGAGTAATACTCATGAGTTCGTGACAGAAAACTATATAACACTATAGAAGGCTGACTGAATCGTGGAATGGGCACGCTCCTGTGGCAGCACCACTAGTCGAGTTGTCGAGAGGGGTGGCAGCAGGAGGAGTGGGGAATAAGTCAGGTCACTGATGGGGGTTATAGCTGGTGAACCCCTGTGAGCAACCTATAATAGTGGACAAATATTACCAGTTGAGGGTGTGGTTTACCGGGCTATCAACCAAGATCAGCCAACAGTAGCACTGCCAAAACTCCACACCAGCTGATCGGAATAACATTCGAGAGATATTTTTTTATGGCAAAATGGCAGCAGTCACAGTGTACAGCCATGCTATTGGCTACAGTCCAACTGTCAATTTATTTGTCGTTATTATAGTGGCACTACCGTTCAAAGTGGCTGGTGCCCGAGCTAACGGTTTTAAATGCAACTGCTATTAACATGAGACTTTTGTTTGTAATGTTTTATATTTTTCTGCAGTTTAGTTTATCTCAATCAAGTCTGACTTCAAAACCCTGATAGCAAGAAAGCAACATGTTTCCAATTGGAAAATATAACTATTTTACTAAATATCCAATTTGAAAAACTATTTCATGCACACTGATTTACTGTAGGTCTTATCTCACACTTTCAGATTACTACTCTATTAAACAAATGGTCGTATTAAGCGTGTGTTTATCTTAAAGTACAATTTTTTATGGAAATTTGTACTTGTATTTTTGTTCAAGTATCTGAAGCCCTATCACATCATTATAGCCTCAATAATTTGAATTGATGTAGTAATACACCCAATTGAAAATGATACCTGCTACCATTGAAGCGCAACACGTACGTTAAAGATTCAGTTCAGTTTTGGCAAGCTTAGCGCGGCAGCCGCTTTGGAAGCGAGAGCACTTCTGTTGTTCGTGCGGCAGGTGTGAGTTGGTATGACAGACGGCGCAGCAGCCAGAAGAGAGAAGGAAATATTAAAAGTGGTGCCAAGGGCAAGGGTTGATAAGTCCACTGAAATATTAAAAGTGCTGCCAAGGGCAAGGGTTGATAAGTCCACTGAAGGGTGGAATTTTTCAGCAGTGCTGTTTAGCGGCTGCCGCGCTAAGCTCATTTTGGTAGCAACCAACCAGGCTGATTATTCTCCATGAGCGTTGCGCTTCTCATAAAGTTTTTATTCAGTGGTGGTACACAGTCGGAAAAAGTCTGGGAATCCCAGTCCTAAACTGTAGGTGGTTCCTAGTTCAGATATAAGATGACATAAACTAGCTGAAATACTCATACCTTGAACGTCCTTGGTTCCCAGATGGCTAGGTTGGCAAGAGACTTCCTATTGAGTAGGATCCCACTGGTCTGTAGGCCCTGGCGGAAAATGGGAAAAGGCAAACCCAGCTCCTCACATGCAGCAGTGGTCCTAGTGGTCCAAAGCTGTGGCAATACAGAGATTAGTGGCAAGAAATCTGGAAGACTGCAGTTTAAAGAGTTGTTAAAAAAACTGTTGGTCAAGTAGCCCTACTATAAGACTGAGGAGTTCTTATATGATGATCTGGAGTTTCAGCAGCAATTGTGTGCCATTTGCTGCATACCTTGCAATGATACATTCTGTTCGTTTTTCATGTGCTTTATAATCATAATCTACCTCCTCCACTAGAGGGTCAACGATGAAATGGATGGTAAATGATAATTATAACTTTAAATGGTAAGTTTTTACCAGATTTTACAATGCTATAACATATTGACTCAAATTTGACCTACGAAGCAATTTACCTTGTTTCTATTACAGTAACTTACAAATTACATTTATCTTATAACTGCAATGACTATTCTGTTATTTTATTAGATAGTTAATGCAAACAATTTCCAAATTACCAAGCACTTAATTAAAATAAAGTTTGATAAACTACTAATTCAAAAGATATAGGCCTAAGATAGGTAGGCCTAAAAACATATATGTATATATATTACATGGTTTTATGACTGATTCTCGCCAGTGTAGGTACCAAATACTGGGTACTGCAAGTGGATGTTGCGTCAGTGGAAGGTACCTTTTGTCTTCTTCAGTTCCCCAACAGGGCAGTATGAGCGGGGATTTACTGGCGCCATTATGGTTTTAAGGGTAGACAATGGCCCTCTACTGTTGAGGTGCTTTTCTTGCCCACCCAAGTCCAGCTTGGCCGACCCTATCCTACCCACCTTAACTATCCTCATCGTCCTTCTGTTCTCTTAATGCCCTCTGGGTTGGTTTAGGGAAAGCTTCCACCCCTTTCCAACAGGCAGAAATATCCTCACAGGATTTCTTGTGAGTGTGGGACTACCCAGCTTCCTAAAATAAATAATCACTAGGCCTACATCTTTGTTTTTTAAGAAATCACTCACATCACGGATGTCTTCTTTTTTAAGTTTCCTTCCTCTGGTTGTATATACAAGAGCCCGATGAACCTTCCTCACAGCGATGCTATAACAATTCCGAGCACGCCCGTAGTAATGCTGAAACAAAGTTTATATAGGCCTATTGTTTATAATAGTTAAATTAGATCCTGGTCTACAATTTTGTTTACAATACTTACTGCAATATTGTTCCATCATTATATACTTTAACAATCAAGCTCTGAAAGTCATCTTCCAATAGAAGAGACAAGAAGAAAAATTGCTCAGTAGGACTTGTGTGTTCCCGAGTGCTTGAGACAGGTGTTCTGAAAGCTTTCGGCCGTTCACTGGCATGCTTTAGTTATAAATTCAAGCAAATACTTTCCTACGGAAATTAAAATTCTGAGAAGCATTAGCAAATCTATGTAACAAAGTTTTTAATGTGACACCTCAAACATTAAAATCCGCCTCGTTAAAATCCGCCTAGCCATTATCGAGTTATGACTATGGAGAAAACCCTCTATCTCATATTAATATATAGGATGCTTCTCAACAAAAATTGATCTAAGATTGGGCCTAGATAGTAACAAGACCAAGGTTTGGAAAATTCCCTAGAATCACAACATTTAAAAATATCAATGGCGTTGACACACACAAACAAAATAGATATAGGCCAAGTAGTGAGTATTTAGGTCTACTTTAAACTGAAGGGTGAAAAAAGGAAGTTAGATAACTAACCCTGAGACTTGGTCCTACTTGTAGAAATCAGGGGTACAATACGATTTGCGTACACCACCCTACTGGATCAGAATTGAATATTGAATTCAATAAAAAAAACATTACAAGCCTTTTTATTACAACTCTAATAGGTCTACTTAATAAAGTAGAACAATACAAAAACAACAATTGAAATTGTTCTGTATATAGCCTATATACAGTGGACGATTCCAATATTTGCTGACGACTAACAGTTGGAGTGGAGGAATGGTAGACTAAGGCCCCTTTCACACAACACGGTTTCTCCCGCGCGTCATGGAGCTGCGCGGTTTAGTGAAGAATGGGAATGAATTGGTGTTTACACATTGACGCGACTTGGTGCCGCGCGGCAGTTACGGCACGCAGCGACTTCGTGAGCGTGACCCACCGTGCCATGTAGAAGAACTAGCGGTCGCCACGTGGAAATAGAGCCAAGCGGTGGCCTCGTGTAACATTGACTCCAATTGGTGCTTTCAGACGACATGGTTTTGAGCTGCGCGGTGCCAGTTGGGAGACAACCTCTGACATATATTGATACTCGTATTTTGTCGTTTTGTCTAGTTGTTTTAAGTAACAATGAGCGAAACAGACGTGGTTGATGATATTGTATTTGACTGTGAAGTGGAATTGGAACAACTCATATCTGTAAAAATAGCTAAATAAAAATTCCAAAAGTACCAAATTTGCATATGTTTTGTAACAGGTTGAACTCCTGTTTCTCCTTTTCCTCCGTCTACTTGCTAAATAGATTGCTTGTATAAATACTATTTTTGTTTATGAATTTGCTTTGATAAAACTTAATAAGTGGCTCTTAGTGAGGAATCATATAGGAAGTTCGGTGAGTATGCAGGTTTGCTGCAACGGGGGTAAAGAGTCACGGTGCAGGTGCGGGGGGCTCACGGGCCTAGGGGGCCCGTGAGCCAAGGCGGCGGGGCCCGCGGGCTGAGTTAAAGTTCTGACGGGCCTGCATGGTGGGATTAAATTATTATTTAATTTTCAAAACAGAAATAGTGTTGTTGGAAAACTTAAAGAATTTATTTATTTTTAGCCTAGTGATAATATCTTTTATTCATTGTGCTTAGGGCCTATTCTTAAATAAAAGACTCACTTTAAAACTGCAATAAGTTTTATTATTTTAGTTTTCCTCAATAAAACTACTTTAAAAATAAACTTTAAGTGAGCTTATTTTAACAAATATTTCCCCATTTTGCATACACATTTTAAAACATTTTTAAGTACCTAGTGTCAGTAATGTTTTTGAAGTATCTAGAGAAAATTCCATTGTGTAAATTTACTTTGACGGGTGAATCATAGCATAGTCTAACTACAGTAGTAGTAGTACTATGGTTAGTCCATTGTATAAGTATAGGATAGTGATAAATGATAAATCGGCAGCTCATGATAAGAACCGTTTCAAAACCAATGTACAACTGTATACGCTATAGCCGGCGATTTCACAAATGAGCTTTTATCCAGGTTCTAATGACCCTAAATCAGGAATCACTACTCTTGGTTTAAAAACGTGCCATTGTGAAATCCAATTTTCAGTAAAATGCCGTTTTGAAATCTGTTATGTTGGCAGTAGATCACTATGCAATTCAAAGTATTTAAATATTGATATCTTGTCGCATTATAGATGCACCTTAATATGTTAAAATTCAATTTATATCCCCTCAAGAACGTATTTGCTGGTCTAGCCACGGTCAGTTATGATTAATCGCATTATTGTATCATGCCAATACGAATACGATCAAGTCGAATTCAGCATGCCAATATTGTACCAGTATAATCATTTAAGGTGCTTCTTACGGAGAAAGACAGAAATATACTAGTGACTAAGCCAGTGGCATTCAGAATCACTTGTGGATTCACTCGTTTATTTCCAGCCAGCAGTCTTCGGAATCACTTGATTATCTCCATTCATTGTTATGAGAGGATCAGAACATTGGATTTGCTTGAGTTTGTAAACGAAAGTCATGTTTTTTATTTGGGTAAAAATAGAATATAAGGGGTCTGTTGTATATTTTCAAGGATTATACTCTTAAGTGACAAATTTTATTTGCAATATACCTTAGATGATCCTCATTTTTTTTCGCAAACATCGTTTTGATTGAAAATATGAATATTCCAAATTTATTATAGGGTAAGGTGGGGTAATTCTGGGACACGAAAAAATGGGGCAAAACAGGGGTGTCATATTATTTATGATAACTTAGTTGTTAAATTTTGTACTATATGTTTTAGCAGCCAGATATAGCTTAGTATTTATTTGATAATTAAGGAACCATATTGTTTAAAACAATATCTTACCTACATCAATGTTAACAAATTTGTTTGTAAAACTATTCAATTTTGCTCTGAAAACAATCGTTTTCGTCACAAAAACTTTCTCTGTTTCAAAATCAATAATGTTCGCATCCATATATTTTTTATATGGGATTACAGTCAATTTCTAAGCTATAAATTGATGTTTAGCTATCAGTTTTACCACTAGGAGTACGATCTTATATCGCGTATGAGGATTGAGCTCACAGTTAACAAAACAAACAAAAATGTTTCAACTGACAATATACCTTATGGGCCCCCCATTATAACTGCAGCTTGACAATGAAATACAAATCCAGAACATGAAAAACAATGAGGCCTGAAATCTGTCAATCAGTCAGTCTAAAACACATACCTATAGGGTTACAAATATGGGACAATTTTGGACAATATTTTGTTCTAAAAATTAATACCAAAATTAAGCACAACTGTTTAGCAGTGCATTGGTAACCGCAACTTCCTGCGACAAAAATTACCTGAGCTGGGTAATTTCAAAAAAGTCGTGTTTTGATGTTTTTGGAGTGTCGAATGCAAGAATCCCGTCGTACCAAAAATTCAACCGATTTATAATCGTCGTGACATTGTTATACAGCTGCTATACGGTTCATTTAACTTATGTAATAAAATGAAAGTTCAGAATATGATCTTTCGAATTAAATATATAAAAGTGATATATATATATATATATATATATATATATATTGTTCACTTTTGAGTTGATTATTAGTGGTTTTTTATTGTTACAAAGTTTTCAGTGCCAAACCGTCATATTAGACGGCTGCCACTCTAAAGCAGATGCCACTCATGAATTGTATTGTTTGTACGCAGTTGACACTTCATTGGTTTTAAAATGTGCAAATAATATTGATCTAAACTTGGCAATGAAAACAAATTTAACAGAGATAAAAAGTTGGTTTGACGTTAATGGATTAAAGTTAAACTGTTCAAAAACTGATATTTTAAAATTTCAAACACTTCAAAATAAAAAACAAGTACAACAGTGAAACATTTTTTGATGGGAGTGTCATAAATTTAAATAATTTAGTAAAGTTTTTAGGTATAACTATTGATAATAATTTAACTTGGAGGCCACTGATAGAAAAGCTAAGTAAAAAATTAGGTTCAATTTGTTTCCAGATGTATATTTTAAGAGAAACTGTGGACTTAAAAGTCAGGCTTATGGTATATCACGCTTGTTTTGGTTCTTTGTTGCAGTATGGTTTAGAATTATGGGGTAATTCTTCTGAGGTCCAGACTATTTTTAGAATACAAAAAAGATATATTAGAACGAGGATGTTTTTAAAACGCAACCAATCTTGTAAATCTTTTTTTAGGGAATTAAATATTTTAACTCTTCCTTCATTGTATATTTTTAAATTTTTAATTTTTGTACATAAACAAATTGATAATTTTTATGATAGGCAAGTAGTTCATTGCTATAACACACAGTCTAAGGATCAACTCCAATATCCCATACATAGACTAAAGTTATATGAAAATACTCTCCACTATATGGGTTTAAGGTTTTACAACAAATTGCCAAATCATTTTAAGGAATTAAATTTAGTAAAATTTAAGTGTGCTTTAAAAGAACTTTTAGTTGATAAGGTTTATTATAAAGTAGGCTACATGATTTTTTAAATGACAATACATTGGAGTTGGTCTAAACAACAAATTTATTTGATATCTTGTTCATGTATAGAATTAGTTTATTTTATAAGAGATATTGACGAGCAACCTGTTTACTTTGCAAATAATGTATTGTTTGTAAACTGTGTGAATGTTATGTTGCAATAAATATCTTGAATCTTGAATCTTGAAAGCGACATAGCAAACTGTCGTAATACGATGGCTGGCCACTGCTAGGATTAGTCCGAGTCAAGGCCGGACTCGAGTCAATTATTTTTCGAGTACCGTACAACAGGAACTCATATGGAACGTACACAGACTGGGAAAGAGTCTACTTGTCTGCTCGCAAAACTTTAACGCTATTGGCTGAAAGCGAGTTGACTCAAACTCATAGAGGTAAAAGTTTAGAAAAAGGTACCATTTTCGAAAGGTTGACATTTTCGAAAATTTTTATTTCTACTGTATAAATTCGACCCTCCAGAACACGAAAATAACATTTGTTTTTGTCGGAAACATTGGTTTCAAGGGGAAAACTAACTTAAAATATCTTCAATTTGTGAACAGAACGATTGTGGACGAGTCTATTTATCGCTGCCGACTAACAGTCTGAGGGGAGGAAGGGTCGAGTTTGGGCGAGTCTATTATTGTCGTAGGGGTGAAAAATAGTTGACAGATCGTATTCATTGTTAGTGTTGTTCTTGTTGTTATGGAATGTGAATATTGTTTGGTGAAGTATTTTAATGCAGTAGCATACAACGAAGATAATATTTTAAGTTTTTTAAGCCAGCATTTAGTTGTTAGTAATATAACTGGTTGCCCAAGGTGTGGTAATCGTGTGATAAGAAGTGGGTGGCAGTTCCGGTGTCGTAAAAAAATAGTAGAAAACAAAAAAAAAGGCCGTGAGTGTAACTGGAAAGGGAACTGCAGGAAGGGCTCTTTTTTCACAGATTCTAAGCTTCCGATCCCTGTCCTGTGGAAGCTTGTGAATCACTACCTCATCCACGACCCTCCCCGCCAGCCTTTTCTTAAAGAACAACTTGAACTGTCCAGTCGTACTATTGTAGACTGGTACAGCTTCATCAGGGAGGTGTACGTGGACGACGCTGTTTCAACGTCCCAAAAACTCGGCGGACCAGGCACGGTTGTCGAAATAGACGAAGCTAAATTTGGGAAAAGAAAGTATAACCGTGGCCGCCGGGTTAAAGGAAACTGGGTGTTGGGGGGCGTGGAAAGAGGTAGTAAAAACTGCTTTTTGCTCCCGGTCCCGGATCGGTCGCGGCGCACGCTAGTCCGGATCATAAAAAAGTGGGTGCTACCCGGTACGACGATAATAACGGACTGTTGGAAGTCGTACAACAGACTTTCGTGGTACAATTTCAACCACTTGACGGTGAACCACAGTAAAACCTTCGTTGATCCAGAAACCGGGGCGCATACAAACACTGTGGAGCGTGGTTGGCGTGACATCCGCGACCGAATCCCGAAGTACGGTGTGAAATCGGAGCATTTTGGAGGATATTTGGCGGAGTGCATGTTTAAGAGGAAGTATAGTGCTTTGGAGCGACCCCACTTTTTCTACAGAGCTGCCGCCAAGTTGTACCCTCCAAAATACTAAGGTAAAATAAATAAACATAACCTATCCTAACGTAACGTAAACTTACCTAACCAAACCTAACCTAATCTAACTAAACCTAACCTAACAAAACCTAACCTAACCTAACTAAACCTAACCTCTAACCTAACTAAACCTAACCTAACTAAACCTAACCTAACCTAACTAAACCTAACCTAACATCTAACCTAACCTCTAACGTAACGTAAACTTACCTAACCAAACCTAACCTAACTAAAGCTAACCTAACAAAACCTAACCTAACTAAACCTAACCTAACATCTAACCTAACCTAACTAAACCTAACCTAACTAAACTTAACCTAACCTAACCTAACCTAATAAGGAGTATAATACCAGCGTACACTTAGTACAGGCATGGTTGGTTGGGGGGCTTGTCACGGGTACTTATTAGGTTAACTAGCGTTGGGTTAGGTTAGGTTTGTTAGGTTAAGTGTGGTTTGTTGGGTTTGTTTTTGTTTGTTTTGCCATCCAGGTATGGTGGCCTTTGGCAACCGTACCTGGATGGCAAAACAAACAAAAACAAACCCAACAAACCACACTTAACCTAACAAACCTAACCTAACCCAAGCTAGTTAACCTAATAAGTACCCGTGACAAGCCCCCCAACCAACTATGCCTGTACTAAGTGTACGCTCGAATGTCACGTACCATACGAAGATGTAGCGTTTTTTATTAACCATTCGTTTTCCGGTCAAGCTTCTTCGCCCAGCTCACTCCCTACAGGATGAGCTCATTCGCTCCGCGTTCACTTGCCTCCATGGTGACCTCATTCGCTACGCTCATTTACTTTCAGAATGAGCTCGTTCACGCTCGTTTACTTCCAGAATGAGCTCGTTCACTTTGCTCACTCACCTCTCAACACTTAGTCACTTATAATGGGTAAGGGGTAAATAAAGCACGAAACATAACTTTTTATTACATACTTATTATCTATGACATTTCATTTATATGTTTATACTCTATGGACGTTTTCCTCATAGTCTGTAGAAACTAGAAACATTAATGTGGACGTGAACAGTAGCGGCTAACGTCGGACGTGTACGTAGCCTTTGAACAGTAGCGGCTGACGTCGGACGTGTACGTAGCCTTTAAGATGTTCTAATCTGTGGTTTCTAAGTAGCGTCTGCTTGCATCGAAAATAATAATTTTAAGTAATATTTTCTATAATTAATAATTGTTTCCGCGCAAAATAAATGTTATTTCTGGATTCTAGAGGTAAAAATCTTTAAGAAAAATGCAAATTTACCTCGATTTTAAAACGGTACCTTATACTAAACCTGTACCCTCATAGATAAGTTATGGAGAATGCCGAACCGACACGAACTCGGAACGATCTGACTTGCAAAACTTCAACGCTTTTGGTTGGAAGCGAGTAAGCGACGTGAACTCATGCAGAGAATGCCAAACCTACTAGCTACGGATCGAGTCGCAATTATACTAGCTATGGGTCTATTGCCATGGAACTAGGTATGGGTCGAGCTACGCAACTCGAGTTGGCGGCAGTTCATGAGTCGAGCCATTTGAGTCACGAAAGTAGCCTACTTGACTTATCACATCACTGACAGAAACAAAAGTGATTTTCGAAATCCAGAGGTAAACTTCTTTAATGTTAACTGTGAAATATAACATTTTCAACCACAATAGTGTATACATAGTTACCGATAAATTTATAAAATAGATTAAAGAGGGCCACTAGAAATTAATACAACCAGTTTAAACCCACGAAATCTACTTACAGCTGAAAGCCTGAATATATTCCTTTTCCTGTAGAATTCATCTGGTCCTTTATTAGGCCCTCGGTATTTCATTCTCATGAATCGAGCTACACTTAAAAACACCATCTCATTAAAATTTTAAGAGTTATTAAGTACTGACAACTTAACCTGAAGCCTAAAACTCAAGTCCAAGTCCTGAGTCAAATCTCATAATCTCAAATAGTCCTTGTCCTTGTCCTTGGCACTTCGCTGCTTGGCTCCTGTTAACTTAACCTAAAAATTGAAACACAAGGAGTAAAATGTAAATAACAATACAAATACCAAGAGTAAAAAATGAAGTTTTGAGCCAAAAGAATATTTTCCGAGTAAACCACCGTTTCTCGTAATAACTGTCCACGTCCACCAATCATTGATTTTGTATACTTAATCGCAGGTTAGGGAGTCGGATACATATTTATACAGTACCAGATTTAAGCATAAGCTACATAGTTGAGCGTCTATGGGCTCTCACCACACGAATCCCACATTCAAAATCCTCAAACAAGTTAAAAAAGTCACCAGCTTGCTGACCTAGGTGGAAAGGGCTAGCACCACCGGGTGCGTCTAGGGGCCCACAGCTTCTAAGTACGGCGCTGGCACGAACCCCACATACAAAAGCCCCGGGTCAATTCTGCGCATCTACATCACATGGGATGAAAGCTCAAACTCCAATTTGCTGACATACATTTTTTTCTACAATCAGCTGTCAGTCGGCACTCACCTGATGAGCCGGCATGCATCCCGATAACCTGCGCAATAGCACACATATTATTTTCTTTTAACCATGCAAAACAAGCAAAAAAAGGTCACCAGCTTTCTCACCTTTGCGATAAGGGTCCGCACCACTGGCTGTGCCTAGGGGCCCACAGCTCTTAAATATGGCGCAGTATTTATAAATTACTAAATTACTAGTAGCCCCATCGTGTATTATAAACTGCACGGTTCTCACACGTCTTCAAAATAGCGCATTACGATTTGTGTATAACCTTAAAAAGTTTGACCACATTTCGGATTACAGAAAGAGTGCTAAGGTTCTGTCTATAAGGAGTCTTTGCAAACTGCAAACTGTAACACTTGTACATAGAGTTCTTACCACTGGTCTTCCAGCATATTTAAAAGAAAAACTTAAGAACAGAGTAGACGTGCGAGAAAAACACACTCGGCAGGATTATTTACTGGAAGTGCCACGCATCAAGCTAGAAGTAGGAAGAAGGGGATTTGGATACTTTGGGCCAAAGCAGTACAATGCTCTTCCAAAGAAATTAAAATTGTTCAGTATTAAAACTTTAAGAAGAAAAGTTCGGGACAACCTCATTGTTGCAGAACAATAGACAATTCTATTATTATAAAACATGTTAGTTATTTTGCAAAACAAACATTATTGTTTGAAAATCGCTAATTAAAGACCTTATTTATTTATTTATTTATTTTATTTATCGTGGCTTTGCCGACAATTATAGTTTAAACGGAAAGGCACTTTTGTGTGTTGCTATAGATTTAATGGGGTTTTCTAACCGTTAATTATCAATCAGTACTGTAAAAGTCTTTTTATGTGTTTAGACGAATAGGTACTATAAGGGCTTATGAGCATCAATTAGTTCAAGCACTAATTGCAAAACAAGGATAAATAATACACTGGAGTAGTTGATGGATGAAGCAGGTCAAAAGAATTATTTTACTAAACATGTCAGTAGATACAAAAAACAGCGTGCCATGCTTTTACCAAATTAGCTTTGCTACATTATTAATTAAACGGTCACTGCAGAGCTCGCTTGATAGACATATTGTCGAAGGAATAAGTGTAGAAGCTTTTCTAAACCCATATTACATCCCACTGGTTGAATACGTGTATAGTAAACAGAAAATAATTTGATTTTCTCACGTTGGCTCTCCTGAAACTATCGGACTGACTGCAGCACAGCTTGGCCCAGCAGAAGCGGCAGCCGCTCCTTGTTCAGTTCCGTCAGTTACGTTTTGGCGGTGGTGTTGGTGTTCAGGCTTTTATAATAAGTATTGCGTGTAAATTTTATTGTGAACTTGACAGGTGTTGGAAATTTTGTATAATCCATTATTATTTGGTTGTAAAGTATACTTATGTTTTAAAGTTTCAAGAATGAAGTACTGAATAAAAATAATCGCGTTAGCAGATTGTTTTAAAAGTTGTTTGCACACGTGAATGTATTGGTTACAGTGATAAAAAAATTATTTCATTTAAAAGTGCTGTGTAAAAATAAAATCTTAAGGGAATTTTCCCCAACATCTAACCTTTGGTAAGTCTCAAATTTATTTGAATTATCACATACTTAGGCATACGTTATAAAACCTTTATTTACTTTCCAAATTGGTTATTAGGGCCTATTACAATTTTTGAAATAATTGAAGTTTTGAATTAAAGTAATTTTAACCAATCGTAATACATAGATTTGCTAGGCCTAGCTTACATATCAGGATTTTGTAATTTTGCTCTGTATTTTTTAGATTGTTTTTGTGTTGATTTGTCTGCCCATTATTAAAAGCAAGTAACTGTAAGATTCAAACCTTGAATAAACATTACATAGGTATTAACTTATTGACTAGGGTAGGTTCGATGGATTGACATCTGCAATCTAGTTGCAATTATCATAACTGCGTTCTGACATACGGTACCGGTATGTTTGTCCCAGTCGAGTCCTAACACAATAAGTTAGTTTTGCTTTTCTGATGCGCTAACTTGCACATGTTATTCAGAAGTACTATAAGTTATTCAAGGATGCTTAATCTATGGTTACTTAAGCAATGTATATATAACCTTGTAAGTAAAGACACGCTTTTGTAAAAACCGATTTCTCGTGAGAATGCCGCCCCCCAAACATAGATAGAGCCATGATCGCTAATTCAGTCCAGTAGGTAGGCCTATTTTGTTAGCAGTTCACGGATCAAATAAATTTTCAGACAGCTGGCTGGAATAATTTGACAGTTGTTATTGTTTTAGAAGAAAGTAAGCATTTTAACGTATTCCAGAGTATAACAGGATTTGGAAATTATTTGTAGGCTGTTATTTGGGTTATGCCTTACAGATAGAAATAGGCTAGCCTATTTAAAAGACAAATTACAAAAAGAAAAACATCAAAACAAAATCTTTGTGCAAACTCATTTTAACTTACTTTTAAGTTATATGAGACAGTAGGCTAATATCTTGATATAAATTTCTGCGACCGCAAAAGACGTCCTCAGTTTGGCGTTCTTAGGGGTTCCATATAACTTAATTTTACAAATTAGAATTCCCTTTTAACTTACCTGTTCAACCAATTTTTATTAATGCAAAAAATTGCATCCGATACAGGTAGGTTGGTAAGATTTTAATTAACAGTAGTCCATAAAAGCTTTTTGGTATAACTTTCTTTATATTTTTCTAGAAACATATAACCCACCGTTATCAAATAAAATTTGTTATAATAGTTCCCAAATATGGATACAATTTTATCACTAATACGACAGATAGAAAGGGTATTGTTTCATAAGCGGCCACCAACATTCGATCTTAAACATTTGATATGTCGAATCGGAACCCTTGATATTTTGAATAGGGAACATCGAAAATTATTCACTCGATATTTATATTAATGTTATAATCTAAAATCAACAAATTGTAAATCGTCAATAATAATATGTGATGCAGTTACAAATATATTGTAATGAAACATTTAACAAATAACAATAAACAAAAACTACAATAACAAAAACAACAAATAATAAAGAAAAGTATGGTATAACTAAGCTATGTGTAAACTTTATGGATTGCTTTCATGAATTTCATGAACGGAACCCTGGCAAAGATAACTAAGTTTTAGCTTGGTTATACGTTTCTTTATTATTTGTATATTTAAATTTTAGTTTTCGTTTGTGTTGTTGCTTCTTAAATGTTTCATTAAAATATATTTGTAACTGACATCATCGCTCTTTATCCCAGCTTTCAGAGACTGTTTCAACCCATGCATGAGGACTCGAATGTTTGAGTGTTTGTGTTATTTAGGTTAAAGATCGATTTAAATGCGATTCAATATATTGAATGTTTAAGATCGATATATTGCATCCAATTAGTTACAATCGGCGCTAATTCCTGCTCTGAACTTGGGAGACGGAACTAAAACAAAATAACATGGGGTGTCACTACTTATAGGGTTATCTATACATTTACCTAAGTTATTTGAAACCTTTTTTGGAAATACAAAATCACACACTTTAACAAACTGGGGACCTTTACTTATCAGAATTAAAATAAGGAAAGTAGCCTGTGATAGGCATTTAAGTTATTTGATTACTAACCTAATCTGGCTGGCACAATCCATGTGCTGAAGAAAAGTTCTCTCAGTACCTAACATATATGACCTTATTTGTTGAGTTTTATTAATTTGCCAAATTGTAGAAAATGAATTAATAACTTCACACATCATACTGTATAATCAGGTCTCCAGGGTCACTAAGTCTGGTTTTGAGAGAAGAGAAAGTATCATGTATTATTTGTAATGCCCAACTACAATAAAGTTATTTATTTATCTTGTGTTGATTAGATGTAGATTGTGAAGATGAAAGGATGTTAAAACTTATTATCTTTATATCACCTATAGCCTAAATAGTTTTTGTAAATGAGAAGAATATTTTCCCTCCCACTTTTCTAAGATACTTGGGATATATAACAAAGATAACTTGGGCTGATATTGAAATTTAGTTTTTTGATTTATTATTTAGGTTTGTAAAAGCGCTGCAAGTTGTGCCAACCAAACAGGATGGTCTTAATGACCATTATTAACATGTTGGGCAGTATAACAGGTTTATGAACAAATTGATTTAGCCTATACAAATATTTGAAAATTAGATGATTTGACGAAGCTCAAGTTCTTGTTTAATAATTGTTAGTTAAGCACTTCTTATGATACAGAATCAAGTAATATGCTCCACTCTCAACGAAACAGATTAAATTTATTCAAAAATCTTCCATCCCAAGCAGGAGTCAGGTACTCATTAATAATTTACCAGCGAAATTTCAAAATTTAAGAAATTCTTCATCTTTTAGGACAACAATAAAAACATATCTACCATATATATACCATATATACCATACATATCAATAAATTTGATAGTGTTGATAAATGTATATACAACAGAGCAATAATTAAATGTAAACTTGTTTTACTATTGAATATTGAACCAACAATTTTAAAATGATTATATAGATGAGATAAGATTAAACTATGTTTTGCAATATTATTTTATCATTGTTTTGTAATTATTAAGTGCAGTTAACTTAATTCTCAACTTTAACATTGCTAAACTTAATATGTATTTATTTATTTATTCATGTACGGTTTACACCATTCTACAATAATTACATCTTGTGATCCAGTTTACAGATGGCTTATAGTTACAAAAATGAGAATGCTGATATACATGCAAGTTGATTGACACTAGTCTATTGGTTATTTACAAATCACAGTTAAAATAAACGGTATCAGAAAACTGACACATACTTTCTCCCTTTTAGCCAAACTTTAATGACAAAAATATTTGTTATTTACTAAATATAGAATATGAAGTATAGATAAATGTACATAAAATTGTCTAAAATAGTTCTTTTCAGAAATATCCAACCAAATTGCTTTTTTGGAGGCACTATAGAGCCCGTTGCTACACACAGTAGTTTTGAGAGGGGAAATGCCCCCTTGCCCCCCCAGGGTTAAATAGCAACACATTTCGAACATCATCTGTTGGTCAATGCTAACTTGACCTGCATATTGAATTTTTATGAAATTGATCAGTAAATAAGAGAGAAATAGTTATTTTTGTATTCCCCATAAGAATAACATTGGACAACGTACTGTGTTTACCGCTAAATGAAAATTTCAATTTTCTCCGCAACTAGCAATCGTAGAATAGTAATTTAAAATACTAATTTATTTAGTTTTTTGAGCTCTTTTTAATGGTGAATAGTAATCTTTTTTAACATTTATGATTTTTTATGAAAAATCCAAAAAACTGAATTTTGGATGTTTTAAGTCCTGTAATTTCTGAACCCGGATTTTTCCAGAAATGCGGGTGGTGTCATTTTGTTGGAAACCTAAAGTTCTACAAACCACGAAAGTTTAATCAAAATCGTTAGAGCCGTTTTTGAGAAATTTGGATTTTTCATGTTTTTTAGCGGTTTTTGGGGGATAATTACCCTTAAAAATCAAAAATTCAAAAAAATGAAAAAAAAAACGCCTGGAGATATCGTGGATTAGTACCTACATACCAAATTTCATAAAAATCGGCCCATAGGTTAGGGCTCTAGCTCTGTACACATCCACACAGACACACACACACGGACACACACACACACACACACAGACAGACATCACGTAAAAACCACTTTTTTGGGATCAGGGAGCACCAAAACGAATATTTCCACTAACAACTCAAATTCGAAAATTTTTACGAAAACAATACTTTCTCCATATACTATGTATAGGGGGAGAAAGTAAAAACTCAAATAACAACATACAATACATACTACATACAAAAAACAATACATAGAAAAATCAATCATTCCCAACATGACGAATTCAGCACAGGCAAATAGTGTCCGCAATGAAAGGAGAACTGTTTGAATTGAGGGATAATCTAACATGCGACTGACATGTATGTAATAAATAACAAAGATGCACAGAACATATTACAAATAGGAACAATATATAATATGGTTCCTTTCTATGAGACTAATGCATAAATTGCAAGAACAAAAAACAAAGATGCGCTAGGCTTAATGAAATTAGATATGCAAAATCACCTAGAAGTATACAATCTAATAAGCTCGTTTTAAAAACCTTCATCAGACATTGCAAAAAGTCCAGATAATCGGGCAGGCTATTTCCCAGTCTATGAATCCGTGGCACGGTGCTATGAAATGCATAATGCGTAGAGCAGAAGCTTCTCTCAAACAGTTGCTTGGATCTGCCAAAGTGAGCACAACGGAAGTCGATCTTACCCAGTAGATCAGGTGAATCCACTGAAGCGAAGACGATCTTCTTTAGTAACATCAGGTCGGAGATCTCACGTCTGGCCCACAGAGGGAGAAGACCAAATATCCGGCTTAAGGCCACGCTACCCTGTCGGCCATATTGGTTTTATCGCCCATTAGAATAATGTTAAGTTCAGACCCCAATTTTTCGTTTATCTCTTGTGAGATAACATTTTGGTTTTGGTGTCAATAGAAAGATATTCTTATCGCGGGTGATTATTGTTGAAGATATTTTGAAAATGAATTATAATATTTAATCAAAAATGTAATTTTTTTAAGTTTCACAATTTGTTTCTGGTAATCTTTAACACTTATACGAATTTTTACTCGCAAAAATCACTCTTTACTTTATTTTGAGTAGTAAAGAAATTGCCTACATTAGATTGAAAATGAAATAAAAATGTGGGTCCTAAATAGAAGTTTAGTTAACATTGCGCTTATGGAGAATCAATCCAATATGACCGATGGGGGAGCGTGGCCTTAACTTATCAATTGGAACTTCATCCAAGCTTCACGCCAAGTAAACGGAGGAACTTCCGCTGAATTCCCTCAAGAAGATCGATATGACCTTTCTGATAAGGTGACCAAACTGAAGAGCAATATTCCAAAATAGGGCAATATTGTTGTATTAGAAATAAAAAAGTATCGTTTTTTTATTTTGTTGTTCTAAGCCTAAATAGTTTTGGAAATTATGTAACCTTAAATCCGAAGAACTTTTTGTTTTAATTTTTTACTAACTCGAACCAGAAAACGTAATTACAGATTCATTAACTTCATAAATAAATATTACTAGGACTATTAGTTAAAACTGAACATTTTAATTTGTATTTTCTCTGGTCTATACTCTATTCTTAAAGTAAGCTTCTTCTGAGAACTACTGATCGTTTTCAAAACCTTGTTTTAAGATAATTTCGCAGAACTCGTTATAACAAGTAAATCCAAAATCGGCTCGAACCATCAGGATGGAATTAGTGGTTTATATTTCAAGACGTAACTTTTGGCAGACCACAAGTTATTATAGGATATAAATTTACTCTTTCTACTGGTGCATCAACGAAGGTCGAATGTCGTGAAAATATGGTAAAAGTAAACACTTTGATTTTTGTTCTGGGAGCTGCTTGCATGAAAACTGCTGTAAAGGATTTGTGAGTAACAAATATGCTTAAAAATAATTAGTAAATATATTTGTTGATGATTGTCGAAAAAACGGGACATTGGAAACCGATGGGACGCCTAAAAAGCCTGAAATAATGGTTTGTCCCGATCAAAATGGGATGAATAGCCGCCCTAAATTACAGTTACCTTACATTTTCTGATAAAAGACAATTTGTATATGAAATTATAGTCATCGCCAATTCGCCATCCCTCCATGCTACACCGACCTTGGGTGGGTACGAGCCTGCCTGTGTATAACGGTATCAGACATAGAGTTATGGCACAAAGAACACAACAAGAAGCAATGCCAACCGGTTACTTACTCCATGTAACCTCAGCCGCGGTCATGTCATGTCGGGAATGTGAAGGTTGTCGGCTGCTATCGTAATAACCTGGCTACGAATGAGGATGCTCTCGATTCTGAGAGAGCTTTGGAACATGGATGCATACACACGTCAATTTGTAACTAGGATGAGGTCTATTCACGGAGAAGGCCTTTTTCATGTATCTTTTACAGCCTTTTTATATGATTCTACAGCGTTGATTGAAAATCCGATCTCCGCATTTTGAAATCTGACCGTGGCGGCCTGATAGGTGTCTTCCAGCGAGGACTTTGGCCATTGCGGCCCGGAAGGCCGATTTGATTTGAGTATTCCCCATTCGATATACGAGTGAAATAGTTGTTATGCAAATATAAACAGATACTTGTTCAAAGAACAGTACGATTTTGCGTAGTTACACAGAGGAGAAATGATTATTTCTTCTCTGTGGTACAGTCACAACCATACAGTATGTGTAAGACGTTCAAGTGCAGCAGAGTGGAGTAAGGAGTTTATAACTCAGTTTAAATAACTCTATCCCGAGAATTTCGAACTTTGGGATTACACATTTAAAGATCCGTATCTCAAAGACGATCTATGGACTGAAATTGCCCTTGCAACGGAGGTCAATGAAGTGGAGGTTAAAAGAAAAATGAAAACTTATTATTCGACAGTTTTAAAGAAAGTGTAAAGAAGAAAAAGTATTTAGTACGTAGACTAATGTTCGTACAAATAAAGTTTAAAACACAGTTTTGACTAACGGCGGGAGGTGTAAATAAGCTTTAACACGTAACATTATTTTCGTATCGACTTTATGAATCTGATTAGGTGCTTTGGAAGAATCATATATTCTCTGTGTTTCAACCAGTTGTGAGGGACCAGGCGAGACGCCCACGTATGGTGTTAGCGGTCCACGGACGTTCGCAGCATGGCAAGTGAACAGTAACGGAACTGGTCCCTGCCATATACAGCCACGAGCTACGTGAGCGGCTGCGGCACTAGGTCGGCGAGTCGTGTAGCTCTGCTGTGAGCACCTTGAAACTTGCTGTGCGAGAATACTCTCAGGCTTAGACAACAGTGTTGACATCCCCTGTAAAGAAAGCCCCGGGTTGAAATCATACCCTCGAAAATTATGCTGCATGATATTGTGGGTCATTCCACGTGAAATCACCTAGTTTTAGAATTAATGGTTGCATGACCATTCTTCACCATAAACCACCATTCACCATTCTTCTGGTTGCTTTGTTTTCCTCACCATGTAATTATCTACTCCTCGGATGAATAAAACCAATTTTTTCAAATTTTTATCTTACATGGTTCAGGATTTATGCTTACTTAAAGATGCCGAGGAGAGTAATTTTTAGCATTTTCAAGGGTTTGCGCTAATAATCATAGCTTTTATGGTTTTTAAAATATTTTAGTTCTGGTTATTTCGTTTTGAAGGTAATGTTATGAACTTCAGAATGATGTAACTCAAGTTACTTGGAAGTAAATTTGTATGGTAGTTAATTAATTATAAAAAATGCGTTTTCAATGAGCCGAGCGGCCGTTTAAAAAATGTTTGTATCAAAAAGGGAATGAGACCCCTAATTAATTTTTTGTCCATAGAAGCTCCACATAGCAGGCTTTAATAAAATTGCATAACATCATTAAGATTTGATTTCCTTCCCAATAATATTTGAAGTCAAAAACGGAAAGTTTTCAAAATTGAGCGATTTTGGGGTTTAATATCTAAATACCCCCTCCGTACTCAGCGAATTTCCAATGCATGTATATGTGCCTCGCTAC
The DNA here is from genome assembly GCA_963675035.1 of Allygus modestus. Lineage (NCBI taxonomy): Eukaryota > Metazoa > Arthropoda > Insecta > Hemiptera > Cicadellidae > Allygus > Allygus modestus. The sequence goes on along the minus strand of OY776111.1, from coordinate 52,618,538 downwards.
TATATAGAACCACGTACCAAGTTTCACAGAAATACATTCATAAATAAGTGATATATGGCGTTTTATTTATTCTCCACGAGAATAACATTAGGGCTGAGTACGCAGGTTTGCTGCAACGAGGGTATTATAAAAAATGGGTGATTAAGTATAATAATTTTTTTGGAAGATCGTGTGTGACCCTTTCTCGAATTGTTTCTTAATTTAAACAAAATAATGATAAACAATTATGGTGCAAGATATAGCGAAAATGTGGTAGGCTATTAAAATATTTGTTATATTAAATTTTCCAATAAAATCATTAAATGTGAAAATACATTATTTGGACGCTTACTCTTGTGAACAGTGGCTGCGGACACATTGTATTTTACCACTAACATACTCAAGATACACTATTTTACCACTATTATGATCAAATCTTGGAAAGTACGATGAACTACAAAATGATAACGTATTCCATCTACAGTACTCAGGTAAGGTTACATTTGTGAACTTATCGTAGCAACTTAATTTAGGCCTATACAATAGGCTGTATACTTGTAGTATTTCACAGCGTTATACACAACAAGAAAGAAACCATAGTTTGTTTATAGGGAAAGAATGTTTGTACCTATTGTAAGGTAGGTAATGAAACTACTTTTTATTGCTAATATAACCTACAGACAGCCTACATAAATAAATATACTGTTAAAATATTATGCCAACAGTATGATGCTAAACTGTCCATTAAAGTACTCAAACCCTTTCTCGCATAGTTTTGAATTCCAACAAAACCATGTTATATAATGTATATACACTTACTGTACAGCGAAAATGTTTTATGAAGATCTCTTTTATGTTAAACTATCCAAAAAAGTCGTCACATGTGAACAAATATTTTGATGCTTACTCTACTGAACAACATCTGCTGCAGACACACTGTATTTGACCACTAACATTGATGCTCATATCTCGGAAAGTACGTTGAACCACAAAATGATACATATACCAACCAAAGTACTCTGTTAGGTAAGATAACACAGACAAAATTAAAATTTGATCTGGCACCCTTTTTAGATATTAAACTCCAAAATCGCTCAATTTTAAAAAATTTATATTTTTGACTTCAAATATGATTGGGAAGGAAATCAAATCTTAATGATATTATGTATTTTTACTTAAGACTGCGATGTGAAGCTTCTATAGACAACAGACTGTCTCATAATTTTTGGAAATGGCCGCTCGGCTCATTGAAAACACATTTTTTATAATTAATTTACTACCATACAAATTTATTTTCAAGTAACTTAAGCAACATGATTTTGAAGACCATACAAATTTATTTTCAAGTAACTTAAGCTACATGATTTTGAAGACCATACAAATTTATTTTCAAGTAACTTAAGCTACATGATTTTGAAGGTCATAATCTTACCTTCAAAACGAAATAACCAGAACTAAAATATCTTAAAAACCTTAGGAGCTATGATTATTAGCGCAAACCCTTGAAAATGCTAAAAAATACTCTCCTGATTGGGAAACTTTAAGTAAGCATAAATCCTGAACCGCGGAAGATAAAAATTAAAAAATTGGTTTTATTCTTCTGAGGAGTAGATAATTGCATGGTGAGAAAATAAAAATCTAAAATGGTCATGTAACCACCATTAGGTGATTCCACATGGAATTACCCGCGATTGTAAATCTGTGAGTTTATGTTTATTTTGAAGTTTTTGCTACAGAATCACATGCGCATGTAAAGAGTAAATTTTAAAGGCGAGTACAGACCAAAGACAAATTTAGAGTTCATACTTTGATAAGATGTATTCAAAATTGACTTAAAAGGGGGCTCCAGTCACGGAACTTTTGGCGTTTCTACCTGCTTCTCCCATAACGCCAACGTTAAATTTCAAAGACCGTCCCTCCTCAACGGATAATCCGATGTTGTAGCCATTATGGCTCATTTTAAAGATTAAAAAATCTAGCGATTTCAGTGAGCAAAATGTCGACATCACAAATAATAGTATTTACGATTTTCTATCCGTTAACTATTTGCGATGAAATTCTGCGCACTGAAATCGCTAGGTATTTTTTTCTCTTAAAATTAACCATAAATCAACAATTTCGGATAATGCGTTAAGGAGGGACGGGCTTTGAAAGTTAACATTGACCTTACGCGAGAATCAGATAGATCGTAGGTCCCGACCAACGACTGGAAGCCGATCATAGGTCCCGATAGAAGCCGGTGACTGGAGCCACGTGTAACGCTTGTCATTGCTATTTTATAGAGCCTATCATAATTTGTTCAATACGTGATGAGAGGCGTTTGTACTTTGGCACGGATCAATCATAAGTCTGAGTAATTTATGTAATAAAAGTCGGGAAATCGTTTATATTATTTCTATTTGTACAAGTTAGTTGCTTGTTGGGAAACTAATCAAAGTTAGGGGCCTATTACTTCTTCCAGCAATGATAAAACTTTAGGACTAAGTGGCAAGTCAAAATAAATGGTGCAGCTAGATAAACATTTTGCGTGTCGGCATTTGTTAGCTCTGAATTGAAAATTACCAACTCCCAATGGGTTGATTATGAGCTAACAATAATGTGTTCAGTCTCAACGCAGTCTGTGGCCGTTTTATCGAAAGTATACAGTTACGTAATAAGTTTGTTAGGACAGTTTTCCAGTTTATAAAACTAGCTTGAAGGGAGTCTCATCGTGTCTTACTTTGCCCGTCCAAATTAATTGTCAACGGATCTGAGCGTGGAACGTATCCCTCAAAGCAAGGGGGGCGAGCTGGACTGTAGTACTGTAGTACTGATAAAAATTACTAGCCACGGCTGGGCTTCGAACCCACGTCATAGCCACTACCCAGAGGTTCGGAGTCCGTCGCATAGACATCTCCGCCACCGTCTCACCTATTGTAATTGCAATGTTCCCAGGCAGCGCAGGCGAAGGAAGTCCAACTCCAACTCGACAGTTTTTTGCCGACGTCGTTTTAATAAGGCCAATAACTCCTGCCAATTACCGCCACATCCGCTGGTCGACGCCGCGCTCGCCAAATTGCTCTCCCTACCTGTATGTCTCTCACACATCTGCCCTGCACCATAGACACATAGACACACAGTACCTGTATCAGTAAGGCCAATTACCGCCACATCCGCTGGTCGACGCCGCGCTCGCCAAATTGCTCTCCCTACCTGTATGTCTCTCACACATCTGCCCTGCACCATAGACACATAGACACACAGTACCTGTATCAGTAAGGCCAATTACCGCCACATCCGCTGGTCGACGCTGCGCTCGCCAAATTGCTCTCCCTACCTGTATGTCTCTCACACTTCTGCCCTGCACCATAGACACATAGACACACAGTACCTGTATCAGTAAGGCCAATTACCGCCACATCCGCTGGTTGACGCTGCGCTCGCCAAATTGCTCTCCCTACCTGTATGTCTCTCACACTTCTGCCCTGCACCATAGACACATAGACACACAGTACCTGTATCAGTAAGGCCAATTACCGCCACATCCGCTGGTCGACGCCGCGCTCGCCAAATTGCTCTCCCTACCTGTATGTCTCTCACACATCTGCCCTGCACCATAGACACATAGACACACAGTACCTGTATCAGTAAGGCCAATTACCGCCACATCCGCTGGTCGACGCTGCGCTCGCCAAATTGCTCTCCCTACCTGTATGTCTCTCACACTTCTGCCCTGCACCATAGACACATAGACACACAGTACCTGTATCAGTAAGGCCAATTACCGCCACATCCGCTGGTCGACGCTGCGCTCGCCAAATTGCTCTCCCTACCTGTATGTCTCTCACACTTCTGCCCTGCACCATAGACACATAGACACACAGTACCTGTATCAGCAAGGCCAATTACCGCCACATCCGCTGGTCGTCGCTGCGCTCGCCTAATTGCTCTCCCTACCTGTATGTCTCTCACACTTCTGCCCTGCACCATAGGCACATAGACACACAGTACCTGTATCAGCAAGGCCAATTACCGCCACATCCGCTGGTCGACGCCGCGCTCGCCAAATTGCTCTCCCTACCTGTATGTCTCTCACACTTCTGCCCTGCACCATAGACACATAGACACACAGTACCTGTATCAGCAAGGCCAATTACCGCCACATCCGCTGGTCGTCGCTGCGCTCGCCTAATTGCTCTCCCTACCTGTATGTCTCTCACACTTCTGCCCTGCACCATAGACACATAGACACACAGTACCTGTATCAGTAAGGCCAATTACCGCCACATCCGCTGGTCGACGCCGCGCTCGCCAAATTGCTCTCCCTACCTGTATGTCTCTCACACATCTGCCCTGCACCATAGACACATAGACACACAGTACCTGTATCAGCAAGGCCAATTACCGCCACATCCGCTGGTCGACGCCGCGCTCGCCAAATTGCTCTCCCTACCTGTATGTCTCTCACACATCTGCCCTGCACCATAGACACATAGACACACAGTACCTGTATCAGTAAGGCCAATTACCGCCACATCCGCTGGTCGACGCTGCGCTCGCCAAATTGCTCTCCCTACCTGTATGTCTCTCACACTTCTGCCCTGCACCATAGACACATAGACACACAGTACCTGTATCAGTAAGGCCAATTACCGCCACATCCGCTGGTCGACGCTGCGCTCGCCAAATTGCTCTCCCTACCTGTATGTCTCTCACACTTCTGCCCTGCACCATAGACACATAGACACACAGTACCTGTATCAGCAAGGCCAATTACCGCCACATCCGCTGGTCGTCGCTGCGCTCGCCTAATTGCTCTCCCTACCTGTATGTCTCTCACACTTCTGCCCTGCACCATAGGCACATAGACACACAGTACCTGTATCAGCAAGGCCAATTACCGCCACATCCGCTGGTCGACGCCGCGCTCGCCAAATTGCTCTCCCTACCTGTATGTCTCTCACACATCTGCCCTGCACCATAGACACATAGACACACAGTACCTGTATCAGTAAGGCCAATTACCGCCACATCCGCTGGTCGACGCTGCGCTCGCCAAATTGCTCTCCCTACCTGTATGTCTCTCACACTTCTGCCCTGCACCATAGACACATAGACACACAGTACCTGTATCAGTAAGGCCAATTACCGCCACATCCGCTGGTTGACGCTGCGCTCGCCAAATTGCTCTCCCTACCTGTATGTCTCTCACACTTCTGCCCTGCACCATAGACACATAGACACACAGTACCTGTATCAGTAAGGCCAATTACCGCCACATCCGCTGGTCGACGCCGCGCTCGCCAAATTGCTCTCCCTACCTGTATGTCTCTCACACATCTGCCCTGCACCATAGACACATAGACACACAGTACCTGTATCAGTAAGGCCAATTACCGCCACATCCGCTGGTCGACGCTGCGCTCGCCAAATTGCTCTCCCTACCTGTATGTCTCTCACACTTCTGCCCTGCACCATAGACACATAGACACACAGTACCTGTATCAGTAAGGCCAATTACCGCCACATCCGCTGGTCGACGCTGCGCTCGCCAAATTGCTCTCCCTACCTGTATGTCTCTCACACTTCTGCCCTGCACCATAGACACATAGACACACAGTACCTGTATCAGCAAGGCCAATTACCGCCACATCCGCTGGTCGTCGCTGCGCTCGCCTAATTGCTCTCCCTACCTGTATGTCTCTCACACTTCTGCCCTGCACCATAGGCACATAGACACACAGTACCTGTATCAGCAAGGCCAATTACCGCCACATCCGCTGGTCGACGCCGCGCTCGCCAAATTGCTCTCCCTACCTGTATGTCTCTCACACTTCTGCCCTGCACCATAGACACATAGACACACAGTACCTGTATCAGCAAGGCCAATTACCGCCACATCCGCTGGTCGTCGCTGCGCTCGCCTAATTGCTCTCCCTACCTGTATGTCTCTCACACTTCTGCCCTGCACCATAGACACATAGACACACAGTACCTGTATCAGTAAGGCCAATTACCGCCACATCCGCTGGTCGACGCCGCGCTCGCCAAATTGCTCTCCCTACCTGTATGTCTCTCACACATCTGCCCTGCACCATAGACACATAGACACACAGTACCTGTATCAGCAAGGCCAATTACCGCCACATCCGCTGGTCGACGCCGCGCTCGCCAAATTGCTCTCCCTACCTGTATGTCTCTCACACATCTGCCCTGCACCATAGACACATAGACACACAGTACCTGTATCAGTAAGGCCAATTACCGCCACATCCGCTGGTCGACGCTGCGCTCGCCAAATTGCTCTCCCTACCTGTATGTCTCTCACACTTCTGCCCTGCACCATAGACACATAGACACACAGTACCTGTATCAGTAAGGCCAATTACCGCCACATCCGCTGGTCGACGCTGCGCTCGCCAAATTGCTCTCCCTACCTGTATGTCTCTCACACTTCTGCCCTGCACCATAGACACATAGACACACAGTACCTGTATCAGCAAGGCCAATTACCGCCACATCCGCTGGTCGTCGCTGCGCTCGCCTAATTGCTCTCCCTACCTGTATGTCTCTCACACTTCTGCCCTGCACCATAGGCACATAGACACACAGTACCTGTATCAGCAAGGCCAATTACCGCCACATCCGCTGGTCGACGCCGCGCTCGCCAAATTGCTCTCCCTACCTGTATGTCTCTCACACTTCTGCCCTGCACCATAGACACATAGACACACAGTACCTGTATCAGCAAGGCCAATTACCGCCACATCCGCTGGTCGTCGCTGCGCTCGCCTAATTGCTCTCCCTACCTGTATGTCTCTCACACTTCTGCCCTGCACCATAGACACATAGACACACAGTACCTGTATCAGTAAGGCCAATTACCGCCACATCCGCTGGTCGACGCCGCGCTCGCCAAATTGCTCTCCCTACCTGTATGTCTCTCACACTTCTGCCCTGCACCATAGACACATAGACACACAGTACCTGTATCAGCAAGGCCAATTACCGCCACATCCGCTGGTCGTCGCTGCGCTCGCCTAATTGCTCTCCCTACCTGTATGTCTCTCACACTTCTGCCCTGCACCATAGACACATAGACACACAGTACCTGTATCAGTAAGGCCAACTACCGCCACATCCGCTGGTCGACGCCGCGCTCGCCAAATTGCTCTCCCTACCTGTATGTCTCTCACACTTCTGCCCTGCACTATAGACACATAGACACAAAGTACCTGTATCAGTAAGGCCAATTACCGCCACATCCGCTGGTCGACGCCGCGCTCGCCAAATTGCTCTCCCTACCTGTATGTCTCTCACACTTCTGCCCTGCACCATAGACACATAGACACACAGTACCTGTATCAGTAAGGCCAATTACCGCCACATCCGCTGGTCGTCGCTGCGCTCGCCTAATTGCTCTCCCTACCTGTATGTCTCTCACACTTCTGCCCTGCACCATAGACACATAGACACACAGTACCTGTATCAGTAAGGCCAATTACCGCCACATCCGCTGGTCGACGCTGCGCTCGCCAAATTGCTCTCCCTACCTGTATGTCTCTCACACTTCTGCCCTGCACCATAGACACATAGACACACAGTACCTGTATCAGTAAGGCCAATTACCGCCACATCCGCTGGTCGACGCTGCGCTCGCCAAATTGCTCTCCCTACCTGTATGTCTCTCACACTTCTGCCCTGCACCATAGACACATAGACACACAGTACCTGTATCAGTAAGGCCAATTACCGCCACATCCGCTGGTCGTCGCTGCGCTCGCCTAATTGCTCTCCCTACCTGTATGTCTCTCACACTTCTGCCCTGCACCATAGACACATAGACACACAGTACCTGTATCAGTAAGGCCAATTACCGCCACATCCGCTGGTTGACGCTGCGCTCGCCAAATTGCTCTCCCTACCTGTATGTCTCTCACACTTCTGCCCTGCACCATAGACACATAGACACACAGTACCTGTATCAGTAAGGCCAATTACCGCCACATCCGCTGGTCGACGCTGCGCTCGCCAAATTGCTCTCCCTACCTGTATGTCTCTCACACTTCTGCCCTGCACCATAGACACATAGACACACAGTACCTGTATCAGCAAGGCCAATTACCGCCACATCCGCTGGTCGACGCCGCGCTCGCCAAATTGCTCTCCCTACCTGTATGGCTCTCACACTTCTGCCCTGCACCATAGACACATAGACACACAGTACCTGTATCAGCAAGGCCAATTACCGCCACATCCGCTGGTCGACGCTGCGCTCGCCAAATTGCTCTCCCTACCTGTATGTCTCTCACACTTCTGCCCTGCACCATAGACACATAGACACACAGTACCTGTATCAGTAAGGCCAATTACCGCCACATCCGCTGGTCGTCGCTGCGCTCGCCAAATTGCTCTCCCTACCTGTATGTCTCTCACACTTCTACCCTGCACCATAGACACATAGACACACAGTACCTGTATCAGCAAGGCCAATTACCGCCACATCCGCTGGTCGACGCCGCGCTCGCCAAATTGCTCACCCTACCTGTATGTCTCTCACACTTCTGCCCTGCACCATAGACACATAGACACACAGTACCTGTATCAGTAAGGCCAATTACCGCCACATCCGCTGGTCGACGCTGCGCTCGCCAAATTGCTCTCCCTACCTGTATGTCTCTCACACTTCTGTCCTGCACCATAGACACATAGACACACAGTACCTGTATCAGCAAGGCCAATTACCGCCACATCCGTTGGTCGACGCTGCGCTCGCCAAATTGCTCTCCCTACCTGTATGTCTCTCACACTTCTGCCCTGCACCATAGACACATAGACACACAGTACCTGTATCAGTAAGGTCAATTACCGCCACATCCGCTGGTCGTCGCTGCGCTCGCCTAATTGCTCTCCCTACCTGTATGTCTCTCACACTTCTGCCCTGCACCATAGGCACATAGACACACAGTACCTGTATCAGCAAGGCCAATTACCGCCACATCCGCTGGTCTTCGCTGCGCTCGCCTAATTGCTCTCCCTACCTGTATGTCTCTCACACTTCTGCCCTGCACCATAGACACATAGACACACAGTACCTGTATCAGTAAGGACAATTACCGCCACATCCGCTGGTCGTCGCTGCGCTCGCCAAATTGCTCTCCCTACCTGTATGTCAGTCAGTCTACACACTTCTGCCTTGCACTAAAGATACATAGACACACAATTCCTGCATCAATAAGGCCAATAAATCCTGCCAATTATCGCCACATCCGCTGGTCGACGCCGACGCTACGCTCTCCATTTCGTTCTCCCCACCTGTTTACACTGCTACTATGCACACAGACAGAATTTGTAAGACTTATTTTGATTTAGGCTATAGCTTACATCCCAACCACATTCAGTGAAGTGTTATGATCCCCTAGATGTAAAGACACTACTAACATATCGACATTTTATTACTTCCCTGAGATTTATTTTAAGAATCCACTTTTCTTACGCAGTTATGACATACGTCCTTTATATCCACGATACAACGGTCTTAAACGTTGCTTATGTACTTGTCCACTTCGAGTTCTAAATGAAGAAACATGTAATCTCTTGGATATTGTACAACTGCACAAGATAATCGTCCATTTCGACGTTTTGTCAAATCTGTGGACCGGTAGGTAGGTGTCATTAGTGATTTGCGTTGGGTTGTTGGTGTTGGACCCGGATATTATGGGTCAAGAGGCATACTCTCCCCAACCCCTACACAGGGCCGCACCATAAATAACTTTGGCGTATGTTAAAAATAAATAATACATAACCACTAGTTATATTTTTATCAAAGAACAATGCAACACTAATTGAATTGAATCGACTTGTTAAACATTCAGATCAAAGATTAGATTATTTGCATTGCTTGTTTGCGTGTTCTACAGCATACAACCCATGGGAGATACTAAACGATATGTTAGTTGTAATATTTATTATTTTAAAATTTAAAATGTGTTGCATGTTAGTAAATGTAAGTACATAATCTTAACAATGTTCGGCCTAGTGCGTTTGTTACTTTATAGTTGGCACTGGTAGGTCGTTATTCTTTACTCTTATGTTGTTTTATTAAAATTAGTGTATATATGACATTAATATAAATATATATATATATTAGTATAAAAGTTCAATACAGATTTGTTAATTTATTATTTTATTAATTGTAAACAATTTTTAAAAAATGCCCCAGACGATTTATTGTGTGTTAAGTTGGATTCCTCTTTTCCGTCACGGAACACAAGTGTAGGCTAGTTCTGTTTTGCATGTCCTAAATTCTGAAAATTACAGAATTTGCACTGTGGTAGCTTACAATGGAATCAGATATGTTTAGTTCAATTATTTCCTTGCCATTGCATGCGCTTTTATCATTCATAATTAAAGAACTTTTGCTTAGCATTACAAATGTTCATTGTAGAAACAATCACAAATTTTCAACATTGCTGTTCTCTTTCTTTCGTGGCGCAAGCATTGTAGTAAAGGTATACATAGTTTTCATTCAATAAAATTGTGTAAAAATTAATTGGCTCTTAATTATTGTTGTTTCTTTTATATGAAGGTTAAGGTAGGGGTTTTATATTATTGTTATATAAATATTTATTTGTTTATCTATTTTCAAGGTTAAAATTGAAAGGTTTGTTTTGAAGAGAACATTTGTTTATTTATTATTATTTTATTTTTCCTACTTTTCATGTAATACCAGTAATATTAAAATGTAATTTGAATTTCCCTCTGCTTTAGTGCTTAGTTGGGTTTAGAGAACACCAGAAATGTGCCTATCAGTTAGTGCCAACCATAAACAGGACTGTCTTGATGACCATTGTTTTGTAGTGCTAAGCAAAAGTTCTTGCTTATGGTTATGTACTAATAAAGTACTTTTTTCTTTCTTTTTTAGCATTCATAATTAAAATTCAATACTTTTTTACTGCAATTTTATTTTTGAAAATTACAATCTCTTATTTTTTATTCTTTTATTTGCAGACGATTTCAGAGAAATGCAACTTTGCTTCAGTTGTCAATACGCCACATTTTGTCGATAAGACACTTTTAATGAAGGAGTTTTTCAAATACAAGACGAATAATAGAATTTTTTTGACAGCGCCTCGTCGCTTTGGGAAGTCTCTGAATATGAACATGATAAAACTGTTCTCTGAAGCTTCGGTGGATGAAAGTGGGAACCGGATGGCCAGAGAGGATACGGACAATTACAAACTATTCGCTGACAACAACCTGACCATCTTCCGGGACTCGGCGTTCTTCGACAAACACTTCGGCAAATATCCTGTCATCTACTTGGATTTCAGCGAGCTCAATTACTCCAGCTTTGATTTATTTATAAACGGGTTCAAATCAATGATAGCAGCCGAATTCGAATCCCGCAGATATTTACTGAACAGTAGTATTTTAACGAAGCGAGATTCGGGCAAGAGAGCAGGATACTATAATAAAACTATTATTACCGATTTGAACGAAATCGATTTACGCAAAAGTATGTTATTTTTATCCAAGCTTTTGTTCGTACATTTTAACTATACAAAATGCGTAATACTAATAGACGAATATGACACCCCTGTGAGGGAAGCTATACTTGATTCGACTTCTGATTTAGAATTAATTTTAGAGTTTACTCGTAATTTTAACGCTGACATTTTAAAAGCCAACGCCAATGTGGATAGGGCGTTGATCAACTCTTGTCTGACCATGGGAGATGTCATAACTACTAAAGATACTAATATAAGGTACGCAACCTTTCTGGAAGACGCGGGATATCTTAATTTTTACGGTTTTATGAAAGGAGAAGTAAAAAGTCTGCTTAAAAAGGTAAGGAAGTTGCATATGTTCGATGACATCCAGAAGTGGTATGGAGGATATTCTGTTCAAATGGGTAATATTAAAGTATTCAACCCGTACTCGGTTTTACATTTCTTAAAGTCTAAGAAAATTGAAAGATACTGGGCAAAGTCAATCGACATGGAAGGCATTGAAGAGGTTTTTCTACAAAACGAAGTAAAGAAAAAGATAGAAAAGCTTTTGGATACCACGGTGGAAATAAAAGCGACGCATAAAATAAAAATACGACATGTCAGCAAATTGAAACAAATAGTAAACATGACTAGGTCTTCGGTTCAGGATGAAATAAGTGAAAAAGACGCTGATTTGTTTATAAAGTATTTGACTGATTTAGGATACTTCGGTGTTGTTTATAATGGGCAGAAGGTAACCATTCTGGATATTCCTAATTTGGAATTGAATTACGAAATCGATAATATGATTTCTTATGTTTCATATTTTAAAGACAAAAGTAGTATATCAGCAACCAATGACAGTTTATTGGGTTCAGTTTGAATCACGTTTGCAAAGAGCTGTTTGAGTAAACTAAAGAAAATTATCTTTCGTATCATTGAAGATGTATGTATATTATGTCAAAACAAATTTCAATACACATATTGTACCAAGTCATATTTGGGCGGGATAATCACAGTGTATTGTTTTCAGTAAAGTACTTTTAAATATCAAATCCTCCATACCTTTATCACCTCGTTGAATTACTGCTGAATAAACAACCTTAACAATAAATTAGTCATTACAAACAACCTAAACAATAAGTGTCATTTTGACAACAGAATTAGATTGGAGAAGAGTGTGTTTTTGAATGCAACAAACGTAAGGGTAACATGTATTTTATGAGGCATACATCTACGTGATAACGGTCACTAAAATGGAATATTAGCCGAACACACATCGCTACGTGCTCTGCATCTCAAAGTGCCTATTGAACATACATTGTACGTCAGGGAAGAAATGTAGCCACAGTGAGAAGGATGTTTCCTATATTTAACCTTATGGTATAAATAAACTGATTTGGTTGTTTCAATTCAGCTCTCCGATACGGTACCCAATTATCCGTTTATCAATTTGCCCTAATCAATTTTTCGATAGCCATCATGTTCAACTAATTATTAGGTTATCCAATATAGTCTCTGGCCATCTTTAGGGATTATTAGTGAATTTCCTATGGGAAAGTGAACTATTAGCATGACCCGCACGGTGGAACTTCAGCCCAGGACCACCATAGAAGTTCCTAACGTAACCCCTTGAACACGTTTTAGGGGGGTCGCTAACAACTTTATATATATGTGTGTGCGTGTTCGCACTCTAGCGGTCGCATTTGCTGTCCGATTTACTTGAAATTTGGTGGGAACCTTCCCTTCCGTAAACAGAAGGACAAGTTCGTTGGGAAAAACAATCGGACAACTCTAACCCCCTTTTTTGGGTTTTCAATTTTTCAAATTTTGAGTTTTTGGGCCCAAAAAGGGTCAGAAAAGCCCCGATGTAAAATTAATACAAGAAATAAAATGGAGATTAGTAAGGCAAAAGTGTTAAGTCCTCTCTCTTCATTCTAGCACAAATATTTACCGAGTTATTAAAGAAAATTTTAATTGCCTTAACACAATACGTTGTCTTATGGGGATTTTACAGTGGAAAAGGCTGTTTTTCATATCTTGATGTAGTTTATCACCCCCAATAGCACTATACCAACTTGTTATCCTGACTCTACCTCCTCCTAACCTTATGATGTACATAATAGCCATCCTAATAGTGAATTTAAGTATAACCAGGATCATCAGAACAGCCAAAAATTACATTTTTCAGTTTTCTACAAAAATTTTACCAGTGTTGTTTTTAAACCCTTTATTCGATTTTTTCACTTAAAGATGTTGATGCGGAAATTCATTTCCCTCACGTCAGCGCGCTGCGTGCGAACTAGTTTGTTAACTTATATGCATAATAGTTAAAATAATATAGGTCACATACGATTAGGATGACATGTACGGAAGGATAACATTAAAATTAACAACAACAAAAAAAAACAGGACAATCACAAACATCGATTTGAACGCAATTAAAAGCTGTTATGCACATACCATGGACAAATAAGAGTTTAAAACGTGTGTGCCAGTTGCTATCATCGTAATTAAATTAAAAGTGGTAAGAAAATAAAACTTGAATACTTAAATACATTTTAAAATGTTTAATCAACTACAAAACCAAATTTAGGAGCTTACAATTATAAACTATATTATGAACTTATAAACATAACTTGAATTTAATTAAAGTGTTGTGTAGGTGTACACACTGTAAAGTGGTGTATTTAGACAACGCTAATAAGTTACCAATTAGGCTGACAAATACTTCTGGCTTGAAGATGTTTTTCTAAGTAATAATGAATTTGACATCTAATAAATGGTTATGTTTCAACGCTAATTAACCTAATTAAGTTGCCACGTCTATCCCACAAAGATAATTGGCACCCGAATTTACAAAGTTTAGCCTGAATTGTCCTAATTAGGTTAAGTTGTATTATCGTTTATCAGTGATGTTTTTTTAGTTAAAAGGTAAATGTATTTCTACATTATCTAATCTCAATTTTCTATTATTACATACTCAGTTCAATTTTAGACATTAAATCAGTTGCCGATAGAGTTTTCTGGTTACGAGGAACCTTCAAGAAATGAGTACATTGTAGTTTATGTAGTCATTGCTTCAGATCAGTGGCTTATGAAAACCTTTCTGACCACGGTTTCTATACAGGAGCTATTAAAACCAAGACCTAGCCAAATAGTCTCTTGATATTTAAGGTACATATTATGCCAGTGCATTTCTGCATAACCTAAGCTAAATCGGATTGAGAAAGTTGTGCTGTCTTCATATGTTTATTAGCTGGGATGGGTGGTTAATCATACAGAAATCTCAAAAACGGTTTCGACGATCGAATAAAGATTATAGTAGTAACATCTAATTTATTTGCTCGAATTCGAAATTTTTGTATTACTCTGTTCAAGTTCGGTTTTATTAGCTTACAGTGTGGTTTCATTTCTGAAGTTGGCTTGAAATAGCTGTTCTTGGATCTGTACTGTATTTTGTTCGTATCGACAGCTAATAAATGTTCAAATAAATTTATTTCTTTTATTTATATAATTTAACGTTTAAACTTTGAAAGCCCAAGTGGTGGAGCTCTGAAGGTGAATGTTTTCTAAAGACTTAAAAGAGACATCTAGACGTTAACACACAAAACATTTTAAGGCATAGTTTTGTCGGTAGCCATGTCACACAAATCCAAAAATGATCAAAAAATGTTGATTTCATCTTGAAGAACAAAATAATACCTAGCAATTTAAGTTGCAGAATTTCGATATGACAAATAGTCTACCCATAAAAAGATCGAAAATATTGAACATTCTGTAAGTTATTGAACGATTGTGATATCGAAATGATGCTCACTGAAATCAATAGGTAAATTTTTACTCTTAAAATTATCCATAAATCAACAATATCGGATGATTTGTTGCGAAGGGACGGGCTTTGAAAGTTTACATTGTCCGTATGAGGGAAGCAGGTAGAAACGCCAAGTTTCGTGTCTGGAGCCCCCTCTTAAGTTTTGAAACTGGGAGGATCAAACCTCTATCGTGTAATTCCCTGCGGGCGCAGGCGCAGTAAAGTCAGTTGCACGATACGCCAGCACGGGCGTGCCCTGTCGCTGCCAGCCCGGAAACTGCAATCAGTCGGCTGCAGACGCCTACTTACTGTACCTCTAGGCCCCTCTAGGAACCGGGTACAACGTAAAAGCCTATCCTTGATATTCACTAAATAACTGCTCACTCCTTGCGGTGCTCCGCTGGTTCCGGTTCATTTTCAAGGTCTACCGCATGCGCTCATAATTGAGTTTGGCCTGCTAAGGAGCGTTTGTCAATTTGAATTCGTTTTATGTATTTAAAACACCCCCGTAGCAGCAAACCTGCGAACTCAGCGAATTTCCAATGCACATATATGTATATTAATACTACATAATGCCACATACCAAGTTTTAACAATACACATTCATAAATAAACGATTTATGACATTTTAATTATCCTCCAAAAGAATAACATCGCGGCAGAGTTATTCAGGTTTGCTGAAACAAGGAACACAAAAATGGGTTTTTATACAAATATCAATATAACTAAACTAGGTAAAGCCATACCAAGTTTTATTAATTTATGTATAATTAATGGAGATAACATTTTACTTATTCTCCTTAAGAATAGCATGGGGGTTGAGTACGCAGGTTTGCTACTACGGGAGCTATCGACAACAAAATAGATTTTGTGCAAATATCAATGGACCACAACGATATGAAGCAATATACCAAGTTTGGTTGAGATAAGTTGATAAATAAGCGAGATATACAATGTTTCTTATTCTCCATAAGAATAACATTGGACAACGTACTGTGATTAGCACTTTCAATATCTCTGTAACCAATTGACGTAGAAAAATGATCAAAACACCAAATTTTTTTTTTTTATGGTGAATTCAATGGTGAAAACTTAAATTTTGATTTAGTAATATATTATATGTAAAAAATAAAAAAATTGTTTGGGCACTAACCCCCCCCCCCAAAAAAAAATGCTCATCTGGATGAAACGATTTGACTGGTTTTCGAACTTAGTCATGAATGTTGCTTTACATGTTTGTTCCAAATTTCATCAAAATTGGACCACTTTTACAAGAGTTATCGCACCCACGGGGACACACACACACATATACAGTTTTGAACGGATCAGTTTTTTGGGATCTGGGGACCTCAAAACGAAAAGTTATCATGGTCCCGGGCCAAGGTCTTACCATGCCGACTACGGTAATACCTTCTTCCCTATAGGGGAATTCGCTAAAAAAAGTTAGAAACTCAAAGCTTTGTAAACTTTACCCGCATTATAAAAACTACTTTTTGTATTTTTATCTTCGGAGGGTGTCACAGAGTCAGTTATAAAAATTGTATGTGGGTTCTATAATAATACTAAGGATAATAATTCTGATCCATCCTTACCTTATGTCCTTCATAATATCTCCTTATGAAAATCCCTTGAAGGAAGTCTTAAACGTATTAGGTTGAGCATAGGGCATAACATGTTTCGATTGGTCTTAATTTAACATTCCGCTTAGCAGCAAATACGGTCTCGAAATCAAAATAGGGGTTGTATCAAAAATGTTATTACGATTTTCTTCAACGCATATTTTTAGCTCAGTAACTTTGTTTAGGAACAGGTTTTTTAAGACTTTACAATCGAATAAAAAAGTGACAAATTATTAAAAATGATTAAACTCCGCGTGTCGAACCTTTGGAAAGTCCAAGTCTGCCCCTCACGCTCCACTGTACAGTGAACCGACCATCTCCATACCAGTTATAGAATATTTTCAAGTATGATAATTTAGCCTTTTGAACTTACATGTTTAACAAGTAATGCAAGTGTTCGTGGTTCACACGGCCTATTGCGCCGGCATTGCTCTTGGTCGACGTAACTCAATTACCCAACCCCGCGGCTGCAATGGGAAACAGAATCGATCGGGTTGTAATTGAACCATGCGGTATAACTAGTTCGTTTCAATATCTATTTCAACGAGTCTGGCGCGATTTTAATTCCACTTTCTTGTGATAGCCTTCCGTTGGTGGCTTATAATAGATCTCAATTGCATTTTCGATTTCTCCTTAGATTATAGTCGTAATTATTTTTTTTATCAGTTGAATTCATTTTCGAACTATACAATTTTGCGCAGTTTGATTGGCCATTGCACTTTTTTAATTGCTTTTAGCTATCCACTTTAAATAATTTAATCGTTCTATGTATTTTTTTCTATTTAAACCATAATATTAGAGAGTTTTCATATTTGCAGATAACAGGTTTCAGTTATTTTATTGGGTGGCAAGATTATGGCAAATAATGCTGTAAAACTACCAGTTAATTTAAACAGTAGTACATTTTCAGCTCAAAAAACGGCACCTTAAGGACTTGTGGTCGTTTAAAGTGTAATCATGCGGGGGTATGGGGTGGACCGTGGACGTTTACTAATAAAATGACCCACTCAATGATCCCAAGAGAAGAATACAGTAGTAGCATAATAACTGGCTGGTAGAGAAAAACGTATTGAGTTGTTATAACCTCAAGCATTTGTTGAGATTTATTTAACTTTGGTATGAAGAGGATATGTTTTAGTTCTTGATTTGGTGACAAATTATTAATAATATTTTCTGAGCATTATAGGTATCTTTTTAAGTCCCTCGGGGTAAGAACCCCTTGGCATTTGATGTCCCTCCCAAGTAGTTATATTTAATCTAAATGATTTATTAATTTACAATTTATTATACATTTTGTACAATTTCCACAAATTATTTCTAAAACTCTCGCTTACACAATCAAAAGTAGTGGGCGAGTAGAGGGGACCCGGCGCCAAAACGGTTGTGGTTGTAGGGTCGGTGCCAGACGGCATTCCGTACTTTCTCCCACCCGAGTCCCGTGTCCCGTGTCCCGTGTCCCGTGCCGTGCCACTTTCAGGTGACGCCCGTCCCTGGCTGGCCATGTGTCACGGGTCATCCGGCAACTCCGCTTCCGCACTGCCGCCGATGGTATGTAAGAGGTTTGACTCTTTGAGAGCTCGGGTACAAGAAAGATTACGTCGAAGAATATTGTAGTACAGTAGGTATATTTTGAATTAATTAATTTTTATTTCCCTTTGAGACCAAGTCACTGTCGCCTCAAATAGGATGAACGTAGGCTTTGATGTTCTTGTCGGAATCATCGGGCTGGGTTAGAAATGAAAATGTAATAAATCAGTTTGGTAATCAAACAAAAATAACTGCATTACGTATTTATTTACAAGGGTTTCGCGATATTCGTTACCTTTACACTCCAATGTAAACATCGCAAAGTAAAAATTTTTGCCTATCTATTTTTCGCTTATTGAGGTTGATGTTACATTAGTCAAACAAAAGCATATCCTCCAATTTTTCCTATTTTTTAAAAATAAATTAAACCTATGTCAGTTGTAAATGTGACCTTATTGTATGGGTTCTTGGTTTTGTTTTTCTATCGCGTAGTCTTCCCATTAGTAAGTTTAGTTTCAAAGCGAGAGTACACCATTAATTATTGATTGAACTATTAAAGGTGTTAATCCATCTAACCGACTTTGAAACCATTTTACTCATCATAACTTAGAATGAAACAGGTTTTAAGTTTTAACTGGTATTTTTCTAAATATAACAAAGTACAGAGTAGGCGGTGAAGAGCGATCCAGCGCTTTAGTTCCCAGGACATGTTAGTGTTTTATGAGGATGAACTGGATAAATTGTCGACCATATTTCCCTCTTGTATTATTCAGCTTGGGAATCTGATATCTGCAATCTAAATATTATGTCATTTATTAGTACTGTATTTGAGTTGATTCGTTTGTTTAACGTTATTACCTAATTATTTAGCTTTTTCTTCATTTTAAAGTTGCCTATAATTGTTCAATATGTCTGATATCTTCTTGCTTCTTAACTTTCAAATGATTTTTTCCAGGTCAACTACGTCTTTATTTCATAACTAATTTTGACGATTGAGGTGTCAAATCAAAGAGAAGTTCCTCTAGGTGATTCAAAAATAATTTATTTTTCCATCAACCCTCAGGGCTTCGCCCCTCTAGCTCTCAAATTACTGTTCAGTACACATGTTGCTGGGTAATCCCAAAAGAAAACTTGTTGCCCAGATTTGAGCAAGTGGATTCAATATGGTATAGTTTAATTTTAATAACCGTCTGTTATAGGCGTAATTAGGAGTACTTCTAATTACAGACTGGCATCTCCTTGTTTATATTTTGCATTGTTGTAATTACACTTTTCTAGTAGATCACCGTATAGAAATCGAGACGCTGGTTGGTTGATAATCTTTTTTGATGTTTATTTTAATAATTCCCTAAAGGTTGTCATTGTAGATAAGCTCTATTCGCTTTATGGTTATAAATGTTTTGTTTATTTTAATAATTCCCTAAAGGTTGTCATTTTAGATAAGCTCTATTCGCTTTACGGTTATAAATGTTGTGTTTATTTTAATAATTCCCTAAAGGTTGTCATTGTAGATAAGCTCTATTGGCTTTATGGTTATAAATGTTGTACTGGATGATTGTGAACTAATTTTTCATCTTGCCTCGGTCGGGGCTAGCCACAACTGCACCGGATATTCAATTTTGTACTAGCTTAATCTTTTATGTTATTTGTGATGTTATAAATCGATGAAAAAACTGAATTCCAGGATTGCTGTTGACAGAACTTTCTCATCCAGACCTAAACTTACAAACTTATGTATTTGAAATATTAACGCGAATCCCTCCTTTTGAAATTTATAAATATTAAATTTACATTTATATGCCTCTTATTGCGGCAAAAAAGTTTAATGTGAAAGAAAATAAACTGCTATTGAAAAGTAAGCGGGGGATCAGTGATCGTGGGAGGGACGAGGCGTGAAAATGTTTTCGATTTGCTCAAAGAGCAGATGTTGGGCGACGTTGGATATTCTCTCCCTACTTCCCCTCTTTCGTTATTTGATACCCGAGAGTTTGTCGCAGCTCCAACTCGTTTATTCAATACGGAGATTTTCACACCTGCCGGTTTGTATTATTGTTATTCGTAACACCTTTTAGCAACTTTTTGGAAACTGAGAAACTCCTTTTAGCAAATTTCTTCATTTGGGAATAAGCTATTACTGTAGTCGGAGCCTAGGGGTAACTCCTAGGCACGGGACCATTCGGGATTTCTTTTGGTTTCGAGGTACCTAGATGTTGAAAACACCATTTGTGTATTTGTGTGTGTGTGTGCGTGCGTGCGTGCGTGCGTGCGTGCGTGCACTCTGGCGGTCGCATTTTTTGTCCGATTTACTTCAAATTTGGTAGGGGTGTTCCTTTCTGTATTCAGTTGGACAAGTTCGTTGGGCAAAACAATCTGAAAACTCTAACCCAGGGGGTTTTTGGGGATTATATTCTTTCAAATTTTGAGTTTTTTGGCCTAAAAAGGGTCAGAAAAGCCCCGGACGTAAAATTAATGTTTATATTAAGATAGGAATTAGTGAAGCGAAATTTGTAAGCCCTCTCTCGTTATTTTAGCATAAATATTTACCGAGTTATTAAAGAAATGTATATCGGCTAAACACAGAACGTTGTCTTATAGGGTTTTTACATTAGAAAAGCATGTTGTTCATTTGTTGGTGGATTTGTATCATCCCCAGCAACCTTGCGCCTACTTTCAAACCTGGCTGTACCTTCTCTTAACCTTATAATGCGCAACATTGTACTCCTAGCATTGCAGGTAAATGAAACCAGGAGCATCAGAACAGCCAAAAAATCAGTTTTTTCAGATTTCAATAAAATTGGAATAAATGAATTTTTCTACACTGGTTTTGAGTTTTAAAAGTTTTGTATGTGGAAATTCACTTCCCTCACGTCAGCGTGCTGCGTGCGAACTCGTTTTACATAGATGTTGTTTTTATAAAATTATATTTTGCACCATTGGATATAGTTTTTAAAAACAATCAATTTAGTTTCTTAAATATTTCCCCTATGTCTCTGAGATATTGGAACATGTAAACCCATTACAATGTCCGATGTTATTGTTTTGGAGAATAAGTAAAACCGTATATCTAGTTTGTTAATGAACATAATGTTCTGATACAACTTGGTATGGATTCAACCGGTAGTGGTATATTTATACTTAAACTCATATTTTGAGTTTCTACTGTAGCAAACTTGCGTACTTAGTCTATGGTTATTCTTATGGAGGAGAAACACAATTATCGCTTATTTATACGTAACTTTTACAAACATTTGGTAAATGTCTTCATGTGGTAGAGAGGTACATAAACTGAATTAGGTTTGCTGCAATGGGACTAAAAGTAAGTGCTTCCATCTTAACGTAGCTTATGTAAATATTTAATCTTGGACGTCTCTAATCGATATAACGGAGCATCTTGGACCTCGGTTCAAGAGTTTGCGAGTTTTATTTCCGGTATGTTCACTATTGTATGGTTTTGTACCTCTTTTCCTAAAAAGCGCTTAGTAATCACTCTTAACATAATTCCTGTGTTTCAGATTATAACAAAAAACGCCCCTATAATTCTATTTTGAGTTACTCTCTATCGGCTTTAGTTAAAACTGTCCCTGGTAACTCTTATTTACTGCTGCGCTGCTAAGATTGTTTTATTTCAGCTTTTATTATTTTTTCTTTCTAGAAATCAGTTTTAAATCCCTGTAAGCCAAACATTTCTTATACAGGGATTTATCTCGTACTTATAAATCTTTATATAAAAGATAATGTATTTATTTCTAGTTTGACGTTCAACCAAAGAAAAAGTCCTTTATTTCGCAGGAAATTGGTTTTTAGTCTTGGTTTCTTCAATATACTATATATTTTAATTTAACGACTGAAAATTAATGATATTTTATAATATTAGATGATACAAAGCCTAAGCCCGACCATCTGCGTATGTTTGCTCGAGGTTTATATAATTTGAATACGAGGGAGAATTCGCGTTAAGATCCATAGCGTATTTCTATCAAGATTACGAATTGTATGTAACATTTCCAATTTTAAAATTCAACCCAGATATTTCGTTTTTTTCTCCACCAAAATAGTTGCAGTTGTTAATACATTATGGACAGGTAATCAGCAGGAATACATCTATCTATATAAATATATTAAGTTTTATTTATTTATACCGCCCTGAAAGATAGTTTTTGCCCATACGATTAACATGGAGAATCATTTTATTTGATTTGCGGTTGTTAATACATTTTGGGCAGGTAATCAGCAAGAGTACATCTATCTATATAAATAAAACTCGCTTCGGTCGCTGGGGGCTCCGCCCCCAGACCTCTATGGGGGGCTTCGCTCCCAGGTCGCTGTTTGGGCACAGTTTAATGCAAATTGGTCCAAATTCTATTTAAAACCTAAATTCTACAAATATTCCAAGGCTTTGGTTATTTTTAAGGGTTTAACCTATCAAATCTGGTCATATGCCTATTATTGAATACTACTTGGCATGGAGTCTTATTGGATGTTAAATTTTAAGCCTCCATTTATTACCTAAGTGCTTGGAAGAAATTGAAACTCTACCCTGGATTTTGTAATATAGCCTTTATAGGACGTCTTTTAAATCTTATAAGGGGGAAAACAAATTAAAAACCTAAATTGCTATGTATTGGGTCAACTTCAAGCCTTCTTCAACAAATATAGCATTATTTATTAGAGTTTTTACACTTGGTGGAGCACTACATAAAATATATACCCAAAAAAGCAAATAAATGTACTAAAGTTTCTAAGTTTTTTTATTTGTTTCGGGTTTTTAAGTGATATAATTTGGACGTATGACTGTTGCTAAATACTAACTGTAATGTAGAAATACTGTGTGCCAAATATTAGGCCTCTAAGTTCTGGATTAGAGCGGGAAACCATTGAATCCCAGTATAAATCTTGAAAAACAGCTGAAATAAAAAAATAAAAAATAAAAAATAAAAAAATTGCGCTATCTAATGGTGAAGGGGTTGAGATACGGCAAAAGGTCATAGGAGGTGGTCTCCGTTTTTTGATAGGACAAACTGTTTGGCCGCTAGAGCAAAAAACATTACATTTTTATTTTGTTATTACTATTTTTTGTTCAGATTGTTAAAAGTAAAAATAGTAGGATTTAGGAATTGCGACAGGGGTTAGAAGGCGCAAGACAAATGCATGCAAAATCTTACGTTCATAGCTCAAGAATAAATGGTGTCACGATCATTCTAATCAAAATTAGCCCAGCACCGGCATTTCCGGACTACTTATACTAAGAAAACGGCAAAATATTTAAGATATTTAAAGTTTTTGATTTTCGACAGGTTTAAGTAATCAAATCTGGTCATATGACTGCTGATATATTTACGAAGCGTAATTTATACATACTGCGTGTCCAATATTAGGCCTCCATCAAGTATATTAACGTGATAAGAAACCAAAAACTACCACAAAATCTGGAAATTTGAAAAACATCTAGTGCTACCTAAGGGTAAAGGAGACGAGATACGACAAAAAGTCATAGGACCAAAGTTGTAGATCGTCTCAAATCAGCAGCTTGTGGTGGTCTCCGCTTTTCGATAGAACCATCCGTTCGGCCGCTAGAGCCGAAAAACTAAAAATTTGAAATAAACCTTTTTTCAAGGATTTTTAAATATTTTTTTGAGGGAGTCAAAATATAAAATTGTTACTTTTGGCAATCTTCCTGGGGGTTATACGCTAAAAGCTACCTGCATGCCAAATGTCTAGTTTCTAGCTCGTCTAGAAGTGGGTTAGAATTCGTATACCTGAGTCAGTTACACAAGCGGCTGTATACAGGGTGTCCCAGAACTCTCTGAGAATATTTATATGTATTATTCCTGAGTCAAAGACAAATCAAAATATCATATTTAAAATGTTCAAAACTCCGTAGTTACCCTTACAGCCGCCATTTTGTACTTTTCACTTATAAATATTTATTAAATGAACGACTTTTTGGAGAGAGTAGAAATTTGGCATAGAGCTTTATTCAAGACCTAACTTCAGGAAAAAATAATATATAGGATCATTTTTTTTAATGGCGGCCATTTTTTAATTTTTAATTGTGAATTCCTTAAAAAAAGGCTAATATTACACATTATACAATTGTATCATCACATAAGTAGCCGTAGCTCCGTTAATATTCATCCGATTTTCAAAAACTATACCATTGGATTTGTTATGAAATGTTCTAAAATAATGTTTACAATTGTATGATGTTTAATATTAGCTTTTTTAAAGTAATTTACAATTAAAAATTATAAATAGCCGCCATTTTAAAAACAAACTTATCCTAATTATTAATTCTTTTCCTGAAGTTAGGTCTTGTCAACATAAAGCTCCATACCAAATTTCTACTCTCCCCAAAAACTCGTTCTTTTAACAAATATTTATAAGTGAAAAATACAAAATGGCGGCTGTAAGAGTTTTGAACATTTTAAATATGATATTTTTATTTGTCTTTGACTCAGAAATAATACATAAAAATATTGTCAGAGAGTTCCGGGACACCATGAATATATTATATAAGTTTTCTTTATACTTCAAAAAGTTAACAGAAACTAACGAAAAATTTATTGACAGCGATAATGAAATAATCCATGCAAGTAACTTAGTTTTTAAAGAGATTTTGTAAGCAATACATTTAGATTTTATTAATATAATATGCTTTTACTTATTTTGATTTCTTAGCTGTACTTACCTTCAATTGTTTTGTTTTAAAACTGAGTGCAATTACTTATAAAATCAAAATTTGCAATTTAATAACCGTGCGAACTCGCACGGGTTCTTCTAGTTATATTTTCCCAACAACATTCCAAACTACAAGACCTGCAAAACTTTAACCTGTCGCAGTTTCGAAACAAAGTTGTAATGTCTGTTTCGTGCCAGCCTCGATTTTCGAGAGTCGCGTGCCCAGTTGCGGTTATGTAACGTTAGAGGGGAATTTGGTCAATCGGTCAAGGTGGGATTTAAATTCGTTGAAAACCGATCTCAAAAGATTAAGTAAAAAGTAAAAAGATTAAGCCATTAAGTAAAAAATCAATAATGGCGTCGGTTTAACCTGGTGTTAACTACCGTCGGATTTCCATAAAAAAATAAACATCTGTCCAATCGATGGAGGGACAGGCCATTAATTAAACACGAATTGATTAATTAGGCGTTACTGTCGATAAACCCATTGTAGCTGTATAATGACTTGGCTTATCTCGAGTTATAAGGTCACCATCGTGGTAATGGATTTTACAAACAATGTAGCTTACTATTTAAGTGTACTAAAGTTATTTAGTCTGTTCATTATATATGTACTCCTTCATTCAGGTTTCACCACTATTCACCTAACAGTTTCACCGCGATAAGTTAATAATCCCTCGGCACCGGGTCCTCTTGTATGGGTGGACGTATATTATACGAGCAGCGAGACTTCAACGCCTTTTAAAGTTCAACGCTGAGTTGACATCTCAGCGCCATTTAAAAACTGTGAAGTCCTTTTAGTTATGTCAGGGATTTTCATTTTCGTGTAGAGGCCAAACCAGTGTTAGCCGACGTTTCGGTTCTACTGTATTGCAATGTCCGTCTTCAAGGCTCTCACTTGCCCAGCGCTCCTCAGACTCTCGCTTTATAGATTTGAAGTTGTTTTGCTCTATCTCCCCAGTTGATGGGTTTTAAACTTTAAACTCTACAGACTCGGCGTCGCTGAGTTAGTATCCCTTCGCACTGGGGCTTCATGTATATGGGTGGACGTATATTATATGAGCGGCGAGACTTCAACGCCTTTTGCCGGGTGACATCTCAGCTCCATTTACAAACTGTGAAGTTCTTTTAGTTATGTCAGGGGATTTTCAGTCGTGTGGAGGCTAAACTACGTGATGACCGACGTTTCGGATTTACTGTATTGCAATGTCCGTCTTCAAGGCGACGTAAGTTAGTCTAGAGTCGCTCTGTACGTTACTTACCCATCAGCGCTTGTCAGACTCCCTCACTTTATAGATTTGAAGTGGTTTTGCTCTCTGTCTCCCCAGTTGATGGGGTTTAAACTTTAAACGCCACAGCGGCATAGGGCCCGGCGTCGCTCGTACTCGTGCTCGGTGTTGTGCCGTGCCGCTTACAGGTTTCACAAGTCGTGTCAAGGCCAGACCCTTTTCTGTCTGACGCCTACAACTCTTGTTCATTGCACCCAGCATTGGAATTACAATATCGTTCATGTTTGAACTTGCAACCGCTACTGCGACTGTTGAAATAATGAAACCGTGCGTAATCCCGTTAAGAACCATTTGTTGATTTCTCTTTAGTTAAACTTTATAAATCCGAATTCGTGTCTTTTTTCCTCACATTCTAAGCGGTTTAATTATGTAGGACATGGTAACACGAGTTCCACTGTGCTGGCCAATTGTGAAATCCGATTGCACACCTATTCCTAATTTAGCTTTGATTGAACTCTGGAAAGCTCCTGAGTTTCAATCAGTAGTCTATAAATGTACAACCGATTAATTTTTATAATCAAACGTATTTCGGTTACCAACAAAAATTAATTAC
The DNA here is from genome assembly GCA_963675035.1 of Allygus modestus. Taxonomy (NCBI): domain Eukaryota; kingdom Metazoa; phylum Arthropoda; class Insecta; order Hemiptera; family Cicadellidae; genus Allygus; species Allygus modestus. The sequence goes on along the minus strand of OY776111.1, from coordinate 52,591,608 downwards.
TAATAATTTTGACCATTTATGTTTCTATTTAATTCCAATTTGTTTATGCGTTAGTCTTGATGACATCATGCACTGTTGGAAGTCTACCGAAACGGGACACCTTAGTTGCAGATGGACATTTTGTCGAGTAGATGTGGTCAAGTCCCAATTCTTCACCTCCGATGTTAACATGTCCCGGTGTTGTCCGGGCCAGGAAGAGCGTGAATGTTCGCGGCCTTGAGACACTAATGGCGATTTAACGCCGTCACTTTCACTGAGACCGACACTGACATAACACACGTCTGCGACTACGCGGCTGCGAAATACCGACTGCCACTAGCCACTGACCCGCTGGCCGTCGGGGCTGAATGCTGGGTGTCCCGGGGCAGGCGTTATTCAACCGGTCGATGGCTGGTCATAACATTTCTTAGATCAAGAGGGGGCTCCAGTCACCTGCTTCTCCCATAACTTTCAAATCCCGCCCCTCCTCAACGGATTATTCCAAATGGTTGATTCATGGTTGGTTCATCCTATAGAGCAAAATAATCTTAGCGATTTCAGGCAGCAGAATGTTGGTAGCCTACCTCAAATAGTTAACCCATAACAAAAATCGCAAACTTTGAATATTTTGACATTTTATTGAACGATTACTATTTGTGATATTAAAATTCTGCTCACTGAAATGGCTAGGTTTTTACTCTTTAAATTGAGCCATAAATCAACGATTTCGAATAATCCTTTGAAGAGGGGCGGGTTTTGAAAGTTAACATCGGTCTTATGGGGGAAGCAGGTAGAAACGCGAAATGTTACGTGACTGGAGCCTCCTCTTAAACTTACCAGTTACGAAAACGATTCGTCGTATTTGTCTACCTTGGGTAACTTAAAAATATACATTTTAACTTGTTTTCACTAGAAGTGAAGCTAGCGGAAATTCTCTAGATATATTTAAATGATATACAGGTGAGTCAGACCACCCGTCCAGCATGTATATCGGGAGAACGGTTTGGTCTAAAGTCATCAAACAAAATTCTTACCCGCTAAAACGCATATGGGCTGTCTATTAAAAATATTTTCAGAAAAATCTATGTACAGGATATTCCAAAACTGAAGGTCACGGGTTCGAATCTCAGAATTTTCTTATGTAAACAGAAGGAAAATTGGACATAATTTTAAAGGTCTCGTTAAAAGAAACATTTTGGCGGAAATTTAATTCACTTATCTTTATCCGTTTCAAAATGGCGGCCATTTTTGTGTAAACTATTGACATTTACGGAATAGCCTGTATTTTTTAAACCACTACTCGTTTCTATTTCCCGACCCCGACTCAAATTTCTTACTCGTGATGAACTCAGCTTTACTTTGGTATGCTACACAAGTTTTTTTTAGAAATCTATATTTAAAAAAAATATTTTGAAAATGTCTATATGCTCAAAATTCATAAAGTTAAATGTTAGCACATGTCAAAAAGCATACCATTGAAAAGGTCTTGTAAATCCTAGCAACTTTCAAATTTACACCAACCTTGTATCTCTTTTCGTTTACTGCCATCAGCAAAAAAATTATTTTCCCTTATGAAATGCATGTTAACTTGCATAACACTTGCATGTATTCTGTGGCCACATTAGTTTTATGTGTCATGTTTAACTCCTTCAGTTTTGGAACACTCTGTACATAGATTTTGATGAAAATATTTTTAATAGATAGCGCATATGCGTTTTAGTGGGTAAGAATTTGGTGTGCTGACTTTAGACCAAACCGTTCTCCCGTTATACATGGTGGACGGGTGGTGTGACTCACTCTCTGTATACATAGCAACTCCTTCATCCTAGAAGCTGATGATGACCAATGAAAATAATAACTCTTATAATACGGAAAAAATTTTTACAGTTAAAAAAGAGGTATTAGTTAATTTCAGACTGCTTTTGAGCAATAATTTACATAATGTAATGTCAAATTTCACGTAGTTAGGTTGCCGTACATAAAAGTACATCATATTCATAAAGTTACAATGTCAATTCTCGTTATATGAGCTTCCGTTAAATCACGTTGAGATAAAGATTGACTATTTCATATCAGGCTGTATATAAATCAGATCAGATGGTAGTAAACCTAGATCAAATCTTAAATGCATTAAAATGTAAACGGTATATAATAATTAAATATACTTGCATCTGATAATTCTTAATCTTAAGTGAAGTTAATTGAGTTAAAAATGGTTAGCCTTAGTGGTGTTAGATTAAATTGGATCAAAACCAATTTCGCTGTATAATATACGCTACTCTATGTTAAATTAAGTTGGTATATAAGTAGAGTATGTGCTTGGTTTGATTATTAAAGAAGTGTATAACATTTCAATAATTGGAATAAAATACATCGAGAAAGTAAACTAAGTTTTAAGTAACAATCCTTTTTATTCAAAGGATGGATTCTTATGTAATAGAAGAGCAACTGTAGTTTAACAAATTATATAGTTAAGAAGAAAAACAATGTTATTTAGACATATTATTTAAGAAGGTATTTGTTACAGGATACAGAATTTGTTATTGTTTCGGAAAATGCATATTATTATTATCGTGACTAATTATCGTGACTAATATTATTTAGTTGAAGCCAGGCTTGGCGTGATTGGTTATTTGCGTCTCAGTGGAAGATGATAATCAGATAAGTTAAGTTAGATCAGCTTATATCGGTACAAGAGATTATGTTGGATGTTAGATGGCTAAAATCAAGTTAGCTTGTAACATCCTAAATGAGACAACGTCAGATCTTGTTAGTTAAGGTTCGATACAAACTAAATTACGTTAGATCAAACATCAAAGTTAAAGTATGTTGGATTGGTAACATATTTAACCTTTTATGCTTTTGAGTGGCTTTTAATATTCTGGTTTAGGAGTAAACCAGAATATACCCACCCTCAACCTGTTTAACAACAATTGTCAAGCTTTGGGATGACGGTCTTCCCTATTTTTCTAAAGTAGAGATTGTTATGATTTTTCAATTCGGTGGTTCCCAGTGGTTGACAATCACCAGATGTCTTGCACTAAAGCAATTTCAACATATTGCCGCTATCGTAGATTATGACTGCGTTACCGCATCCTAGGTATTCGACTACACATGTCGCCATCGGCCGCCGAGGTGCCGGAGCTCCGCAGCTGTCAGTCAGTTTGAGTGGTGTGGCGGTTATTCTGGTATCGTGACCTCAGTGCCTCAGTGTCGCTGCGACTCCGCGATATTTCAACATACTGCCGCTATCGTAGTACATGACTGCGCTACCGCATCCTAGGTATTCGACTACACATGTCGCCATCGGCCGCCGAGGTGCCGGAGCTCCGCAGCTGTCAGTCAGTTTGAGTGGTGTGGCGGTTATTCTGGTATCGTGACCTCAGTGCCTCAGTGTCGCTGCGACTCCGCGATATTTCAACATACTGCCGCTATCGTAGTACATGACTGCGCTACCGCATCCTAGGTATTCGACTACACATGTCGCCATCGGCCGCCGAGGTGCCGGAGCTCCGCAGCTGTCAGTCAGTTTGAGTGGTGTGGCGGTCAGTCTGGTATCGTGACCTCAGTGCCTCAGTGTCGCTGCGACTCCGCGATATTTCGGTCATATGAGTCACTCCTACATTCCTCCTCCACTGCTCTGCTTTGCACAGCTGCTTGCGTCATTGGCCCGCTTTACAACACCTTTCACTTTTTACGGCTTCGGTTAAATAAGGCTTGAAGGATTATTTTGTGTGGTAAGTCCGTACAACAGATGTATTGAATGTTTCCCTACGCGAATTATCTTGAATGATACAAACCGATTATATGTTTGGATTATTGTGTGTGTGACTAAATTGACATTGCGGAGTACAGTTAATGCTACTCAATGCCCAAACCTGAAAGGTTTTTTGTGTGTACGTCCTTGCACAGCGTTTTCAAACAGCCTCAAACGATTCAGTTTACATTTAACGAATGTCTTGTTATATTATATAGGGTGACAAAAGTAAGGTCTTGAACAGATTATAGTCAAACTATTTGACTTAGAAGGATGAAACAAAATTATACCCCACTAGTTTGACCCCAAAAGACAAACAAAGCTTATTTGAAAATAAAAAATAAAAAACTATAGTAACATTTGTCAGAAGACTTATCGGCTTATAGGTAGTAAATTCTAGCATTTTTCTAATTTACACCAACCTCGTATCACTTTGGTTTAGCAATCAACAGAACAATAACCTAATTTTATGTATGCCATTTGTACATAACACTTCCACGTACTCTGGTCTCTTTGAAAAGCGTGTTTTTTAATGGGAAAATGAGATTATCTTTTCTGATTGCTAAAAACCCTAAAGTAGGTGTAAATTCGAAATTTTCTACGATTTAGAATACCTTTAAAATGATTTGTTTTGTGACATGTTGCTATATTTGACTTATTAATTTTGGGGTTTATTAATATTTTTTAAAATCTGTTTTTTCGTTTCTCAAAGAATACTGTTATGTGGCATGTTAAGAGTAAAGCTGAGCTTTATTACGACTAAGAAATTTGAATCGGAAAAATGGTGTATGTGCAGTGGTTTAGAAAATACAGGGTGTTCTGTAAATGTTTGTATTTTTTACAAAAAAGGCTGCCATTTAGAATAAAATGTCTAAAAAGTGATTTTCGCACAATTTTTATATCCAACTTGAAGTCAACTTTTTTGATGGAAGAAAGAGAATAGGCAAAAATTGTTAATGACATAAATTAAAGAGAGGAACTTTACCTTTAAAATGGTTTTTGTTTGATCTTTTCAGGATAAACAGTTTACGAGATGTTTTTGTTAATGTAAAAGACTGCAAACACAAAAAATCGGCGTGTTTAGAAATACAAAAATGGCCGCCACACTTAATCGAGTTAAGATAAAACAAATTAAAAAATGGGTGTTAACTCCTCAATTATAATAGACAAAAACAAAAAAATTATCAGTTTTTTTTCAAAAATGGTCAAGCTACCAGCTCTGGACCGCTTCATAAGAATTGACCCTAGAGTTTCTGATGCGGCGGCACGTCTACCCGGCACCAAATCTGACCACCGCTATAAGGTTAATCAGGCGTTACTAATTTCACAACTTAACCCGGCACCGAGGCAGTTTAAAGGTAGGCGTGCTGGGTTCCCCCGCCACAACACCAAACATACAACCCTCATTCTCTTCTTTCCCTCCCTCGAACCCTAGGCATCTCGGTGAGCACTTTTTCGCCTACAAAATTTAGAGGTTGTTTGGTCGATATCGAACAGACAATACCGCAACGTTTCATCAACCGATTGTTCGTTCATTCTACTGGATGATTTGAGATTGCCGACTGCCGAGAAGTTAAACTTGGAAATAGAAACCACTGTGGAAGTTCTAAGCTGACTCGACTAGGGCCTGTTGAAGTATAAGTTTGGCCATTGGACAATTTGAAATTGAAATACCTTACATCCACTTAATATGGCAAGAGATATACCCAATTTTTAATAAACTTTGTAATGCTAAGTTAATTAAGTAATGTGTACAAGGTCTTAAACAGATAAGATGCCTTAAAATTTACAAATTTGTTGCAATCATAAATGCAAAGACCCCGAGGTAGGGTTAAGATAATCGGTCTCTCTAAATTACTCGTGATAAGAGAAAAATTGTTCATAAATTAAACTAGTATGAAATAAAACCCATTCCTTGCCCAAGTAATAGGCTTAATTATAGCTAAGGACTTGAAAGGCTCAGTTATTATGGGTTATATTAACTTTCCATATCCATAATTTAAAGTACCTATAAACTCTTAAACTCCTATAAACCTATAAACTCCAATAAAATCGTCGAACGTTTCAGCTTTATAAAATCTACTAGCGCTACTCATTTTGTATTCCAACAGTAGTCTACCCGGGAGATGGGTCTTAACATGGGGGCTTATGGGCTTAAAATCTGGCTTCTGATTGGTCTAATTAGGTCACGTGATTCAAGATGGCGGCGCCCATGGTGGCCTTCCCGCCAAATTTGCGCGCCAAAAAAAAAAAATTGGCGCCAAACCTAACCTCACTTTTCTTCCCTCCAGATTTTTCCCTCCAGGTAGTGTTACCAACTTAGCAGAGCTAATGTACCATACGTAAATATATGTACCATATATAACGCTACAGTGTATAATCATAAATATTTATATGTACCATACATAATTATATGTACCATATATAATACTACAGTGTATAATCATATATGTACCATAATAATATACCATCACCTAATTATATGTACCATACATAATTAAATATACCATATATAACGCCACAGTGTATAATCATAAATATATATATATATATGTACCATATATAATTATATGTACCATATATAACGCCACAGAGTATAATCATATATGTACCATAATAGTGTATAATATACCATCACCAGAAAGGTAAGTGGCTATCTAACCTCACTTAGCCAGTGTTGCCACTCTAAACGCTACCTATAAACCTAAATTATTATATGTATATACATATATGTATTATGTCAAACTATCTAAAATTATTATATGTATATATTACGTCACGCTACGATGTGTTACCGACCTATGGCAATGTATATTTCGCAAGCAAGTACAGCCAAACCATTATATAAAACCATTACATGTATATATACCAGAAAGTACCGCCAACTCAAAATATAAAACTATTACATGTATATATCGCAAGAAAGTGTTGCCAAAAAACTAAAAATCGCTTATATCTCGAAAACGGTAAGTCCTAGGGTCATTTTGACCCCAGAAAACTGCCTACTACGTAGTGTAGGCACTCCAGGGGGGTATCTACCCATATGAAAAGTCTTAACCAAAATATTGCGGGTTGCATCTCAAAAAATGAAGGGGCAAATTTTCAAAATTAAATATCTCAAGAACGGCTTGGCCGATTTTCACGAAACTTGGCATGTATGTACCTGTTAACCTCCGCTACATATTACAAAAACCTAAACTCTGTACTGTGGGAAGTATCAAAACAATTGAAGGAGCTATATTTTAAAAATCAATATCCCAAGAACGGCTTGGCCGATTTTAATGAAATTTGGTATGTATGTACCTGTTAACATCCTTTACATCTTACAAAAAAAACTTAACCTCTGCACTGCGGGCAAGGATCAAAATAATTGAAGGGGTACTAATAAATACCTTAAATCTCGCACCATAATCGGGGGGAACGCGGTGGTCTAGTGGTTAGCGCCTTGGACTACGGTTCAGGAGGTCCCGAGTTCGATTCCCTCTTTACATTCCTCGTCAAACGTGTTGTACATCTCTGGATATACTCTCCCTTCCTTTACCTACAGGTACGTTTATTCGTGACACGTCTACTCTAAACGTGTCGGTAGACTTAATAGATTCTGAATTTGACTGAAGAATACCTCCGAAAACTTCCCAAAGGACATCGCAGGGAACATAGCATGATCTAGGCTAAGTAAGGCATACTCTCACAGGGGGAACTTTTTTAAAACTACAAACTAACCTGTAATAGAACAAAGAAAAATACAAGCCAAAATAAATCCGAGAGGAGTGGTGGCGATTAGTTCGCCCGAGCCTCAGCCAGTCGCTATGGTACCATCACTCTGTGTCTTGAACGTATATGTAGTGCATTTCAAATCAAACATTAGTTTTTAAGTATTGAACCCAAACCTACAGTGAAAGACAGTGGTGACCTACAGTGGACCACAGTGCCTATACTACTTCACTCTTGGGGGTCTACTGTTTCATTGTATAAAATATACCATGCCAGATACTCTCTCAGATCCTAAAGCGTTTAATCTGGTTTTACACTGTGATGCTTGCGGGGTCATCACAACACCATCTTGGAGAGATTGTCGCTGTCAAGGTAAGATATTTATCTATATTATTAGTTAGAGGTTTCTACCTCCCCTGGGGAATCATTTACCTTTGTCGGAGACTTCTAAAAGTGTTAAGCTTCCGCTGGACAGTATCGCTTGGGAGGTAAGACAACATACCTCACCAAATAAACTGAAAGTAAACATAATAAGGAAAGTTTTATAATGCCAAAAACCTGAAGACGGTGGATTTTTAGAGTTAGAATTACTGTGGAGTGACGATTGGTCAATCACCAACTCCCTTCAACACACAAACTCTGCTCATCCTGAACCAGTCAAGCTCACTTCATGATGAACACTCCGCTTAGCCTAACTAAACTTTTTCTTAAACAAATCTGTTCTGACAATAAATTACTTGACACATTGTAAAAATAAATGCCCCCTACCTTATTCAACACAATATTATATTTTAGCACAGAAAAAACTACAATTCAGCACTACAGTCCATAATACCGTTGGGAAGGAAGGAGGTATTGCGAAGAATGCATTACGGTAAGTAAATGAGATTATAAAAGACAGATACATTATTCATTAATAAATATTTTTCTTTTTTTCATTGTAACTAAAACTGCTATTATTAGCGTTTCCATATTTTTATATTCTAAAATCCCAGCAATATATTTTGCTTTAAGCCACGGATTGTTTACAATTCTGTTCTTGTTTGACAGAGATGGCACCCTCAAGCTCTCGAGGCAAACGTGCGGTAACAGTTTAAAGTCCCGCTCGGGTATTCTACCAGCCGACCGATTCAACCACTCATATATTGCAACTGCCAGAGGCCTGTGGCTGGAGGATTGTTGAACAGCTTCACTTGTGCGAGTACATTTTATTTTCCCATCATTTAAATTTCCCGGTCAAAATATTTCAAAGGCCGTGGTGTATTTTGACGGTGTAATAGCTTGGCCAATCGTACCCAAGACCGCTGAAAACTGCCCCGGAGGCCTTGATGTACTTGGCCTGCAACGTTTTAAATCCTTCGGTCAGATACTTCCAAGTCAAACGTTTCCCTGCGGCCAGTGTTTCAGCCTAGATCCATCGAATCTCCACCGTCTAGGACCCCGGGCACTCCGTGACACAGTACCTCTGTATCACTACGCAAATCAGAAAAACACTAGCACACAAACTACGCAAGTCAAAGTAGAACTACAATTTACTAAAATCTAACTCTAAGGAAGGTAGAAAACACTACTCTAACCAAAACTGCATTAAAGAAAAGAGAGATTACTGTTACTCAGCACATACACACAACACTACCCTAGCCACATGGAAGTGAGGGTTTGTTTAATTCCTTTACTGTAAACTACCAAATCAAACAATTGAATACAAACACAACACTACTCTAGTCAAGCCAGACAGAGAAACCTCAAGATACTATTAACAGTAGCTTAAAGGAGAGAAAAGGCTTGTAAAAATCAGCAGAAAACTACAGGCAAGAAACCGATAACCCCACTCCACGGGTTTATTAACCTGCTTGCCGGGGACCGTGTGGTACTTTGTCCATGTGACTTCTCGGCCAACTATGTCCAAGTCCGCTGAAGTTACCTTTATCGGGGGTTACATTAAATTAACCGAAACTTCTTAAATCTCTCGGTCGAAAGCTCCCAAGTCCGCTTAACGTACTTGGTTGGATTCAGCTACATGCCAAGCCCTCTGTTTTTTAATTTAAATTAATGCAGAAAGGAAAGGTGACAGTAGGGTATTTCGTAAAGTTTAACAAATATAGGGTTTGACAATTTCTGTTACGATATATGATCAAATAGAATCAATGAATAATTTTACTGCATTCACTAGTCAAATATTGTTACCAACACCAACCTTGGGGAGTTGACCACAAATTACACACCATGGGTACACATTAAAAGACAACAAACATAAAATGCATTCTTTAGAAGGACAGAAATTATACAGTATTTCGCTCTGAGTCTTTAACCTTGGTTGGTTATTTGTGTTTAAGTTCGGTAAAACGGCGGGTCTGTTGTATTTTTACGCTGTAACTTCTCCGTCAAATACGTCAAATTCCGCTTGAAGGTGTTTTTAAGGGGCAGTGCCATAAATTGACCAAAACTCTTAAATCCCTCGGCCAAAGGTTTCCAGCCCCGTTAAACTGTTTGCCGGGGACCGTGATGTATTTTGACCATGTGACTTCTTGGTCGAACGTTTCCAAGTCCGCTGAACGTACTTGGTTGGGAACTAAATTGAACTTAACCGTAAGATTCTACATTTATCAACCAAAACTTCCCAAGACCAATACAAATACTTGGAGTGGAAGCAAACTATACCTTGCCTGAAACTCTTAAATTTCTCGGCCAATAACTCCGGTAAAGCTTTTCCCAACGCAGCGCCAGTGCGTTTTAAATTTCCCTGGTCAAGTCCCCCTCCCTAGTTATCTCGCGCTGTTGGTGCTGCTCGCTGCTCGCGCCAGTCAGTCGTCATGCCACTTAACAAGTGCGAAGGCTGTGATAAGGAAGCGCATTGCGTTATCATGGTGTTTTTTGGGGCAAAGGGCTTTGCCCTTTGCTGTTCCTGCCAGCATCTATCACTGCAGGAGCTGGATGAGAGGCCCCCACGCCTCCTCTTCTGTGATCATGTCGAGCTGTAAGTACGCAGAGTAACATCTTAACTTTATCGGCCTAGTATTTCCAAGTCCCTCTAGTTAGTTTTCGTAAAAGTATAATTAATCAGGGGGCTAGGCGGGAACCTGTCAAAGTTTTAAGCCATTTATGTCTAATTCCCCCGGTATTACAATTTCTCGGTCAAGTTTATTTTATCATGCGGAAGCGGTTGCGATTAGCTCGCGCTGCCGGCATTGCTTGGCGTCAGTCGTAGCTATGGAGCCCTGGTGTATCGAGTTCCCGGTGCTTTCGTCTCGTCTCATGCCTTTGTGGGTGCATGGTATTTGTGATTGGGGGCACTTGGTACAAGCGACCCCGATTATAGATATCATGTACCACTACTGCATATACCCGAGGCTTCACACGTGGCTGAAATATGAGTGGTATGTATACTCGATATGCCACTCGTGTATGTCTAGTGAAATCACAAATTCAAATAAGTACACCTTTTACGTTACTTAACCGCAACATCCGCAACAAGTCTTTGTCAGCAAACTTGCCGTTACCTGTTAAAATACTGCTCTGTGATTGGCCGGAATAAGCTAGCACTCCATTGGCTGTAATTAGGCGTACTGCGCTCTGATTGGTCCAGACGTTTCCCCACCACAATACCTGCTCTCTTGTTGCGCCTTTCCTCTCTCTTTGCTCTCAGCTTTCGTTGCGAACTGACGACTCCCAGCTCTGTTCTTTGCGTAACTATGAATCAACCGAAATCACTTTTTCAACTTTGCGAAAAACAAATCTGGGATCGCACCCAGTGTATCAATGAACTACTTTGCCTAAACATGCCCCCAGTAATTTTGGAAAAATTTGTAGAAACCCATTGGCGTAACCACTACGCCATAAGTCAAGAGTATAGTAAAAAATTCTATGTAGGTCGCTCGGCATACTGTAATTGTCTATATTGGGGTACATTCTTACGTAGATCACTTAATTACTTTATAGAGATGATTTATAGTCAATGTCCTTATGTTACTTTATGCTCTAGAATCAACATTGACTTTGAAGAGCTGGTACCTCTTAAAGTACCAGACTATTTAAATACACCCTTGTATATAAAATATAAATGTAAATGTAATAATCCCCACTGTATGAATGAGCACGAACGAATGACGGTCACTGGCGCGGGTAACGAAAAGCCCCGTAAACCTGAAAGGGGGCCAAGTAGATTGAGACGATGGGCTAACACCTCGGCTACTCCTTCGAACGGCCCATGTGTGAATGAGGGGTCCAGTAGATTGAGGCGCCGGGCTAACACCCCGGCTACTCCTTCGAAAAGACCTCGGGTGAAAGAAGGACCTTGTACATTGAGGCGCCTGGCTAACACCCAGGCTACTCCTTGGAACGGTCCGGTGGGTGAAACAAAAAAAAAATATGAAAGTAAAATACAAAAAAAAAAGTATAAAAGTAAAAATATAAAAAAATAAACGGGGGAGGCAGCTAGTTTGTTTTTGGAAGGTCTCCACGAGTCATGGCGGTGGAGGAGCCATGGTTTATCTTTAAAAAATCTCTATCCTTTGTTTGCTCAAAGGGAGAGGACATTAGTCTGTACTGGGCATCAACCAGGTAATCTGGATTGGCTCACGCACGGAATAATGTTTAACCTGGGTGCACATGCACGGATGGTCTCAAACCCCATCCAAGCAAACAGACACTTACAGGGGGTTTATCACGGTGTGCCAGGGTTCCTAGACTTCTGAATCAAATAATAATAAAAATTGACAGTCATTTTAGGCCATATAAACATTTAATAAGTTACTATAATTCATTGGTAATAAGCGGTAAAGATTTATCTAAGTACTTTAATTAAGAACAATATAGAATAGTTTACACGGGGTTTGGGAAACGGTTTGGTGAATACTTATGTTGGTTCTCATTTCCTTTTTCTACACCATTCGTAACGCTAATTATCTTGTATCTTGATGGTACTATTGCAGGGTATACAATCAAACTAAAGCAAACATCAGCTTCCCAAAATAAAATTACGCTCTTCTGTGTAAAATGAGTAAACGCAACTCCTCTTTGACAAAACGGATCAATAAATCAGAAACATCCCTGCCAAGTATAAAAACTAGTCGAAGCCTTCAAGGGAACTCATGACACAACTGATGTAAATTATTATAATAATCCTACCAAAGCAAGAAAATACGCATAGCAGGAGTAGTAGTAGTAACATATAATGTTATTGTTTCTCCTGGACCTGGAAAATGTTTGAAAAATAATTTTAAAAGGTTTGGGTAAAAGTAATTTTAACCTGGACTACTGGCAAATACATGTGATTTAAACATATTAAGCAACTCACATACAAGTAAACTTGTGATAAATCAACACAAAATAATTATACTTTGACTGGATTTCATGTTCAACATGAACACTATAGTTTATGATTGTACTGAAGATAAATAGGTCAACGCACCCCCTTCGTTAAAATGGCTCTCTGGCTATTTTTAGCTGTTATGATGTATAATTAAAGTAATTCTGGTTAAATTACGTTGACTTTACCTGTTATTTAGGAGCAGTCGGGTTCATCAAGCTTTAAATAATTTTTAGCTATTATTTAGGCACATGTCTCTGCCTTTTTATTATATAATTAGTGCATTAACTGGGTATAAGTCCTGAGCTTGTAGAGGCTGGTATGTGGGAGTTGGAAAGCCTAAGTTGTAACTTCTATTTTGCATGTTAAATTAAGTGAATAGATTCCTGGCTCTTTGATTTAAACTGTTTGGAATTGGTAATACAAAGGGTGCGGGATTCGCTCACCCCTTAGGGCGGGTTGGGGAAGGGGGTCAGTCGCCTGACCCCTCTTCGCTAAAATGGCTCTCAGGCTAATTTTACAGAGCCTTAGCCGTTACGATGTATAATTTAAATCAGTTATTGTTCAGATATGTTTACATTTTACCTGTTATCTATGAGTATTTTACCAGTTGGGTTCATATCTACAACCACGTCTACAAGTCGTAGTATATTATTTAACTGGGTTTCGGCTTCATGTGTGGAGATTCTTTCTGCTTTTTGGTATGGTTAGTGTATGTAATTTAAGACGTTGAAGAATACTTGTAATACCATGCTTATAAAAGCAGGATTCTTTCAATTTAGATTACTTTGGGAAACTTTCTAGGCATTTAATTGTTTAGAAACCTCAATATACTAATAACAGTAACTTAAAGGAGAGAAGAGGCTTATAAACACAGACAAAAAAAGCGATATCCCTATTCCAAGGGAAGCAAAACGCTCCCCTTTGATAACATTACACCGGAAGTTGTAGGTCCGATCTGGACCCACTTTGAACTGATTCTAAGTGTTAGACACAGCTAAATTCCGGGTCCAACGTGTTTGAATTAAATTAACGTTCTGAGAAAGAGACAGGTGACAGTAGGGTATTTTTGTAAAGTTAAAAAGGTACAGAGATTACACACTTTAGAGGTCAGATGTGACTTTTTGTTGTAGTTAGTTGCTTGTTAAACTCTGTTATGATATACCAACAACCAGAATATACACCCTGTCTTTAATACCTGCAGTCTGCATTCACAAGTAAAAAGATTTTTATCAACACCAAAACTAAATTTAACGAGGAGTTGACCACATCAAAAAACCATGAACAAGAGTAAATCTAAGAAGGCAACAAGCGGAGAAATGCATTCTTTATAAGGACAGCAATTATGGAGTGTTTTCTCCTCGGTAGTTTTATTTTTGTTTCTCCTGAAACCAGAGCAGCATTTCCCTTTGACGGTGTTATTCCTTGGTCATTTGTATCCAAGTCCGGTGAAACGACGGGGTCGTCCTGCGGTTTTACGGTGCAATCTCTCGGGCGATTGTGTCCAAGTCCGATGAAAAGTGTCTACCAGGGTTACATTTAACATGACCGTAACTTCTCAAATTTCCTTGCCAAATGTTTGTCGCCAAATCTGCTAAAACTGTCCACCAGGGAACCATTTAACTGTGCCTAAATATTTTAGATTTCCTGGTCAAATATTCCCGAGTCCGCTAAAATCTGTTTACTGGGGACCGTGATGTATTTTGACGGTGTAATTTCTTGGTCGAACGTTTCCGAGTTCGCTGAAGTTACTTTATCGGGGGGTTACATTTAAAATGACCGTAACTTCTTAAATTTTCCTGCCAAACGTCTGTCACCAAATCCGCTAAAACTGTCCACCGGGGAAACATTTAACCTTACCTAAATATTTTAAATTCCCCAGTCAAACGTTTCCAAGTCCCTCCCCTTGATGTTATCATGAGGATGGGGTCACATGCTCTGTACTTCTCACATCAATATCAGTTATGGAGCCGGCTTGCACAGATTTTGTGGTATTCTCAAATTTTCATGCACCCTTACGGATGCTTAATGTTTGTCATCCGATACATGGTGTGCAGGTGACGCATCACATGCACATCATGTATCATTATTGTCTCCTCCATCGCCTCTAGGTTGAGTAACGTGCAGATAGTATGTGTGTGTGGTTTGATTGCCACGTTTGCCATTTGAACTCCTGCACTGGTTGGCTGGACAACTTTTTTTTAAAAGGTATGTGTAAAATATCTTTAACTCCAGTGTAATCAGGGAGAATACAACTTGGAAGTTTCACACTCATCCTCATTAATACATTTAAAGCAGTACTGTTGAGAAACGCACAAGTTACCTTTATGAACTTTTTATCAGGGTCTGAGGGAAGCGACTCGTCCTGACGAGTCTCCAAGGAAAAAAAATATGAAAAGAAAGTATCGGTCTTTTGGTGTTCTCCTATCTACCCTCATGAAACACTGATGCGCGGGGTCTTTGAACGCTTCGCAGGGTTTACAATAAACTTCTCCGCATACGTGAGCTGTCTTACGTTTTTCGGATGAATCATTTTCTTACAGTCACGGCAAAGTTTTAAAGTTTTACAAACTTGCCCCTGATGGGCTATTAAACACCGCTCGTTTTTGAAGAAACGGTTGCAAAAACGACATGTGATGCCTCCGTGTTCTAGTTTACAGGGTGGGGAGATGGTATGGCAGGAGGTGCATCTGTTTGAGCATCGATGCTCTGCTTTGTGGTCAAAAGGGATGTGGCAGGCTTCACAGAAATAACGGCATACGAAAGCAGCAGTTAAGTTTGTAATTACATTATAATGACCGTTATGAAAGAGCAAGTTAATTTTGAATCTAGCGTCTTCATTACCTCCTTCAAAGTAAACATCTCGGCCTTTTTTATCGTAGTTGTAGACGGTAATTTTGTATTTTTTAAGATGGGACTGGAATTTTCAAGCTCAGGGATACCGGCACCTTCCTCCGGCATTTCTACACGGGCTTTTGCTATGAGCTTATTAGCTCTGAAAGTTTGTCTTTTACCTTTATCCTGACGTATTGCTTTATACTGAGGATCATTTTTTGCAAGTGCTTTACCTACTACCAACGCTCTAGCCAGGCATAAATTGTCTTTATTATTAATTACTACAATACCCTTCCTAGCATAACATTCCTCGTCAAACGTGCTGTACATCTCTGGATGTACTCTCCCCTTACCTACTGGTACGTTAATCCTAGCTACATCTACTTTAAACGTGTCGGTAGATTTAATGGATTCAGCGTTGGATTGAAGAATACCCCCGAAAACTTTCCAAAGGACATCACCGCTAACTTCAGAGACCGGTCTAAAATCTACGTACCCTGGTTCTGCACTTTTTAAATTTATCGATTGCATTTTAAACCAGAGATAATCAGTGGGTACAGCGTCGGCTTTAGCTTTTTCAACAATTTGATTAAGACCCTTACGAATCCAATCAAACTCAGAGACACCCTTGGGAGGGTTAGTGAATTTAAAAACAGTGTTAGTCCCGTTTGCAAAAGTTAAAGCTGTAGAAATTAAAGACTTCAGTTAGTTGCTTGAAAAATTCCGTTACGATATATACCAGCTATCCACCACGATACATACTTTGCCTTAAATACCTGCAGTTTACATTCACAAGTCAAAATATTGTAACCAATACCAGAACAACTAAAATTATCGAGGAGACACAACATGGACAAGAGTACATATCAACAGACAATTAAAGCATAAAATGCATTATTTATATAGGCAATAATTATGCAGATAATCTAAGAAACTTGATCAGCCGTGTCTCATCGTTAGGTTATGTTATGCTCTGTTAAGTTAGGTTTGTGCATGGAAATATGAAACATCGTCAGTCTTAGTTAGGTTTATTGATGCAGGTTTAAGTTAGGTTTGTCGATGCCAATTTTTGGACATCAACAACGCGCGATGTTGATGTCCAAAAATTGGCATCGTCAAACCTAACTTAAACCTGCATCAATAAACCTAACTAAGACTGACGATGTTTCATATTTCCATGCACAAACCTAACTTAACAGAGCATAACATAACCTAACGATGAGACACGGCTGATCAAGTTTCTTAGATTATCTGCATAATTATTGCCTATATAAATAATGCATTTTATGCTTTAATTGTCTGTTGATATGTACTCTTGTCCATGTTGTGTCTCCTCGATAATTTTAGTTGTTCTGGTATTGGTTACAATATTTTGACTTGTGAATGTAAACTGCAGGTATTTAAGGCAAAGTATGTATCGTGGTGGATAGCTGGTATATATCGTAACGGAATTTTTCAAGCAACTAACTGAAGTCTTTAATTTCTACAGCTTTAACTTTTGCAAACGGGACTAACACTGTTTTTAAATTCACTAACCCTCCCAAGGGTGTCTCTGAGTTTGATTGGATTCGTAAGGGTCTTAATCAAATTGTTGAAAAAGCTAAAGCCGACGCTGTACCCACTGATTATCTCTGGTTTAAAATGCAATCGATAAATTTAAAAAGTGCAGAACCAGGGTACGTAGATTTTAGACCGGTCTCTGAAGTTAGCGGTGATGTCCTTTGGAAAGTTTTCGGGGGTATTCTTCAATCCAACGCTGAATCCATTAAATCTACCGACACGTTTAAAGTAGATGTAGCTAGGATTAACGTACCAGTAGGTAAGGGGAGAGTACATCCAGAGATGTACAGCACGTTTGACGAGGAATGTTATGCTAGGAAGGGTATTGTAGTAATTAATAATAAAGACAATTTATGCCTGGCTAGAGCGTTGGTAGTAGGTAAAGCACTTGCAAAAAATGATCCTCAGTATAAAGCAATACGTCAGGATAAAGGTAAAAGACAAACTTTCAGAGCTAATAAGCTCATAGCAAAAGCCCGTGTAGAAATGCCGGAGGAAGGTGCCGGTATCCCTGAGCTTGAAAATTCCAGTCCCATCTTAAAAAATACAAAATTACCGTCTACAACTACGATAAAAAAGGCCGAGATGTTTACTTTGAAGGAGGTAATGAAGACGCTAGATTCAAAATTAACTTGCTCTTTCATAACGGTCATTATAATGTAATTACAAACTTAACTGCTGCTTTCGTATGCCGTTATTTCTGTGAAGCCTGCCACATCCCTTTTGACCACAAAGCAGAGCATCGATGCTCAAACAGATGCACCTCCTGCCATACCATCTCCCCACCCTGTAAACTAGAACACGGAGGCATCACATGTCGTTTTTGCAACCGTTTCTTCAAAAACGAGCGGTGTTTAATAGCCCATCAGGGGCAAGTTTGTAAAACTTTAAAACTTTGCCGTGACTGTAAGAAAATGATTCATCCGAAAAACGTAAGACAGCTCACGTATGCGGAGAAGTTTATTGTAAACCCTGCGAAGCGTTCAAAGACCCCGCGCATCAGTGTTTCATGAGGGTAGATAGGAGAACACCAAAAGACCGATACTTTCTTTTCATATTTTTTTTCCTTGGAGACTCGTCAGGACGAGTCGCTTCCCTCAGACCCTGATAAAAAGTTCATAAAGGTAACTTGTGCGTTTCTCAACAGTACTGCTTTAAATGTATTAATGAGGATGAGTGTGAAACTTCCAAGTTGTATTCTCCCTGATTACACTGGAGTTAAAGATATTTTACACATACCTTTTAAAAAAAAGTTGTCCAGCCAACCAGTGCAGGAGTTCAAATGGCAAACGTGGCAATCAAACCACACACACATACTATCTGCACGTTACTCAACCTAGAGGCGATGGAGGAGACAATAATGATACATGATGTGCATGTGATGCGTCACCTGCACACCATGTATCGGATGACAAACATTAAGCATCCGTAAGGGTGCATGAAAATTTGAGAATACCACAAAATCTGTGCAAGCCGGCTCCATAACTGATATTGATGTGAGAAGTACAGAGCATGTGACCCCATCCTCATGATAACATCAAGGGGAGGGACTTGGAAACGTTTGACTGGGGAATTTAAAATATTTAGGTAAGGTTAAATGTTTCCCCGGTGGACAGTTTTAGCGGATTTGGTGACAGACGTTTGGCAGGAAAATTTAAGAAGTTACGGTCATTTTAAATGTAACCCCCCGATAAAGTAACTTCAGCGAACTCGGAAACGTTCGACCAAGAAATTACACCGTCAAAATACATCACGGTCCCCAGTAAACAGATTTTAGCGGACTCGGGAATATTTGACCAGGAAATCTAAAATATTTAGGCACAGTTAAATGGTTCCCTGGTGGACAGTTTTAGCAGATTTGGCGACAAACATTTGGCAAGGAAATTTGAGAAGTTACGGTCATGTTAAATGTAACCCTGGTAGACACTTTTCATCGGACTTGGACACAATCGCCCGAGAGATTGCACCGTAAAACCGCAGGACGACCCCGTCGTTTCACCGGACTTGGATACAAATGACCAAGGAATAACACCGTCAAAGGGAAATGCTGCTCTGGTTTCAGGAGAAACAAAAATAAAACTACCGAGGAGAAAACACTCCATAATTGCTGTCCTTATAAAGAATGCATTTCTCCGCTTGTTGCCTTCTTAGATTTACTCTTGTTCATGGTTTTTTGATGTGGTCAACTCCTCGTTAAATTTAGTTTTGGTGTTGATAAAAATCTTTTTACTTGTGAATGCAGACTGCAGGTATTAAAGACAGGGTATATATTCTGGTTGTTGGTATATCATAACAGAGTTTAACAAGCAACTAACTACAACAAAAAGTCACATCTGACCTCTAAAGTGTGTAATCTCTGTACCTTTTTAACTTTACAAAAATACCCTACTGTCACCTGTCTCTTTCTCAGAACGTTAATTTAATTCAAACACGTTGGACCCGGAATTTAGCTGTGTCTAACACTTAGAATCAGTTCAAAGTGGGTCCAGATCGGACCTACAACTTCCGGTGTAATGTTATCAAAGGGGAGCGTTTTGCTTCCCTTGGAATAGGGATATCGCTTTTTTTGTCTGTGTTTATAAGCCTCTTCTCTCCTTTAAGTTACTGTTATTAGTATATTGAGGTTTCTAAACAATTAAATGCCTAGAAAGTTTCCCAAAGTAATCTAAATTGAAAGAATCCTGCTTTTATAAGCATGGTATTACAAGTATTCTTCAACGTCTTAAATTACATACACTAACCATACCAAAAAGCAGAAAGAATCTCCACACATGAAGCCGAAACCCAGTTAAATAATATACTACGACTTGTAGACGTGGTTGTAGATATGAACCCAACTGGTAAAATACTCATAGATAACAGGTAAAATGTAAACATATCTGAACAATAACTGATTTAAATTATACATCGTAACGGCTAAGGCTCTGTAAAATTAGCCTGAGAGCCATTTTAGCGAAGAGGGGTCAGGCGACTGACCCCCTTCCCCAACCCGCCCTAAGGGGTGAGCGAATCCCGCACCCTTTGTATTACCAATTCCAAACAGTTTAAATCAAAGAGCCAGGAATCTATTCACTTAATTTAACATGCAAAATAGAAGTTACAACTTAGGCTTTCCAACTCCCACATACCAGCCTCTACAAGCTCAGGACTTATACCCAGTTAATGCACTAATTATATAATAAAAAGGCAGAGACATGTGCCTAAATAATAGCTAAAAATTATTTAAAGCTTGATGAACCCGACTGCTCCTAAATAACAGGTAAAGTCAACGTAATTTAACCAGAATTACTTTAATTATACATCATAACAGCTAAAAATAGCCAGAGAGCCATTTTAACGAAGGGGGTGCGTTGACCTATTTATCTTCAGTACAATCATAAACTATAGTGTTCATGTTGAACATGAAATCCAGTCAAAGTATAATTATTTTGTGTTGATTTATCACAAGTTTACTTGTATGTGAGTTGCTTAATATGTTTAAATCACATGTATTTGCCAGTAGTCCAGGTTAAAATTACTTTTACCCAAACCTTTTAAAATTATTTTTCAAACATTTTCCAGGTCCAGGAGAAACAATAACATTATATGTTACTACTACTACTCCTGCTATGCGTATTTTCTTGCTTTGGTAGGATTATTATAATAATTTACATCAGTTGTGTCATGAGTTCCCTTGAAGGCTTCGACTAGTTTTTATACTTGGCAGGGATGTTTCTGATTTATTGATCCGTTTTGTCAAAGAGGAGTTGCGTTTACTCATTTTACACAGAAGAGCGTAATTTTATTTTGGGAAGCTGATGTTTGCTTTAGTTTGATTGTATACCCTGCAATAGTACCATCAAGATACAAGATAATTAGCGTTACGAATGGTGTAGAAAAAGGAAATGAGAACCAACATAAGTATTCACCAAACCGTTTCCCAAACCCCGTGTAAACTATTCTATATTGTTCTTAATTAAAGTACTTAGATAAATCTTTACCGCTTATTACCAATGAATTATAGTAACTTATTAAATGTTTATATGGCCTAAAATGACTGTCAATTTTTATTATTATTTGATTCAGAAGTCTAGGAACCCTGGCACACCGTGATAAACCCCCTGTAAGTGTCTGTTTGCTTGGATGGGGTTTGAGACCATCCGTGCATGTGCACCCAGGTTAAACATTATTCCGTGCGTGAGCCAATCCAGATTACCTGGTTGATGCCCAGTACAGACTAATGTCCTCTCCCTTTGAGCAAACAAAGGATAGAGATTTTTTAAAGATAAACCATGGCTCCTCCACCGCCATGACTCGTGGAGACCTTCCAAAAACAAACTAGCTGCCTCCCCCGTTTATTTTTTTATATTTTTACTTTTATACTTTTTTTTTTGTATTTTACTTTCATATTTTTTTTTTGTTTCACCCACCGGACCGTTCCAAGGAGTAGCCTGGGTGTTAGCCAGGCGCCTCAATGTACAAGGTCCTTCTTTCACCCGAGGTCTTTTCGAAGGAGTAGCCGGGGTGTTAGCCCGGCGCCTCAATCTACTGGACCCCTCATTCACACATGGGCCGTTCGAAGGAGTAGCCGAGGTGTTAGCCCATCGTCTCAATCTACTTGGCCCCCTTTCAGGTTTACGGGGCTTTTCGTTACCCGCGCCAGTGACCGTCATTCGTTCGTGCTCATTCATACAGTGGGGATTATTACATTTACATTTATATTTTATATACAAGGGTGTATTTAAATAGTCTGGTACTTTAAGAGGTACCAGCTCTTCAAAGTCAATGTTGATTCTAGAGCATAAAGTAACATAAGGACATTGACTATAAATCATCTCTATAAAGTAATTAAGTGATCTACGTAAGAATGTACCCCAATATAGACAATTACAGTATGCCGAGCGACCTACATAGAATTTTTTACTATACTCTTGACTTATGGCGTAGTGGTTACGCCAATGGGTTTCTACAAATTTTTCCAAAATTACTGGGGGCATGTTTAGGCAAAGTAGTTCATTGATACACTGGGTGCGATCCCAGATTTGTTTTTCGCAAAGTTGAAAAAGTGATTTCGGTTGATTCATAGTTACGCAAAGAACAGAGCTGGGAGTCGTCAGTTCGCAACGAAAGCTGAGAGCAAAGAGAGAGGAAAGGCGCAACAAGAGAGCAGGTATTGTGGTGGGGAAACGTCTGGACCAATCAGAGCGCAGTACGCCTAATTACAGCCAATGGAGTGCTAGCTTATTCCGGCCAATCACAGAGCAGTATTTTAACAGGTAACGGCAAGTTTGCTGACAAAGACTTGTTGCGGATGTTGCGGTTAAGTAACGTAAAAGGTGTACTTATTTGAATTTGTGATTTCACTAGACATACACGAGTGGCATATCGAGTATACATACCACTCATATTTCAGCCACGTGTGAAGCCTCGGGTATATGCAGTAGTGGTACATGATATCTATAATCGGGGTCGCTTGTACCAAGTGCCCCCAATCACAAATACCATGCACCCACAAAGGCATGAGACGAGACGAAAGCACCGGGAACTCGATACACCAGGGCTCCATAGCTACGACTGACGCCAAGCAATGCCGGCAGCGCGAGCTAATCGCAACCGCTTCCGCATGATAAAATAAACTTGACCGAGAAATTGTAATACCGGGGGAATTAGACATAAATGGCTTAAAACTTTGACAGGTTCCCGCCTAGCCCCCTGATTAATTATACTTTTACGAAAACTAACTAGAGGGACTTGGAAATACTAGGCCGATAAAGTTAAGATGTTACTCTGCGTACTTACAGCTCGACATGATCACAGAAGAGGAGGCGTGGGGGCCTCTCATCCAGCTCCTGCAGTGATAGATGCTGGCAGGAACAGCAAAGGGCAAAGCCCTTTGCCCCAAAAAACACCATGATAACGCAATGCGCTTCCTTATCACAGCCTTCGCACTTGTTAAGTGGCATGACGACTGACTGGCGCGAGCAGCGAGCAGCACCAACAGCGCGAGATAACTAGGGAGGGGGACTTGACCAGGGAAATTTAAAACGCACTGGCGCTGCGTTGGGAAAAGCTTTACCGGAGTTATTGGCCGAGAAATTTAAGAGTTTCAGGCAAGGTATAGTTTGCTTCCACTCCAAGTATTTGTATTGGTCTTGGGAAGTTTTGGTTGATAAATGTAGAATCTTACGGTTAAGTTCAATTTAGTTCCCAACCAAGTACGTTCAGCGGACTTGGAAACGTTCGACCAAGAAGTCACATGGTCAAAATACATCACGGTCCCCGGCAAACAGTTTAACGGGGCTGGAAACCTTTGGCCGAGGGATTTAAGAGTTTTGGTCAATTTATGGCACTGCCCCTTAAAAACACCTTCAAGCGGAATTTGACGTATTTGACGGAGAAGTTACAGCGTAAAAATACAACAGACCCGCCGTTTTACCGAACTTAAACACAAATAACCAACCAAGGTTAAAGACTCAGAGCGAAATACTGTATAATTTCTGTCCTTCTAAAGAATGCATTTTATGTTTGTTGTCTTTTAATGTGTACCCATGGTGTGTAATTTGTGGTCAACTCCCCAAGGTTGGTGTTGGTAACAATATTTGACTAGTGAATGCAGTAAAATTATTCATTGATTCTATTTGATCATATATCGTAACAGAAATTGTCAAACCCTATATTTGTTAAACTTTACGAAATACCCTACTGTCACCTTTCCTTTCTGCATTAATTTAAATTAAAAAACAGAGGGCTTGGCATGTAGCTGAATCCAACCAAGTACGTTAAGCGGACTTGGGAGCTTTCGACCGAGAGATTTAAGAAGTTTCGGTTAATTTAATGTAACCCCCGATAAAGGTAACTTCAGCGGACTTGGACATAGTTGGCCGAGAAGTCACATGGACAAAGTACCACACGGTCCCCGGCAAGCAGGTTAATAAACCCGTGGAGTGGGGTTATCGGTTTCTTGCCTGTAGTTTTCTGCTGATTTTTACAAGCCTTTTCTCTCCTTTAAGCTACTGTTAATAGTATCTTGAGGTTTCTCTGTCTGGCTTGACTAGAGTAGTGTTGTGTTTGTATTCAATTGTTTGATTTGGTAGTTTACAGTAAAGGAATTAAACAAACCCTCACTTCCATGTGGCTAGGGTAGTGTTGTGTGTATGTGCTGAGTAACAGTAATCTCTCTTTTCTTTAATGCAGTTTTGGTTAGAGTAGTGTTTTCTACCTTCCTTAGAGTTAGATTTTAGTAAATTGTAGTTCTACTTTGACTTGCGTAGTTTGTGTGCTAGTGTTTTTCTGATTTGCGTAGTGATACAGAGGTACTGTGTCACGGAGTGCCCGGGGTCCTAGACGGTGGAGATTCGATGGATCTAGGCTGAAACACTGGCCGCAGGGAAACGTTTGACTTGGAAGTATCTGACCGAAGGATTTAAAACGTTGCAGGCCAAGTACATCAAGGCCTCCGGGGCAGTTTTCAGCGGTCTTGGGTACGATTGGCCAAGCTATTACACCGTCAAAATACACCACGGCCTTTGAAATATTTTGACCGGGAAATTTAAATGATGGGAAAATAAAATGTACTCGCACAAGTGAAGCTGTTCAACAATCCTCCAGCCACAGGCCTCTGGCAGTTGCAATATATGAGTGGTTGAATCGGTCGGCTGGTAGAATACCCGAGCGGGACTTTAAACTGTTACCGCACGTTTGCCTCGAGAGCTTGAGGGTGCCATCTCTGTCAAACAAGAACAGAATTGTAAACAATCCGTGGCTTAAAGCAAAATATATTGCTGGGATTTTAGAATATAAAAATATGGAAACGCTAATAATAGCAGTTTTAGTTACAATGAAAAAAAGAAAAATATTTATTAATGAATAATGTATCTGTCTTTTATAATCTCATTTACTTACCGTAATGCATTCTTCGCAATACCTCCTTCCTTCCCAACGGTATTATGGACTGTAGTGCTGAATTGTAGTTTTTTCTGTGCTAAAATATAATATTGTGTTGAATAAGGTAGGGGGCATTTATTTTTACAATGTGTCAAGTAATTTATTGTCAGAACAGATTTGTTTAAGAAAAAGTTTAGTTAGGCTAAGCGGAGTGTTCATCATGAAGTGAGCTTGACTGGTTCAGGATGAGCAGAGTTTGTGTGTTGAAGGGAGTTGGTGATTGACCAATCGTCACTCCACAGTAATTCTAACTCTAAAAATCCACCGTCTTCAGGTTTTTGGCATTATAAAACTTTCCTTATTATGTTTACTTTCAGTTTATTTGGTGAGGTATGTTGTCTTACCTCCCAAGCGATACTGTCCAGCGGAAGCTTAACACTTTTAGAAGTCTCCGACAAAGGTAAATGATTCCCCAGGGGAGGTAGAAACCTCTAACTAATAATATAGATAAATATCTTACCTTGACAGCGACAATCTCTCCAAGATGGTGTTGTCATGACCCCGCAAGCATCACAGTGTAAAACCAGATTAAACGCTTTAGGATCTGAGAGAGTATCTGGCATGGTATATTTTATACAATGAAACAGTAGACCCCCAAGAGTGAAGTAGTATAGGCACTGTGGTCCACTGTAGGTCACCACTGTCTTTCACTGTAGGTTTGGGTTCAATACTTAAAAACTAATGTTTGATTTGAAATGCACTACATATACGTTCAAGACACAGAGTGATGGTACCATAGCGACTGGCTGAGGCTCGGGCGAACTAATCGCCACCACTCCTCTCGGATTTATTTTGGCTTGTATTTTTCTTTGTTCTATTACAGGTTAGTTTGTAGTTTTAAAAAAGTTCCCCCTGTGAGAGTATGCCTTACTTAGCCTAGATCATGCTATGTTCCCTGCGATGTCCTTTGGGAAGTTTTCGGAGGTATTCTTCAGTCAAATTCAGAATCTATTAAGTCTACCGACACGTTTAGAGTAGACGTGTCACGAATAAACGTACCTGTAGGTAAAGGAAGGGAGAGTATATCCAGAGATGTACAACACGTTTGACGAGGAATGTAAAGAGGGAATCGAACTCGGGACCTCCTGAACCGTAGTCCAAGGCGCTAACCACTAGACCACCGCGTTCCCCCCGATTATGGTGCGAGATTTAAGGTATTTATTAGTACCCCTTCAATTATTTTGATCCTTGCCCGCAGTGCAGAGGTTAAGTTTTTTTTGTAAGATGTAAAGGATGTTAACAGGTACATACATACCAAATTTCATTAAAATCGGCCAAGCCGTTCTTGGGATATTGATTTTTAAAATATAGCTCCTTCAATTGTTTTGATACTTCCCACAGTACAGAGTTTAGGTTTTTGTAATATGTAGCGGAGGTTAACAGGTACATACATACCAAGTTTCGTGAAAATCGGCCAAGCCGTTCTCGAGATATTTAATTTTGAAAATTTGCCCCTTCATTTTTTGAGATTCAACCCGCAATATTTTGGTTAAGACTTTTCATATGGGTAGATACCCCCCTGGAGTGCCTACACTACGTAGTAGGCAGTTTTCTGGGGTCAAAATGACTCTAGGACTTACCGTTTTCGAGATATAAGCGATTTTTAGTTTTTTGGCAACACTTTCTTGCGATATATACATGTAATAGTTTTATATTTTGAGTTGGCGGTACTTTCTGGTATATATACATGTAATGGTTTTATATAATGGTTTGGCTGTACTTGCTTGCGAAATATACATTGCCATAGGTCGGTAACACATCGTAGCGTGACGTAATATATACATATAATAATTTTAGATAGTTTGACATAATACATATATGTATATACATATAATAATTTAGGTTTATAGGTAGCGTTTAGAGTGGCAACACTGGCTAAGTGAGGTTAGATAGCCACTTACCTTTCTGGTGATGGTATATTATACACTATTATGGTACATATATGATTATACTCTGTGGCGTTATATATGGTACATATAATTATATATGGTACATATATATATATATTTATGATTATACACTGTGGCGTTATATATGGTATATTTAATTATGTATGGTACATATAATTAGGTGATGGTATATTATTATGGTACATATATGATTATACACTGTAGTATTATATATGGTACATATAATTATGTATGGTACATATAAATATTTATGATTATACACTGTAGCGTTATATATGGTACATATATTTACGTATGGTACATTAGCTCTGCTAAGTTGGTAACACTACCTGGAGGGAAAAATCTGGAGGGAAGAAAAGTGAGGTTAGGTTTGGCGCCAATTTTTTTTTTTTGGCGCGCAAATTTGGCGGGAAGGCCACCATGGGCGCCGCCATCTTGAATCACGTGACCTAATTAGACCAATCAGAAGCCAGATTTTAAGCCCATAAGCCCCCATGTTAAGACCCATCTCCCGGGTAGACTACTTCCAACAACCACCATTTTCCTTCCAACTTCGAAAACATCTATCTACTATCGTAGTCAACATTCAATCGATAAAACAACCGGTTGGTAAAATTGTTCGATATCGACCAAACAACCTCTAAATTTTGTAGGCGAAAAAGTGCTCACCAGGCATCTCATCCCCTGGTGCCGGGTAGACGCGCCATCTCCCCCTCCACAACACCAAACATACAACCCTCTTTCTTCTTTTGCTCCCTCGAACCCTAGGCATCTCATCACCCTAACTCCTTTGGCTATGCTTTGCGATAATAATGAGCGGTGGATCTGTTAGAATATTTGTTCTATCACAATGTTGTACAATGTTTGTTCTGAATAACGAGACAGCACGGTTACATCCCACTTCCTCCGATTCCCAGTTCTTCCGGATATCAAACTGGGTTGAAAAGTCTGTCACCGCCTAGGATGGTAACGGACAAGAAATACATCATCTCTATTCAGAACATCGAGGAATAAAAAAACAGATATCTTAGCAAACCTATTTCTAAAATAAATGTTTAAGTATTTATTCTCGTAGTAGAAAACGGCCACAACTTTATTATTGTCTATTCCATCGTCTAGTGAAGCTCGTCCCCTAATTTTTTAAAATCTGCAGCGAGAGAAGTTACCTTCATTTTACAAAGCTCCTGCCATTTTCGCATATGTTCGTTTAATAAAGCTCGGCCCCCAACTATTTAACAAAGCGTTGTCTTCATTTATTTCTTTATTTCTTTCTTTATTGGTAAGTATCTTAATTGCCATAATTAAATTATGGTTAAGACTAAATTACATTAACAGAGTATGTAATGCTAATAATAACTGATATAATTGTGATTATTTAAATCCTTGAATAATAATCCTCTTTCAAAATAATCTTCGTCCAATCTTGAAACACAACATTTTGATTTTAAATTTATATTATATTTTCATTGTTGTTTTCATTTAAAAAATCTTCAATTTTGTATGGACATTTAACGATAAGGTATTGCTTTAATTTATTTTTGAATTGTCTTATGTTACTTAAAGATTTTATTTCTGAAGGAATTTTGTTGTAAATTTTGATTGATATGTAGTCTGAGCATCTTTGTCGGAATGTTGAATTTGGATGTGGCAAGTCTATATGGTTGATATTTCTCGTGTTATAATTATGAATTTGTCTTCTGAAGGAAAATTTATCAAGGTTCAAATGTACAAAACTTGCTGCTTGTAATATAAAAATTGACGATAATGTTAGAATATTTAATTGTTTGAATAGTTGTTTGCACGATGTTCTTCTTGAGACTTGACAAAGTGTTCTTATAGCTTTTTTCTGCATTTTAAATACAATTTTACAAAGCTCGCCCCCATTCATTTTTAAAGCCATCTCACACCTTCGTTTAGTAAAGCTCAGTGCCCAATTATTTTAAGGGAGGTATCGGGAGGACATGTACAGCGCGAACCTACGGCACCTTACGGAAAGGGAAGGTGATTTAAGAGAAGAGAAAAGAGAAAGGAGGGGTTGGGACTTGGGAGGGAGTAGTGTAGGTGGAATGGGTAAGAGGGGTGGCTGGTGCCGGGTTGTTATACTGACATGGCGGAAGGTGAAAGGGCCAGTGCCGGGTCGACGTGTTTTTTTTATAACATATAAAGGTTGGTGCCGGGTTGAAGAACTCCCTCTGATGCAGGTGCGTCTGCAGGATTGTCTCCCGTGCAAATAAGCAGGAAAGAGAGGGGGGATCGTACATTGAATAAATAGCAGTTGTTTGACGCACTGTTTACTTTATTAACTCTTTCCTGCTCAATGATTAACGCATTTAAAAAATCAAGTACGAGATAATACTGAGAAGTGCATCATTTTGGATAGTCCAGTTGTTCATGGAATTTTGCTGATTGGTGTTGGAGAAACAGAAAATAGTTTAAATTACAGTCAATAAAACGTGTTGTAAAAGGGCAGTTGACCAGAAGGAAGAAGTAGTTTTATTCTCACTAGCAGTCGCAGATCCTGAATCCTGGAGCAGCAGAGGCCGAGGTCACTGGAGCGTTACAGTTCCAAGGACGGCGCGGCCGCATCACCGCCACTGTCAGGGAAACTGCACCTGGGAGGAACTCATCTCGTGGTGTAGGGCTGTAGGACTCCTTCAGTGGAGCAAACACAGGGGGTGCAGATTATACTGACCTACACGTCACCGGGTTGTCTGCAGGAAGAAACCAAATTAAATTCACCATAGACTTTTTGATGAATCAAGAGAGTTTTGATTTGTAATCACCTTGAAGTCCTGTATTCATTTTAAACCGTCTATGTATTACCGTACGTCTTCAGACTATGCTCGTCTATTATAAACAGAATGGTTGTCTTAAAGTTATCAAAATAGGTCCTTATACTTGGACGCTTAGAAGTTCCGTACTATGATCGCAAGCTCGGTTGCCTACAGCATATGCATATACTTTAAAAAAATATGTATATACTGAATCTGTTTATCCGGCATGGTTGTCCTGCTCGAGGGTTAGCCAGTTTGACTCCAGTATCTACAGTCAATGGATTTAAGGAGCTTCCGCAATATTTCATATTACGTTGGCAACTGAATTGCCTAAATGAACTATTCAAATAGTGTTGCTAACTTTTCGTATGGCCAAAACCGGGCACAAGCCCCACCGGGGGGGGGGGGGAATATCCCCCAGCAGAGTGGTGGGACGAGGGGTCCTCCCCGGACAATGTTGTAGAATGTTACCATAAAAGTAACCATTTTCAACCTCTTTAGCTGCTAACAACAACAACACCTTTCTATCCAGAAAATAAAGTCTCTGACGAGCTGTTGTTTAAATCGGTAATGTGTAATCGATGAAAATGTGTATTAAATTAAATTTGTGATTTGTAATAACACTTGTAAACTACTAGTGTTAAAAGCATTACCCTTAAATTTTAAATGTAAATGGCAGGTGCATAAAATCTATAATGATTTTTCTTTTAACTAAAACCATTGACTATTTATAGTCAATGATGTAAGGAAAACAGTGTTAATTTTAAGCTTTATAAACTAATACATAATAGAAAAGGTAAATAAAAAGAATAAACATTATTAGTTGTTTTATGTTTTCTGTAAATTCAGTAGGTAAAACGGGTCTAAAGTTACCATTTGCATACTGGAATGCATCAACATTTTATGACTTCAGTTAGCTCTGTGTGTGCAATTACAGCTATTTCGTGATATGCTTTTATATAATGGGGGTATTGAAAACTTAGCACCGCGGTCAGATAAAGTGGACATACAATGTCGCACAACACACATTCGCCCCTCTGGTCGGGCCGCCCGCACCCGCACCATCTGGTGGGTGAGAGAGGAAGGTAACGGAATGGAAATGGCAGGAACGTGATCGCGGACATTCCTCAGTAGAGAGCAACTTCAGCACGCCGCCATTAGCATAAACACCGGCACAACCTCCTTCCCGGCCGGCGCGGGCTGTGTCGGGACGTGATGCATGTGGCGATGTTTGGTGTAAATAAGAGTGTGTCTACGGGTGGCGGCCTCTACTCAGTACTCTGAGCTTTAGGACGCACAGTACTCCTCACGGTTCTCCTGTTGGAGGATTCAAAGTTGTGTGGATGACCGAGAAGAGTTACTTGATGTAAATCCTTGAAACCCCCTTGAACCCTTGAAGGCTTCCTTGATGTAAGGGCTTGGGGTTTTTACCTGTTTCGTAAATATTTATTTTTATGATTTTAATATTTTCATTATTTTTCGCATTCAGCGATGAAGGTAATCTTTCAAGTTATGGCTCAGTTACTGGTTTTGATAAAGTGTTAAGGGAGGATATGGCGTACTGAAAAATCCATGAAAATATAAGTGGAAATCTTTTATTATAAGTAAAATACTCACAAGTAAATACAGTAATGGAGATTTAACTAAGTTTTGTTGTATTGCTTTGAATTAACACTAAGTATACAGACTACGGACTACTTTGAATTTCATAATTTATTTTCTAATATTGCAAGGTGTAGAGGATAGGGCAAGAGAGGTTTTGTTAACCCTCATCAAACTCGATGACGATCTCAAGAGCGGGCGAAGACCCACGGTCTTCCGCTCGACCCTATATTAGTGCTGGGACCTTCAGCCTTGCATTACCAAAAGAGGTGTACAATTCTCAGACCAATTTTCCCCAGGGACCTTCAGTCTATCTACCGATCCAACTGTCCCCCACATTTGAGGTTTCTGCTGTAGAAGTTCTAATATAAGAGGTGCTTCGGTCACGCAACATTTTGCGTTCTTCTCCCATGAGGTCAGTTAACTGACAAAGCCCGTTTCCCTCCGCGGGTTACCTGAAATCGTTTATTTGTGGTTCATTTTAAAGAAAAAATACCTAGCGATATCAATGAGCAGAATTTTTATATAACAAATAGTTCACCTATTAAAATAGTAAATATTAAATATTTTGGCATATTATTATTTGTGATAACGAAATGTTACTAAATTTTTTTTATCGTTAAGTTTGTTCGATATTTAAAATATACCATAGATAAATCGATATAAGATAATCCATTGAGGAGGGACGGGTTTTGAAATTTAACATTGACCTTGCAGGGGAAGCAGGAAGAAACGCGAAATATGTTGTGACTGGAGCCCCATCTTTACATGAACTTTCTCAAACGTTCCTGTGCAAAACCTATTCTGTCTCAGCCGTGGTCAATGGGCCCGCAGGTAACAGTTATTTTCACAAAATGGCTTCTTTGATTTTACCAAATTTGTTAATCGTACGATCTGCCATTTTTTACGTATTGTGGGTTTAAAGCACCTTCAAAATTTGACGGGGTACCTGAAAAGAGGCTACACTGGTAGCAATTCGTATGAAAGTACTTTTGTAAAACACTGATGTGGTGGTAACAAAATCATTTTCTGAGGTAATAAATTCCAAGGTTTTAAAAGTATTGGTAGACGATTTTAGATTTGTGCTGTACAAAACTAGAAATCCCGATTAAGCAACAACTTATATATATTAGTTCCACTCTGTCTAGGACGGTTAATGAGTTTGTTATTGTGAGTTGAAGGATGAGAGGACAAAACAGCCTCAGCGGACGGCCCTGGATGTTCCACATTGTGGCATCATCAGACAGTCTAAAATGTGATTCATACAATTTTACGTCATTCAGATTAAAAATATTATATTTTCAGATATCTGCGTTCAATGTTTTCAATCCAGTTATAATTTTAGTACTCATCGGAAATATTCGTATAATTTCGGGTCAGTGTTTATGCGTTCTCATGTAATTTATATATACCGGTATCGAATATTAAATCAAAGGTAAGTTCATGCTTTTTTCATATTCCATTTTTGTAAAAAAATTCTCATCTATAGAATGTATTGTCATATTAGAATTTCATAACCGCCTGGTTTGAATTATTTAAAACTCTTCCCTTTGGGATGAATGAACCTTTTATTGTGAGTTCAATTTGGTATGTTCTGACTCTCATATTAGGAAGTATAATTATATTCCCACAATTTTTACCGAAATTAAAAGTGAATTTGAAAATATTAAGATTAAGACGTTTAGGGGCAAATGCTTATAGGGACTTGTTTAAAATTTAAAATATATCATTGAACTGTTATTTATGATTTATACCATGAATAATGCTTGTTGACAAATTTAGCTGACATTATTCTAGGACAAATAAATTCACGTGAGCTGCATTTGGAGGCTGTTAAACGTGTTGTGGTCTTTCGTAATAATAATTGTGGTACCTGTGTTGTAATAATAATTCATCTAATAACCAAGTTAAATAACTCCCATATAAACTATTGATGGCTTGCAGGTATATTTTTGAATACCAAAAAAGTAAATCTAGAGCGAGAAACGATCAGGTTTGCAATATATTTTTTAAAAGGTTGAAAATCACTTTGAAAATCAAAACACCCTTCAAGTATAAAAATGTATGGTAGCAATAACGATATTGTAAATGGACATGTGTTATTATTTTGTTATATAGCCTAGTTAATCTTTTTAGCGAATTTCCCCTATAGGGAAGAAGCTATTACCGTAGGTCTCATGGTAAGACTTAAGCCCGAGACCATGATAACTTTTTGTTTTGAGGTCCCCAGATACCAAAAACACCATTCGTTCAAATTTTTATATATGTATATATATATATATATATATATATATATATATATGTGTCCGTAAGCACGATAACTCTCGTAAAAAAAGTCCGATCTTGATAAAATTTGGTACAAATATGTAAAGTACCATTTATTTCAACGAGTTCGAAAACCAGACAAATCGCACCATCCGAAGGGGGGTTTTTGGGGGGTTTTGTACCCCAAAAATAGGTTTTTGGGTGTTTTCACATGTAATTTTGATTTAAATCAAATTTTAATTTATACCATTAAATTCAGCTTAAAAAAACAAACAATTTGGTATTTTGATCATTGCTCTACGTCAATTGGTTACTGAGATATTACAAGTGCTAAACACAGTACGTTGTCCAATGTTATTCTTATGGAGAAATGGACAAATTTTATATCACGGTTATTTATCAACATATACTGACGAAACTTGGAATATCGCTTCATCTGGTTGTGGTTTGTTGATGTTTGAACAAAAAAACCAATTTTTCCCCTATGGTTCCCGAAGCAGCAAACCTAGGTACTCGGTCCCCATGTTATTCTTATGGAGAATAATAAAAATGTTATATATAGCTTATTTATGAATGTATATGGATGAAACTTGGTATGTGACTTGACTTAGATAAGTTCTATTGATATTTGTATAAAAATCCATTATTTTTTGTTCCTTTTTGCAGCAAACCTGCGTACTCATCCCTAATGTTATTCTTATGGAGAATAATGAATATTTTAAATATCGCTTATTTATGAATATATTTCTTATGAATTCTGGTAAGAGGCTTAATGTAATATTAAGACATATATATTCATTGGAAATTCGCTGAGTACGCAGGTTTGCTGCGACGGGGGTATTTTTTATTATGGCAATTACACATTTCAAGCATAATATTAAAAGCATATGATAAAATTTCATTCAATGTACAACATTTGTCATTTCAAGGCATTGAATTCCTTGTTTTTTTCTAATTTAAACCCGTCAATGCGGCCGTAATCGGCGACTTGTGGGCGATGCGTCACAATGCCATGTGCATTTTCTGGTGTGTTTCTGGTTATTGTGAAAATTTACCTAGGTAAACCGTTTCAAATAATCCATCACTGTATAACTCTCCGTAATTTCATGTTTCATTGTGCTTTCGTTGTGACGATCCAGTTTTCGTCGACTGTAGTGATTAGTTTGATTTTTTATCAAATTTCTCCAAAACAAAAAGTAATAAATCAAAATTACAGTATTAAATTTCACTTAGTCATTGTCCCAGCCATTATGCTTTTTACGAAATCGGTTGCCTGGTTATGTGCCTTATCTCAACCTACTCGAAGATTACTGTCTCTTGTTTGTTTCGATTACCATTGTTTTCTTGGCATTTTCCACGTGAGAGCTTTGACGGTGTTTATTGTAGAATCACGCCACTATTTTCTGAAAATTTCGAACCTAAATATTCATAAGTCACTTACAAAACATTGATAAATACAATTAGCAGTCGCATTTATAAATTATAATTCAACAAATAAGTTTACACCAACAATTTTAAAACTCCATTTTCAGTGTGTTTAATAATATTTAGGCTTAGAACTATTATTTTCTATGAGTTGTATAAAGTTTTTGAATATTTTAATAGGATATAACTTTTGGTAAAAACTCGTGACACTATTTTAATAGTATTTTGCCTTGTTACGATTATTGCAATTCCAATAATTTCCATGTCTGTAGAATGATAGCTGCAGAACCCGACAGCTCTCCTCTGCGGGGCCTCGCCGTCGGCAATGTAATTGATGTAACTTGGATTCCTGCGAGGAGTCGACCTTGGTCCGCAATTATTGCCAATACCCGTCAGTTGCGCCCTTGCTACTGTGGTCAAAATACCACTGGCATCATTTCATTCAAAAACCCACAAGCTATCGAGTTTCTAAAGTGGGAAACGTTAGTTGGTACTTCTGGCGGAGTATTTATCGTTAGTTTTTCTAAAATGTGTGTCTGGTATTTCAGTTTAAAAATATGTCAACCTTCATATATTTACAAAACTTAAATCGTAGTTTCGAGTTTGTGTAACTTAGGCCACGCTACCCTGTCGGCCATATTGGTTTTATCGCCTATTAGAATAATGTTAATTTCAGTCCCCAATTTTTCGCTTATCTCTTGAGATAAAATTTTGATTTTGGTGTCAATTGAAAGATTTTCTTATCGAGGGTGATTATTGTTCAAGATATTTTGAAAATAAATTATAATATTTAATAAAAAATTTAATTTTTTTAAAATTAAGTTTGAAAATTGTTTTCTGGTAATCTGTAACACTTATACAAATTTTTACTCGCAAAAATCACTCCTTACTTTATTTTGAGTAGTCAAAAAATACCTAAATCAGATTGAAAATTAAATAAAAATGTGGGTCCTAAATAGATGTTTAGTTAGCATTGCGCTTATGGAGAATCAATTCAATGTGACCGAAGGGGGAGAGTGGCCTTAAAAAACAAATATTTTCTAAAAGAAAGGCACCAGTTATTCCTTCAATAAGCTGTTCCGTTACGATATTTCTGTAATATTTAGTTCGTGGACATCAGCGTTTTGAATAGGATAATTTTGCTATACAGACACAAACTAAACTGACACAATCGTCACAGCCAGCGATGAACGAAGTAGTATATACGATTATTAATGGCAGTCATAGCATTAAAGATAAGGCTTTTTGGTTTCCATGAGAGTTCAAACTTATTCATAAATAAGTTGTAGAGATACTGTATCACAAGACGAGATGCAAGACAAAACTTGGCGTCTTATCGCTCCAGCTCCGCGGGACTTGCAGGCATTGCTTGCAGGGGCGTCGCGGTCGGGATCCATTATTACTACCTTAGGCACGTTTCCGATAGTGCGACCTTCTAGTTATCTCTTATCACTGCCTGATAGCAACCCTACCTTTATATCTTCAGTGATATTAACCTTTATCATAGTTGAGTAACTTTGGCTTTAAAACTAAGTAGATTTAACGTCGAGGATATAATTTTCAGTGTGATACAAACTTATTAATTTTATCGAGGAAACAAACTTAATTTGTTTTAAGAACTCAAATAAACGTTCTCAAGTAAACGTATTTACTCGAGTAAGTAATGAAGATGGACAGCTTCATAACTCTAGGCTGTATGGCTAGCCACGTGATATAAAACTATCATGTGACAACTACGAGGATTGTTTTAACACGTTCCCTACCGACCCAAAATTTGGACTTTTAATATAGACTGACGTCACATATTTGTGACGCTCCGGTTTTAGCTATAGACCGACGTCACATATGTGTGACGCATGGAGCGCTAACCACAGCCCGACGTCACGTACTTGTGACTCGAGCCTATTGTTGATAAATACGCTTTGGCTGCCTGTGAGTGTATATGATCGTCTTTTTAACTGCATATCGGACTATAGGAATGTCTGTCACATATAATCCGATGTGACAGTCGCTTGGTCCGAGCGTGGGATATTTAGTTTTGATTCCAGGGGTGTGTTAGCCAACCTGTTATTTACATTATGCTGAACCACAGTTGAGATTCATCTTATCGACACAATTTTATATGTGTATTAACACTTTTTAGCGTAATTTTCAAAGCAACAGGCCTATGCCCATTACCATATCTTGCAGATATAAGGAGTAATAAAAAATATTGTTCACTTGACTTGTCGTTTTCATCTTTTTGTCATAATTATTAATGTTTATTAACACTTTTTTACTTATGTTTAAAAAATATAGTTTTTCCTCTTTGAATAAACATAAGTTTTTTAACTGAACAGTGTTTCTTTATTTTTCTTACCAATAAAATAGGATAAAATATATTTATCTTTGAGTCACACATATGTGACAGTCGGTCAGTAGTACAATTCATATATATTTTCATTAGTAAAACAATGCTACAGGCGACGTCTCATATTTGTGACGCAAAATAAAAATCGATAAAAATGTACAATTGTTGATTATAAATGAGTCAGATGTTGTTTATTGGTATTTTGAACCATAATAACAGTTGAAACTTACATAGAAAATTTGGTCTGGAGGTATGTTTATTTATTTTTGCATTGGTCTATTCTGGAAGTATATAATTTACAGTTGGTACGCTATGAACACCCATGTGTCACACATACATGACGCTCGGTAGCGAACGTGTTAAGCCGTCGGAAAAATGACACTGATAGGATAAAACTTGATTTGTTTTCCAGCAAATCTTCAATAATACAATTGAATCTTCACAAAACAATTTGCTACAAAATCCAAAGCACATTTTAGGATGTATATGACAGTTTTCGAACGGTATTTTTGTAAAGAAATGCAATTTTCCAGATTCCCATCTGCAATATACTGTATTTTCCTCGGCCAGGACCGTCATAGTCACAGAGACTCTGCAGATCGTGACAGGAGGCCCGGAGGCCATTAGCCAAAACAGTCGCGTAACTGTCCGACCTGACGTGACGGATTGGCTTTTAACCAGCTGTTTATCCCGGTGGTGGTTTTGAGTTTGACAGTTGTGCTGTGTTCGCGCCGGGGCCGAGCCAGATGTGCTGTGCACGATTTGCCCCCCCCCCCACACTTATCGGGAGCTCTGTACCCCGGATTGGCGAGATCCGCGTCCCGCGTGACTTTGTCTGGGTTGGGTTGGAGATCAGAGACCTCGTTGCAACATCCTCTCCCTTCATTAAGTGCTATCTGCTGAACGCATATGGTGCGTCCCGCAGCTTAACTGCATTACCGTTTGGATTGAAAATAACTGGAATTAACTCTATGTTGAGAAAGTAGGATGGCTTCTTCCAAGAGGGAGGGAATTTACAATAGGGGCTTTTTGATCCCCTCATGTGTGTTGGTCGCGACAATAACAGAAAGATTCAACCTGTAGTGTTTAACTGGTATGAATTTGTCACTTCGCTGAGCATTGAGTGAGTGTTTGCGCCTGATTGTTTAGAGGTGGAAATGTGCGTGGAATATTTGTTGTGATTTGCGTAAGCGAATTTCCTCTATAGGGAAGAAGCTATTACCGCAGGTCTCACGGTAAGACTTAAGCCCGAGACTTTTCGTGTTGAGGTCCCCAGATGCCAAAAACACCATTCGTTCAAATTTGTATATATGTATATATATGTGTCCGTAAGCACGACAACTCTCATAAAAAAGGTCCGATCTTAATAAAATTTGGTACAAATATGTAAAGTACCATTTATTTGAACGAGTTCGAAAACCAGACAAATCGCACCATCCGAAGGGGGTTTTGTACCCCAAAAATGTTTTTTTTTGGAGTTTTCACATGTAATTGTTATTTAAATCAAATTTTAATTCATACCATTGAATTCAGATTAAAAAAAACAAACAATCTTGTATTTAGATCATTGTTCTATGTCAATTGGTTAGTGAGATATTGAAAGTGCTAAACGCAGTACGTTGCCCAATGTTATTCTTATGGAGAAAAAGAAAAATTTTATATCTCGGTTATTTATTAACATAAACTGACGAAACTTGGTATATCGCTTCATCTGATTGTGGTTTGTTGTTGTTTGAACAAAAAAAACCATTTTTCGCCTATGGTTCCCGTAGCAGCAAACCTACGTACTCCCCATGTTATTCTTATGGAGGGTATAATAAAAATGTTATATATCGCTTATTTATGAATGAATATCGATGCAACTTAGTATGTGACTTCACTTAGATGAGTTCAGTTGATATTTGCATAAAAACCCATTATTTTATGTTCCTTGTTGCGGCAAACCTGCACACTTATCCCTAATGTTATTCTTATAGATAATAATGAATATTTTAAATATCGCTTATTTATGAATACATTTCTTTTGAATTCTTGTAAAAGGCTTAGTGTGTTAATAAGACATATATATTCATTGGAAATTCGCTGAGTACGCAGGTTTGCTGCGACGGGGGTATTTTTGTTTGTCAATATAGTTTACCGGAATATTTAGATCATGCTTATAGACCCATCAACTTGTTCATTGAGAACAGTTATTGAAAGAAACATGATTCTCAATATTCAACCCAAAAAGTATAACTCTACTGATTCCATTTCCAAAGTAATGTAAGGCGAAAGATCATCCGAAAACCTTGAAGATAACAGGGCTGTGATGGTGTTATCACTAT
Organism: Allygus modestus; assembly: GCA_963675035.1. NCBI lineage: Eukaryota > Metazoa > Arthropoda > Insecta > Hemiptera > Cicadellidae > Allygus > Allygus modestus. The sequence goes on along the minus strand of OY776111.1, from coordinate 52,551,882 downwards.
CTTGAGTCATCTGTCACTGCGCCTCCCGTCAACTGGCAGGTCAGCCACTCGAAACCGGCTGCAGCTTCTGATAAAGGTCCCTTATCACACTTTCACCACTTCCCTACTCCGCCTTGATAAGTGGCGTGACTAGTTTCGCAGAATGTCATAACAGTGGTTTATCCGGTGCCCGACCTTTAAATGCAAGTTTATTTCCAGTAAATAAAAAATGTCCAGTGTGGCTGAACTTTAATTTTATGTAGTAATATTTATGTTGTGAATGTTTTATTGTTTATAAGTACTTCTGTAACTTGTAAGCGCAGGAAGTAAAGCCGTTGGCGTGTGTGGCTTAGAAAACCTATTTGAAAAAAAAAAACACCGTTCACATTTCGTCCTACTGAGCATGATGCAATTAATTAGGTTTAATGGTGGATTAGGTATCCGAATGGTATGCCATGTTTACCTGATGCGAATTATTCTATGGCTAGTTTAGCTTTCGAAAACTGTGTTTGGCACCATTTCTTACAGGCATGGCAATCAACTTGTGTTTCAAGAACTGTAATTTTCACGTTCGTCGGAACCATTCGCCCACCTGGTTGTGTCTGAGGCCGTTGACTCGTGTGTGTTGCGTTATAGCAAGGTGTTAGCCACTACCTCCCGACTTTTCGACTAGAGTCACATTTTACGAGTTTCCTTTTTTCTTTCATGAGGTTTCTTTCATGTTAAAGGTTTACTTCAAAAAGGTCTTCGCGTCCTTTAAAGTAGCGTTTACCAGGGAAGAATACGATTTCCGAAGTGAAGAGCCGAGCTGGACTTCAAGCATATGCGTTTATCTCTACTCCGTGACGAGAAGCAGAACACCTTGAAATCGCAGAAGTAGATTAGCCGGCTGGGGGACGAAGAACAAAGCACGGTAGAGTTGCAGGAGCTACCGGGCCATAGTTCACGGTCACACACGATGCCCAGAGTCAGATAACAGCGCCGCTCTCTCCCAGACCATCTTCGCAGCCATCTCTGTGTGGGACGGCGGGACATGCTTCCGTGGTGCCTGAAGAGACAAGGGCTTGATATGACGTGACTTGCAGCACTTCTCAGGTTGATGATTTCTGCATTTTATAGGAAATCTGAGTGGTATTAATTTACAAATTGTCTGTGCATATTGCGAATTTAAATTCTGTGTGATAAGCCCTAATCTGAATTGCATTTGTTCTAACTCTGCCCTCAGTGTTACACCAGTTGTTGGCATTGAATTAACATTGCCTTGGCGTTACACAACAAAGTGCGCACTTGGTATTATAAGCCTCGAGTATGCAATATCTACTTGTTATTTTTAATTTTTTACCATGTAATGAATCACATTTTGCTTTTCATTTTGGTCGCGATGTCAAGTGATTTACCTACATTTCCTGGTATAGATTAGTTTCCGGTTTGACAAGCTCCAGTACCATTGACGAGTGATTTATTTACAGCCTGCCCTACACTATTACCGAATGTTTGGCGCATCGCAAACAGTGTAATACATCAACTATCTTTAAGTTTGCGTGTTTGTCTCCTCGGAATAATCCAACTCTACGTCACTACAAATTTAGCGAGAATCATCAGTCGCTACTGAGCTATCCCTTAGAAGTGATTAATTGGCTCCCGGAAAGACATTCGACGAGTGAAACGAAGTTGAAGAATGAAGTGTGGAGGAAAACAACTCGCTGAGTAAACAGAGCCGGCGAGTAACAGATGTTTGGCTTCGGCTCGCGTTGCGATCTGACGGAGCCGGGTCTGTTTGACCTTGACAAGTCGTGGAAACACTCACCTACCCTTCGCAATGGACGCCTTGGGCCTTGAAGTTTATAATAACCGTAATAACTTCTTAAGCAGCAGTGTGTTGAATGAAGAAATCATACGACCCGCGAAATAGCTATACCTTCGCTGGCAACTATTGTAGTTCAGTGCAAGGAAATAATACAGGTGTTGGTGAAGACATTCAGCGTTGAATTTAACCAAACATATTTCTATGAACTTACCATATGAACCTTATGAACAATATTAACTTACTTAGTATTTGTTATTATTCCAATTTATGGATTTTCTTGCAGAAGAACATGATTTATCTTTTCACTGTTCTTTAATTTGGGTAATAATAATATTACACATATTTTGTGACGTCAGTCAAGATTATTTTTCTCATGTGCTTTATCAATAACTTCGTCATGTTGCAAAAACAAATTGGCCCTTTGATATAAATGTGATGCGATTTTTGCTACATGCAAGTAAGGTGTAACATTTTATTGTGGTATTTCTCCTATGTTCGTCGGTGTTTTCAGGTATTTTCACCTTATTATCACTATAGTCATCAGTGCCCCTTATCAAGGACGAATGATTTTTCCAGTTTTTAATTTTAAGATTAACTTAAAAACAAATTTTATAACCTTTTTCCATTTATTCCTAAAGAAGTGGTTTTTACTAGCATAAAATTAGAATTTAAATCATAATAATATATCCATTCTTCTTTAAAATACAATTTCACTTAAAGCGAATAAATTCACTAATATGTTGTTGTCTAACTCAAAAAAATATGTTTGCGGTCATAACTCATGTTGTTATTTTGACTAATTTGGTGCATGTCATGTTTGTCTTGGATTTGGACCCTTAGTGTTCCTGCAGAAATGTGAATATTCTATTCGTCTTTGTTGTAAAGAAAGTAGATTTAGTAAACTGTGTCCAAAAACAAGTTCGGGAGAATCAAACAACTAGGTCCACGAACACGGGTACTTCTACCAGTTTTTTTCATTTTTAAAACAATCTATTTGAATTTTGTAAAGCCTTAGACCATCGAGCCTCTTTACACTACATGACTTATTTGATGAAGCTGCCTGTAAGAGGTATTTATTTATAGTTTACCCCCTAATAGGCTATCGGATAGCGACGTAATATATGCAGCCTGTATATAGAACGTTAATGAGAGATCGTTATTCAGAGAATAAAATATAGATATAGGATATAGGTGCGTGGAGGGATAGGGTCTAGTTCAGTGAACCCGCGGTCGCACCGCACTTTACATAATTACACGGAGGTATGTGCCACTTGTCCCCGACCAGCTGGCTTTTGGGACCACTGGGGCTATTAAAACACCCCTCCGCAGCTAACCTCAGGGCGTTTATTATGGGAATTTGTAAAAAAAGTGGAATGACATATTTCCCTAAAACATGTTAATTTCGCTTAATTTCATTGATTTTCAGATTTTCAGAGAATAACCAACAAGACTTGACAATTTCAAAGATGAAAATAACATGAAGGTACTTCATAAGTTTAATTGGAATATACTGTTATGCGAGATAAAATTTGAAGTATTATCTGTTAGTATAACGTTTGGAATCATATTTCTGGTTAAGATGACAAATGGTTGAATATCAATAGTTTACGATACGATCAAACCACTTACAACATTAAAAAAAGTATTTTGGAATAACAATGTCTTCTGCAGAAGCATGACATGCGGCATTGTTGTTACTGCTTGCTTACCACTGACAGTATTACTGCTCTGGATGGTCAACAATGATTACAAGAACAGAAATAATTGATCTAGCATTAGTACTGACAAAATGAAGTTTTATGAAAGTAAATTACTTGTGGAACTTTATACTTTATTCCCCATAAGAGTTACAAACGAGACAATATTTCCCAAGTGATATTTGGTAACATTTATGCCAGTGGTTCTGTATGACGAACTGATGACAAAGGAAAGTAAATTTTACATATTAATTCAGGAGGCCTTTAATCACAAATCGATATACGCAACACGCAACTCTGCAATACGATGACTGTCGTGCCACGAAACACGGCACTGCACTGCAGACTGCAGACTGAGTCCCCGACTCCCCGGTAGATCGGTGGGGAATATTTTTGAGAAACTAAAATAATAGGCAGAATATCATAATATTTTACTTATAAGGTACTCATAAGGTTTAAAAGGTTTTTCTCCATTCCCGGCAATTCCTTTTTCTTTTCCCAATGGTATTGTTCTCATGGATACCCTTATAAAATAATTATTCCACAAGGTTAGCATTGATTATTTAAAAGTCCATAATGGACAGAGAAACTAAACATTCCTTTTTATATTCAGAGAAGGTATTGTATTTCGCTTCTAATAGTTAGCTCTTAAATAAAAATAAACACTAATTTCCCGTCTTTCTCAAAGGTGACATATTAAACTAACATAGATAATATAAGTTTCAAGCCATGTGTTTGAACGAGTAGCCTATTGCACTGTAAAGAAGACATGTATACATTGCCTATTGTAACAGTGCTTTCACGACATATTGTGGGATTTCACGATCTAAGACACAACCAATTAAAACTGTGATACATCTATGTTTTTTATTATTAGATAGTTAATAACCTCTGATCAAGCTTTAATTAACTTACTCTTTGTTACAGGATAAAAACATACCGCGTAAACGGTAAGTAAGGCTTCCTGTTAAAAATAGAATTGAAACTAGTAATAAAGATTCCGTAGAAGTGGTCCTAAGAATCTATGTTTTGGTGCCTGGACCAAACATTATACGGACAAAACGTTGCATATGATCATAAGGTCTTGTACTTCATAATACTGATACATCTTACCAATTTAGACGCTATATACCGTTTCAAAATGGGGGTCCCAAAACTAAAACGTCTGTTATTTTGAAACGGTAAAAGTCATTTTTTACGTTTCATTTAAATAACAAATTAGTATTAAACATGTGACAAGTTTAAAGTCAATATCCTTGGTGTTTTCTAAGATATGATGTACGAGAGTTAAAAATGAATACGGAAGACTTGAAGAGATAGTCAGTATATTTATTTAACATGTTCAATTTGCTTTGACCTCCGGAACCACTTCCTATTTTTGGCAGAGTTCTAAACACTGTTTTGTGAGTAATACGTGTCTAAATTGGTAGTACGTATCATGAGAACACGGGAGCCAGTCCCTATGATACAAGACAAATCACTTCAAAATGTAACGTTATGTTCGCCGGAAATATTTAGAGAGAATTATCAGACCGATCTCATGTAGCCCTAAAAGTGTAACGTTTTCTCTTAATGTTTAGTCCCGTGTTCATGTTCAGGAATACAATTATACATTTTGTATGTAATCAACTGCAAGAAAGCGTTTACAGAATCCCATTTTGGAAGTATGGTATCACAATTTCTCTCAAGCAAGGGAGGTCCGATGTCCCGAGTCCCAGTAAGTGCCCGCGGGAAGGGAAGTCTTCACCGACTCCGAGACCGACAACGAGGGCGAAGACTCAGGACCGTCTAGCGGTTGTTCGCCGCCTCTAGGCATCACGACGGTTTCGTCACCACTTTGTTCCACTCTCTTCCCTTCCCTTTGCCCCTCTTTCTCTTCCCCAACGCCGCTTTTTGCATTCGCCGTTGCGGTCTTCCTGCCCGACCGCTCGGCAATCCCGGCGGAGTTAAGCTGTGAGATTAACAACGGTTGTTGTAATTGGTGGTACGGTACTGTGATGCGAGCTGGCGAACTGGATGGATTTGGGGAAGACGAACACGAGGTCAGAAATTAGTGCCGGGTGGAGATTAGATTAACTAATCAAAGGATGTCAGCATCCAGATTGTGATATGAATCATGTCTACTTCATATACAGCTTCATGAATTTGCAGACAAACAATACTTTAGTAACCACCAATATTTTGAAACTAAGATGAAATGGCTGTTGAAAGAGGGGCCGAATAATGCACCGTTTTGCAAATTAAATATTCTTTATACGATATAAATAAACGGTATCAGGAAACTGACACATACTTTCTCCCTTTTAGCCCAACTTAAATGAATAAATTACTTTTTATTTACTAAATATAGAATAAAAAGCACGGTCGAATGTACAGAAAATCTTGTAAACAAGTTGTTTAAAAAAATATTCACCCAAATCCCTGGTTTGGAGGCACTACAGAATCCACTGCTACACTCGTGGTTTTAAGAGGGGAAATGCCCCCTATTCCCCCCCAGGGTTATTAAGGGCAACATATTTCGAATTTCCTCTGTTGGTCAATGCTAAATTGACAAGCATATCAAGTTTGAATGAAATTGATCAGTAAATAAGAGAGAAATAGTAATTTTTGTATTCCCCATAAGAATAACATTGGACAACGTACTGCGTTTACCGCAAAATGAAAATTTCAATTTTCCCCGAAACCAGCAATCGTAGAATAGTAATTCAAAATTCTAAATTATTTAGTTTTTTGAGCTATTTTTAATGGTGAATAGTAATATTTTTTTATATTTATGTATTTTTATTAAAAATCCAAAAAACTGAATTTTTGATGTTTTGAGTCCTGTAATTTCTGAACCCGAATTTTTACAGGAATGTGGGTGGTGTAATTTTGTTGGAAAACTAAACTTATACAAACGACTAAAGTTTAATCGAAATCTTTAGAGCCGTTTTTGAGAAATTTGGATTTTTCATGTTTTTTTGGCAGTTTTTGGGGGATAATTACCCTTAAAAATCAAAAATTAAAAGAAATGAAAAAAACGCCTGGAGATATCGTGGATTAGTACATACATACCAAATTTCATAAAAATTGGCCCATTGGTTAGGGCTCTATCTCTGTACACATCCACACAGACACACACACGGACACACACACACACACGGACACACACACACACACACACACACACACACACACACACACACACACACACACACACACACAGACAGACATCACGTAAAAACCACTTTTTTGGGTTCAGGGAGCACCAAAACGAATATTTCCACTAACAACTCAAATTCGAAAATTTTGACGAAAACAATACTTTCTCCATATACTATGTATAGAGGGAGAAAGTAAAAATTGTTTTATATACACAAACTTAACCCTTTGGTACAGCGCAGCGGTGTGAGCGTACACACTCGGCTGGTGACCTTGTGGTGCCATGCCACGCCACGCTACACTTGCCGGTTACCACATAATCACTGATTAGTATGTGGGAACACGTAGGAATGCGAGCCGTCTCCTATCTACTGTAATTGCTCTGCCATTACACCTCGTAGTTTATTTTTACTTTCGTTGCCAAGGCATTGAATCTAGTTGGGGATCTTTAAACGCTAATTGTGAATATTGTGCACACGATTCTGGAGAATATATAGTAAAGTAGACAAATAATCTAGACATGTCATTTTTTTAGTGGTTTTAATCTAGGCCCTACTTCAATATACGTTTCATTATAGGCCTGACGGTTATTTGTAGGATCTTTATCATTGTTAAATTCACTGTAACAAATTGCAGTTATAACATGTTTTAAAACCTTTATTAGTGTAAAGAAGTGTTCAGTTTAAAGTATATTAGTGGTCCTGTTGTTTAAAACTGAGCAATATTGTTTCGATATTGTAACTTATTAAAATAATTATACAAGAACTATTCAGAATTTGTTGTCATTTTAGTAGTTTGGGTATTTATGTTCAGCTCGAAGCTAAAAAACTGTGGTTTATTCCATAAACATATGTTTTAGAATGCTCTTGAATTGAATTAAATCTACGTGTTATACTTTTGGACAAAAACGAACATTGAGGGTACTCTATTCCATTCAGAATTGAAGTATGGTATCAAAAATTGAAAATTACTTTGGACAACTACAGGTTGAGGTGATGTTGTTATCCCTCAACCGTAAAAAACCTCATAAGTACATGTAAGTCGTAAGTGATTATTAGTGTAGTTTTACAAAGTTACACTGCTATTAGTATAATCGATACTCTCGGTGGTAAGTTTACGAATTAAAAGTTATTCCTCCTATTTTCTGATTAGGCCTAGGCCTATGTACCGATCAAATTCGACCATATCACCCAGTCATGGCCCTGGCTACTGTAAGCGCCAGAAGTTGGTCCGCAGTGTGCACGGCGGGCTATTTCCAGACGTTGATGTATCGTGTAGTCCAATTTACCCGTACCCATGACCCTCGCTGTTATCATGCCCCTCATTTACCATCATCTAATCATACCATTACAAGCGTTTCTCGACCTTCCGACACGCCACGTAACATTTAATTGAAAGTTTATCGCATATCACGGCGCCTGTATTTTTCTTGTACTAACTTTATCGCTTGCGTCAGTTCGACATTGATTTATAAGTGATTTTGTCTAAAATAGTTTTTATCTTTGATCCTCTGTACAAGTAAATTTCACAGAAGACTAAATTGTAAAGGCACTCTTACAGCGACTAGCAAGTTGTCTCAGGTTGATTCATATTTTAAACAAATTCCTCCCGCCGTCGTAGTTTGTATCACTGCTGTGACTAAGTTGCAGAGTTCCTTAGATTGCCTTTTGATGACATTCGTTTACGTTTTTCGATACAAACTCAATACTTATACTTATCTGTTTAATAAAACTCCTTTCACATAAGAGGGCGTTGGAGTCAGAAGAAATATCGTCGCTGACCCTAGCGCTACGGGCTATTTCAATGTTAAAACGCACAAAACATGTCTTTGCTGAAAATCATATTTTTTGTTACTGTTTGACCTATTGATTTGGAATAAATTTTGTTTTAATCTTTATAAAGTTTTGATTAGTGTTTGCTTGGAGTTTTATTTTTTAATGACTAGGAAAAACTACAAAATATGTATAAAAATATAGACTCTAAATTACTATACTGTATATTTGGAAATGTATTATTTTATTTAAAAAATAGTGAGCAATTAACTTGCGTCTTTAAAATACCTTTAATTTGAGACGTCTTTCATAATCGTACGTTGATAAATAAGCTAGATATATGGTTTTAAGTTTAACATTGTTTTTATGGAGGGAAAATCCTACATGGCCGCTCTCCAACGCCCTCTTAATAATCATCCTCAGCGAGTTTTCTACTGAGGGAAGTAGTATACCAAAATTGAAATTGAAATTAATACAAATTTCCTCCTATCGGCAATTGTAGCTTATCAGTTATTAATAAAATCTGTTCCATCCTTCAAATACTGAATATTTGTTTAGTATTTACATATTATTTTATAAATCAGTTTCGTTGTTGTATTAATTTAAGAAATAGGAAGGTAATGCATTTTACTTTATCTTCTTTAGGGTACTTCAATACGAATATAAAATTAAAAGTTAACATTACAGGAAGTGGCTTGCAAATGGCCCGAAGAGATTAAATTGTGCACACATTTGTCATCACGTTTTTCATACGTGTATCTCCGTGATTCATTAATGATCTCTTTAAAACTCAATTTTCTGGGATGGATCCACGCGGAGTATCCACGAATCTCATTGCAGTTGTATAAATAACGAATTTTCTATCAACCCGTTTAGTTTATTTACCTTACAAACGTTCAATTTCCAATACAAAGTTTTATTTGTGAAAGTTCAAAAGACGAGGGCAACCCGCCAATTAGTTGGTCGCCCCTTCAATTAGCTCTGACTTTGACAGAGGCGCGGCGGCGCGGCGATTGGTGGAAATAAACGTCAATTGCCACAGGCAGATTGGATTCTCTGTAATTTTGTTTTTCAAAACTATTTGGGAGAAGCTTTTAAACCAAGTGTATTTACTTTGTTGAGATTTAATTGTGTTGGACGTTTTATCACCGTAGATGAACGATTAAGTTCCATGCTACTACTTGTATGGTCTTTGGATCATAAATTGAACCGTTCATAGCTTTCACAATGATAACACCAAATGTGTTAGACTCATTCGTAAAATAAAAAGCTTAGGTTTGGACCAACGATTGTAAGATCGTGCTTTCAGAGTAGTTTTCTCATAATTTCTTCCTCAATTCTGCCAAAGCATTCATTTCTAACTACGCGCATTTTACATAAATGAATGCAACTATTATACTGGACCTTAACGCATGACACATTTTAAAATAAATCTCCGTCAATACAGTGCATAGATCATAGGGGGCCATACACATATTACGTAACGCATTTTTTCGTCATTTCAGATACCTCCTCCCCCTTGTAACGCACCATAACGGTTGACCATACCCCCCACCCCCAATGTGTTACGTAACTCAATCGTAGTAGTCTTTAAAACAGCTTAATCCTTTTTTCATAGTTTTATTAGCAATTTAGAACATGGATTTCAATGAATCATTCAATTTTAAATTACTTTCTATTAACAACATTATTTTAATAACTTATTTCAAAGCAAAATGTATACAAACAAGACTGTTATTAATAATATAAAAAACAAAATTAACTATCTCAGCTTAAACGTACCACATTTCATTTATAACTAATACAAATACAAAACATCTATAAAAAGTTAAAGATGTGGTTGTCATTGCGCAATACTGTATCAAGTCATGATGTTACACTCTAAAACAACACAAAACATAGGTGTAAAGCAATACGGTATCTACTCAAAGCACGTTATGTATTTATTTTTGCTTTAATTGTTCTTAAGTAGTATGCCGGAACTAACTGTAACCTTGATTTAGATATCAATTTGATTATTTTTTGATTTTTGAAATATTTATTACAGTACAGTATTAATAGATGCGGGAGTGCGCCAGCACTCAGGGTTGATATCTGTAAGTTACGTAACGATGATCCAAACCCCTCCCCCTCCCACATAACGCAGTATAACGTTACGCCATACCCCTCCCCCCTTGAGTGCGTTACGTAATATGTGTATGGCCCCTAGTTAACGCGTTTCAAGTCCATTCTATTTGGACGTGTCGAAAATCGAACCCGTGACTTCTTGGGCCACATACGGATTGCTCCCCCCTGCCAGTAGCGTCAGCGACATACAGATTGCTCCCCCCTGGTCGTGGTGAAGCAACCAACCCAATTTTTGCCCTGACTGTACTTAAAGCCACGGCACTTAAATATTACATTCATCATTTCATATAATTTGTATCGATTCATATAATTTGTATCAATTCATATAGTTTGTATCAATTCATATAACTTCGTATCAATCTTCATGTATAATTGCTCTCTTGCCATAAACGCAGCTGTTGATGAATTTTAATTTGACAATATGGTATTTATAATGTTAAATGAGGCCAGAATTAGTTTTTGGCTATTACATGTTTTTAAAAAACAATGTCACTACGGGAATCCTTGAAATAGTCTTTATTCTCATGGAGAAACTATTCTTTATTGTTAATACGACCTATACTTTATATAAAACCAACTAATTTTTAAACACTACGGCATTGGTTCGGACTTTGGTTTAGACAGGTACAGTCAGATCCAGAAATATGAACAAGCATTCCAGCACGGCCAGGGGGAGCAATACGTATGTATCGCTCGTTAATATCAAACCTGGTTGGCAGGGGGAGCAATCCTTTGTCGCTCGCGCGGCCATCCAGGGGGAGCAATCCGTATCCTCCCGACTTCTTGCACCTAAGTCCTAGATGCCAACCGTTAGGTCAGTCCCCGATGTTTTACAATGTGCCCGATGGAGCACTTGTGTGAGAATAGACGTGGTTGTAATGCAGTGAAGCTGGCGCTGCGCCGGGACTAGACGGTGTGCAGTGTCCCGCCGGATGTCACGGCCGTGTCGCCATCTCCGTGAATCACGCGTTGACCACGTCCGACATTTCCCAATTTGAGACCGACCGTCACCGTCCCTTGTAACTAACGAAACAAACATGAATTCCGTGGGTTACAAATCGGGAAGGATCAGTCTGTGTTGTTGATTAGGTGCTGCTTGTTTAAAATAATATATGTACCATGCTGTTTACTGTATTTTGAAATGGGGACATTTATTAACTGTTTGTGAAATACTCTATTGCAATGCTTCTTGTTAGTCGAACTCCTCTGTTGTATGATTCTAAACCGATTTCGTCAGCCCAAAAATTTTCCTGGTTCAAACTTAGCCTATGCGTATGGGCATTATCAATTTCCATGGGACTTTTGATTTTTCCATGCTTAGAGATAGGCTAAGCGTATATCTCCAAGTTAGTTTTTTGTACATCAATTTTAAAATTCCGGTTATTAAAAAATCATATCCAAACAATATTTAATACAACCAAACACAGTTAAACGGCAAACACAGTAATTGAAAGTTGGAACAAAGGACATAAATTCCAATTGCATTACTAATGTATGCAACTCAAAGATCAACTAGAGTGAAAATCTCAAGGTGATTAATGATTGAGGATAATTATTAATGCGTTTGATATCGGATGGGTACCGACACTTAAAACTAAACTAGCTCCGGAATTGCATCTCCTATATGTCTATTTTTCATGTGAAACCGAGAATTAATTTGCTATAAGCAATATAATTTGCTAGAGTGAGTAAGTAAACAGCAGGAAGTGGCAAACTTATAATTTAATAGGAGTTGTTGACACTGTGATTAATCATAATTAATTATTTAATTGGTTTGGTTTTCCACAGCACGCACACTTGGCTAACCGTTGGGGTTTTAACACGCTCTTTTTATCCTTCCACGCACGCGCGAGCACGTCTGAAGTCTGGAGACTTGCTTGTTTGAGCATTTAAACACGTTATAAGTTTACACACCTGTTTTATTAAAGTTTATAAAGTTCTTTTGTTCTTTTTCGTAAGTGTTTATGTTTTGACACAACCCAAATTTTTATCCATATAATACAAGCTAAAGGAGTTAAAACTCTACCAGATCCAACAAGTCTAAATATGATAAAATAATAATAATAGTTACAGGAAAATTACACAAGACCTGCATAGGAAGAATGTTTATCACACAAAAAATTACTTCATAAATAAATAATCCAGGATATTTTTTATTTTTGTTCTAATCTTTTATCCCTCATAACGTTATTTTTATCAGGGATTTTAAATTGTTTCAACAAAATATTAGATTCTGAATATGATTTGTTTTAATGTGACCTCTTAGGCGTTTCTTCAATATGCCCTAAAAAATACCGTTTTTATAATTTTTTAACACCGATAATTTGATTGGATTTTGTCGCGCCATGTCATGGTTTTGATTAATACAGCGTGTTTGTGAGAAAGTACTCTTTAAACGTCTTTGTTTCGGTCTTGTAACTATGGAACTACTAGTAATACTGTAATTATCCAAGATTTTTGTAATTTGTTTCACGTGTACGCTATAACCAAGTTACTACAGCGATGTGGAGAGCTCAGTTATCGGTGCCGATGGTGTTTTCTCGTGCGGTCGTGACCTAATCAACGTCATTTATATCCGACGCTGGTGCACAACGCTGCGAGACGGAGCTCCAGGAAGGCGACGACGGACGGACGGACGTTGATTCAATCGATGGCGTGATGTGTGATTAACGAGAAGGCTGGTCTCCTTCGCCAGTCGATCACTTCTCAGAGCGAATGTTGTAATATGTTACACGACTGATGCTGAGGTGATCAAAATATTGAAATTAAATATTGAAAGTGGAATACACTTGGAATTGTCTAGCTCGTGTACTGTTCTATTATCTTAAGTTGTGGTATAATTGAAGTTGGCTTGAAACAGCTGTTCTTCTTTCTTCGCTGTGGTTTGGAAGTCATTTAGCAGCAATAAAATGTTCAATTAATTTGATTTATATTATTCCATTTGAACTTTGGAAGCCCATCGGGGCCATCTACCCTGATTGGAGGTAGATGATTTCTAAAATCCCAAACGGCAAAATTAGTCATTGAGTCCATTACATCTTACTGCAATTGAACGAGTTAGTATCACTTAAAATTTCACGTAATAGGGGACATTCCAGGAAACGAAACTACCTTACTGCCCCAATGCTTATGGCAATAGATACATGGCATTGTAGGTAAATAATGAAAGCGCTGGTGGAGTAAGGAAATAAGCGACGAGGCGACCACGCATAGCTTGTATGTTAATCAAGACCACCACGACGCGGCGAAACTACCATGTTATAGACGCAGTTGCGGCGGAAACTACTCTGATAATCGATCTCTGCGGTCAACACGGTCTTGGAAACTGCGGTTATTTTAGGGTTCTTGGTTCATGAAGCAACGAGAGCTAACGATGTAGTTCTGTGAACAACATATGTGTTGGGACTTGATCGGACCGCACGGAACGATTGGCTGCAAGGTCATCGGATAGTGGTCAAGTGCTTCCATGAAAGACACATCTGGAATGGTCGTCCGGCCCTCCCATCCCGCCATATTTGCCACCCAAAAATAGTTTGCATTCATGATAACTTTCAAAATATTATTCCACTAGTTAAATAATCTTAGTGTACAGAAATGTGTTTGTTGATACTAAGTGCGGTTTAAAAAGAAAGAATATCACCCCTGTTTTACTAATGTATTCATCTGCCATCATACATAATGGCATACAAATTAGTTCGTTTTAAACTTAATATACAAATCTGACAGATTTTAAGTCGTAGATGAGAAGTCCCCAGAACGTATACTCAACAAAGCCGAACCAATATTAATATGCTTAAATCAGTATTATAAAGCTCCCTTGCTGTCTTTTTGCCGCGTTGGAATTCATACGAGGGCTGAAACGAACGAGTAATATGAGCATAGTTCAACTGCCTGGGAAGGTTACGAGGTTTGTGTTTTGATAACGCCACCTCACAGCACGTTGACTAGTTGGAGGCCAATGCTACTGTGGCAGGAACCTAATAATTTGAAGACAAGAAATTAAATGAGGTTTAAATATTTTATTAAAGTTAAGTAGCCGGTATGCCGTTCCCCGCTCGGGAATCAGGGCGCACCGATGTTGCGCACTAAAATTGAGGTGGTCGCCGAAGTAGCGCACTCGGTCGGGAGCCCCCTCCCCTGACTCGCCGCGATATTGCGATATTGCGCACCTATAGGCCTACCCTTCCGATAAATATTATACGGGTGGTTCTTAAAAAGCCCGTTGGTCGAAACTCAATTTGTGGATGTCTTTCAAAACCTCTAAAGGCGCATCTAGAAAGTAAGTGCTTTTGATTGATACTAAACATGTGTACAAAATAATAGCTTTTGGGGAAAAAAATCACCGTACATTAATCAAGATGTGTATATATAAAATAATGTAGAATAGTTAGTATTGTGAATCTGCCTGCCATATTGTTTAAAAAGCGTATCATATTTACCCTGCATGAAGGTGAATCTTACAGTACCTCATCCCGGGCATCGCGGGTGCCGGCTATTGTACTCCAGAACGGTCTTGGTAGGTCCGCGGGTCAGTTTCTGGCGGGAAGTCAGTGAAAGTGAGACAGAGAGAGCATCGCCACCGGAAGCCGGGGCGTTGTTTTACAATTAAAACAGTGACAAGGCTGAGCGTGCGCGCAAATCCCGGAGGAAAGTAAAAGCCGGGGGACAAAAAAGCGCGAATCAGAACGCGTCTTCACGCTGTTTGCTTATTCTGCCGGTGCTTTCCCCCTCTTTTGCCCTTTGCTGCTGCTTTCCTTTGGGGTACTCTTTACGTCAGAGACTTAGTTTAAGTTAATTTTTAAAAATAATGTAGGTTGGATTATATAAAACTTTAGCAACACTTTAGCAATTCAGTATTGGTTGTATGCTATATAATAGTATACGAATAACGATTCTTTTATGTTACAATTTTCATTGTTCAACAGTTTTACATGCTTACATACTCATTTAATACTGTTCCGTATTTAACATTATTTTGAATACTGTATACATATTTTTAACATTCTTTGTGTACTTTTTATATGGTCATTTTGATCTTAGAATAATAAAAATAAAAGTAATCATAAGTTCCATTTCACATTTTACACCTGATTTTGTTATACAGTTTTCTACAAAACCTCTACGATCTTATTCCCTTTACAAATCTTATATCCTATGACTCTTAACAAATATTATATCCTATGACTCTTTACAAATATTATACAAGTGTAAAGCTTAATCAACGTTGTTAAAATTGTAGTGATACGGTTCATTATTGTTGGTTTCAGTAAACTATGTTGATGTGTAGGAAAGTGCAACAATAAATGTTGCTACAATTAACCTTTTATTAAACTGCAATTACAGCCACACGATAAAAAGTATCTCGGTCTTTTGTTTGTGTTCCTACCTGTGGCTATAAATCATGTTTCTGTATTCCGTAAACAATAGTCGCTCGCTGTTGATAACGGCGATACCAACAGCCGATAGTTAACCCTATTTTGCCACAGTTCCGCCGAAATGTGTGTAGTGACCCGTGAACGTTTTGTTCCGAGTCGTGTCTCTTCTGATAGCAGTGTTCGCCACTTTCGTTCGAAACGCAGTTAGTTGTGCAACGGTTATTTTATTGCCGTGAGTTCTGAATTATAGAGTTTATTCGTGGCGTGAAAATGGTGATCGTTCTGGGAGGGAGGGGAGTATGTCTGGGAGGCCGGTCAGGTATTAAAAGATAAATGCTTTGTTCTAAAAGAATACATATGAATGATACTGATAGTTTGTTGTATCAAGGATTGATGATACTACCAACAGTACCAACCATCATAAATTGAATATGCCTGTCGTGTGATGAAAGTTGTTTCTCAAAATAATTTTCTAATGGACGCCGCTTAAGGTATAAAGCTATATAACTTGTCCTCTGATGATTGCCTAACAAATTACGCTGCTTCTCCTGAGACAACCCCCTTTCCCTCCCATTCTTAGTATTGCTGTGCCTAACAAATTACGCTGCTTCTCCTGATACACCCCCTCTCCCTCCCATTCTCAGTATTGCTGTGCCTAACAAATTACGCTGCTTCTCCTGAGACAACCCCCTATCCCTCCCATTCTTAGTATTGCTGTGCCTAAAAAATTACGCTGCTTCTCCTGAGACAACCCCCTATCCCTCCCATTCTTAGTATTACTGTGCCTAAAAAATTACGGTGCTTCTCCTGAGACAACCCCCTATCTCTCCCATTCTTAGTATTGCTGTGCCTAAAAAATTACGCTGCTTCTCCTGAGACAACCCCCCCTCCCTCCCATTCTCAGTATTGCTGTACCTAACAAATTACGCTGCTTCTCCTGAGACACCCCCTCTCCCACTCATTCTCAGTATTGCTGTGCCTAACAAATTACGCTGCTTCTCCTGAGACAACCCCCTCACCCTCCCATTCTCAGTATTGCTGTGCGTAACAAATTACGCTGCTTCTCCTGAGACACCCCCTCTCCCACTCATTCTCAGTATTGCTGTGCCTAACAAATTACGCTGCTTCTCCTGAGACACCCCCTCTCCCACTCATTCTCAGTATTGCTGTGCCTAACAAATTACGCTGCTTCTCCTGAGACAACCCCCTCTCCCTCCCATTCTCAGTATTGCTGTGCCTAACAAATTACGCTGCTTCTCCTGAGACACCCCCTCTCCCACTCATTCTCAGTATTGCTGTGCCTAACAAATTACGCTGCTTCTCCTGAGACAACCCCCTCTCCCTCCCATTCTCAGTATTGCTGTGCCTAACAAATTACGCTGCTTCTCCTGAGACACCCCCTCTCCCACTCATTCTCAGTATTGCTGTGCCTAACAAATTACGCTGCTTCTCCTGAGACAACCCCCTATCCCTCCCATTCTTAGTATTGCTGTGTTTAACAAATTACGCTGCTTCTCCTGAGACAACCCCCTCTCCCTCCCATTCTCAGTATTGCTGTGCCTAACAAATTACGCTGCTTCTCCTGAGACAACCCCCTCTCCCACTCATTCTCAGTATTGCTGTGCCTAACAAATTACGCTGCTTCTCCTGAGACAACCCCCTCTCCCACTCATTCTCAGTATTGCTGTGCCTAACAAATTACGCTGCTTCTCCTGAGACACCCCCTCTCCCACTCATTCTCAGTATTGATGTGCCTAACAAATTACGCTGCTTCTCCTGAGACACCCCCTCTCCCACTCATTCTCAGTATTGCTGTGCCTAACAAATTACGCTGCTTCTCCTGAGACAACCCCCCCTCCCTCCCATTCTCAGTATTGCTGTGCCTAACAAATTACGCTGCTTCTCCTGAGACACCCCCTCTCCCTCCCATTCTCAGTATTGCTGTGCCTAACAAATTACGCTGCTTCTCCTGAGACAACCCCCTCTCCCTCCCATTCTCAGTATTGCTGTGCCTAACAAATTACGGTGCTTCTCCTGAGACACCCCCTCTCCCACTCATTCTCAGTATTGCTGTGCCTAACAAATTACGCTGCTTCTCCTGAGACAACCCCCCCTCCCTCCCATTCTCAGTATTGCTGTACCTAACAAATTACGCTGCTTCTCCTGAGACACCCCCTCTCCCACTCATTCTCAGTATTGCTGTGCCTAACAAATTACGCTGCTTCTCCTGAGACAACCCCCCCTCCCTCCCATTCTCAGTATTGCTGTGCCTAACAAATTACGCTGCTTCTCCTGAGACACCCCCTCTCCCTCCCATTCTCAGTATTGCTGTGCCTAACAAATTACGCTGCGTCTCCTGAGACAACCCCCTCTCCATCCCATTCTCAGTATTGTTGTGCCTAACAAATTACGCTGCTTCTCCTGAGACACCCCCTCTCCCTCCCATTCTCAGTATTGCTGTGCCTAACAAATTACGCTGCTTCTCCTGAGACACCCCCTCTCCCACTCATTCTCAGTATTGCTGTGCCTAACAAATTACGCTGCTTCTCCTGAGACAACCCCCTCTCCCTCCCATTCTCAGTATTGCTGTGCCTAACAAATTACGCTGCTTCTCCTGAGACACCCCCTCTCCCACTCATTCTCAGTATTGCTGTGCCTAACAAATTACGCTGCTTCTCCTGAGACAACCCCCTCTCCTTTCCATTCTCAGTATTGCTGTTTCTATACATCTATACCAATCCGTCATGATTATAAAGGAAGTCTAAGTTCTGATGTGAAATTTCAATAACATCGCAAATTTTAGTCACAGGTTAGTATTATTTTTGCTTTTTTGTTTTATTTGTGTTTTATATGTTCATTAAAGCTGTATACATATATATGTTTTTGAGACGTCGCCGGCAATTGTCATTAACAAAGGGTGCCATGGCGTTTTCACCTTTTGAATATTTATAATATGAAAGCAACATTGAAAAGGATTTTTGTTATATTAATGTCCCTTGGAAATGTTGGCTATCTTGGAGAGGTCTTCGATCTGAATTCCCCAAGGAAATAGAAGACGCGGGAGAAGATGCGGAGCGGGCGAGAGCCGATGTTTGAGGGTGCGGGGGGATATTAAATTCGAATTCCATTTCCCCACCTCGCCTTGACCTTTCCGTAATGTCTACTCATAAATGTTATTGGACGAGTGAGCGAAGTGTGGCGTGTTCTTGTGGTCCTATCTGTAGTAAATTGCAAGCATAGTTTGATAGTACAATAAACATATTTTAATTTTGCATAATGGATATACCGTTCAACCATTTTACATGGTATATAGTCGAAGTGATACGACCCAAAAAGGTATAATTTTCTTGCCGGCCTGAAACGTATGCAGCTGAATTAGATGTACCAAAGGATGACAAAAGTGCATATTATTAGCTTTTAAACGGGGGTTTAACAAGATGGAGGCCCTTCAAAGATGGCGGATTTACGATTTTAATAAATTAGTCATATCGGTAATGCGTTATCCAAATTTGCCAAATATTTTTTGTTTGATAGGTAGTTTTATATAAAAAATAAAGTGTTCTGACAATACTCTCTGCATATGGCTTGGTTTTGTATTTATTTTTATTAATTATGTAAAAAGTACATGACATTAATTGCTTTAACTAACTATATCTCCTACAATATACATTTTACGTGAAAGTCAATAATAATATAATACCCCCGTCACAGCAAACCTGCGTACTCAGCGAATTTCCAATGCACATATATGTGTCTCACTACTACATAGAGCCACTTACCAAGTTTCACAAAAATACATTCATAAATAAGTGATAAGTTATATATAGCATTTTATTTATTCTCCATAAGAATAACTTTAGGGCTGAGTACGCAGGTTTGCTGCAACGAGGAAGATAATAAATGCGTTTATTTACAATTATTATTATAACTCAACCAGGTGAAGCTACATTCCAAGTTTTAGCGAATTTCCCCTATAGGGAAGAAGCTATTACCGTAGGTGGCATGGTAAGACTTAAGCCCAAGACCATGATAACTTTTTGTTTTGAGGTCCCCAGATGCCAAAAACACAATTCGTTCAAATGTATATATATACTATATATATATACTGTATATATATATATATATATATATATATATATATACTATATATATATATATATCCGTTACCGCGATTACTTTTGAAAGAAACGCCCGATTTTGATGAAATTTGGCACAAATGTGTAGAGTAACATTTATGACTTTAAGTTCGAAAACCAGATTGATCGGACTATGGGAAGGAGGTTTTAAATTTTTCAAAAATCAGTTTTTTGAATTTTCCCCCCTACAATTTTAAAAACACTCAATTTTAGTTTTAGCCATTTTATAGAGCTTAACAAAACAAATAATTTGATATTTTGAATCATTAACCTAGGTTAAGTGGTTGCGGAGAAAATCCAAAAAACGTGTTCATAAAATCTCCCATGTTAATCTTATGGGAAAATGTTTTTTTACTTTTCCTCAATTAATTTTACTGTAAACTCCACATTTACTTTTACCAATCAGTTTAGCTCTACAAAACAATCATTTTGGTATTTAAATTGTGATTCTACGTCCAACCGTTGCCTAGTAATTCAAAGTGCTAAACACAGTACGTTGTCCAATGTTATCCTTATGGAGAATATTTAAAATTTTATATCTCTATTATTAATCAATGAATATTGATGAAACTTGGTTTGTGGCTTCACCTAGTTTCACTAAAAATAAAATAAAATGCTATATATCACTTAGTTATTTATGTATTTTTATGAAACTTGGTAAGTGGCTTTATGTGGTAGTAAGAAATATATTCATGCATAGGAAACTCGCTGAGTACGCAGGTTTCCTGCGACGGGGGTATTATTAATTTAGGTTCATAACTAAGAGAGATACAACTTTACTTATTCTCCATATGAATAAGGTGGGGGCCGAGTATGCAGGTTTGCTACGCCCCGTCTGCTACGGGGAAAACAAACAAAAAACCTTTTTTGTGCAAATATCAATATACCATAACTAGTTGAAGCCACATACCAAGTTTCATCAATATACATTAATAAATAATCGATATATCAAATTGTATTTACCCTCCATAAGGAGAACATTGGACAACGTACTGTGTTTGGAACGTTGAATATCTCTGCAACGGTTGGACGTAGAGCAACAATTAAAACACCAAAATTATTGTTTTGTAGAGCTAAACTGATTGGTAAAAAGAAATGTGAAGTTTTTAGTAAAATTATCTGAGGGAAATCCAAAAACCTTTTTCCCATAAGATTAACATGGGAAATTTTATGGACGCGTTTTTTTACTTTTCTCTACAACCAGTTAACCTAGGTTAATGATTCAAAATACCAAATTATTTGTTTTTTAAGCTCTATAAAATGGCTATAACCAAATTAAGTGTTTTTAAAATTTTAAGGGGAAAAATTCAAAAACTGATTTTTGTAAAATTTAAAACCCCATAAAACCCCCTTCCCATAGTCAGATCGATCTGGTTTTCGAACTTATCATAAATGTTACTCTAAATCTGAATCTGAATTTGTATGATCAACATTTAAACATTTAAATACTAAACGATCTTGACATTAACAGTCATTAGTGAATAGGTTGTTTTATTTAAAATTACACCTTAAATATCGAATTCAAGCAACAGGTATAGGAGTTATCAACGTTTAAAGCAAACCCTGTGATGTTTCCATTCCGCCATAACGTAATCACATCGGGTTAGGGAGCTCTGAGAGAGTGTCTCTCGGTGGATTTTGGAAGAAGTTAGATGAGAGTGCAAAATTTGGTACCGGTTGCCAGAAGTTAAATATTTTCAGCCTAGAGCCTCGGACTATACTGATGCCGGCCATCGTCACCACTTAGCGCCGAGCGCTGCTATCCACCACTTCTGCGCCTCTTATATTTCCATCGGTAGTTTAATCTCCCTCATGTTATATGTCATTGTAAAGCTTATAATATTATCTATCTTTTGTATAATTAGTGACTTTCATTTAAAATGTATATTGTAGTAGATGTAGTGAGTTAAAGCAATTAATGCCATGTACTTTTTACATATTTAATTAAATAAATACAAAACCAAGCCATAAGCAGAGTGTATTGTCAGAACACTTTATTGTTGATATAAAATTAGGTACCTATCAAACAAAAAAATATTAGGTAAATTTGGACAACGCATTACCGAGATATGACTAAATTTATTAAAATCGTAAATCCGCCATCTTGAATGACCGCCATCTTGTTAAACCCCTGTTTAAAAGTTTATAATATGCATTTTTGCCATCCTTTGGTACACCCAATTCAGCTGCTTAAGTTTCAGGCTGGCGAGAAAATTATACCTTTTTGGGTCGTATCACTTCGACTAATATATTGGCTTTCACATGTGTTGAACCAGATCATTTTGTTTCAGACCTGGATGATGTTCCTGTAATATCCTACATTAATTGTATATACGTTGCTACTTGTTTCACGTTGTATTCTGCATTATTCGACAACATTATTACTTTGCTGACCCGCAGATTTTAAGTTGTTTAATCATGGTATTTAAATAGTCACTTGTTAATAACATATTTTACTAATATCTTATACAAATCTATTTATGAAACGAATACCCCGATTTTTGTTCAAGTCCAAGTTCAAGTTCATTATTTAGCATGTTGACAAATATTACAATGCATACGCCAAGTCATGGTTACAAATCATAAAAAACCGTTGTTAATACAATGGGCAATGTGACAATTTTGCTGGCGAAACTAAACGTAGTTTAACATTTTATTAGGTCTTTGATGATTTTAGTATGACATTTGAAACCCCTTAACGACAAGATGTTTTATTTTTGGTTTTATAAAACATTTACACAACAGTTTTGCAAAAATGTTATATTTTGCATCAGACTTAAAAAGTACACCAGTGATTCCAACTGTAAAAACCAGGTTTGAACAAATATTACTTTGTGTGATACAGTATTTCCGTGAGTGAGGTCGGAACAATGGGACCGCAAAGGTTACAATCGGGCAGTACAGGTGTCAATCGGTCGGCACGGGTCCTCCCTCGCGTCAGCACAGACAGGCAGCTAGACAGGCAGGCAGGCAGGCAAGTTCCAGTTTGTGAGGGTCATTGACTGGGACCGACTGATTAGCATGTTACTCCATCATCAGAGGCAGCTACACAGGCAGGCAGGCAAGTTGCAGTTTGTGAGGGTCACTGACTGGCACAGACTGGTCAGCATGTTACTCCATCATCATAGGCAGCTAGACAGGCAGGCAGGCAAGTTGCAGTTTGTGAGGGTCACTGAATAGCACAGACTGATCAGCATGTTACTCCATCATCATAGGCAGCTACACAGGCAGGCAGGCAACTTGCAGTTTGTGAGGGTCACTGACTGGGACCGACTGATCGCATGTTACTCCATCATCATAGGCAGCTAGACAGGCAGGGAGGCAAGTTGCAGTTTGTGAGGGTCACTGACTGGGACCGATTGATCAGCATGTTACTCCATCATCATAGGCAGCTAGACAGGCAGGCAGGCAACTTGCAGTTTGTGAGGGTCACTGACTGGGACCGATTGATCAGCAGTAGGGTGTATTGGACATTCCTGGACCAGGAGGAGCCAGGAGGAGCGCCCCCCCCCGCCCCCCCCCCTAATTAGTATGCAAATTTTTTTTTAATTACCCTAATTAATATGCAAATTTTTAATTACCCTAATTAATATGCAAATTTTTTTTAATTACCCTAATTAATATGCAAATTTTTTTTTTCGTTTCAGGAGGAGCCCCCCCCCCCCCCCCGGTACATCAATCAGGAGGAGCCCCCCCCCCCCCCGAGGTACATCAATCAGGAGGAGCCCCCCCCCCCGGTACATCAATCAGGAGGAGCCCCCCCCCCCCGAGGTCTCGTCTGTGACACTTTACCCCCCCCCCCCCGACTGTCCAATGATTTTACCCCTGACAGCTGTTGTGATTTGTTGTCGAGGCAACAAACGTCGACGCAGATGTTCAAACAAAAGACCGGTGAGTCGAGACCGGTCCGGGATGCAGCTGCGCCCGACCCTTCCAGGAACCCATTATAGTCCGCCCGTATCGAATTACATTAGAGGAGGGGTGCTTTTACCCCTGACAGCTGTCGTGATTTATTGCCGAGGCGACAAACGTCGACGCAGCAGATGTTCGCACAAAAGACCGGTGAGTCGAGACCGGTCTGGGAAGCAGCTGCGCCCGACCCTTCCAGGAACCCATTATAGTCCGCCCGTATCGAATTCAATTAGAGGAGGGTTGCTTTTACCCCTGACAGCGGTTGAGATTTATTGCCCCGGCCTTCTCCGAAATCCATTAGTGGGGAGAATCACCCCACATCGCCAGCCCTCCGTCAGTTCAGTTCGAGAGTTCAGTGCGTGTAGACGTGTTAGTCCGATCCTGCTCCGTTCTACGCGATTTTTGTTAGTTGCTGATTTCATTTGCGATATTCGTCCAGCATCGTTGAACTATTTAAAACGGTTGTGTTGTGCCGTATTGTTTGTGATTATCGAAACTTTATAATCCATATTCAAGATGAACGACTCACACCAATGCGTCATTTGCGGCTGCACGTTCCCGCGCAGACACAGTATGAAGCACTACGCAAAATTCCACGGTGGATTCGTCCCACCCCAACAAGGTACGTCATTGTGTGTTGCATTATTGTTTTAATCAGACTTAAATGTTAGTAATATAGGAAATATGTTATGCAGTATATAACCGGAGTGTGGTAAAAGTCTTCTTTTTATTTAACAGCTTTAGTTATTCTGTGCGAATATAGAGCTGTGTAAAAAAAAAAATTAAAATTACATGACTATATTTATACAATTTTAATAGCTTATGTTATTGTTCGACCCATCAAGTCAAGTCATCAGAGTACCCATATGACATACTTCCCTAACCTCGGGGGGGGGGGGCAAAAGTGTTGCAGACGAGACCTCGGGGGGGGGGGGGCAAAAGTGTTGCAGACGAGACCTCGGGGGGGGGGGGGGGGGTAATGGATCTGGGCTACCATAGGTCGGATCTGAATTCTGATTGCAGATTCTTGCTCGTCTAGTCAAGACGAGTCATTTGAGTACCCACATCGACCACTTTGGGCAAACCTGATGATGACCTTGAACTTGAACTTGACCCTCTTTTTTTTTTTTAATGCATTTTCGGAATACCCTCTTCAAGCCGAGTCATTTGAGTACCCACATCGACCACTTTGGGCTAACCTGATGATGACCTTTAACTTGAACTTGACCCTCTTTTTTTTTTTTTTTTTTTTTTTTAATGCATTTTCGGAATCCCCTCTTCAAGCCGAGTATTTTGAGTACCCACATGACGTACTTTTGATAATTAATACAAGAGTTGAGCAGGGTAACGCTACAACCAACAGAGCTAGCCCATCAGCGCCTGCGGACAAGTTAACTACCAGTGAATGCTTTGGGTTGGAGCACTTGAAGGGGGGTGTATCGATACACCCCCCATCAAGTACACTAAACTAAGACAGGTGTTAAACATTTCTCAATCTAATCGTTTTGTACGTTTACAGATGGAGAAGCAGCATGTCGGCTTTGTCGAGCCACATTCGCAGACCAGGGGGCCTTAGAGCGGCACATGGGAGCGAATCACCTCGTCGTTCCACCCCGGGAGGCGATTGATGCTCCGCAGACGACTGCCGATGACAACCATCATTCCGTTGAAGGTGAGAATCTACTTTAAAATAACTTTTTTCCCCTAGTGACTATTTACCTTCTTTTTTTTAACTATTTAACTAGGTTCCTGAAGAAGAATGAGACCGTGCCAACTGATGTACTATTGATTTAATTACTAGGGGGAGATTTTCGCTCCCCCTAACACAAAAGGCTTCTTTAGGGTTGGCGTAGCTCATTATTGCAGCTACATCCTTTGCTTTGAACCCAGGATCATCAATGTAGATAAACAGTACAGAAGATTACTTCTTCCCTGTTTAATGATTGCTATTTTGATTTAACAAACTTAACTTTGAAATGTGATTCTCGAGAGAGAGGGGAATTTGTATCTTCATTTATCCTAATTTGTTTTTATTTTTATTTTCAGATGAAGGTCCGGGTCCTGGCCACCACACCTGCCATGAATGCGGTCGTCGTTTCCGTCGTGAAAGAAACCTGCGTCGACATGTGGAATCGACCCACAGCAGAGTCCGCAGGTTCCTTTGCGTCACATGCGGTGCCGAGTTTAAGAGGGAAGACAACCTTCGTCGCCACACCAATCAATTTCACGGTGATGGCCAAGAACGGAGATTCCCTTGCGCATACTGTGGTCAGGAGTTCAACAAGCTGTTCAACAAGGACCATCATGAGCGGATCTCTTGCCCGATCATGAAGGACCTGATCCGGAACCGAGCAGCCATGGAACAGGATGAACCCCAGCCAGGTCCGAGCACGGAGCCACAACCCGGTACGAGCGCACACCAACAACCCGATGATGTTGAGATGACTGGAGCAGGACAGTCAAGCCCCGTGTTCTCACTCATTCAACGGGGTTTCCGCAACCGCCTCCTAACCTACCGTTTGCAGCGACCGATGGAGAATCTCGTCACAATCGGAGAAGTGATGGCGTTGTTGATTGTGAGCCTTACGGAGTTGCTTGAGATCACCTTGGCGAAACACCGCAGCATAAAGGTCAACTTGAAGCTGGAGTGTGAGTTCAAAAATGTGCACAACAACACCTGCCTGCGCAACTTCAAGACGAAGATGACTCCGCTGACGGTGACCTCGGACCTGAACCAGTACATCACAACAGCTTTTGCGAAGCTTATCAGAGAGAAGGCTGAGTGTGATCATATCGGCTCCGGGTGGACATACCTTCGCGTTCGTGATTTGGAGGTCGGCATCAACGAATACACTCCTCTAGGTGAAGATGGTCGAGCTTGGCTCCCACTGCCTACGTCTCTGGAGAACACCAAAGCAGTCGTCAACGTATCGAACACCGATGAGCGGTGTTTTATGTATGCTGTCATGGGCAAGTTTGTTCAAGATCACCCCGAAAGACCAGCATCGTACACCGATGACATCATCGCCCGATACGATTGGACCGGCCTTCAATTCCCCGTTGCTCTGAAGAGTATCAAGACGTTTGAGCGGACAAACAACATCAGCATCAACGTCTATGGTATTGATCACACGCGCGTGGGTCAGAAACCTAACGGACAACCAAAGTATCAGGACACCGTCTTTCCCTTGAAGATTTGTAGGCAGGAGCGCGAAGACCATTGCGACCTTTTGTACGTGACAACGGACGGTGATAGTCACTACGCCTACGTCAAAGACCTTGGCCGACTGATCCGTCCCCAACTCACAGCACATATGGGCAGCATATTCATCTGTAAACGGTGCTTCGCGCACTTTGACAACCGTCCGAACAAGCTCGGTCTGACGGGTGCTCAGCGTCTGGAGGAGCACAGGCGATACTGCTCCGCTTCAGCCCCTATTCGCATGGATACGCCGAGAAAGACTGAAATCAAATTCAGCCATCCAGAGTTCACCCGACGCGAGCGTTTCACCATCTACGCGGACTTTGAGTGTGCTCTACTGCCGACCGCGGAGATGGATGAACAAGTCGACGAGCCGCACGGAGGAGTAGCCACCCACATCCACATCCCATATGCCTTTGCGTACCAGATCATCGACTCGTACGGACTTGAGGAGTTTGAGCCTCGAGTCTACTTCGGGGATGATGCGTCAAAGACATTTATGGAGATGTTGAAAACTGATGTTGAGCGATTGTGGAACTTCCTGTACGAAGCAAGAAATCTGCGCCCTGTCCTGACCCCAGCGGAAACGATGCAGTACAACTCGACAGCGAATTGCTACCTCTGTGGATCGCCATTTTCAAGAGAAGACCCAAAGGTTCGTGATCACAACCACGCGCCGCCCTACGAGTTCCGCGGTGCTGCGCACAGATCATGTAACCTACGCTACAGGGAGCAGCGAGTAGTCAACTGCTACTTCCACAACCTCTCCAACTACGACGCTCACTTCATAGTGCGGGAGTTGGCGGTCGACCCTGGTGATGTTGAGGTGTTGGCTCACACGGAAGAGCGGTACATCGCTTTCACGAAGCGGTTCCTGTTCGACCGAGCAGCGGCACCGGTTGGGATGCCAGGGCGTGGAAAAAGACAGCCAGGATTCAGAGTCAGGTTCCTCGACACCTACAGGTTCCTGGCTTTGAGCCTCGCCAGCCTCGCAGCCGCACTTCCACCAGCTCAACTCTTGGAGACGAGGAAGAGATTCCCCGAAGACCACCTCTTCGATCTAGTCCGTAGGAAAGGCGTGTTCCCGTACAACTTTGTAACGTCGAACGCCATTTTGGAAGATACTACGGAACTGCCTCTGCAGCGAGATTTCCACAACGACCTGACCCTGGAGGACATCACGGATGCAGACTACGAGCATGCTCGCAACGTGTGGGAAACCTTCGGTTGTAGGAACCTCAAGGACTACGCCGAGAAGTACCTGCGCTGTGACATTGCGCTGTTGACTGACGTCTTTGAACGCTTCAGGGACACGTCGATGGCTGAATACGAACTAGACCCTGCGCACTACTACACCCTACCGTCATACGCCTGGGATGTTATGTTAAGGACCTGTGGAGTGGAGCTTGATACGATACAGGACTTTGACATGTACCTCTTCTTCGAGCAAGGCATCAGAGGAGGTATTTCCCAGGCTATCACCAGACACGCCAAGGCCAACCATGATGGATGTCGCCCTGAAGATCGTCGACCTGAAGAGCCAACGCATCACCTGCTATACTTGGACGCCAACAACCTTTACGGTTGGGCCATGTCCCAGTGTCTTCCACAGGGACACTTCCAATGGCTCAGCCGCGAGGAGATCGCGTCCCTGGATATTGCAGCGTTGGACCCCGAAGGACCCACGGGCTACGTCTTGGAAGTTGACCTTCGCTACCCCACCCACCTGCACGACCTTCACAAAGATCTCCCTTACTGCTGTGAGACCAAACGTCCGCCAGGAGGGAAATTCAAGAAGCTCGTTACGACTCTGGATGACAAGAAGAACTACATCTGTCATTACAGAATCCTGCAACAGGCACTGGAAAACGGGCTGGAGCTTGCGAACGTGCATCGCGTCATCTCGTTCCGACAGTCTCGGTGGTTAGAGAGCTACATCCTAATGAACACCGAACTGAGGAAGAAGGCCAAGACCAAGTTTGAACAAGACTTTTTCAAGCTTATGAACAACGCGGTCTTCGGCAAGACGATCGAGAATGTTCGCAAGCGAATGAACTCTAAGCTGGTGTGTACGCCGGAGATGTTCAGGAAGTATGTGGCCAAGTCAAACTTCCTGGACCGAACCTACTTCAACGATGATGTCGCCATTGTCCACATGTCGAAAGTCAATATCGTCCTGGACAAACCGCTGTACGTCGGAATGTGTGTCCTCGATCTGAGCAAGTGGCTCATGTACGACTTCCTTCGGAAGATGAAGAACCGCTACGGTGATCGTCTGAAGGTTGACTACATGGACACTGACAGCTTCGTGTTCGACGTCCAGACTGAAGATGTTTATAAGGACATGTTGGAGCATCTGGATGATTTCGACACCAGTGCGTACCCCAGAAACCATCCCTGCTACAGCCCCGTCAACGCAAAAGTCATCGGAAAGTTCAAGGATGAGTGCAACGGACTTCCTCTGCTCGAGTACCTCGGTCTTCGCTCGAAACTTTATTTCATGGACATTGTCGAGTTCGAGGAGAGGACCGAAGATGACGAGTTGCAGGTCATGACAGTGAAGCGCGCCAAGGGAGTCGCTAGAGGTGTTGTAAAACACAATTTAACCTCTGACGACTATCGGGAATGCCTCTTCAACGGCGTGTTGAAGAGAACCATCAACACCAGGTTCCAGTCCCGAAACTACCGCGTATTCACAGTCCAAGTCGACAAGCTATCCTTGAGCTGTAACGATGATAAACGTTACATCCTTCCGGACGGAGTCAACACACTTCCGTGGGGACACATTGACGTTCCACATCAGCCCGAAGACATCCCTCAAGACGATGAAGAGGCGGAGGATGAGGAGCGTTGAGTGGTTGTGTCATATTGCCAAAGACCCTGACTTAACTTGTAAATTATTTTGAAAAATCTAGTCATTAGTTTGTATCGAGTCTCGTAAAACTTAGAAATGTGCTCCTTTTTCTTTTTGTTCTAGTCATTAGTTTGTGTCGAGTCTCATTTTTGCTAGTCAATCTCAAATGTTCAGGAGCACATACTCGATGTAAAATATATATATAAGGTGTGTAAATAAATAGCCAAATTGTTTGTATATACATTCGTATTTTTTTTTCTCCCCTCACATAGTCTTAAGATACAAAAGTAAACTACCAATTCAAATGTATGACTACTTGCTAAAAGTGTAATTGATAAAGGAGGTGAGGATATGAATGTTACTTTAGAATCATTGTATGATAGGTATGTCCAAAATTGGGACAGCCCTAGTGTTTTCACAAACACGCATTAGTAGGACTTTCCTACCTGGGTTAGAGTAATTGAAGGGGGGTGTATCGATACACCCCCCTTTGCAGTATATGTTCAAAGCATTACATTCCTCATTTTTCTCAAAATTTGCATTCAATATGTGTCTGACTAATTGCTAAAAGTAAATACTAAAGGATGCGAGGATGGGAAATAATAAGAATATTTATTTTTTTTATTCTGAGTACACAACTAGTTTATTGAGAAAAAAAAATGCAAAATTCAATTGGTATACATTTGTGCAAAGAGTCTTCTGATCAGTGCATCATTGTGGCCAGTAGAAGAGTGTTCAAAGAGCTGCACAAAGTCCGTCATCTTCATGCCGT
This sequence comes from Allygus modestus, assembly GCA_963675035.1. NCBI lineage: Eukaryota > Metazoa > Arthropoda > Insecta > Hemiptera > Cicadellidae > Allygus > Allygus modestus. The sequence continues at coordinate 52,521,108 of OY776111.1, read as the reverse complement.
AGTGGGTGCGGCAGTACAGGAACACAAGGCAGTATTGACCGCAGACCAGAGTGTTGTCACTTTGAATGCGATGCTCGTTGTACAGGTAGCGACGAGCGTTGCGTCTCAGGAATCCTTGGTAGAATTGAAGATGTGGCGGTTGACCGTAGCTGTCAAAGAATTCAATTATTCCTCCTCCTTTGTTAAGGTAGAAAGCGACCCAGTGAGTGCCGTCTTCATTGTGTGGATCAGTGTTCACAATCATAGCAGTAGATGGTGAAATATAATGGGGCAATTGATCCGCAGCGTAGACACCAACATTCTGTACGGGCAGTTTAGCCATACACTTTTGTATCTCTAAGGTATTCATTCTACTGTGTCGACGCCACAGTCAGTAGTAGGAGTAGTACTAGTAGCAAAACAAAAGCAGGAACTGGTATCACTCTCACCATCGTCAGCGTTATCATCAGCGTCATCGATATTTGTACTTAGATGTAGCCAACCGCGCAATGTGATACAATTGGTTAGAGCGCATCGTGTGTGAGCTGTTCTGTGGTGACGACATCGCACTGCGTTTGTTGATAGTAGACAGTTGATTGACGATAGTGATCCACAGCCAATATCGTTGATATCGATGACATTAGTAGTACAGTGATCCGTGATGAAATTGTATCGTACAAACTCTTTTTTCTCAGCACCTTTGACATAGACAATCGGTCGTTTGGCGATACATGCACGTAACTTTTCCTCTAGCACATGATACCAGATATCACCTTGGTCCCATTCCAATCCGTGACAGTGTTTTGTGAGCCAATAGCTTTCACGCAGTTTCTCTTGTGATAGGAAATCTCGGCTGAATGGTGATTTGGCGATATGATGCATTAGCAGTGTTCCACTGGCCAATTCCAAGACGCACACTTCCTTCAGAATGTAGTCATTTGAGTTGTCCTTGAAACATTGAAAATCCACAATAATTGGAGATGCTAAATTTGTACGCTGTGCTCTGCATGAACGATCCATCTTGTGCGAGTGTTGGTTGATGACTGAGGAGGAGGACGATGACGCCGCCGCCGACGATCTAACCGCCAAAGTCCGCAGACACGTTGCGATGACGATCGATTTCTATGACGTTGTCAAACTCTGCGTATACCAGACAGTTGACAGTCTCTGTGAGTCCCGTGTCGAAAGCAATCTCCATACGCACACTGCCGTTGCGCACTAGGTTCCAATGAGTTGTGTCGCTTGCTGACATATCAGGTGTTAGATCGAATGCCATCAGACAGTATCCATCGTCGTAATCGTCTCTATTTATGAGATTACCAGCATCGCTAAAGTGTATGCCGGAGCCTGAAAACAGACTGTGATACGCCATCACGTATTTTCCCTTGCCGGTTTCGTAGTGTGGTTGTAGCGGTTTGGACGGCACTTGTTCACCGTCCACGTACAGCGAGAAGTAGTTGGTTTTGAAATTTTGAAAGTTAAATGGATTCTTTTTTAAATCACCATTATAAGCGGCGTTCGTGACCAGTCCGACAATAATTCTTTTCGGCACTTGACCTAGAAAGACATTGTCCAAAGTTTTGCTCCTCACTCCAAACGGCAGTGTGAATGTTTTCAATTCCACTCTGGTGATTGGGTATTTAGCTGTGCCGGTCTGAAGCGTCTTGCTGTGCGCCAACAGTACCGTGGGGCTAACTTTACACCTTCGTATCCAGAGATTCGCATCAACAATGTGCACCTTGTAGTCACCATCGTCCGCCATAATGGAGAAGGAATCTTTTGACCGGATCAGTTTAAAACGCAGTTCCACACCGTTCAACAGGAACTTGTTCTGATTACACATGTCCACATGTAGGCGACCGAGCATATCGATTTCACGACTTTTATTTGTCATTTTTCGTCTCGCCTTTAGTCCATCGTTATCGTCCAGAGTATTGTCCATATAGCCGGCGTCATCCGCGTTCCACAGTCCACATGTTAAATGTGATTTCCTAGCATCATAGCCGTAATTCATCAATGTTTCAATATACGCTCGATATGCATAAGTGTTGTTTTGTGGTGTGACCAGTTTCTGATTCATACTCATATCGACTTGACTGAATAACGTGTGCAGCCAATTGTTGACTGGGCCAATTTTATTCGATTCATCGGCATCTGCGATTGCCGCTCCTGTCGACTTGACAATAGACGCTGTAACTTCCAACATTGTTTGCGAAAGATCGGTGTATTCTTCGCCGTTGCCGGGCACAACAAACTCGATGGGCGAATCATCAGTCAGTGTGGAGATTGGTTTGTACTGAATCCATTTGCCGCTCTCGATACTGGTCTGCGTCGGTGGTAGGGAGAATAAGTCCAATTCCGTCTTGACGCATTCACACGACTTTTGATGTAGAAACGACATTGCTAGCGTGTGTGTGTTAATTGAATATATCGCGTATAGACGTTCTCCTCACTGCTTTCCTCGTCTTCCTCGTCTTCTTCTTTCTAACTGTCCTTCTCTTCTTGCCCTTCTTGGATGACGACGACGACGACGACGACCTTCCTCGAAGGAGTTTCGCCAAAGACTGAGGTGTGACACGACGGCCGCCGAACATGGCGCGCTTCGCGTACCTCTTACGCGAGAGTATCGCGTTAGTCTTTCGCGCAGGAGTAGCGCGCCGGTGTTTCGCGGTATTCTTTCGCGTTACGCGACGGTGTTTCGCGCGAGAGCTGCCGCCGCCACTTAGCACACGTTGAAGTTTGCCGTCCGCCCGGCGTTTTAGCGAGTCGGTAAACTGGCTGAAATGATCTCTAGCGGCTTCTTTGGGGTCCCGCTGGTGCATGGCCATGTCGCCCAAGAATCCAACACCGGATTTCAACGCCTCTTTGGCCACAGCAGAGGCTCCCGACTTGAGTAGCGGTGTGATGGTGCGGAACATACCGCCTAGGAAACTGCCAATTCCATGTCCTCGCTGATAGGGTGCACCGCGAAATACCCTCTCGATACTGCCTCCGGTCTGCTGCAATTGTTGGCGGCGATAGTACGCCAAGTAGGGATCGTTTGTATTCATCATTGCTGAGCTCCTCTTTTGAAATGAAGCTTCACGTACGACGTCCCAAAGAGGAATGACGCTTTTTTACTAGCGTGATCCCTTAGGTCAATATCGATCGTTTCAAATGTTCCTTTCATAACTGGCGCATAATGAGGACTGATGAAATGCACAGTCTTATGCGCGCCGTGTGTGTAGTTCTCTCTGTCAATGTTGACAATTTTCAAAAGCGGCGCTGTAGTGTCACCAATCAGCTGCGGTTCAATCAGATCACAATACACGTACAAGTGGGTCGGCAGTCCCATAGTCAGATTAGGCGGCCATATCGCTGTGAGGTCATTTGACAAAACGTTCTCGTACGGATCGAAACCCAACTGGAGAGACAGCGCTTCGGTGAAATGTACTTTGCTTATACCGTCCACCATTGTCGTGATCTTGACTCTGTCCTGCTCTTTGTCATACTCAAAGTACAAGTACTGGGTGACATCCTTCGCTTAATTGATCATTTTCAATAAATCGGTTATGTTCTTGTAATAGCCGGGATTCATCTTTAGCATAATGTGCTCGACACTGAGTGTGACGGGAATACTTGGCAGAACGAGTTTATAGTCGAGCCAAATACACGATTCCTCGTCCACAGTCATAAAGGAACATGGATAATGCGCTTCGACCAAAGCCATCTCCCACTCGCCATCGCCTTCTAATCGAATTTGTCTCGGCAGATGTGTAGTGTACTTGGACACTGTGTTTTTTGGAAAATAATCCTTTGAGCTGTTGCTGGGCAATGTCAAATAGAACTGGTTGCTATTAGGCATTTTGCAAATCTTGCGCTCTTACCCAAGAATTGAACTCGTCTCCGTAACCTTCCCACTTGACGAAATAACGCTTACTGCGACCGCGACCCTTAGCGTCTAGTATTTCAGCAATCTTGAACAGATGGTCGTTGTATATTGTCACTTTTTGTAATTCGTATTCGTAAAACTGACCAGTCACTTGTTCACCTTTGAGATCCGACAAAGTGTACATTGGTAGAGGCATCAATGTGTTTACACGACACACCACAAACACTTCTTTACTCCAATTAGTCTCGTAACCTTTTGCGAATGTGCCCTTCTCCTTAGATATGCGCACTGTGGTGCCAACTTTCAGTTTTGCCTTAACACGACGCGGTATCTTACCGAACATGCGACGCCATACCTGATGCAATATTCGCTTGTTGTCAACAGTCACATCGACTGGTCGTATTCTATTGCCTAGACTCCTGTGAGCGCTGTTGTTGTATGCACTAACCAGTTTGTCCAACACATCTACATAACGATATGTGTTTTTGTAAGTCAAATATCGCCACATGCGTGTTTTCAAAGTGCGATTCACGCGTTCCACTACGGCCGCTTTAACATCTGGGTTTTGTGTAGTGACATAGATGATTCCGTATTGTTTGAATAATTTTTTCGTCTTGGCACCGGTGAATTCAGTACCTTTGTCGGTTTGTAAACAGCGAGGTGTGTCGGTCGCTTCGGCAAATATCTCCTCGAAAGCGTTGGCCACTTCAGCCCCTTCTTTCCGCCTCAACGTTCGCACATACAGGTGTTTGCTAAACACGTCTATTACAGTCAGCAGGTAGTTGACGCCGTCGTTGTGTTTACTAAGACCACGCATATCGTTCAAGTCCGCTTGCCACAATTCAAATGGACCATACACTATGTAAGGATTGCGCGGGAAACGCTTGCGTGCCGGTTTGTGCAATGTGTAAGTGTCCTGTGTTTGTAACCATTCAATCACTTTGCGTTTTGAAACTGGTTTTGCAGCTCGCGTTAAAGGAGCTACACCGCCATACGACGAAGGTTCGATGGGATTGTAATACAAACGCTCCATAATACTGAAAACCTATCCTGTGTACGTTTCCCACTTGTCCAAATTTGACAACGGCTTGTTTCTATTTGAAAAATCAAACTGCTCTGTCGCTCGCGCCGGTGTAGATGTTACACGTTTTCCTCTTGCCGATCGAAGCCGATTTATTAGCGGTGTTCTCAGTATTGATTCAGTTGATGTGTCCAATTCATCGTCTGATCCTTCTCCTCCTGTGAATGATGATCGATATTCGGCATTTATTTCCTTAAGCGCTCTTAGATTATTCATATAGTCCTTTGGCACGTTCATCGCTTTCAATGCGTTGAGCACTTCCCGCCATCCTGGCGGTGTGTAATCACGCATACGCACCTTTACTATGCAATTTAAGATATCCACTAGATTTGAGTCTGGGATTTTTACACCGTTGATGTACACTGAATAGCCACTGTCCCAACTGATTAAGCTGCCATCACGTTTCATGAAACGTAAAAGATTGCGGGCATCAGATCTGTAAGTTTTGGAAAACGTTTCCACAATCTCTTCCACTGGACCACCTTCCGCAGCGGGGTGCGATCGTCGACTATGCTCATTCCCACCCGAATCCACGATTGGTATGCTAATCGGTTGACGTCTATTCTCTGCAATATGCAAGAAGCGATGTAACGCTTGTTTGTACAATTTCCACTTTTCACTATCGTCCATGCGTTTGTTATTCAATATTTGTTGCATCTCCGCGTCGAGGCTGTTTTCACTGGATAGATTAGTCGGTCTGTTATCCGTAGCATTTGATTGCAGTCGATCAATCAACTCTTGTGGCACAACTACCATCTTCTTTGCATGTTCCATTTTTTTTTTTCACTAATGACTGGCTACTTTTCTAAAGTGTAACTTCACGCACGACGTTCCAAAGTGGAATGGCAAATGATTACCAATGTTATCTCTTAAGTCAATTTCCACACTGTCAAAAGATCTATTCATAACAGGCACATAGTGCGGATCGATGAATGATGTTGATTTATGCAAACCGTATACATAAGTAGACGTGGATATATTGACAATTTTCAATAACGGTGCGACTGTATCGCCGACCATCTGCGGCTCGACTAAATCACAATACACGTACATGTGTGACGGTAAGCCAAGACGAATGTTGGGCGAACGGATGCTTTTGTTAACTGCATCACCTTCCAGCGTCAATTCATTCGGATCGAACCCCAATTGAAGCGCTAACGTTGGACTTAATGTAATTTTTACAACATCAGTTCCCATCGATACTTCAATGAATTTGTTGTATGAGTTTTCAACGGTGAACTTTACACCAAAAGTAATCGCTAGTTCTTGCGAATTGATATGATCACACAATTCTTGAATATTTGCGTAATCACCAGTCATCAATTTAATTCTGTGGTTTTGTTTTGGAGTAGCCGACACTACTGGCGTTACATCGGCAGTGCTGTCCATAACCCGCGCCAACGCTTCTATGTTCACTTTTGCTTCCTCTTGCGGTTGTATGCAAATGTCAATTGTTTCGTCATTACCGACTGATAGAAATGTCATTGGATAGTGCGCTTCCACAAGTGCAATTTCCCAGTCGCCAGCGTCCAGTTGAATAGCTCTCGGCAAATGTGTTATGTAATTTGCGACTGTATTTTTCGGATAATACTGCATCGAACTGTTGCTGGGCAGCGTCAAATAGAACTGATTGTTGATGCCAGTCATTTTTATCTACTCAATGCTGCTTGTAGTACTGCGCTCAAAAGTAATGGTATAAAGATTCCACCGCCTTTTTGTACGAGATACTTTCGTTTCTTTGACCAGCCTTCGCCGCGTTTCACCAATCGACGTAGCGTCGCCTTGTGTTTGCTTAACTGACTTTTACTCTTCTTCGCCAGAGGAACGTTACCGCGCAACACGTTGTATGCGCACTCACACACTGAGCGAATGCGGCTCTTGTCACACACCTTTAACAGTGCCTTCCGCTCCTTGGGTGTTGCGTGTATGAAAGCCGTAAGCAGAGCTGCGTCCTTCCGCAAGCACGACATGATTACTACTGATGGCGAAATTACCTTTTCTTTGGCAAGTACACATAGTTGGTAGAATCGTCTGGAAATATGCAACTTCGTATTCGCATATTCTCGTCTGTTGATTGTTTCAAGTCTATCAGTAGGTAGCCGTGTGGATTCCTCGTAGCGTCAGCGTACGCCTCCTCGATGAATTTCGGGCTGTCTGGATATATTTGTCTGGCCAAGTACCTAATCTGAACTCTATCTCTAGGATTCTTAAAACACACAATGTAATGCGCATTCAATGAGATGTCCCTCTGCCCGCGTCCTTGATGAAACAAATTTTGTGTAATGAAAAACACACTAATGTTGCGATGATGGCAACCTTTTGTGAAAAGATCCACCACACGGTTGTCGGCCTCACGCATCATATCGTCTATAATCACAAGTATCGGCTCGTTACCAGAAAAATCCTCCAAGTTTGGTAGACCTTCTATGTGGTTAATGGTGACATTTTTCGGGTCACCACCACCACCACCACCACCACCACTACCATAATGCCAGTTTATACTGGTAAATGGTGTGTCACACATTTCTGTAATGTGCTTTATAAACTTTGACACAAACTGTGACTTGCCACAACCCGAAGGTCCCGCCACAATGGCTGAGAACGGATGTTTCCACATCAAGCCCATGATTACTACTGAGCTAAACACCTCACAGTTACCATACTCACACTCTTAAACTTACTACTAAAGGACATTTTTGGGGTTAAGTGAAATAAATAACACAGTGGTTATGTTCTGAACGTGACTATAAGTATTGACTACGAAAACTAATTTACAAAGGTATTAACGTAATCTTCAAGTCTTGCTTTACATAAACTCCAACGGTGTGAATCTGCTATTGGAACCCCTCGGGCTGCGCTTCACCAAGCGAAGGCGTTCTCCAAATCCGCCGTTGTAGCGCTCGATGTCGGCGTTGCTCAGGGCCTCGTTGAAGCGCCTAGGCAGGTAGACTCGCAGAAAGAAGTCGTCCCCGACCTGCCCCTCCAGGATCACGATGATCGTCTCGCCAAAGGGTGTGGTGGCTCGCTCCATCGCAGTGATGAGATAGCCGCATTCCTCTCGGAGATCGGCTATCCTGGTGTAGAGCGGAGAGTCGGACTTGCAGTTGTTGAGGGTAGCTCTCAGGTCCGCGGTTGTTGCAGTGCCGTTCACGCTCGGAAACTCTAGCTTGAAAGTGCTGCTGCTGTTCGACATCTCTAGTAGTAGTTGGAGTAGGTCTATGTGAGGTGGCGGTCTGGTGGCGAATGATGCTCAATCGGGCGGGGCTCCGCCTTATAAACCCTCGCCGCCATTTTCTTCTAAGTGGGGGGGGGGGGTCCGAAGGGTCGGGCGCAGGTGTTCACACAAAAGACCGACGCGTCGAGACCGGTCTGGGATGCAGCTGCTCTAATTGAATGCTTGCGCCACTCGTTGTTTCTTCCTCACAGCTCGCTTCTTCGACGTTGGCTGCGAAACTGCACTGCGTTGTGTAACAGTTTGAGTTAAGCCTGTAATTTTCGGTACTCCTGTTGATTTATCGATCCACATGTTTTCCACTTTATCAACTACTTGTTTAACACTTTGGTGCATTTCACCATCTTTGTCCAAAAATAAACCGCACATGAACACCATATCTGTACCATCGTACATTTCCATTTTCAATAACATTTGTCCTTTGTTTCCCGGGTTTTGAACAGCAAAAGTATTCCCATCGTCCATCCATGACACTATGGGACAATCATCTGTTGGTTTCGGCACCCATCCTGGTTTCTTGGTTTCCACTTCGATGGGAGTTGCCCTCCTTCGTCTCTTGCAGGCAGTGGTCGGTTTTACAAATGACGTCTGAGGTGATGCCAATGTCTGATCACTAGCATTATTGTTCATAACCTCAATCTCCTGAATAAACGATTTGATATAGTCGTCCGCAGAAGCGTAAGCGTCCATGTTCACGTCCTTACCGTGTGACTTCGACCGTACTACTGACTGGCGGTGCGTCTGCTCACCCTTGAAGTAAACTGTACGCACTCGCTGTCAGACAATATTTCTGTTTGGCGATCGCTTTTATTCACCCGCTGAAGTCAACTGTTACGTTACGGTGACGATCGATCTCGATGACGTTGTCCAGTTCGGCGTACACTATACAGTTGACGGTCTCGGGCAACGCTTTGGAGAATCCAATTTCGATACGTAGATTACCGTTGCGCAGGAGATTCCAGTGACTCGACTCAGCCGCGGACATGTCCGGTGTCAAGTCGAACGCCATAAGACAATTACCGTACGGATAGTCACCTCTCTTGATCTCATTACCTGCGTCGGAGAACTGGATTCCGGTGCCGGTGACCAATGTGTAATAAGAGAGTATATATGTCTCACTATTCAATGTGTAAACGGGCTGTAACGGTTTGGCCGGTACTTGTTCACCGTCCACGTACAATGCGAGATAATTCATATCGTAGTGTTGAAAGTTGTAAGGATTCTTCTTGAAATCTCCGTTGAACGCAAGATTACTGACCAGTCCAATTATCACACGTTTCGGTAACTGGCCGAGAAATGCACTGTCTAAAGCCTTACTCATTATGCCGGAGGGTAGTGTGAACGATTTCACTTCTACACGCGTGATCGGATACTTGGCCGTGCCGGTCTCGAGAGTTTTGCTGTGCGCCAACAATACGCTCGGATTGATCTTACATCGACGTACGAAAAGACTAATCTCTTTAATTGTCACCTTGTAGGTAATTAGCGTTTTGGACATTATACAAAACGAGTTTCTGGATCTGTTAAGTTGCAATCGCATCTCGACACCGTTCAACATGAATTTGTTCTGATTGCACAGATCGATGTGCAATCGACCGACCATATCGCAAACATCGCTTTCTTTCGTGTGATCGCGACGCTTTTTCAATCCCTCATTCAATTCGTCGCAATCGTCCATTTGTCCGGCCGAATCTTCAAAAAACAGCTCGCTAGTCAGGTGCGAATTCTTCGCACTACATCCGTAGTTCAATAGGTTTTCCAAGTAGGCACGGTAAGCGTACGTGTTAGTTTGTGGGGACACCAGTTTATGATTGAGATAGAGATCCACTTGACTGAATATCGAGTGGAGCCAATTGTTCACCGGGCCAACCTCTTTAGCAGGTTGCCCACCGTCCGCTTTAGTGTCGTCCTGTTTCACAATAGCGGCTTTCACGTGTAATAACGTTTGCGTCAGGTCCGTGTACTCGTCACCGTGACCGGGTATTACAAACTCTATTGGCGAATCGTCCGTCAGCGATGAGACCGGTTTGTATTGAACCCATTTACCGCTCTCGATACTGGTCTGCGTAGGCGGTAACGAAAACAAGTCCAGTTCAGTCTTCACACATTCACACGATTTCTGATGAATAAACGACATTGTTATCGAATTAATTGAAAATATCCCTTGTTCTCCTACGTCGTTTCGTTACAGTTCTACGACGTTTGTCTAACGATGTTATCCTTCTGTTGGTCCTTATCCTCTTTGTAATGGCTCTTCGTTTAAACTTTCCACCTACTTGCCCTCTTTATAGTTCTCCTTTGTCTTTGCATACGTCCGGTAGACGTCCGTCTTCGAAGAAGTCTATCGAGAGACTGTGGCGTGTCGCGACCTGCTTCTTATAACCACCACCGCTCAGTACGCGCTCCAATTTCTCGTCCGCCTGGTGTTCTGTTTAATTAATTACTAGGGGGGAGATTTTCGCTCCCCCATACTTCAGGAATTGTTGAAGACTAGAACAAGAATGAGAGCAGGGGTGTTTACCAACTGGTGATTTATTGCTCGGAGTTCGACACGGGTGGTCTATAATTATGGGTTCCTAGAAGGGTCGGGTGCAGCTGCTTCCCAGACAGGCCTCGGGGAATTTCCGTTAAAAGCTTTCAGGGTGCTGGGTCCTTTGTCGACGTTTGCCCCCTCGGCAATAAATCACATCCACTGTCAGGGGTAAAAGCAACCCTCCTCTAATGTAATTCGATGCGGGCGGACTATAATGGGTACCTGGAAGGGTCGGGCGCAGCTGCATCCCAGACCGGTCTCGACTCGCCAGGTTTTTTGTTTGAACACCTGCGATCAACAGCCCACCACGCACGGCGCGGCCCTAGCAGCAAAGTTTAGTTTAGTCTTGAGTTTCGAAGCGTCAACAGCTACGAAGAGATCATGGCCAACATCGAGTGGGAATGTGACATCACAGACGTCGAGTTGGAGGATGTATGTGTTGCGGCGGAAACGTCGATGAATAGCAATAATAAGAAGAGGCCGTTTGACGATGAAGATGATTACTTTGAAGGTGATGAATTCTACAACCGAAAAGACGACGATGATTGCACCTTGAAGCATTTCCATAAGAAGAGGCTATGGCGCAATGACAAAAAGTTCAAGCACGTTCATGAGCCAAAAATGTATTCAACTACCCAAGATCTTGACGACGCTCTGTACTCCAAACAACGGGGAATCAACAACATGTGGAACCATTGCCCGCTGGACGACTTGGAATGGGAATATTGGCAGCGGGACATGGACTACAAGATGAATTTCTACCCTATTGAAGAGGAGCACATCTACGCCATTGAACTTGAGCAGAAGTACATGATGCTTGTCGAAATGTGGTGGAATCGTCGAACGGATGAACTCCACCCAGATGAAATAACAAAGTTTTTCATAAATAAAAAATAAATGTTTCCCAACACCTTAGCCTCCACCTGATCCCACCATCATAATCGGCCTTTTTCAAGGCCACAAAAGCTTTTCATGTTAGGGATTAGAAGGAAATCTTAGAGGAGATTTTCTTCTAAGTGTTGGTGCGGGCCTCTAGACAAAAGTGTCACAGACGAGCTCTCGGGGGGGGGGGGGCGGGGGGGGGCAAAAGTGTCACAGACGAAACCTCGGGGGGGGGGGGGGCTCCTCCTGATTGATGTACCTCGGGGGGGGGGGGCTCCTCCTGATTGATGTACCGGGGGGGGGGGGGGGCTCCTCCTGATTGATGTACCGGGGGGGGGGGGGCTCCTCCTGAAACGAAAAAAAAAAAATTTGCATATTAATTAGGGTAATTAAAAAAAATTTGCATATTAATTAGGGTAATTAAAAATTTGCATATTAATTAGGGTAATTAAAAAAAAATTTGCATACTAATTAGGGGGGGGGGGGCTCCTCCTGATTGATGTACCGGGGGGGGGGGCAAAAGTGTCACAGACGAAACCTCGGGGGGGGGGGGGCTCCTCCTGAAACGAAAAAAAAAATTTGCATATTAATTAGGGTAATTAAAAAAAATTTGCATATTAATTAGGGTAATTAAAAATTTGCATATTAATTAGGGTAATTAAAAAAAAATTTGCATACTAATTAGGGGGGGGGGGCGCTCCTCCTGGCTCCTCCTGGTCCAGGAATGTCCAATACACCCTACTATCAGCATGTTACTCCATCATCAGAGGCAGCTACACAGGCAGGCAGGCAACTTGCAGTTTGTGAGGGTCACTGACTGGGACCGATTGATCAGCATGTTACTCCATCATCATAGGCAGCTAGACAGGCAGGCAGGCAAGTTGCAGTTTGTGAGGGTCACTGACTGGGACCGATTGATCGGCATGTTACTCCATCATCAGAGGCAGCTACACAGGCAGGCAGGCAACTTGCAGTTTGTGAGGGTCACTGACTGGCACCGACTGATCAGCATGTTACTCCATCATCATAGGCAGCTAGACAGGCAGGCAGGCAAGTTGCAGTTTGTGAGGGTCACTGACTGGGACCGATTGATCAGCATGTTACTCCATCATCATAGGCAGCTAGACAGGCAGGCAGGCAAGTTGTAGTTTGTGAGGGTCACTGACTGGCACCGACTGATCAGCATGTTACTCCATCATTATAGGCAGCTAGACAGGCAGGCAGGCAAGTTGCAGTTTGTGAGGGTCACTGACTGGCACCGACTGATCAGCATGTTACTCCATCATCATAGGCAGCTAGACAGGCAGGCAGGCAACTTGCAGTTTGTGAGGGTCACTGACTGGCACAGACTGGTCAGCATGTTACTCCATCATCATAGGCAGCTAGACAGGCAGGCAGGCAACTTGCAGTTTGTGAGGGTCACTGAATAGCACAGACTGATCAGCATGTTACTCCATCATCATTGGCAGCTACACAGGCAGGCAGGCAACTTGCAGTTTGTGAGGGTCACTGACTGGGACCGACTGATCGCATGTTACTCCATCATCATAGGCAGCTAGACAGGCAGGGAGGCAAGTTGCAGTTTGTGAGGGTCACTGACTGGGACCGATTGATCAGCATGTTACTCCATCATCATAGGCAGCTAGACAGGCAGGCAGGCAAGTTGCAGTTTGTGAGGGTCACTGACTGGGACCGATTGATCAGCATGTTACTCCATTATCATAGACAGCTAGACAGGCAGGCAGGCAAGTTGCAGTTTGTGAGGGTCACTGACTGGGACCGATTGATCAGCATGTTACTCCATCATCATAGGCAGCTAGACAGGCAGGCAGGCAAGTTGCAGTTTGTGAGGGTCACTGACTGGGACCGATTGATCAGCATGTTACTCCATCATCAGAGGCAGCTACATAGGCAGGCAGGCAACTTGCAGTTTGTGAGGGTCACTGACTGGCACCGACTGATCAGCATGTTACTCCATCATCATAGGCAGCTAGACAGGCAGGCAGGCAAGTTGCAGTTTGTGAGGGTCACTGACTGGGACCGATTGATCAGCATGTTACTCCATCATCATAGGCAGCTAGACAGGCAGGCAGGCAAGTTGTAGTTTGTGAGGGTCACTGACTGGGACCGATTGATCAGCATGTTACTCCATCATCATAGGCAGCTAGACAGGCAGGCAGGCAAGTTGCAGTTTGTGAGGGTCACTGACTGGGACCGATTGATCAGCATGTTACTCCATCATCAGAGGCAGCTACACAGGCAGGCAGGCAACTTGCAGTTTGTGAGGGTCACTGACTGGCACCGACTGATCAGCATGTTACTCCATCATCATAGGCAGCTAGACAGGCAGGCAGGCAAGTTGCAGTTTGTGAGGGTCACTGACTGGGACCGATTGATCAGCATGTTACTCCATCATCATAGGCAGCTAGACAGGCAGGCAGGCAAGTTGTAGTTTGTGAGGGTCACTGACTGGCACCGACTGATCAGCATGTTACTCCATCATTATAGGCAGCTAGACAGGCAGGCAGGCAACTTGCAGTTTGTGAGGGTCACTGACTGGCACCGACTGATCAGCATGTTACTCCATCATCATAGGCAGCTAGACAGGCAGGCAGGCAACTTGCAGTTTGTGAGGGTCACTGACTGGCACCGACTGATCAGCATGTTACTCCATCATCATAGGCAGCTAGACAGGCAGGCAGGCAAGTTGCAGTTTGTGAGGGTCACTGACTGGCACCGACTGATCAGCATGTTACTCCATCATCATAGGCAGCTGGCCAGACAGGCAGACAAGTTGCAGTTTGTGAGGGTCACTGACTGGCACCGACTGATCAGCATGTTACTCCATCATCACTTTTGGCTCCCAGTCCGAGTTCGATGCACGGGACATTCCGCGTATCACGTTGCACTTGTTTGCGTCGCCGTCGACACTAGGCCGAGTTGAATTCCATTTTCATCATGTTAAATCATCAATGCTGATTACATGTCTGTATTTGTTTAAGATACATTTTGTTCTGGGTCACGCACTTTTTTATGGCAATAGAAGAAAATATACTTAAGAAACGTATTGCTTGACTCGGTGCTCGAATATTGCAACATACAAAATGTCCAAACAGAAAGTTTCTCGACCAAATACAGATGTTACGACATAAGTAATATAAGTATTCTTATGGGATTAGAATGGACTAATTATGTTTTAATTTTTTTATGAGACTGAAAAAATTGGATATTTTCTTTTTCTAAAACGCATGATTTTAATTTGTAGCTGAATTTCTATTAAGAAAGTGCAAATTATCTATAAGGATTCATTTTACTCAGTTGGAAGTCAAAAATATCTCCGGGCTTCAGACCGATTTGCTAATTTAGTTTATTTTTTATCTATAACTTTAGATTAAATTCGGCAGAAATGGAGTAACCTGCCGGGCCGGTGATTCGTCCACTAGTTATAAGTATTGTAATAAGTTAATTAAAATTCCCTGATACCTTTAGTGACGGCAAATGTCCGCAATAATTTCTTAAACAACTTTCAGTTTGTTTGTATCGGAATTGGACGGATATAACCACAGTGCTGAAACAAAATCATCGCTAAGCCAATTAGGCCTGTCGTAAAAATCTGTAACTCCGAATTGGTTTTTGTAAATGCGAAAATCTCATTGTAATGGTTTATAAAACCATCAGGTAACTAGACCCTGAGTTTTTATGAGAGTAATTTTAATCATCACATTATTATTTCAATAATCACAATAATGGTGTTGAAACATGAAAATTCAAAGAAATAAAAAATGTATAATATAAGCCAAGCTTACATTGAAACAAAGGAGCATTATTAGCTTACAGCGTCCACTGGAAATTCCCAGTGTGGTATTGTTTCTAACAAAGACTTGTTCTAAGGGGATTTAGGTAGAACGTGAACTCTGACTAACACGGAACGAGTAACCAAGATTTACATGACTTAGTATAATCTTTCCGTCTAGATCGATGTATTATAAACTCGAAGTTCCGATTTAAAGGTAGCACGCAGTGAACAGGATTTCGCAACCAATCATTTAACTAAGTATTATAATGTTCTGTGTAAATATTTGATTAATCAGCTCTAATAATGATAGAATACATAATACTGCAATCGGCCAATCAGGTCGATTCATTTTAACTTTTGGTCGTCAAGATATGGCTTTAGTTATTGTTCTTACCTTTTTTGTGATAAACCTGAGCTGTATAGTTCTAGAAACCCCATACATAGAAATGATTTTTGATAATTTGTAATTTGGTGTATCATTTTAATTCATTATTAATATAAGTGATTCGCATTTTGATTCCCTAAAAGTTAGATGTTGAAGTTTCATTGTTGTACTCGATCGTCAGATTCATTACTGATCAGATAGAGACGCAGATACCAACACGAACTCTTGTCTAATGTGGTGTTAGCATTCTTTGGAATAGACGTAGTCCTCTCGAGATAATCCTCGATGCACCAAGGAACGTGACAAAACTGCCAGTTTGAAAAGCTATCCTGTATGGTCAGCCCTGAAGTCTCCTACATCGCCAGCGGATGGCACAATTCTCTCGAGATAATCCTCGATGCACCAAGGAACGTGACAAAACTGCCAGTTTGAAAAGCTATCCTGTAAGGTCAGCCCTGAAGTCTCCTACATCGCCATCGGATGGCAAAATTCTCTCAAGATAATCCTCGATGCACCAAGGAACGTGACAAAACTGCCAGTTTGAAAAGCTATCCTTTAAGGTCAGCCCTGAAGTCTCCTACATCGCCAGCGGATGGCACAATTCTCTCAAGATAATCCTCGATGCACCAAGGAACGTGACAAAACTGCCAGTTTGAAAAGCTATCCTTTAAGGTCAGCCCTGAAGTCTCCTACATCGCCAGCGGATGGCACAATTCTCTCGAGATAATCCTCGATGCACCAAGGAACGTGACAAAACTGCCAGTTTGAAAAGCTATCCTTTAAGGTCAGCCCTGAAGTCTCCAACATCGCCAGCGGATGGCACAATTCTCTCAAGATAATCCTCGATGCACCAAGGAACGTGACAAAACTGCCAGTTTGAAAAGCTATCCTTTAAGGTCAGCCCTGAAGTCTCCTACATCGCCAGCGGATGGCACAATTCTCTCGAGATAATCCTCGATGCACCAAGGAACGTGACAAAACTGCCAGTTTGAAAAGCTATCCTTTAAGGTCAGCCCTGAAGTCTCCTACATCGCCAGCGGATGGCAAAATTCTCTCGATATAATCCTCGATGCACCAAGGAACGTGACAAAACTGCCAGTTTGAAAAGCTATCCTTTAAGGTCAGCCCTGAAGTCTCCTACATCGCCAGCGGATGGCAAAATTCTCTCGAGATAATCCTCGATGCACCAAGGAACGTGACAAAACTGCCAGTTTGAAAAGCTATCCTTTAAGGTCAGCCCTGAAGTCTCCTACATCGCCAACGGATGGCACAATTCTTTCCTCGACTGATTATAAACCTATTAGTCAATTTACAGGGGGTAAAGTGACTCCTTCAGGGCAATAAATGCTCCAAGGCGAATTCCTCCAAGGGCTGAATTGGCTTTCACGCCCTGCTTTTACAAAGTTTCCCCTAACTTCAGAAGACGTTTCCCCTCGGCGTCGTTGTCGGCCGTGCGGGAGTCGTCCAACCCTAACAGTGCCAGTACCTTACCGGACCACTCGGAGCCACGACACGACGGCCTCTAACGACTCTGTTTGTCGTCACTTTGCTGATGTAAGAGGACGAGTCCTTTGTCCCCAGCTCGGGATAACGTCCGTATAATGATGATCGCTTTCACTGGATCATCTGTTGCGCAACTCCGCCTCTAGAGCGCCTAACGCTCAGCTGTTATGTCACATCAGCTGGGGTTTGACCTCGTATGGTTCCTTCCCGGGTTGCTCGCTCCTTTCGTTTCAGCAAAACTATATAATTTGATTTACTTATTTAATCGGTGATTGTGGCTGTACTTTTTTGTATCAACCTTCTCCGGTTTTTGTTGCATTTGCCAAACGTACACCCTAAGTATACTCTAATACGAGCAATGTCTGTCTGTTTGCAAAATTTATCTCGGAATCCAGCGGAACGACTTTGTTACAGCTTTGGAATTAGAAGCTTTCGGACCTAAAAATACCATTGGTAAAAACCTCAACCCCAGGAAAATTAATATTTCGTTAAAAATAACATTTCAAAAAATGGAACATTAGGCTTATGGAGTTTCAAATTAAAACAAGAGAATCATAACATATGTGATTAAATTAACCAGTGAACTATCGAAGTAGCACTTACACAAGGTAAAAAAGTATCAAAAAATGATTTATTAAAAACAGTGACCACAAGATTGAATAGAGTAGACATCTTTTTCACCCACGGAACGAATCAAATATGTATCACCGAGTATTGTTCGGCCTCTCCGGTACTTACTTTATGTATATTACTTTACGTTTAACGTTATTACTCACCGTTTAAAGTATTTTAACTAAAGGAGATTGTTGGACATCAAGTTAGATAATGAGACACTGTCGAGCCAGTACTAGTGGGTCAGACCGCCGCCCGACCGCGTTAGTAACGCGTTAGCCGCAGACGCAGCTCACATAATCCCGCTATTAATTTACAGTTTTTGTTGGGGAATTAAATCTGTCTTTCGTATCGTTTGGTCTGGGACGGGGTTTATAAAACAAACTTGCTCTAACGGTGTTTATTTCGTCTCAAAAATAAGGTAGGTGATACAATATTTCCCTGTGGGTATTACTCAGATTTAATACACGATATTTGGGTCGGTGAAATGAAGCATCCAGATTATTTAAATTTGTACTCAAATATCTTAGACATAACGTTGGATTAAGGATATGGAATTTCTAAGATGTTTTGAGGTCCCAGCGATATTATAAACCTCACTCCTCTTTTCAGCATCAGATTTAATCTTTGGGTGGGTGGATTCAATTCCAAAAGTTGTTTGTTTTATCAAATTATTTAATGGAAGAAAGGAAAAACATTCGTTGTCCTTGTTAATAAACTATTAGATTATTAATGCAGTTAAATTAGTCTCATTACATATTTACAGACTGTGCTATTATTCCAGATTTCTGCGACTAAACAGCCGTAATGCTAAGTAAAATATAGTAATACATTTTAAACGGCAAGCAGATTTCCCCGACTCTCGCTGTTTACCAGCACGCCACGTCAATCACGACATGGCAGAATGTAACAAATATTTGACTTTTAGATACTAGTCACATGTTACACACTTTCCTCTTTTTTGTGCATGTCTGCGATCACTATCCGCATAATGTTCATTGATGTAGGCATTTGTTAAAATCAATGTTGAAATAAAATTTAAATAGTTTTCTTTAGGTAATAAAAACTTTCTTTATGCATCCACTTAAATATAATAACACAGAATACAGCCAATTCGTCGTATCTACTTTTTGGATGACAAAATATTTGGGAATTCGCTTGGTGTGTATTTTTTGAAAAGGTTGGTTGATTTTTGATTAATTTGGACACTTATAGCCTAACTGATTTTAACTGACATTTTATTTTGGCATACATTTTAATAAATAAATAAAATTAAAACTTTCGGGATCTTGTTTTTAAAAGTGAGGTTAAAATAAATTAATTGGTATTTTATTTCGAAACACTTTTTTGATCGCGGCTTCAAGTATCTAAAAATCATCATAGGTCTGAGGCTATTATAGTTTTTTATTATAAAACATCTTCCTACTATACAGATAAGTGTCATTTAATAAATTTAAACTACTCAAATACGTCAATGTTTTTTTTCATACCCAGCTAACCTACTCCTTTTGTCGGTTCATCAAACCACAAAAGACTAAGTTGATAAGTTAATTAGTTTGTTAGTTGATTAGTTGTTTTTATTTTTGATTTATCTAATTATATCTTTTTTCCTACACTGATCAATTTCCTTTACTTTAATTTGAATAAGATTTATAACAGGTGGTTTACTTACATGTAAGAAATATAAACCCGTTGAATGTGTAGTCAAAGCGGTTAGTGTGTTTTTCTTAAAACAGACGTATATTTTTCATTTTCTATCACAGTTCCGTATATACTTAATAGTGGCATTTCAAAAGGGGTTTTTTATATCGCGTGAAGGTTAACCAAGATTCTTAATGTGCCTTTTGACTTGTTTGATATTAATTTTTGTTATTCTTCATTACTGAAATCACTCTCATTAAATTAAAACAAATGTTGGAGTATTTATATACATTTATTTAGAATATTGATCGCCGTTAAGAAAATTTGTTAGGTTAAAGAACGTGACATTAGTTGATTTGATATATAATCAACACAATGTGTATATTATTTACCAAAACATTGGCTGTTCATTTCAACATAATCACTGGTCAAGGATGTCTCGTGAACATCCCATACGTTATTAACCTTGTTATTTCCTGGAACCATCCAATTAATTGTTTGTTGACAATGCTGGGCAAGAACACACACTTCCACGTATCGTCGAGCCCGATGCAATCTTATAAATAATTACCTGTTAAACCTTGTTGCTGATAAAACAACGCGCAATTTTAATGTTCGTGCTTTGATGTTTTAACTAATATTTTGGTTTGTGTTTAAAGGATTTATTTTAATTTACTTGAGTTTGAATTATTTTAAAATTGTCCTATCTAGAGTATAAATGTAATTAATTAAAATGTTTAATGTGCGTGTTATTGATTAATTTTACTTGTAGATTGGAAGTCAGTGCCACAGATTTATCGAACATGAAATTACAATTAGTCACTGTCGGTAAAGGCGGTCCCACACTTCTCGCGAACACGCCTGAACATTCGGCCGAACATTCTCCCGGATGTTCACTGAACATTTAGTCCCGTATGTTCCTGCATGTATTCAAAAGTTCGTGCAACTCCCATACTTCTCGCGAATACTCCGAACATTCGGAGTTCGGCCGAATGTTCGGCCGTGTTCCCGAGAAGTGTGGGACCGCCTTAATAGTATAGCTTCATTGGTTCTTCAGTGGTCAGTGGTTGACACTTTCATCTTTTAACAATTATATGTAGTTTTACATTGTATATTTATTTCACACAGAGTTTACAGAATTTTTGCTACAAAGCGGTTCGATCGACATTGTAGAAGTTTGATTATTCAGAAATTCATGTAATTTAAAATAGGTTTTAGGCAAGTGAGAAGCATTAATATTAAAATAAGTATCTTCTGACATTTGATATTGTTCCAGTTTGTGGGTTTCAGTAATTTCTCTATGATATCAATACATTTTATACTTTTCAAAAATGTTTAAAAGGGACACAAATTTTATGTCTAAAATTGAAATCCCCTTTTGTCTTCCAAGGATACAACATTTATTTCCCACTTGAATATGTTCACTTGGAGTTTTCCTGTAGGCGTAATGCCTATGATTGGTAGAGTTCTGGTTTATTATTATGAGCAGTGCGTTTGAGTAATTGAGTGCTCTTTTGTCAAAAATAACGGCCGCGAGAGATAAAGAGGCGTTGTACGCGAATAGAACTGCTATTTCAGCCGTGAGGGGCTATTTGGAGAGAGTTTAGAATGGGAACCGCTCGATGGAACTTGCAGGCTAAGTGTAAATACAACGCATGCATCGGCCTAGCTCGAACTATAATCGTGTTAACTAGGTTCAGCTCGAACTACAATCGTGTTAACTAGGTTCAGCTCGAACTACAATCGTGTTAACTAGGTTCAGCTCGAACTACAATCATGTTAACTAGGTTCAGCTCGAACTACAATCATGTTAACTAGGTTCAGCTCGAACTACAATCGTGTTAACTAGGTTCAGTTCGAACTACAATCGTGTTAACTAGGTTCAGCTCGAACTACAATCGTGTTAACTAGGTTCAGCTTGAACTACAATCGTGTTAACTAGGTTCAGCTTGAACTACAATCGTGTTAACTAGGTTCTGCTCGAACTACAATCGTGTTAACTAGGTTCAGATCGAACTACAATCGTGTTAACTAGGTTCAGCTCGAACTACAATCGTGTTAACTAGGTTCAGCTCGAACTACAATCGTGTTAACTAGGTTCAGCTCGAACTACAATCGTGTTAACTAGGTTCAGCTCGAACGACAATCGTGTTAACTAGGTTCAGCTTGAACTACAATCGTGTGAACTAGGTTCAGCTCGAACTACAATCGTGTTAACTAGGTTCAGCTCGAACTAAAATCGTGTTAACTAGGTTCAGCTTGAACTACAATCATGTTAACTAGGTTCAGCTCGAACTACAATCATGTTAACTAGGTTCAGCTCGAACTACAATCATGTTAACTAGGTTCAGCTCGGACTACAATCATGTTAACTAGGTTCAGCTCGAACTACAATCATGTTAACTAGGTTCAGCTCGAACTACAATCATGTTAACTAGGATCAGCTCGAACTACAATCATGTTAACTAGGTTCAGCTCGAACTACAATCATGTTAACTAGGTTCAGCTCGAACTACAATCATGTTAACTAGGTTCAGCTCGAACTACAATCATGAACTAGGTTCAGCTCGAACTACAATCACGTTAACTAGGTTCAGCTCGAACTACAATCACGTTAACTAGGTTCAGCTCGAACTACAATCATGTTAACTAGGTTCAGCTCGAACTACAATCATGTTAACTAGGTTCAGCTCGAACTACAATCATGTTAACTAGGTTCAGCTCGAACTACAATCATGTTAACTAGGTTCAGCTCGAACTACAATCACGTTAACTAGGTTCAGCTCGAACTACAATCACGTTAACTAGGTTCAGCTCGAACTACAATCATGTTAACTAGGTTCAGCTCGAACTACAATCATGTTAACTAGGTTCAGCTCGAACTACAATCATGTTAACTAGGTTCAGCTCGGACTACAATTCAGCTGTCAACTACAGTTCTGATAGCTAAGGTACGGTGTTTGTTTATAGCAAATTTGTATTTTAAATATTTGTTATGTGTTTTTTTATTGTAATAATCAGGCTAGCGTAACAATTGCAGCAACAACGAATATATTTTACTAAATTTTAAATCATAAATGCCCACATTCTGCGTAACTTCTTCTGACCCTCTAGTTGTCATTTTATGTAACAACTTAAGTTAAACAACGAGTTATTATTAATGTTATTAAAAGATAATGTAATCGTAATGCACCACGTAAACTCAATCCAAAAAATAATCGTTATTATCTACTCAATAGGCGCCCGAAGCACATAAATGGATGAGAGAACTAACGATAAACTAATTTTAGTGGAAGATTTCTCACTATTGTTTTTAATTGAGAGTGTCTGAAATTCATTGGCAGTGGTATCTCAAAGGAAACTCAAATATGTAAAAAATCATTTCATTTGATCGAGAAACCGTTAAAGAAAATACTCCTATAAAGAAGCGGTTAGCAAACAAGTAATTCACAGTTGTGCCAATATAACAACATTTAATAACATAATATTTGATAATGGATACTTTTCGAGTATAACGCGTGGTACTATTCCTATGTTATAATTCTAATCATATAAAGTAATAATTCTAAGATAGTGTGCGAGTAGTAGTTATAAAAATGCCAACTCCAACGCCTTTCTGGCACTTTGCAATGCCAACTCCAACGCCTTTCTGGCACTTTACAATGCCAACTCCAACGCCTTTCTGGCACTTTGCAATGCCAACTCCAACGCCTTTCTGGCACTTTGCAATGCCAACTCCAACGCCTTTCTGGCACTTTGCAATGCCAACTCCAACGCCTTTCTGGCACTTTGCAATGCCAACTCCAACACCTTTATGGCACTTTGCAATGACAACTCCAACGCATTTCTGGCACTTTGCATTGCCAACAAAATAAAAAATCTTGATTATTACTATTTTAAACTCATATGAAGGTAAGTAACATTTAAACGGCTTAACTTTTGTTAATCTATTTTAACCGCACATATCAACAGACTGTGATTTATGTTGCCTATAGATTGATATGCACATCGTTTTCATTAAAAGATTGTATAATTAAACTTTAATGTGGGATCAATAATTCAATCAATAAAAAATTCCGTGGAAGCCGTTGATTTGGTTGGTTTGACTAATGTTGATGACAACGGAAATGAATCATGTTTGTGATTGTAAACCAGTTTCCAATCAAGTTTAAAGCGAAGAAGGAATGTCAGAGCAGTTGTGTAGCCGTGGTTGGTTGTTGGTAGTTCGGAGTTTCGGTCTGCGAGATCTCGGTTGCCGGGCTGGCGGCTGCCATGCTCTGGTTGCTCACAGTGTTGCCATCCTTCCATTGTTGCCAACTGTTGCATTTAATAACACTGCAACACTGCTTAATATGTATAATTAAGAATGCGAAGATAAATTGAAAAATAGTGCGCCATTGTTCCGTTTTGCTCTATTG
This sequence comes from Allygus modestus, assembly GCA_963675035.1. Taxonomy (NCBI): domain Eukaryota; kingdom Metazoa; phylum Arthropoda; class Insecta; order Hemiptera; family Cicadellidae; genus Allygus; species Allygus modestus. Next base: position 52,497,175 of record OY776111.1, on the reverse strand, counting down.
TAGAAGGTTTGAATGAGGTATACTTTCTTTCCAGAATACTTTATCTGTATAATTTTATACTAGTTAAACAAAGTGTGGTTGGTCCCTATTATTGACGTTAAGTTGAATGTTGTAAATCAAAGATTTTAGAGGCTCCCCCAAATGACAGGTAGTCTCAGTATCATTACGTGGACGTGCGATTGGCAGAACAAATAAGTTTAATGATATATGTGAGACAGTAAAACATAAATCCTATACTGTAATATGAGTAAGATTGCCTGCTTGCTTGTAACTCTGATCTATGCGTGTCCTATTCCCACTCTTGTGTTGGAAATTCCAGTAAACTAAATTTCAGATGCGATACTAATTTAACTATTTATTCTCAAATTTAAAAACACAACAATTCTGTGTTATGCTTACATCTAAAGTGTAGCTAAGCATAACTTGTAAGCAATTTATTGTTTTATTTTGTGACTCATTATGCAGTATTACGTATAAATACCGTGTAGGTTCTGTTGAGATACTTTTAATGCTTTTAGTAACAGTAGAGAGCTTACAACACAATAGGCCTAATTCAAAAAATGTAATTACTGTCCAGTAATCAGTCCAGTAACACTTAAATGTACTTTGTAGTGTTTGTCTTGAGTAAAAATACCCTAAAATATAGCACTTCATAAAATAAACACCCTCCTTTCATTCGTATTGCTTCGTTTATAAGCTTGACCACTTTTTGACAGTGAGAACTTTGAGAACTTTGAGTCTTCGCGCCGTGGAAGATGTAGGTCGTTGGAAGGTGAGGACAGCCGTTGGTTCTCCGAAGCCGTAACTCCCATGTTGCGGTCAGTGGATGGTTGCTGGTGCTGTGGCCGGGCTCTCCCGAGGTTTATAGGCGGAACAGCAACGATCCTAGCAGTGTTGGCTGCTCAATAAAAACCTGAAAATCCAGGGAAAGTGGGGTAGTTGGCAAGCTACTGTTGTATTAGTCAGAGATAACGCTTTTAAGTGACTTGTATATGTAAACCTAAGTGTTACCCGCAGAATTTGCCCCGCAAATGATTTTGAAAAACTATGACAGTTGTGTGTGCTGCATTCTATGGTTAGCCCGTGGAACTACTACGAATCAAGATCAGCTGTTTGTATTTTCATCAGCTCAAAAAAAATTCTCAATAAGGAATACATGAGCACTTTAAACCTCCGTGGGGAAAATCCCTATAGATTTTTTGCAACTTGAATATGCCTATATGTTGCAATATATAACTCGTACTCAGGACTATCAATTACCTCTGCCAAATTTCAGCTCAGTCAGTCCAGTGGTTAAATCGTGATTGAGCCACAAATATCTAAACAAACATACAAACAAACTTACAAACTTCCACGTTTACAATATTAGTTGTTACATCTCCTATGCCAATTTGTCTTTTATACCCACATAAGTTACTATCAGTAGTATAATAATATTTAATTAGATACTGAAATACCCATGGTTACTCGTCGTTGTTGAAAATATTAGAGGAAACAAATTATCAAGAAATGTCAATTGAATTATAATAAAATTAAGCTATGTCGCAGCATAGGCTAAGGCTGGTAAAATGTTGTACCGGTACATGCAATTTGTAATACGTTTAAACAAACTAAAAATTTGCAACGTTTTATATTTTAGGACTCTATACAAATATAGAGTAAATCCTACCCTTAACCAAATTTCCTATAGATCTTTAGATTCGTTATTGGACAACTACTAATACTTCTGGTAGAATCTAAATTGTTGTGTAAGATTAATGTAATGGTTTTGCCACTTAAGAAAAATAAGTTGCTTAAGACTTTTGACATATTTATTTTGTATCGGACAAACAAAATGGTTTCCAATATAAAACAATCATTTATGCAGATGTATTAACCTGCTGAACATTAAGTTGTATTAAACCCGTTCGGAAAGTGTTATATTAAATTGTTTAACTACCAGTTATGAAACGCAAGTTTTGATTGTTGTGAACAGACGAGAGAGGTGGTGGGGGGCGATGGGGAATGAAAAGCAATAACGCCAGGAGTGGGAATATCGTAGGCGGAGGCGGTAGAATATTGTTTGAGTGGAATGCCATCAGAAGTGGGAATGTCGTAGGCGGAGGCGGTGGAATATTGTTTGACTGGAATGCCATCAGGAGTGAGAATGTCGTAGGCGGAGGCGGTAGAATATTGTTTGACTGGAATGCCATCAGGAGTGGGAATGTCGAACGCTGAGGCGGTAGAATATTGTTTGACTGGAATGCCATCAGGAGTGGGAATTTCGTATGCGGAGGCGGTAGAATATTGATTGACTGGAATGCCATCAGGAGTGGGAATGTCGTAGGCGGAGGCGGTGGAATATTGTTTGACTGGAATGACATCAGGAGTGGGAGTGTCGTAGGCGGAGGCGGTGGAATATTGTTTGACTGGAATGCCATTAGGAGTGGGAATGTCTTAGGCGGAGGCGGTGGAATATTGTTTGACTGGAATGCCATCAGGAGTGAATGTCGTAGGCGGAGGCGGTAGAATATTGTTTGACTGGAATGCCATCAGGAGTGGGAATGTCGAACGCTGAGGCGGTAGAATATTGATTGACTGGAATGCCATCAGGAGTGGGAATGTCGTAGGCGGAGGCGGTGGAATATTGTTTGACTGGAATGCTATCAGGAGTGGGAATGTCGTAGGCGGAGGCGGTGGAATATTGTTTGACTGGAATGCCATCAGAAGTGGGAATGTCGTAGGCGGAGGCGGTGGAATATTGTTTGACTGGAATGCCATCAGGAGTGGGAATGTCGTAGGCGGAGGCGGTAGAATATTGATTGACTGGAATGCCATCAGGAGTGGGAATGTCGTAGGCGGAGGCGGTGGAATATTGTTTGACTGGAATGCCATCAGGAGTGGGAGTGTCGTAGGCGGAGGCGGTGGAATATTGTTTGACTGGAATGCCATTAGGAGTGGGAATGTCGTAGGCGGAGGCGGTGGAATATTGTTTGACTGGAATGCCATCAGGAGTGAATGTCGTAGGCGGAGGCGGTAGAATATTGTTTGACTGGAATGCCATCAGGAGTGGGAATGTCGGACGCTGAGGCGGTAGAATATTGATTGACTGGAATGCCATCAGGAGTGGGAATGTCGTAGGCGGAGGCGGTGGAATATTGTTTGACTGGAATGCCATCAGGAGTGGGAATGTCGAACGCTGAGGCGGTACAATATTGTTTGACTGGAATGCCATCAGGAGTGGGAATGTCCTAGGCGGAGGCGGTAGAATATTGATTGACTGGAATGCCATCAGGAGTGGGAATGTCGTAGGCGGAGGCGGAGGAATCTTGCTTGACTGGAATGTCATCAGGAGTGGAGTGTCGTAGGCGGAGGCGGTGGAATATTGTTTGACTGGAATGCCATTAGGAGTGGGAATGTCGTAGGCGGAGGCGGTGGAATATTGTTTGACTGGAATGCCATCAGGAGTGGGAATGTCGAACGCTGAGGTGGTAGAATATTGATTGACTGGAATGCCATCAGGAGTGGGAATGTCGTAGGCGGAGGCGGTGGAATATTGTTTGACTGGAATGCCATCAGGAGTGGGAATGTCGTAGGCGGAGGAGGTGGAATATTGTTTGACTGGAATGCCATCAGGAGTGAATGTTGTAGGCGGAGGCGGTAGAATATTGTTTGACTGGAATGCCATCAGGAGTGGGAATGTCGAACGCTGAGGCGGTAGAATATTGATTGACTGGAATGCCACCAGGAGTGGGAATGTCGTAGGCGGAGGCGGTAGAATATTGATTGACTGGAATGCCACCAGGAGTGGGAATGTCGTAGGCGGAGGCGGTAGAATATTGTTAGACTGGAATGCCATCAGGAGTGGGAGTGTCGTAGGCGGAGGCGGTGGAATATTGTTTGACTGGAATGCAATTAGGAGTGTAAATGTCGTAGGCGGAGGCGGTGGAATATTGTTTGACTGGAATGCCATCAGGAGTGAATGTCGTAGGCGGAGGCGGTAGAATATTGATTGACTGGAATGCCATCAGGAGTGGGAATGTCGTAGGCGGAGGCGGTGGAATATTGTTTGACTGGAATGCCATCAGGAGTGGGAGTGTCGTAGGCGGAGGCGTTGGAATATTGTTTGACTGGAATGCCATTTGGAGTGTAAATGTCGTAGGCGGAGGCGGTGGAATATTGTTTGACTGGAATGCCATCAGGAGTGAATGTCGTAGGCGGAGGCGGTAGAATATTGTTTGACTGGAATGCCATCAGGAGTGGGAATGTCGAACGCTGAAGCGGTAGAATATTGATTGAATTGAATGCCATCAGGAGTGGGAATGTCGTAGGCGGAGGCGGTGGAATATTGTTTGACTGGAATGCCATCAGGAGTGAGAATGTCGTAGGCGGAGGAGGTGGAATATTGTTTGACTGGAATGCCATCAGGAGAGAATGTCGTAGGCGGAGGCGGTAGAATATTGATTGACTGGAATGCCATCAGGAGTGGGAATGTCGTAGGCGGAGGCGGTGGAATATTGTTTGACTGGAATGCCACCAGGAGTGGGAATGTCGTAGGCGGAGGCGGAGGAATATTGCTTGACTGGAATGTCATCAGGAGTGGGAGTGTCGTAGGCGGAGGCGGTGGAATATTGTTTGACTGGAATGCCATCAGGAGTGCGAGCCTGCTCAGTTCTTCAGTTCTATAAATAATCCTTTATTATTTCTAAATTCTTCAGTAATATTTCCAGCTGGTGACAATGCAAAGGCTATTCCTCCTATAGTTAGACGAAAATTGTTAAGACTTTACTGTTTCCCAAGCCAACAACTTTAGCTAACCAAACCCATTGTTTATCGCTTTTTAAATCGCCTATTTTTTTAGGGAGGATACAAAAGGTATTACACCTTTCATGAGATTTTTAATCTTTTATCTGCGAACTGTAAAAAATAAGTTTTGAACGTGAAGTTACTCGTTGTTTATTTAAGGACGTAAACCTATGTAATGACAATTGTTCACATGAAAAAACAAGGTACTGTATTTTTTAATTGACTGGGGATATGATTATAAATTTGTCATCCCCTCCTTCTGAATGGCCGGAAGCTTGGTCTAGTTCCCTTCACATTTACAAAATCATGTCATTTCATATGATTCACTTGATTACAGGACAAGTCCGGTTTCGAGATTTTTCCCTGAGCTCCAAAGTCCATAAACAGTCAGCAATAACCAGTGTTTTCCCCAGCGTCAAATCATTCTTACTTTTCCCTCAAGAATCTTAACGTTTTATTCCACGTGGAAAAAACTTTATCCGATAGTTTCTGGCCGTAACAGGTAATTGCTTCTTAAACTAAGCCACTCACAAAGTTCAGCTTACTTCGCAAACTTTTGTGATTAAATTTGTACTGGTTCGAAGTCGTAATTTAAAGTCTTCAGAAAGGGTGACTTGAAAAAACAACGACTTGAGCTAATTTGTTTTGAAAATTATTTAACAAATCTCAATTAAAATACTAATTAATAAATATCTTGTTTTCTAGATTTTATTTGTCCTTAAATCATGCATTTATTAAATAATACTTTTCCTAATGTTCTCTCAGGTAAGTCGTACCATTACTGTTTTCTTTTAAAAAACCAATATAAATTTGTCATGAGGTTTTTGCTGTTCCGATTCGCCTGGCACTAGGGAGGGAGGGGAGATCGTCGTGGTGATAGTGAAAACCTCCGCTCCGAAAATAAATCGATTTATTTACGGTCGTATGAGTAAATTATTTACAATGTTAAGCCCCCTCCCGGAAAAAAAATCTTTGCTAAATAATGTACATCTAAATACCCGAATACTAATATATGCTAAATTCTTAGGTGTATTTAATTTATGAACTCCCACGATTAGTGAACATATTTTAGTAAGTGATCATCTCGTCAAATATTATCTCCTTCTTAAAATGAGCATGGGAGGTGAACGCAATGAGGCGGAGCCCAGGTGAAAATTAATGTCTAAATACATTATGAGATATCTGTACCTAAATACTTGTCATTCTGATAATTATAACAAAACGTCGAAAATTATATTTATTTTGTTCGGAAATCGCTTTACTAAAAGGCCTTATATATAAAAGCGTTTGTGTCCATTATTTAGGTGAGGTAAATATTATATTATCAGATTCAACATTTATTTAACAGAGTCAGTGAAGCAGGGGAAAGTTTATTTCCAGGTAAACAGTTCGTTTCCCGTGTGCCAGGACACTCCGCCAGTCGCGAGCTCAACACGGGGTTGAAAGAATTCTCCGCCCCAGTAACTCCGAATGTCCCGCCTGTGTTCTGCTGTTTCTGTGTTATTCACGTCTGCCAGACCTGTCGTCTGTTGTCGACGTCGTTGCACACTGCTTCAATACGCTGTATAAGAAACATGACAAAAACAACAACCCTTCAACGTGGTGGTGGTATTTTTACTAACATTAATGTATTATTTAAAACAAAATAAAACATAAACCAATAATGCAGGTTGTTTGAATGGTAAATAAAATAGATAAACACCTTTTTGGCTGGAAAAATTTCGGGTTTTAATAACTTGCGAAACGTCATTAAAAAATAAACTATAAGTAACTTACTGTAATTTGAAAAACTGTATTCTTTTATTTTTTTTTTATCTATATCTATAAAAGGCAAAGCCCTGGCTGACTCACTGACTGACTGACTGACTGATTCACTCACTCACTCATCACTAATGCTCCTCCTTCCCATGTAGGTAGAGAGCTGAAATTTTCTACACTGATTCTTTACGCATAAAGTAGGAAAACTAAATGGTTTTCATCCTGATCTGACCTTAGGGCTCCGCCAGAGACCCCGACAAAGTTCCCATTTATTCTTATGGACATGAATTTTTGTTTGAGGTGATAAAATACAAACAGCTGATTTTGATTCGCAGTAGTTCCAAGGGCTAACCACAGAATGCAGCACACACAACTGTAATAGTTTGTATAAATCATTTGCAGGGCGAAGCCTGCGAGGACAGCTAGTTTTACATATTTATTTGATTGATGTCAATATTTAAATAAACGGTATCAGGAAACTGACACATACTTTCTCCCTTTCAGCCCAACTTTAATGATTAAATTTCTTTTTATTTACTAAATAGAACACAAAGCACGGTCGAATGTACAGAAAATCTTGTAAACAAGTTGTTTTAAAAACATCCACCCAAATCCCTGCTTTGGAGGCACTACAGAATCCATTGCTACACTCGTGGTTTTAATCAATCAATCAATATCAATCAATCAATAATTCCTTTATTGCCTTAAAACTTGTACAAGCATTGGCATGAGTCATTTACAAAATTTACCTCTTACAACAACAAAATAGTCAACATTTCTAAATTATAAATTCCTTATGTAGTCATGGACACTGTAAAACGCTCCTCTCAACAAATAGGTCTTAAGATTCTTCCTAAATTCATCATGTGGCATCTCCACCCTGAGGCAATCAGGCAACGCATTAAAAAGTTTGACAGAGCAATAATAAACATTGTTTTAAAAAAATGTAGTTTTATGTTTTGGAATTGGGAGATTTAAACTTTGGCGAAGAGAATATACCGTAGAATTCTGAACTCAAAAAGCCCACGGTTTTTCCTACAAAATATTAGTGTTTCAAAAAAATATATGGAAGGAAATGTCAACAGGCCACACTGACGAAAAGTCTCCTTACAAGATTGAAGCCGCTTGAGTCCAAAAACAATTCTGATTATCTTCTTTTGGAGAGTAAAGATGTATCTCATACTAGCCTTTTCCGATCCCCAAATGGATAAGAGGGGAAATGCCCCCTATTCCCCCCCAGGGTTATTAAGGGGCAACATATTTCGAATTTCCTCTGTTGGTCAATGCTAACTTCACAAGCATATCAAGTTTGAATGAAATTTATCAGTAAATAAAAGCGAAATAGTAATTTTTGTATTCCCCATAAGAATAACATTGGACAACGTACTGCGTTTACCGCAAAATGAAAATTCCAATTTTCTCCGCAACCAGCAATCGTAGAATAGTAATTAAAAATACTAAATTATTTAGTTTTTTGAGCTCTTTTTAATGGTGAATAGTAATTTTTTATGTTTATGTTTTTTATGAAAAATCCAAATAACTGAATTTTTGATGTTTTATGTCCTGTAATTTATGAACCCGAATTTTGACAGACATGCGGGTGGTGTCATTTTGTTGGAAAACTAAAGTTCTACAAACGTCCAAAGTTTAATCAAAAAAATCGTTAGAGCTGTTTTTGAGAAATTTTGATTTTTCATGATTTTTGGCGGTTTTTGGGGGATAATTACCCTTAAAAATAAAAAATTAAAAAAAATGAAAAAAATGCCTGAAGATATCGTGGATTAGTACCTACATACCAAATTTCATAAAAATCGGTCCATTAGTTAGGGCTCTAGCTCTGTACACATCCACACGGACACAAACGCACACACACAGACAGACATCACGTAAAAACCACTTTTTTGGGTTCAGGGAGCACCAAAATGAATATTTCCACTAACAACTCAAATTCGAAAATTTTGACGAAAACATTACTTTCTCCATATAGGCCTACTATATATAGGGGGGGAAAGTAAATAAACGGTATCAGGGAACTGACACATACTTTCTCCCTTTTAGCCCAACTTTAATGAATAAATTACTTTTTATTTACAAAATATAGAATACAAAGCACGGTCGAATGTACAGAAAATCTTGTAAACAAGTTGTTTTAAAAAACATCCACCCAAATCCCTGCTTTGGAGGCCCTACAGAATCCATTGCTACACTCGTGGTTTTAAGAGGGGAAATTCCCCTATTCCCCCCTCCAGGGTTATTAAGGGGCAACATATTTTTAATTTCCTCTGTTTGTCAATGCTAACTTGACAAGCATATCAGGTTTGAACGTAATTGATCAGTAAATAAGAGAGAAATAGTAATTTTTTTATTCCCCTTAAGAATAACATTGGACAACGTACTGCGTTTACCGCAAAATGAAAATTTCAATTTTCTCCTAAACCAGCAATCGTAGAATAGTAATTCAAAATACTAAATTATTTAGTTTTTTGAGCTCTTTTTAATGGTGAATAGTAATATTTTTTATATTTATGTCTTTTTATGAAAAATCCAAAAAACTGAATTTTGGATGTTTTAAGCCCTGTAATTTCTGAACCCGAATTTTTACAGGAATGCGGGTGGTGTCATTTTGTTGGAAAACTAAAGTTCTACAAACGACTAAAGTTTAATCAAAATCGTTAGGGCCGTTTTTGAGAAATTTTGATTTTTCATTTTTTTGGTGGTTTTGGGGGGATAATTACCCTTAGAAATCAAAAATTCAAAAAAATGAAAAAACGCCTGGAGATATCGTGGATTAGTACCTACATACCAAATTTCATCAAAATCGGCCTATTGGTTAGGGCTCTAGCTCTGTACACATCCATACAGACAGACAGACAGACAGACACACAGACATCACGTAAAAATCGCTTTTTTGGGTTCTGGGAGCACCAAAACGAATATTTCCGCTAACAACTCAAATTCGAAAATTTTGACGAAAACAATACTTTCTCCATATACTATGTATAAGGGGAGAAAGTAAAAAATGAAAACTAATTTTCTATCACTTGTTTTAGGGGAGATTTTCTGGTAAAAGATGTTGATTTCATGTTCAAGAAAAGGATATTTCTATTCTAGGCAAGAAAAAAGGAGGTTTGCTTCGCTTTTTAATGGCTCTGATATAAAATACTTAGCTACTTATGTAAATGCAAAATAGTTTGGAAAGATTTTATTTTAAAACCTAGCACATAAATACACTATTTGCGAAGTACTCTAATAATTTATAGTCGTATAAGCATGAAATTGCTGCAAATTTCAATTTCTATAAAGATTCAATTTCATAGCAAAATATATTTACCTACACATTTGAAAAAAATACCTTGAGGATCAACACTCCTTTAGCGCCCAATTTTTAGTTTCATGGGTTAACAGTGAAACTGAAAAAGTGAAATACTCTATGGGGCTATTGCTGAATTCAGAACAAACGATTTTCTTTAATATTCAAGTACTAAGCTCCTGGCACGGTTTTGATTTATATTATAACAACAGATCGACTGGATATGGACGTACTTAGCAGTCGTGGAGGGCGGTGTATGTGGTCCAGTGGGTCAGTCGGTACGACCAGCTGTGGGCTTCGGCGCAGTTGTTACACCTGATACCAAATCAGCTGTTGTGTAGATCAGCTGATCGGCCAGGTCAGCTGTTGCTGGGTGTTGCACAGGAAGCGGTCAGCTCTCTATCACATCAGGATGTCCGTCCCTCCCCTCCTCCACCCGCTCTTGTCTTAGCGGAGTGCTAAAGAATATTAAATGACTTATTATTACTTCTTAAATATTACATTTAGGGCTGTTATTTCTTAGCAACCAGAGATAACCGAAGAATAATAAAATAGTACCTTTCATTAATAGGAATAGCACCGTTTTGACGAGTGAAAAACCAGGCCGTCCGTAAGACTAGTGTTAATTATAACATTGTGCTTATGGACGGCCTGGTTTTTCACTCGTGCAACGTACTTTTTAGGTCAACACGTTTTTTAACTATTGTACTAAAAGTACTACAGATCGTTGTAAAGTAATATATCACGTTTCAAGATGACTAGCTACTAGGCCAGGAAACGGTTCGAGTGGCAGTTTTAAATATATTGTGATTGAAGCCAAATTTCATACCTCTTTTCCAAGTTTTTCCTCAACAGGAAGGTCAGCAGCTTCCGTTCTTTTGATATGGAGACAAAAAGTTAAACTTTGGATTTTAATTAACCACAAATACTAATCCTTCAAATCCAATCTTAGTAATTGGTCTTCAAGCTTGGCCATACGGAGAAACTGACGTGTTCACGAAATGACAGTCGGTGGAATAAAATAGGCAGAGACTACGTACACGTCCGACGTGAGCCGCTACTGTTCACGTCCGTTCCAAATTATGCACCGTACGTTACTTTTCCTGTGATTTTGAAAACAGATTAAGAGCCAGAAAACCTAACCTAACCTAACGTAACGTAACGTAACCTAACCTAACCTAAGCGGTAGCGATGTGAATTTGCCTTTACATTGGACGTGTACGTAGTCACTTCGAATAAAATAGGGCATCGCTCCGCCGAATCATCAGTTACACAAAGATTTTAATCAACTCGTGTTCAGTTGTACATTCAACTTCCTGCAACCAAATAGTGCTTTGGTGCCGCAATGAAAGCAGAAGCATTCGTTGAACTCGCATTGTAATGTAATGCAAGGTAAACCATTTAGGATCAGGTGTCTGCCGTAACGGTATTGTGATCGATAGGAGCTGGATGTAATGGAGGAGGGGGGGACAGTCATATCTGGAATACAAATGTTGGAATAAGATACACGGTTTTCCTTATTATACGTCTTTTTATTTCTTATTCGACTTTATGTAAAAGAATATGTTTCTTTCGATTTAAGATCGCTTTGTTTATTGTAGGCCTACAAAAGTTTTTTTTTTTTTTTAATTGTTATATCTTTTAATCATGATTATTCAAACTGTGCATTGTGATCGTCTATTCAGGGAATCCCGAAATAAGTGATTACAAACTTGAAAGTTCAATTTGTTTATAAATCGATTTCTTGTATAGTAAATACTTATATAGTTTTTATATGGTGGTTATACGTTTGGCCACTTTTTATTTGTTTTCGTTTACCCCATTGCAATTCGTGAAGACGTAGGACATAAGAAATAAATGAAAACTATTTATGACTATAATAAGATCAGTTCTTCGTTTAATTGTAAATCTGGGATTTTAAACACAAGTCCCAACTGATAACAAAGTTGAGTTTTCGTTTATCAGTGAACGGATGCGACTCGAGAGCCGCTATCAGCTTTGATAAACGCTTTTACGAAATATCACAAAGGGAAATTATAAACAAGTGACACGGCTATTTAAACAGATAAAATAACCTGTTGCTTGCAAATGTAGGAGGAAGCAACGCACGTTCAATTATTTATTAAGCTCATAACTTCATACTAAATGACATTCATGCACTAAAACCATCGTGTCATTGTAAACATTATAATTTCATCCAGCACGCTCATTAGTGAATTTCCTATGGAAAAGTGAACTATTAGTATGACCCGCACGGTGAGACTCAAGCCCGGGACTACCATAAAAGTTTCTAACGTGACCCCCTGAACACAATTTGAGGGGTCTCTAAAATTTGTATATATACATATATATATATATATATATATATATATATATTTATTTATTTATGGATATCTTTATATATATGTGTGTGTGTGTGTGTGTGTGTGTGTTCGCACTCTAGCGGTCGCAATTTTTGTCCGATTTACTTCAAATTTGGTAGAGACATTCCTAATTATAATCAGTGGACAAGTTCGTTGGGCAAAACAATCGGAAAACTCTAACCGCCTTTTAGCGAAATTCCCCTATAGGGAAGATGCTATTAACGTAGGTGGCATGGTAAGACTTAAGTTCGAGACCATGATAACTGTTTGTTTTGAAGTCCCCAGATGTTAAAAACATTATTCGTTCAAATTTATATACATGAATATATTAGGGGTGTGCGAGTACTCGAAACTTCGAGTTTTCGGCCGAGTATTTTACAACTCGAACTCGACTCGAAGACTTGAAAAATACTCGAAAGTTCGAGCGAGTATTTCCCGCCGATTTCCAGACGATCGCTAACGATTGCGAACGGCCAAAACGCGTAGTAACGGCCGCAAAAGGCGATCGCATCACGTAAAATCGGCCGAAAATGACGATCGCTAACGATTGCAACCGGCCAAAACGCGTAGTAACGGCCGCAAAAGACGATCACATCACTTAAAATCGGCCGAAAATTACGATCGCTAACGATTGCGACCGGCCAAAACGCGTAGTAACGGCCGCAAAAGACGATCACATCACGTAAAATCGGCCGAAAATGACGATCGGACCACGCATTATCGGCTGTAAATGATGTCAGAAATCATAATATCGGTCGGCAAAAGTGGCGACCGGGCCACTTAATATCGGCCTTAATTAACGATTTTGTTATCTAATATTGATTATAAACGATGTCTGAATCAGGTGATCTTGACCAAATGACAACCGGACCTGTTTTATCGGCCGGAAACGAATGTCAAACCTTGTTTGTTGGTCAATACCTAATCCAGTTTGATTTTACTGGCCAAAACTTTGTATTGCTACTCATGTATGGGTTAGAAACCATGATTAGATAATCAAATCTAGAATGGTATCCAAATCCTATTACACTATTTTAAACTACTAACTGATGGCTGCTCAAAACTCAAAAATAATTGGCACTACTCGACTCGACTCGATTCAAAACATCACTACTCCCACACCCCTAGTATATATATATATGTGTGTGTGTGTGTGTGTGTGTGTGTGTGTGTGTGTGTGTGTGTGTGTGTGTGTGTGTGTGTGTGTGTGTGTGTGTGTCCGTTACCGCGATAACCTTTGAAAGAAACGCCCGGATTTGATGAAATTTTGCACAAATGTGTATTGTAATATTTATGACTTAAGTTCGAAAACCAGATCGATCAGACTATGGGAAGGTTTTAAATTTTCCAAAAATTAGTTTTTTAGTTTTCCCCCTAAAATTTTAAAAACACTTAATTTTGGTTATAGCCATTTTATAGAGCTTAAAAAACAAACAATTTAGTATTTTGAATCATTAAGCTAGGTTTAGTAGTTGTGGAGAAAAGTAAAAAATGTGTCCATAAAATTTCCCATGTTAATCTTATGGGAATACGGTTTTTAGATTTTCCTCAGATAATTTCACTAAAAACTCCACATTTCTTTCTACCAATCAGTTTAGCTCTACAAAACAATCATTTTGGTGTTTTAATTGTTGTTTTACGTCCAACCGTTGCAGTGATATTCAAAGTGCTAAACACAGTACGTTGTCCAATGTTATCCATATGGAGGATAAATACAATTTTATATCTCAATTATTTATGATTGTATATTGATGAAACTTGGCATGTGGCTTCAACTAGTTGTGGTATATTGATATTTGCACAAAAGAGGGTTTTTTTGTTGATTCTCCCCGTAGCAGCAAACCTGCACACTCGGCCCCCACCTTATTCATATGGAGAATAAGTAAAGTTGTATATCTCTCTTAGCTATAAACCGAAATTATTAAAACTTGCTTCACCTGGTTGAGTTATATTTATAATTGCAAAAATACACATTTTTTATCTTTCTTGTTGCAGCAAACCTGCGTACTCAGCCCTAATGTTATTCTTATGGAGAATAAATAAAATGCTATATATCACTTATTTATGAATGTATTTTTGTGAAACTTGGTAAGTGGCTCTATGTAGTAGTGAGACACATATATATGCATTGGAAATTCACTTAGTACGCAGGTTTGCTGCGACGGGGGTATTCTGGGGGAAATTATACAACCCAATTATAAAAGAGGCCTCAGATGGTAATTTTTTGTAAGTGTTTCGCACAAATAACATGCTTTTTATATGGGGAAATGATGATTTTTGTTGATTGCAAAAAAAACAAAAAGAGATACGAGGTTGGTGTAAATGAGAAAGTTGCTAGGATTTTCAAGACCTTAAAGATGATATACTTTTTGACATATGTTACTACTGTATTTGGCTTTTTCTCGTTTTGGGCACGTAAACATTAACAATTTTTGTTGTACTTATGTATTTTGTTTTAAATACTGTCATGTAGCATATCAGGGTAACGCCGATTTTAAAAAGAGTAAGAATTTTGAACCAGAACTAAGATATGTCTCTTGGTTTAGCAGATACAGGGTATTCCGTAAATGTCAATATTTTTCAAAAAAGTGGCCGCCATTTTGAAACGGATTAAGATAAGTGAGTTCTGTTTTTGCCAAAATTTTACTCAAAGTGTAAAGCTCTAACATGATGCATAACTTGACATAGGTTTATATTTGAAAATTTCGAGATTCGAACTAGTGACACTCCGTTTTTGGAACACCTGTATTTGTAACAAACTAAAAATATGTTTACCTTATTCCTTGGGGTCGATTTAATGGGAAATCATTTTATTTAATCCTTCTAGGTCGATTGGTTTGTCTGCAATCTGTTTGAGACACCTTACGTGAGACACCCTGTATATATTATTTATTGTAAATATGATTTTACCTCTACAATTTTCTTTCGCTTTTGTTTATTATTAGTAAATTTCCTATGGAAAAGTGAACTATTAGCATGACCCGCACGGTAAGACTTGAGCCCGGGACCACTATAGAAGTTCCTAACGTGACCCCCTGAACACGTTTTGAGGGGTCTTTAAAAACTTTGTATATATGTGTGTTCGCACTCTAGCGGTCGCAATTTTTGACCGATTTACTTCAAATTTGATAGAAACATTCCTTTTTATAATCAGTTAGACAAGTTCGTTGGGCAAAACAATCGGAAAACTCTAACCCCCTTTTTCGGGGATTTTAAGTTTTCAAATTTTGAGTTTTTTGGGCCCAAAAAGGGTACACTTATTGCACATTAACTTATTGTACTTAAAGAGCCAAAGATTTTAAGCCCTCCCTCATCATTATAGCATAAGTACTTACCGAGTTGTTAAAGAAAATGTTAATTGTCAAAATACAGTACGTTGTCTTATGGGGATTTTACACTGGAAAAGGCTGTTTTTTCATATCTTAATATCGTTTTATCACCCCCCATATCCCTATACCAACTTGTTATTCCGACAACACCTCATTCTAACTTTATAATTTACAACATTGGCATCCTATTAGTGAATTTAAATATAACCAGGAGCATCAAAAAAGCAAAAAATAAAATTTAACCAGTGTTGGTTTAAACCCTTTATTTTTAAGGGTTTAATGCGGAAATTCACTTCCCTCACGGCAACGTGCTGCGTGCGATCTCGTTACAGAATAGTATGTTATATCAAAAGTATACCCTCTCAATATCGTGCAAGTAGTAGGCCTACAGTTCGGGACGCGGTGCGTGGCGTCTGGGATAGGCGAGAACCTACTCTAATTTATCTGAAATAATAGCGACAATAACGAAAATAACCAAAACAAATGCTTAAAAATTAAATTAATTAATTTTGCTTTCCGTTGACAAAAGTACACTGTAACACTAACGGTATGAAGCCAACAAGAGAGGGAAAGTAATTCCAGAGCATATGCTAACCAGGCGTCAAGCACTGTGATCCGAACTGTATGTGCATTGAGTTTTATCATTGACTATAAATACTGAAGGAGACATCCCATCCATATGGCCCAGCTGTCCCACTTTTAGTGTATGCTAGAATTTAAACTTGAAGTAGTTTGATTGGGTCACCGACAGATTGTGCTGCTGTCAACTTTTTATTTTAGTTATTTACATTAACTTTTAAAGTATCTACACCCCAGAAAGCAAGTGATAATCAACTTATGTTTGCTTCCTGGCACACCAACTGTTGTATTATCCCCTACTTGAGAGGATAAGTAATAGTTGAAAGCAGTACACTCTGTTGGTAATTGGTGTAAACTATGACCTCTTTCAATCCTGGCATACACAAAACTAGGGACACATTTTACAATGACAATGAGAAGTCTACTTCAGTATTTATAGTCAATGGTTTTATTCTTGAATTGTTACTCGTAATAAATCACAAACCATATCAAAATGTTAATGTAATAACTTATAATTAATACTGTTTTAACAGTATGTGTTTTACCTTCTGCTGCCTCTTAGGCCCAGATTTAATTTAAAATCAGATTAAAATACAGATTTGCATTCATTACCCAGCCTCTAGTCTTTATAGCCCTTCTTAATTTCACTCTGCAACTGATGGGACTTAATACCTATGCAGTAGTATAATTTAAATACTGTATGTCCGTTTAAAGCAGCGAGCACATGATAGAAAATTGTATTATTTGCTTGCTGGTTTGAAGTAACTTCGTTGGAAATACATAAAATGTAATTAATCGTGTGGTTTGATAGTAAAAACCTGTAGTTAAAGGCCATAGCGCAATTTCTAACTCATATACAAGTTGAATCATTCTTTTTTTGTTTTTTAGTTGATGGTAAACATAGTTTAAATTACTTAATAATCGAAAAATGACTCTAAAATATCGTCAACAAAGACCGCCACCCGCGACTCCCTATTGACCAGGTGACCCGCTTTGTTCAGCCTCGTCCCAAGGTGAAGGACTGTGCCATTGTTCTCGCTCTCTCTCATTAACTCCGCTATCAGTTACAGGTGACAACCCCTCCCCTCCCCTCCCATCCCATCCCTCACGCAGCGACACCGTCGGGGTTGGTTTGATAATTGAATTACGCCCGGCTTCAATTACTTGTGAGGTTTCCTATTGAATTACCCTGATTGGAATTCGAATGACAACGCCGCGCGTTTGGTTTTATTTACTTTGAAATAGGTTTGTATTCAGTATGGGATTTCTTTTAAGTTATTATGTGTTTGAAATTGAGCCACGTGTTTATTATTATTCAATCTCATATTTGTATCACTCGGTGCAACGTTCTAAATCATTGGGCAACTTTTATAATTGCTTTTCCTGCGACTTACTTTTCCCAAACAATGTACGTATTGGTATCGAATGGATGTTACTGTAAATAGATCTCCTGATGGTTGTGTGTTTTTTATAGTTTTTTATGGAATCACATTGGCCAATATAGATCATGTAGTTATTCATTTTAATGTATTTATGTAAAATGTTAAACAAATAAACAATATACATTATTCACAAACAAGAAACTACCGGTACTATGAATTGTATTGTGAGTACTTCAAATTGTATTGTGTATATGTTCACTTGGGTTACCTTAATTACAAAAAAATAAACTAAATATTACAAAACATTAAATTACATTGTTTTTCATTCAAAAGTTTAAATTGCAATTCCTTTTTTAGATGATATACATAAATTTACTTTACATAAGAAAAAAGACTATTTTTTACGTTTAGGGTTAATAAAGTAATGTATAAATAAAGGGTTTTCAACTAAATGGAAGGTTACACTAATGCAGCATATATTCTTAATAAATATTCAACATTTTCAAATGCTATAACCAATTATTCTTTAAGGTAAGTCGATTAAAAATTGATTTTAACGTTCAGTATATAATATTATTAGAAGCAAAATTATGAAATTTGTATGGCTTTACATTAAATATAAATTTTGTTCAATCTACTTAGCCTAACACGTGTTATGGAATCATTTTCTCATGCAGATGCCGTAGGGTCCATGACCCAAGTGTATGTATGCTGCACTAGTCATGCATTTGCATTGGGCTAAACGTACTTGCATTAATAAGTTACTCGAATGCTAACGTTTCCTCAGTAAGTTTCAATTGTATTGTAGAGATATCCTGGTCGTCAAGTTCATGAAGCACTCGGTCGTGCGTGGTCGTTCCCAATCTCTCGTCTAGGCGGCAGACGTCTCATTAGGCGGTTCTCAGCCTTCACGTCATAATTACGTTATATGGCAACTAGTTGTTGTACCAAATCCTCCCACAGTGTTGTAGGCCTACTGTATCGGTTGCGTCATAGGTGCAGAAACCCACCGGGGCATATCTTTATGGAGATTTTGATTGATGTACGTCAATTATTGTAAAGTAGGGTAATAGAATTGTTGACCAAACTTTGATGGTTTAAAATTCAATAAATGAGTTAGCTAAGAACCTTCTAAATCTGATTAACTGATTTTTTTGGGCTTACTATGGGTTACTTTATAGGAAACACGTTACAATCATCATATATATGTACGACTGAGTTTTCCTGAATTTCATAGACTGGTGGTTAGATAAATTCATCGCCATCAGCATTAAGGGAAGTCCACCTTTGTCGTTTCTACCTGTTCCCCCCCCCCGTCCCGTAAGGCCAAAGTTAACTATCAAAGTCCGTCCCACCTCAACGGATTATCCTATTTCGATTATTTATGGATTATTTTAAAGAGTAAGAAAATAACTAAACAGCGATTTTAATGAGCGAACGTTGATATCATAAATAGTTAAATCATGGAAAAAATTGAAAATATTTAATATTTTTGAATTTTTTGATTTATTAATTATTTGTGATATCAAAATTATGCTCACTGAAATCCGCTAGGTATTTTCCCCCAAATAAAATGAGCCATAATTCAACACTTGTAGATAATCCGTTGAGGATTGAGCAATTTGATAGTACGCATAGGTCTTATGGGAGAAGCAGGTTCAAGCAGAAGACTGGAGCCCCCCTTAACCAACATATTACAAACGTGAAACACACAATTGCAATTTTTTAGTTCGATTTGACTTTCGGAAAATTAGGAAAATGGGGACACCGAGTTTGAAAAAGACTTTCAATTTTCTTACGCACCGAGCTTTTGTTTGACACTATTTTTACTTCTGTGACTTGGCGAATACTGGGACCAGAGAGACGCCGTGGTCCCACTGACCCACTGGAGGTTGGAGGCCGTCTCGTCATGTCGTGTCCTTGTTGCCTTTCACGGCGCGGACGCGGGTGCTGTCACCTCCACCTCCGCCGAGGAAAGCAGAGCCTCAGTGTCGCTGCAAGGATGACCGGCACATCTGATCGGCCGGGGAAAGGTCCCGCCGAGGCTGTGGGGTTTTATTCAGAACCGAACTGCCCTTAAAAGGCGAGAATGTTTCGCAACCGTTCATCGTCATATCATTCTACCTTGCAGAAGGCCTGACGATAGTATTACAAATATTACAAGTATAGGGGGCCTCAGTTTCCTCCCGTAAGACCGTTGTTAACTTTTAAATCCCGCCCCCCTCAAATTATCAAAAATTGTAAATTAATTGCTAATTTGATTGATCAACAATATAACTAGGGATTTCAGAGAACAAAATGTCAATTTCACCAATAGTTCGTTCACCCATAAAAAATTGTAAATATTATCAAAGATTTTTGGAATTTTACCAAACGATTATTGTTAAAAATGTATTATTGCTAAAATCGCGAGGTATTTATTTGTTGACTTTTTTAATGGGTCATAAATAAAAAAATTATCGGATAATCCGTTGAGGAGGGTCGGGCTTAACATCGAGGTCGAGGTTAACATTGGCCTTATGGGGGAAGCAGGAGAACGATTACTGTTTAATGACTTGGAGCCCACTCTTAACATTGTATTAGTATCTGTGAGGTTAATGTTAAAGATGTTTTGTTAACAGTAGACGGAACTATTGCTATTTTAAATGTAACAGGGTTCCGTACACAAACTATTTATACATACCTGTGTGGATGTTTTAAATTACTTTTCATGATATGTAATATAGCCTAGTATAAGTTTAATATAAATAAGAAAAATTACACAAAAACTAAACACTCCTTTTTTCTAAATGGATCACTTTTATAAGACAGCTAAAGGTGACTTACTAGAGCAGAAATACGTACTAACGGTATGATTTTGTTTCAGAGACCGGCTGCGAAAATGTGGGAGTCGTAGTGACGTGAGTATAGTTGTACAAAATATTTCAGTTTGATCATTAATACGCTTATAACTCATTTATTTTAAACCAGTATTGAGTTAATAAGTTCTTAAATAAGGATTTATACTTTGGACCAGATTAAATACAAATTTAGATATACAGTATTACGTTAGTAGATGCCAAAAACATTAGTAGTATCACATTGCCAAAATCTTCAATTTGCATTTAAAAAGAGAGCAAAGACTGCATATATGATTTTTCTTACTGAAACAGTAGTTGAGCTCAACTATATTTTACAGTTTTTAAGTCCTCGAAAATTGAGCGTTGATATTCCAATATTTTCAGCTTGTTACTGTGACACAATTTCAATATTATGAGGACCAGATACTAGTTATAGTTTCGACATTAATTAGCCACTGAATCGCCGAACAAGACTGAGAGTTGGCAGGATTCCCTGAAATCTTCCTGTTGTGCAAATATTGTCTAGCGGGGCGTGCATAATGAATGACCCTAGTGAAATACCGTATGCATTATTACCTTTCCATTGCATTTCAAACGCCCTTTTCATTTTCAATTATAAATTACCTTTTATATATAAATAGTCCCCTCTCCCCCGCCTTTTTATTAATTTGGAGGAGTTAACAAGTTTCTCCGTCTCAATAATTATGAAAACAACTATTTGCTATAGTAGATTACAATCAAATGTAAAAGATTTTATTATTCAGTCCTCTAGCAAAGGACCACAATTTCAAACTGACCCTTGAATTATTATTTAGCAGATTAATTGCACTGTCTTTTAAACTCGTTTAATGGTAATGCATGTTTTACTTCATATCACACTAACTCCACTAATTAACCTTGTAATCAGAATAGTTTCTTATAACCATCAAATTATACCATCATGTGTTCTTTGTAACCTAAAAAGGTTTTATTGTTTACACTTCCATTTTTGGATACATAATCCATCCCCAAATCTATATTTTTGCAATCAAATTTAATAACTTTCGTTACAAATCAAGTTTTAAATCGTAATATAAAAACCTTAACGTAATAATTAAAATAATGCGTTATTTGATATATACACGTTAACCCTTTATGTGCCAACGATGTTGCATGGGCATATTCCAAAAGTACCAGAAATTTCTGGATTTTTAAGTTTCGTGCTTTAAAATACAAATCTACAAACAATTAAATTCCAATCCTAAAATTACGTGTAGCGATATGTCGTCGCTTAGTTACCTTATAGAAAATATAGTTATAGTTATAGAATAAAGTAATCGATCCTTCAATAATAAAAACCGAAAAAAACATAATCTAAAGTCGACGCACGACTTTTCGAACAAACCGACTACAGCGAAATATAGTCGAGTGTCGCTCAAACGGTGGTTAATCAGACTCTATAGTATATTTTTATTTTCAAATACCCTATATTTCAAGAAGAGAAACAGCAACATGCCATTTTTAAAGAAAGTTATTTCAACACTGTGAAAATTTAATGACTCGGTTTATAAAACTCAGCTCGTTCGTTGAGTGGGCCGTGTGGTGACGAGGACAATAACGCGGCAGTTATTGTCAGTGGCGCTTGTTCGGTTCATTAATTGAGTGAGTTGCGCGTCGACCGACGACGGCTGCGACTGGTTTAATTAAAACTTGCCGGACATCTCTCCTGAACGCAATTGTTACACCATGTGAGGAAAACTATTGGTATGCTTCGGTATCAATGGGCGGCCAACAGCACTGTAGCAGCGGGATTCGAGGATTCGACCAGTTTCATAAAATTGTGATTGTACGAATTTTAAGTAATGATAAAATATATAAAAGAGGTAGGACAAAAAAAATACGTTACTTATTTTCAGACACAGTCTTTCATATATGTGTCCCCATCAGCATATAAATATGTCCCAATTGTTTTCTTACTTGCTGCTACATTTAGTCCAGAAGTAACACCTTACCTCTGAAATCACATCAAACCTATATTAAAGTATTAATCGGTTTTTAAACGTACAATAACATCAGATTTTCAATAAGACTTTACAAAATAAGTTAATTAGATCGATTCATAAGATGGTACATTTGTAATTTGGAATTATATTTAACATTTAAAATATATTTAAATATTTGTTGTTCACTATGTTGGTTTGAGTTAGTAGGTATGTGGATATTTTATAATTCGTCCAATCTCTTGCTTTAATGTGTGGCGTAAAGAACTACTGGCAAATTTAAGAAGATTTTATTGCAAATAAGACGTGTTTCCCTCGAAATTTAAAGTAGTTGTTTATACATTGTGGTTTATTTATTGGAAAACTTATACAGTAATTGTTTTTGAAATTCTGTAACTCTTTTAGATAAACATCGTACACCGATAAATACTGCAAGTTGGTGAATAAGATAAAAATGAGTAATCGAAGCTTAAATAATTAACTTGGAAACTCGTCTCGTCTTTGTGACGGCTGAATAGTAGATTGAATATGTAGGACGGAGACAGCAAGGCTCGAGGTGTAGACAAAGCAGACGCTCTCTCTCTCTCTATTCCTGGCAAAGATTGGAACCGCTATGAATAGTGGAGATCTGTTGTTGGAATGAAGAGCTCGTCATCGCTTTGTTTGTGTTTGTTACTGTTTTGTGGAAACGACTTTTTGAAACTCTTCATCTATTTGTGTTGAATGAAGAAATTACACTACTCGTCAAGAGTGTTTTTACACAATTGTATGCGTTTCAAGAGTTATTTCGGAATACCTTAGTCATGCAGCAATGTCTTCGCGAGAAATGATCAAGCACACGTAAGAGAGTTAAGCTTATCAATGCTTGCCTTGTTGATTAGTTTATCAGTTTATGTGTTAGTTGTAATATTTATAACTAAATAAATTGATTATTTTTGTCTGAGCGAACTATTAGCGTAAGCAATTAATAAAACCTTTAACATTTTCTAAAACTTAATTCAGAAGTATTAGGAACTGGAAGATTGCTTTTGTAAACGGAATCTAAAGCAAACATAATGTTAACATTCCCGCACTAGTCTCCACTTTATTGTCACCGAATAAACCTCAAGTGTTTTTCTTTACACGTCACATTTGTTTAAACAATAACAAAACTAACAGAAGTAAATACTGCATACTAACCCAACTGTTTCACCAAAAATTTTGGAAAAACTATTAAAGAAACAAACTAGACCCCATTCTTTTATCCCTTATTTAGTCTCTAGCCATTAGGATGGTTGAACCCAACCAATCCCTGCTATCTAAACTAAACTTGACTAAAGCCAACAGTTGATAAGCCCAGCCTGTACAACGGTCGCCTAGTGTGTAGTGGTGGTAGTGGTGTACAGCAGTGTTTGTGCGAGGGAGGGTGGTGTGACGTGTTTGCTAGAGACTGCAGCGTGTTGGGTTAGTCTGCAGTCCCGTCTGCGACTGGGGACTTGGAACAACTATTATACATCGTAAGTAGTTGATTTTGGTTGTAATGTGGCGTTTGCTTGGGAAAAGCAGAATTGCATCGGAAATTTGTCAACCTATTTAAAACTGTTTTTGTAATGTTCATGTTAAATAAGGGTATGAGAGAGATAATAGACGTGTTTGAAATTTTAATAGTTATCAAATTAGTTTCAGTTTACTTAGTGATTATAGGGTTACACGTGCCAAGTCAAGTGGCATAACCTCAATTAATGTCAGGAATATATGATATAATTGTCTTTTTACATTCATTATTTAGTGCGATTAGAGCAGTAATAAGAGAGTAGGTAAACCCTATCGTACATATTTGCTCTTATTTCCTAAACTTATTTAGGAGAGTTACTAAAGTGTATATATAATTTTCCTATTTAATTTTATATAGCTCTATCAACCTCTTCGTTTAAAAAATATCGATCACTCTTCTATAAACTTGGGAAGGAATATGTTACCCAAAAAGTTTGAATACCATTAAAAATATTATTTTGTAGTACAATAAACGTGTAATTATAAAGATTCCTAAGGACACTAGAAATTTTTAATCATGATCATAGCAAGCGATAAAAGAGCTAAAAGGTTGTGACAAGTAAAATCTGTTAAAAATTAATTGTTAAGGAGATTAAATGTGTAGAACGCCCGATAAAGTAGCATTTAATCTCTCATCATTCTTAAATTATTTGTATTAAACATTCCGATTCTCAGTTAAAATAACTTATTAAGTTACACCTTATTAATCTCAAAATATAGAAATCATACGATTAGAATTTGGCTGGTTTCGTTAGAGATTTCATATCCCGTATCCAGATGTTATCCCTCGGGAGCTTCCTGTCCCACGCTCCCTCGGGACTCTTGATCCCCTATCGCCTTACCAATTACCCCTCCCTGGGGACTGCTGAGGGGGTGCGGGGGGGGCGTGTTTGGGTTACTATTACCGCATTGTTGGGAGAAGGGCTCCACTCTGGGGGCGTAATGGGTCCATTTGCGAGCCTTTATACGGGGAAGCAGTTGTTTGTATCGCTTAAACGTGGGTTACAGGTTGCAATCAGACCTGTTGCTCTGAATTTTGAAAATGCTTTTTTCGAAGACTTTAAAATGCATTACTTGTTTTATTCCTTCACGGATGTTTTGGGTGAATAAATATAAATATGTATGATTAAATTAAATAGTATTAGTTTAGTACACTGGATTTATATTTGTTAGTGAAAATCTGTTATAAACATAATTCATAAATAAGGTTTTTGATCGTAAATAAAAAATAAATGCTTTTGTTCTTTATAGTGTTAAATTAATACTTACAGTTAATTCGTATAAGACGGTGTTTTCAATGCCACCATTTACATTTTTAATTTGTTCTTTTACCAAAATAAATAATGTGATTAGATCATGGTTCACATTGTTGAGTCT
Source organism: Allygus modestus (assembly GCA_963675035.1). NCBI lineage: Eukaryota > Metazoa > Arthropoda > Insecta > Hemiptera > Cicadellidae > Allygus > Allygus modestus. Next base: position 52,471,940 of record OY776111.1, on the reverse strand, counting down.
TTTAAACTTAAAAAGCGTTTTAATTTTAAGTATATTATTTTTAGTTTCAAGTATATTACAAACTTGATAGTTTCCCAAGAAAGATGTTTCCTAGAAAATGGAATTCGTCGTAAAGTAGTATAACATCAAAGTGACCGCTTTGACCAGTTCGGAGTGTTCTGTGTTTCGTCAGCTCAAACGTCGCACGTCGCTCTTCGCGCGTCGTGTTCGGCTTGAGTGTTGGTGTTGACACAGACACTGGCCGACAGTAGGGTCCACCAACTGGTAGGGTCAACCGACTGGTAGGGTCCACCGACAGTAGGGCCCACCGACAGTAGGGTCCACCGACTGGTAGGGTCCACCGACTGGTAGGGTCCACCGACTGGTAGGTCCACCGACTGGTAGGGTCCACCGATTGGTAGGGTCCACCAACTGGGACTCGCCCGTTGTTTCGTCATTCAATAGCGTACAAGTGTATCGCACGCCATTCTTTCGTTTAGATAACGTAACAAATGTTTCGGTACTGTAGTTGCAATCACAGGCAATATAAAAAATTAAACTGGACATCCAGGGTATACAACTGAAGCACAAATTAAATCTGGACCACCAAGATGGCGGCTTGTAATTTATCTGAGTCCCAACAGATAGCATTCTTGTGTTGTGACTTTGGTTTAAAAAAAACACATAAGTCAAAACATATGTTTATTTTGGATGATTTTATCAAAATGGAAAATATTTATTTTCTGACATAAAGTGGTCAGTAAATGCTTAAACGGTTCTTACACTGTTAAAGCTCAGTTTCCCACTTCTCTAAGTCCAATAGAACTATTTTCCAACAGTTAATAACGTTATTTTAAACCATAGATTAAACAAATGATGTGAAACTGTATAAGAAAAGTAAGGACAAGGTTCTATATATTGCAATTATGGTACAGTAACGCTATCTGTTACAGCCCAAGGGGAGTGAGTAACATATCAAACTATGGTAAACAAAAACAATTTACTAATATATTTGTTATAACTAAATATATTTGTGGGCCTAACAACTCTACAAAATTTATGCCTTAGTTTACAGTATCCAGTCTTTCATCAATATGATGCCAAATATGACTACATCACCATAGTTCATATTCTAATATTTGTATACCATTTTGGACCACTAAAATGGCGGTCATGCCAAAAATGTGCTTCACCAGCTGCCATGTAAAGTAATAGGGATGCCCAGTCTATTATTTTCTATGGTCTGTGGTTGCAATATGTAAAAATAAATATAATTACAGTATTTTTGTATTTTTATATTTGGGATTAACTAGGCTTAATATGCAAATTGGCGTTTTATTCTCATAAAATATAATTACCTACTTATTTAGTTTATTATGAAACAATAAGTAATAATTTATTGGGTTGGTGATTTAAGTTTTCCTCTTAAGTAAGAAAATAAAAATATAAAGTATCCTACTAATCCTTATAATAATAATATAAATTGTGAAAGTATGGTTAAATGTTTGGATGTATAGATATTTGGAGTTCCATCACGCAAAAACTACTGGACCTATTAAGCTAGAATTGTGCATGAACATAACTTGCATATCACATGAACATATAGACCTGATAATATCTACATCCAACCTTAGGGATCTACCCCACGGGCAATGTAAGATCCAATGCAAGTCTTATGGGGGGATGTAATTTATAAAATTGCCAGCAGCTGTAGTTATCATTTTTGTCAGTTACTGCAAAGGAAGCCATTTGGTAAAACACAAACAAAGATATTATAGTACAGGTCAGTTTAATATTTCAAATGAGATTTAATTTTTGCGAGTGAAGCCGCGGTAACAGCTAGTAATTAAATAAATTGTAAATCATCTGCACACTGTATCACTGACCTGGGCTAGTTCACTGTTTAGAATTATACCTGGACAAAACATGGATTAAAGGCTACGGCAGGTTATTTGTAAAACATGGTGTTGTAACTGTAATTATAAGAATGGATACTATTCTGAAGGACTAGGTAGGAATAGGTTTATTATATTATGTTTGTTAAAGGACAGTATTTGAGTCCAGTTGGTTGTTAATACCGTTGTTTTACGGTTTAACCGAAGTTTGTGTCATTCCCTTCAGTCATCCTGTTTCATGAATTATGTGTCAGTTTCTTATCGGTTCAAAAATGTATGATGAATTTTAATCAAAGTGTAATATGACTGCGCAAGTTAAACAAAAATCTATCAAAATAAACTTGTAGTAAAAATATGAAAACATACAATTAACAGATGATTATGGGGTTTTATAGTTCTTTTTCTCCTGTACTCAACTCTGAGCAGGATTAACGATTACCCAATACCGCTATCTAAAGGTTGACCAGCACTCTTCAGTACAACAGATGCAGTTGTTCGCCGGATCTCAACCTCGACCACGAGAGGAAGCGCGTGTGGCGGTGGCGGCCAGGACCACGGAGTCGCCCGTGACATCGGTGTAAACTCCGGAACCGACGACGCGGCGCGGGGCTTTGTTGTACCTCCGCACCCGTAATGCACGCTGGCTAATTCCCCAGGTCCGGGCATTGGGCGTCAAACTGTAATATCGAGCAGCACCAATCTTTTGAAAGTACAAATTTAACAATTTTGTTGTATTTTTGGTTTGTTTTTAGGGGGTGGTTCTATGGCTCTGCCTCAGTATTTACCTAGTCCCGGGATGTTTTAACACAGTCATAAGTGAATATAGAATCACGCGGATTATGACATACGCTAATCACTTAATCACTGTGTAAGACGCCGCGCCGGTGCAACCAGGGCGTAATCTATGGAGATTGATAAGTGTAGATTGGGTGAGACGCCGTCGTGGTTTTAGCAGAATTTGTCTCTTTAGCACAATTTGGTCGACGCATTTTATAGAAGGAGAATTCTCTCTGACTTTCTCTACCCTTTATTGAACATTCTTCAATTTTCGAATTTGCATTCCTCTCCTCTTGTAGATCTTATACTCTTAACAATACATGAATGGATTCCTTAAAAGGTGTTAATGTCACTATAAGATTTTCTTAAAATTCCCAAACATTAAATAATTATAGACCAAGAAGGTGGAGCGTGATTACGTTATGTCCTCATGGCTTTCCGTCTGTTTAGTACATAGGCTGTCTAGTTGTACTTACCTTCACTTACCAAGCACTGTTTCGATGGTAATACTATTACATCAGATCAGGTAATAGCTGGTGGGTCTAAAGTCTACGAGTATAAAATAGGAATCTACAACGAAAATAAAATCAGAAGTACCTTAATAAGTAATTGTAAAATTCTAATAATTTGATTCATTTTAACGTTGATTATTTATTAACTGTTATAAACAGCAAACTGTAAGCACTACTGATTGAAGATTAATATTCCGTTTTTCCTTTAATATTTTGTATTTTATAATTTTTTAAAATCGAATTTATAATTTGTACAACAAAATTATGAAGTTAATGCCATAGTTCGCTTACAATTTCTCTTCAAGTACTATTCATTCGTTGCTAGTATTGTCTGTGCTGCGGCACGTATCCTACGTTTAGTTATTTTTGTAAGTTTGACTCGCGTCTCCAGTTTAGGGATTTTGTTGGAAGTGTCGTCTCCTGGACCACAGGACTCCATTATTCACGCGCGACACGAGAATGCACTTGAAAGCTGCGAACCAACTCTGAATTTATGAGTTTTACCAACTTCCCCAATTATTTATTGAATGTTAAGCACAATTAAATTCTAAATCCATGAGCAATCACTTTACATCCGCATTACTAAGAAAATTGTTTTGATTTTGCCTAATTTTTATATTTTGAGGCAGCTTTTTATGCTCAAGAACTATATAATGTGTTTATACACATTATTTTGTGTAAATTCCCAAGAGAAGCGTTTTTGGGGATTGGAAATTTACTTTCAAAGCTCCGTCCAATTTTCCCTCAAAGTTAAAATGGTAATTTTACATAGACATTTTATTCAGTCCCGCATCAATAATAGAAATACACGTTTTTTTAGTCCGAATCGTATACTTTAATACGAGCTATGTCTGTTTGTTATTTGCAAAATTTATCACGAGATCCACCGGAAGGATTTTGCTGAAAGTTTGGGATTAGAGGCTTTTGGGTCTAAAAAATCGATTGGTGAAAACTACTACCTCAGGAAAACTCGTATTTTTCTTAACAACTTATTTGAAAATTGGAAAATTTATCATTGGGCTTATGGAGTTTAAAATCATAACACCGGTTACTATGAATAACAAAAACAAACCATAAAAACAGCTTCTATAAATTAAAATATTATTAACAGCTGTTTATCATTATGGAAATTAAAAAACTACTTGAATGGCAACTCAAACTCTTTTTTCGATAGGCGAGTGAGCGTAGCGAACGAGCTCATCCTGGAGGCGAGTGAGCGAAGCGAACGAGCTCATATTGAAAATGAACGAGTATTTGAAATAAAACAAATTCAATGCCTCTTCTGCGGAATCAAACACCGAGCATGGCTCGGACCCCCGGTACATTTGTTTATGGCAACTAAATTATTATCATTATTAAAAGTGTGTCCTGTTATATTTCAAGAATTTCATTTCTGCAAGGAACTCATGGATTATCCTTAAAACAAAAGTAGCCTCTTAATTAATTTGGACCTTGATTGTAGATCATTCTAATGAGTTTGTCAAATATTTAAAAATCATCTAGTGTTGTTGTATCTCTTAGGTTACACCAGTCATGTATTCGTATTCCTGAATTCTCTTTTGTATCGGCATTTAGTGGTAGTGTGTAAGTGACACTGTCATGGTGGCTGAGACGCCCAGATGGCAACCGGTAGCCATGGAGGCGGTGCCATCGGACACGGAAGTATCAGGATGATGCGGGCAGTGAGTGATAAGGGACCCCGCATCACGAGTGATAACAGGACCAGTAGCCTTGGAACTTGCGGTTAGTGTCAGCAACTGTCTATGTCTGTTGGGCTCAAGAGAAATGGTTATCATGTAGTTTAATATGAGCATGCTTTGCCTGCTTAATTTTCTTGAAGTCTTAGAGAGAAAGGATATAATCCAAACAAATAAATTGTCATAATAAATAAAGAAACCCTGTCGAAATAGATAATTAATTACCTTACAATTAATACAAATAAATCGTAAAATAATCGAAAAATAATCATAAAAACTGTTCTTAACAGGAATGATGAGCGTGTTGATAGAAATACAGTTTATATTTAACAAAACAACTCATCATTAAACTGTTATTTGCATATGGCGCGGTGCAGTTTATAGCTTAGTAGTGCAATTCGCATTTCCAAACATAAGTTACTTAAAGGAACATGAGTTCTAGTGGCAATTTACAGTTGCCACACTATATAGGAAAGAGGAAAAACAGCGAAACAAATCTGGTCACCGTGGATAGAAGAAGAGCTAATGCTGTGAGGACAATTACTCTAGGCCGCCAAACTGACTGGCCTTCTCCGAGCAAGCTCGGTCCCCCAGTTACTTTAAACTTCTTACTGTAGCAGTAATGATGATAAATTAGAATACATTAAGAACAACATCTTTATAAATTTTGTTTAGATTGACTCTCCTATTAATTAATTTAATTTAAAGCAGTATTTTTACTCGCAGATATGTCTATTATTTTCGCATCAATGAGATACATCTTCAACCCGTCTTGAGTGAAGGGCGTAGATGGCGCACCAGGTCCAAAGTAAGAATAAAGCAATATATTTTACTGTAACAGTACCTGGGGGGCGAGCTTTGCTCGGAGGAGGGCTAGTCAGATTGTTTAGATGACTTGGAATAATATATCACCACTTCTCCTACTGATAATCAGATTTGTATAACTCATTTGCCTCTTTTTTACATGTTTAAGGTCACTCCAGTTGTTATTTATAGCTCAATGCCCTTTTGATTTATCTTACTACTCTATATATGTAATTTTCACGAAAATATTTTAATCTCTGCTCTCAGGAAACCACATGTTAATAATCATAAACAACATGAGTATTACTTTGACAGTTCCCTGGTTGATTATGAACAGCTGTTACGATTCTTTTGTTTTGATTTGAAACTTCATAAGCCCAATTAACATTTCATTTTATTTTTTTACATTTTTTGATTTTTCCTGGGGATGAGGCCTGTCTAGAACTTATTTTTACCCTAGAAATTAGTCACTTCGGACATTTGAAGGAAATCGTTGGAGCCGTTTTTGAGATCAGTGTCGCGAGCAAGCAAGCAAATCTTACTCATATTAGATTATAGGATACATAATTTGAAATATAAAATATAAATTTGTATAACATAGTTGAGAACTTTAAAAACTCTTCAATTTTATAAATACATCCGTAGTTTAAAATGTCTTCATTTATAATGAATTTTTGTATTGGTAATTATTTTTAAAAAATTGGTCATTTGTTATGAAATATTGTATTTATGTGTAGGTTTGTTGAGTTTTAGAATATTTTCATATATTTCTCTTTGTATTGTGGCCATGAATAGAATTGGTTTACTTAAATGTTTCTATACCGGTACTGTACTCTTCAAATGGTCCATATATCTTACTGTGGCCACGAATAAAATTGTTTTCCTCAAATATCTGCATACTGCACTCCATATCGCTTATAAAGCTAACTCGGACTCTATCCGAGGTAAAGCTATGCAGTACCTCAACGTTGCACAAGACGCGGTCAGCCTGTCAGACTGGCTGGAGTTGTCGTGGCCACCGGATGCTGGGGTAACTTTATATTCTCTGTTTATTGACTCGTATCGCAGGCATAACTCCTTCTTCAAATTTGAAGTGGTCCTTATCAGCCAGTCGTAACTTGAGTGGGACAGACGTCCACTCGCGGACCACCGGCGGAGGCAGTTGTGACGGACGGATATTGTTAAGCGCCTTTAATCGTTAGAGACTAGTAATTCTTTTTGACGATCCAAACGTGCATTTTAAATGTTTAATTCGATAACTTAGGTAGCTATTTTCAAGGTATTCTTAATCGATTGGTGTTAGGGATACAAAGCGGGTTTTTAAAAATAAATTTGACTCTATACGTTTTAATTAATCTGCATGTATTAGATTTAGTTGACTCTACATTTTAATCACCTTGTATTATTTTTTAACTGACTATTTCTCTTGTTTGTATAAAGTAATAAGAAATTATTTTTTGCCTGGTCGAACGAGAACAATTTTTTGTGCTCACACCAGGCTCATTGAAGTCGTCTGACCCTAGTTAGTACGCTATAGTTAAAATAGAAAATCCCTTTGACGGCTTAACCAATTCAAATCGACTGGCTTGGTTTCGTGACAAGGAGTGATTATTTATTTCTTTATTGGTAAGTATCTTAATTGCCATAATTAAATTATGGTTAAGACCAAATTACATTAACAGAGTATGTAATGCTAATAATAACTGATAGAATTTTGATTATTTAAATCCTTGAATCTTACAAAATAATCTTCGTCCAATCTTGAAAGACAACATTTTGATTTTAAATTTATATTATATTTTCATTGTTGTTTTCATTTAAAAAATCTTCAATTTTGTATGGACATTTAACGATAAGGTATTGCTTTAATTTATTTTTGAATTGTCTTATGTTACTTAAAGATTTTATTTCTGAAGGAATTTTGTTGTAAATTTTGATTAATATGTAGTCTGAGCATCTTTGTCGGAATGTTGAATTTGGATGTGGCAAGTTTATATGGTTGATATTTCTCGTGTTATAATTATGAATTTGTCTTCTGAAGGAAAATTTATCAAGGTTCAAATGTACAAAACTTTCTGCTTGTAATATAAAAATTGACGATAATGTTAGAATATTTAATTGTTTGAATAGTTGTTTGCACGATGTTCTTCTTGAGACTTGACAAAGTGTTCTTATAGCTTTTTTCTGCATTTTAAATACAATTTTGGTATTTGGGCTTGAACCCCATATAATTAGTCCATATGATATATGTGAATGGATATAAGCATAATATACCATTTTATTTATGTCTAGAAGTGCAGCATTTAGAAAAACATTTTATCAAAAAGATTCCTGAACTGATTTTTTGCAAATTTTATCAGTGTGAGATAACCATGAAAGATTAGTGATTAGTAAGCTGCTCTTGGTCACCCCTTTCAGTTTTGTTAGAGAACGTGCCTCCCTAACTAAAGGAACTTCTCAATGTGAACCTTGTATTTACAAAATATCTGTTACGATTACCCCACGGACGTCCTCCTCTTACTACGGCAGCTTCTAGATATTTCACGTGGAGTCAAGGTGAGAGCGATTAACACCGCGGAAGCGACATAGTGTTGTTGTGTTGGGTAAAGCGATTGTCGACTGTCCCGGTATCGGTCGCCGGATTGCGCAACGCAAATGTTAGGTACGCTTTCCCGCCCGCGCAACGGCAATCGGTTACACGCTCCGCCTCCGCCTACAACTCCAGCGCAAACACTACAAAGCGACGGTCAGCGAGGGGCGAGAAGCGACCGATCAATCTGTTCAGGTGCGATGGGGCTTCACTTCCTTCCTTGACTGCAATTGTGATTAGCTCTAACCGAGAAGGCAGAGTTTCACCAGGGGTAGTGTTCCTGCGCTGCGGCGAGATGACAAAGTTAAATGATTGAACTATTTAGAAAGTAAATAAATGGGCAAATTACTCGTAAAAACATCTGAGTGCAACTTTCCGTTGTTTGAGAATTCAAGTGGCAATTGATCAGAGATGTGCCTTGGTATAAATTGTGCCAATTGCTCTATAGGACTAGCTGCAAAAATAGCCTAAACATTATTAAATCAATCCTAGTTAAATTACATTGATCTTATATGAGTACAAATAAATTGCTCTTGCTGACCCAGCATTACCTCCTTGAGGCGCTCTGGGAAACTTGGAGCGCAGTAACGTAGCCATATTGAATTCTTGCTCCTAAGAGCAAATGTTAACTTCTAGCAAGCGGATATACGTAATCCTTCAATCGGTCGTTCAAGTATGTTGAGCAGGTGCAGTGTATTTCAATGAGTTAACTAATTTCAAAGTTTATCGTATTAGATTTGTGTTCTTAAAAGTAATAATAACTTATATTAAGAACAACTCCTCTCCCGACCATTATATCTTAGAAGATTAAAGTTATATTTAAGGCTCTAAAGCACACTTTCCGGTTAATAAAGTTAAACAATCGTTAAGTTATATTGTGTATAAGTGATAGCATCATATTTCATTCCAAGATTTGTTTTTGGCTGCAAGGCCCCTTACATTTATTTGTCCTGTTCGAAGTAACTAGGGCTAATTTAATGTAACCCTGTATACAACTACATACTCTTAGATACACGCGAACCAAGGTACAAATGGCATTAGGTCATAATTGACGTTCAAAATTGTATCGGCCTATTATTTGAACCGTTAAAATAAACAAGACAGATTTGTTCTATCGGAAATGGTCCTTCAAAATTTCAAATGCCCAGTAATTAGTCCAACTTTTGATTACTAAATTTCTCCAAGGAGATCCGCGAGCTGTGGTGAGAAATTGAGCCAAGTCGTTCCCACCGGACAGACAACCGCGGACGAGGTGTAAAGTTTACCATCCAGTTATCCGCTAACGAAGGGTCAGCGCCGCGAACACATTAACAGTTTACGTCCACAGCGAGCTCGTCCGAGCTACTGTTCCCGACATTCTCACGTTCTCAGCGGACGTTTTATGGGGTTTCGGACACTTCTTGGGTTTCACTTTTTACAACTACTACTTTCGAAAACGATTCGGTGACACCTTAAAACCTAACGGGTGTTGTGGGCGAAAGGAAAAGTGGCTTGGAATCGGTTATTCTGGTTGCACAAGTGTTTGCGTAATGCTCGTCACCTCTGTTTTGGGAAAACGCATTCACTGAGGATTACTGAAATCGTCCTCGGCAGTGCATTGGAGCGAAATGAGAGGGAAGTAGTAATGAAACTTGAAAGCTGATCGGGCTGAACTGCCCACGCAGCTGCAACGGTAAGCGGCTTGCAACCCTGGTTGAGTTGTTGACAGTAGTCCGACGTCCGACATAAGTAACATTTGTTGTGCTCAGACATAAGGAAACCAAAACGGCTGCAACGAAACGGAGCTGAAATATTGAATAACAACCACCAGTTCATAAACTGTCAAAGTAATACTCAGGTCTACGATACGGAGCTGAAATATTGAATAACAACCACCAGTTCATAAACTGTCAAAGTAATACTCAGGTCTACGATACGGAGCTGAAATATTGAATAACAACCACCAGTTCATAAACTGTCAAAGTAATACTCAGGTCTACGATACGGAGCTGAAATATTGAATAACAACCACCAGTTCATAAACTGTCAAAGTAATACTGAGGTCTACGATACGGAGCTGAAATATTGAATAACAACCACCAGTTCATAAACTGTCAAAGTAATACTCAGGTCTACGATACGGAGCTGAAATATTGAATAACAACCACCAGTTCATAAACTGTCAAAGTAATACTCAGGTCTACGATACGGAGCTGAAATATTGAATAACAACCACCAGTTCATAAACTGTCAAAGTAATACTGAGGTCTACGATACGGAGCTGAAATATTGAATAACAACCACCAGTTCATAAACTGTCAAAGTAATACTCAGGTCTACGATACGGAGCTGAAATATTGAATAACAACCACCAGTTCATAAACTGTCAAAGTAATACTCAGGTCTACGATTAGAATCAACCGATATCAAGATACTAATGTTCGATGATACCGCAGTAACATCATTGGGATGTAATACATCGTGGGTAGGCTTGCGGATTCGACCGCGTACAATCAGCACCATCTGAAAACATTGGACAGCGTTGTGACTATGTTGTAACAAGAGGATAATGAGCAAAAGCAATCGGTAAATACCCCCGTCGCATCAAACCTGCATACTCAGCGAATTTCCAATGGAGATATAAATGTCTTAATACTACATAAAGCCACTTACCAAGTTTCATAAAAATATATTCACAAATAAGCGGTATATACAATTTTAATTATTCTCCATAAGAATAACATTGGGGCTGAGTACGCAGGTTTGCTGCTACGGGTGCCTTTGGCAAAAAAATGTTTTTTGAGCAAATATCAATAAACCACAACCAGATGAAGCCTTTTACCTTTTAGCCTTTTTTTTAGTTTCGTCAATATACGTTCATAAATAAGCGAGATATACAATTTTTCTTTTCCTCCATAAGAATAACATTAGATAACGTACTGTGTTTAGCACTTATATATATATATACAGTTTTGAACGAATGGTGTTTTTGGCATCTGGGGACCTCAAAACGAAAAGTTATCACGGTCCCGGGCCTAGGTCTTAACATGCCGACTACGGTAATGTCTTCCCTATGGGGGAAATTCGCTAAAATGCGGTACGTTGAATTTAAGTAAGTACATAATTTCAATTCAAAATTGTTTAAGCTTAAAAATTAAAATTTTCTTTGGGAATAAAGTGTTCTGCTATCATCTTCGAAACACGAACTAAAAATGATTAATAAATCAAGTAAGAAAAGTTTCTAGAGTTATTATTCTTTTAACCCATAATAGTATTGTGTAAACCCCAAAGTAGTAAGAAAACTTAAGTATTAACTTATGTAAAATGTAGTGACGTTGAAGTACGGGATGGCGAAGTTGGAGGAAAGTTGGGGTTGTTTAAGTTTAAACACTTCCGAGTCGGAACTTCCCTCTTCCCTCTCGCGGCTCCGTCGTGTTTGTTCCGCGCCTCAGAGATGACAGAGTTTGCTTCTCACCCCTCCTCCCCACACCCATTATCTGATATCATGACACCTCCTTGAGGCGTTCTGGGAAACTTGGAGCGCAGTAACGTAGTCGACTTGGCTGATATCCAATTGCACCGGCAGTCGAAGGAATTTGCAAGCGTCAAAACATTTCTCCGTCCGAAGAGTGTCTAATTGCACCGATGGTCAAAATCTACCCCCCCCCCCCCCTCAAAACCCTTCCCCACTTCACATTTACACTAAACGTCCAACGTTATACCGTAAAACAGTAACGTGTACAAACACACGTCATAATAGTAATAAAACTAATAACGAGTTCGCACGCAGCACGCTGACGTGAGGGAAGTGAATTTCCACATAAAAACTTGTAAAACTCAAAATCAGTGTAAAAACATCCATTTGTCCAATTTTTATTGAAATCTGAAAACATTGTTTTTTTGGCTATTCTGATACTCCTGGTTTCATTTACTTGCAAAGCTGGGAATACAATTTTACGCATTATAAGGTTAGGAGAAGGTCGAGACAGGCTTGAAAGTAGGCGTGAGGTTGCTGGGGATAATAAAAGAACTCTAACAAAGGAATAACAGGCTTTTCTAGTGTAAAACCCCCATAAGACAACGTACTGTGTTTACCCGATACACATTTTCTTTAATAACTCGGTAAATATTTATGCTAGAATGACGAGAGAGGGCTTAAAACTTTCGCCTTTCTAATTCCCATCTATTAACATGCATTAATTTTACATCTGGGGCTTTTCTGACCCTTTTTGGGCCCAAAAACTCAAAATTTGAATTATTAATCCCCAAAAAATGGGTTTAGAGTTTTCCAATTGTTTTGCCCAATAAACTTGTCCAACAGGTTATAGAAAGGAACGTCCCTACCAAATTTGAAGTAAATCGGACAAAACATGCGACCGCTAGAGTGCATACACACACACATATATATATATATATATATATATATAAAATTTTGAACGACCCCCCAAAACGTGTTCCGGGGGTCACGTTAGGAACTTCTATGGTGGTCCCGGGCTTAAGTTTCACCGTGCGGGTCATGCTAATAGTTCACTTTCCAAAGGAAATTCACTAATAATAAGAATGGAAATGTCCTAAATTTGTTTCTCGTATCTCTGAATCCTTTTCTCGATTGATTTGAGATATTTTTTGTCTGTTGACATTCTGACCTCAAGCAATGCTCGGCTGCCAGGTACTATTAATTAAATTTTGAAATTTCACCAATAAGAATAACAAGAACCATGTTTTTTAATGCCACATCCCCACCCCATCTTATATATTATTTCTCCAGCATGTTGTTCTGTCAGTTCGCGAGATCTTCCTTATTCCTTTATCAAATTCCATGATTTACCCCTCATTTTAAAGCTTATCGTGCCAGCTATTGATGAAAAATAGACCCACGGTCTAAAAACGAACTGCTTCTCGGATATTTTAATAATATGAAAGATAAAATAAAGGGAATAGTTTGTTTTGACAGGAGCGAAAATGTAAACATCTGATCAGCTGACACGATTTGGTTCGCAGTGCGGAATTCCGCACGGGTCGACTAGTCTCACTTAACACGTTGGATGCGGAGGACGATAATTCCCGCCCTCTAATTAACATTGAAACTTATGTGATTTTCATGTTTGTCAGCATTGAACTTGTTAACATCACTAGCGTTCCCGACGCAATCTCTCTCATTCTGTTGCAAAATATGACAACCGACTGCAGTAGATAAGCAGGAGCCACTTGGGGGTTTCTGTACTGGGCTTCCCTATAATATTCCCACCACTAGTTTTAAACTTAGCAATTTCTTTTATTTAAATGTTATTTCTACAACCTCTATACATTTTAAACTAGTCTTAAACTTAGTTGAATAAAACAAATCGTCTTGAATAATTTAAGTTGACAGCCGGTGCAATTGGAACACCCCCCTAAAAGCGCGCCGGTGCAATTTGAGACATACGTTTGGGCCTGATCCCTGACCGCCGTTGCACTTGGACATACGGTCGACTACGTGTTAACTTGATCCCGTCGCGTTGCGTTGGCTGTGTGCGTGCGTTTGATACTCCTCTGTTATTACTATACAGTACTTGTAGATACATTTGATTTTTGTAACATAATTTCTGCAAAGTACTGGTGGATTGACTTTCACTATTTATAGTCGTTGCATATTTGCATTTTTATTGACCAATATTATTTTAGTTGTTTTCTTTTACTGCCATATAGTTTTATTTTATCTATAATAGTATTTGTGGATGGAACATGCTAGATACTAATCTTCAAAATGATTGATTAGTTAGAAGAATTTGCATGACTAATCTGTCTTTATAGTTTTAATCCGTATATCTTATTTCAGGAATATAATTCTGAATATACGTTCTTTATGTGAAAATATGAGGACAAATATACTTTTCGATGAAAAAATTCCTTATGAACAACAAATTAATAAAGGGTGTAATTTAAACACATAAAATACTTGTGTGTCTTGACCAGCTGAGCTATTTGAGTTGATTTTAAAACTGACAGCAGGCGAACGAGCAGGGCGTTTGGGAACAGGACGGTAGTTTAATTAATGCAACTCTGCGATGAGCTCTTACAAGGTTTTCAATTAAAGGTATGTCAGTGATATTTTCAAAATAACAGAGGGGTTAATTTAACGTCTTCTTTAGGGTCTGGTATGTGGCAAGAATATAGTGGCATTTTAGTGCGCATAATATTTGTTGGTCAAACAAAAACTTATTTACTTTTAACCGTAATAGTTCTATACTACCAACAGCTGGGTGCTTGCTAGGGCAGCGTGTATACCACATAAGGTATTAACTAAATAGCTTTTTCCGTTTTAACCTTGTTTTAAAAGACACTACATCCAAAGAAACTGTTAAGGTGGAAACATACTTGAAGTGCTAATGATTGAAAACAGATTACAGATGTTAACATTTATTCGATAATTAAATACGGAATTTTTTTACAATTGTTTTGAAACCTACAGAATGCTATGTTTACCCTACATCTAAGACCCCACTTATTTGTGACGAAAAGTTTCAACGTGTAGTCCCTCCTCGAGGCTCGCCTCCGCCCCCTAAACTCTTGTAACTGACTCAAGTGGTCCCTAGCGGCCGTCGATCGGCTCAGCCATGGTGTAAATAAGGTGGAATAAAGTGCCCAAGTGCTTGCGGCGATTTATGGTTGTGGGAACAGCGACAGTCGCATGCACGCCGCGCCGCCTGCCTCGTGACCTCGTGTGGTATAATAGATGATATTTATAGGTTGAAACTGTATCTATTTAAATTAGCAATACAGATCATCAAAACTACCTTTTAGCGAATTTCCCCTATAGAGAATACGCTATTAACGTAGTCGGCGTAATAAGACCTAGGCCCGGGACCATGATAACTTTTCGTTTTGAGGCCCCCAGATGCCAAAAACACCACTCGTTCAAATTCATATGTGTGTGTGTGTGTGTGTGTGTGTGTGTGTGTGTGTGTGTGTGTGTGTGTGTGTGTGTGTGTGTGTGTATGTATGTATCTATGTGTGTCCGTAGGCACGATAACTTTCGTAAAAATGGTCCGATATTGATGAAATTTGGTATAAACGTGTAAGGTAGCATCTATTTTCATGAGTTCGAGAACCAGGCATGTCGCTCTATTTTAAGGGAGGTTTTGAGGGGATTTTGTACCCCAAAAATGTTTTATTTTTTTTATTTTTACATACAATTCTTATTAAACCCAAATTTTGGTTAACACCATTAATATTAGCTTAAAAACAAAATTTGGTATTTTTATCATCGCTCTACGTCAATTGGTTACCAAGATATTGAAAGTGCTAAACACAGTACGTTGTCCAATGATAATCTTATGGAGTATAAGTAAAATATTATACCTCGCTTATTAATTAACATATATTAATGAAACTAGGTATGTGGCTTTATGTGTGTAAGGTTGGGGTTTACTGATATTATTTGCATAAAAAACATTTTTTGTGGTCTCCATTGCAGCAAACCTGCGTACTCAGTAGCTATAATGTTATTCTTATAGAGAACTAGCTGGTACCCGGCGCGTTGCTGCCGCAGAAGAGGCATGGAATTTGTTCAATGAGCTCGTTCGCTTCGCTCAATCGCCTATCGAAACAATATTTTGAGTTTCCATTCAAGTAGTTTTAGCGCATTTCCCCTATAGGGAAGAAGCTATTACCGTAGGTGTGGCATGGTAAGACATGCCCGAGACCATGATAACTTTTTGTTTTGAGGTCCCCAGATGCCAAAAACACTATTCGTTTAAATTTATATATATGTGTGTCTGTTACCGCTGTAACTTTTGAAAAAAAGCGCCCGATTTTGATTAAATTTGGCTCAAATATGGAGAGTAACATTTATGATTCTAAGTTCGAAAACCAGATCGATCGGTCTATGGGAAAGGGGTTTTATGGGGGTTTAAAATTTTCCAAAAATCAGTTTTTTGAACTTTTTACCCTAAAATTTTAAAAACACTAGATTTTGGTTATAACCATTTTATAGAGCTTAAAAAATTAGTATTTTGAATCATTAAGCTTGGTTTAGTAGTTGTGGAGAAAAGTCAAAAAATGTGTCCATAAAATTTCCCATGTTAATCTTATGGGAATACGGTTTTTAGATTTCCCTCAGATAATTTCACTAAAAACTCCACATTTCTTTCTACCAATCAGTTTAGCTCTACAAAATAATCATTTTGGCGTTGTAATTGTTGTTTTACATCTAACCGTTGTAGTGATATTTATTCAAAGTGCTAAACACAGTACGTTGTCCAATGTTATCCTTATGGAGAATAAATCAAATGTTATATTTCGATTATTTATATATGTATATTGATGAAACTTGGTATGTGGCTTCAACTAGTTGTGGTGTATTGATATTAGCACAAAAAATGGTTTTTGTTGATTTTTCCCGGTAGCAGCAAACCTGCATACTCAATTATAATGTTATTCTTATGGAGAATAAATCAAATGCTATGTATCGCTTATTAATGAATGTATTTTTGTGATACTTGGGAAGTGGCTATAGGTAGTAGTGATACCCATATATATATATGCATTGTAAATTCGCTGAGTACGCAGGTTTACTGCAACGGGGATATTTTATTTCCATTATGAGAGATGCCATTCAAGTAGGGTTTTATTTCCATAATGATAAACAGCTGTTTACAATATTTTAAGTTATAGATATCATCTGATAAAATCAAAAGAAATCTTTCTTCCATAAGATTAACGTTGAAACTTTGAAGTCCAGTGGGACGTAGCCCTAATGTCCTAGGACTTCGGTTAATGGCCTATAACCTTCCCAGGGTTAACCTGTGTTACTATGCAAAATTTCAAAGCAATCTGATGAACGAACGGTATGGCAGCGCATAACATACGAACGGGCAGACGATCAGACGTACAAACATTGATTTTTATATATTAGATAATGAACATGTGGTATCTTGCTTGTTTATGAACATAAATTGGTAGAATTTGGTATATTGCTCCATCTGGTTGTGATCCGTATTTACATTCAAAACCCGATTTTTGTTGCCCTTGATGCAGCAAATCTACATAATCAGTCCTAATGTTTTTCTCATGGAGAATAATTAAAATGTCATATGCTGTCATATGTCTGTCTTGCTTATTTATTAATTATTGATTAAAGTTGGTAAGTGGCTTCATGACGTAGTGAAGTACCATTTGAAATTCGCTGAGTATGCAGGTTTGCTGCAACGGGGGTATTTAAATATGTATAGTTTCTCAAGTGCACAACGTGGAAGGCACCACCCGTGTAAGACGATTGTGGGCAAACGTTGGAAATATGAGGAAGTGGAGTAAAGAGGTTGTAAACTTGTATGTAAAACAAATTTCGTATACAACAAATTGTGACCAAATAAAAATAGTTTCTTTGCATAAAGCACATTGGTGGGGTGCAAAGTAGATAAGGGTTATTTAAACCACTTCTGCTCTGAACTCTCTTGGAAAAACTTAAATTTAAGAATGTTTTCGCAATGTGTTCTCGACCTCAAAGCTGTGTGTACAAATTATTCTGAGTATATATTGGTGGTCAAATATATACAGTAAACGAGATTTTTGTCTTTGAACAACGTTATATTTAGAGGAAATATATTTTATACCCTTTATCATAACCTTATTCTCCGGTTTTCAAATATTACAAATAAATACATGATATAGGCCCTAATACGAACGTTGCTGGCTTTGTCCTATATGAGAGAGACTCAGGAAGCTCATTTATTTCCTTCTTAAAGGTGGAAAGTGGTGCTTTACGTCGAGCAGTTTTCTTCAAGTGACCCCCGTCTTTTCAGTTTTTGCAACGTTGCGACTGTTAAATAATAATCAGTATAATGCGAGAACTGAAGGCCTCTCCAGTTTTTCGGCTCTGATTCTAAGATTTTTCCCAATTACCAATAATGATAGGTGCTTGGTAGAATTTAATTTGTAAAAATAAATTTAAATATGATTATTTTTGTTTTGTTTCGTGTGACTATCTACGACATTGGCATGTTATACAGTCCTGGTAGGGAAATCTATGAACCCAGGTGTTACAATCTAAGTTCTTGATAATTATAACTGATCTGTAGCCGAATGCTGAACTGGGGCTAATATGAACTCAAATGTTGTTCCGTACGATCTGGGGAACCTGGGGTTACGAGCTGAGCACTCGAACCATTACGCTCCCCGGCCATCACTAACTGCTTCTGAACTGAGCCACTCCAACTCCGTGTTCGTGTTGTTTACAAGTGAGGTTGGTTAAAGAAGGTTATGAGTTTCACGCATGACTAGAACCCAAGCTCGGCTCACACGTAGTGTGTGAGTTAGCGAGTTAGTTGAGCAAACAAAGCAGAAGTAGGCCGGGGTTCCGATCTAGTTGTTCATCAATTAATGTTAGTTACTACACTCAATGAGAGTGAGAGAGATGGAGAATCTGGATTGGCTATGTCCCAGAAATGTTATAGGCTTAATAGGTTATTGAGGAAAACCAATGTGGATTGACGGGGCTATTGAAATGTGTTACCCTGTTGAAACGTATTATTGAAACGTATTAAAATATTTTTAAGATTTAAACTTTTTAAGAAGGTTGTTTCCTTTCGTGTCAAGAAAATTCTACTGGAGCACAACCTTCTTAGGAAAGACAATTCCAAAAGGTTTTTTACTGAGTTTAGTTGGCCATCTTGAGTTACATTGAGTTAGTGGTGTCCTAGCATTTGAGTCAAAACTTACAGTTTGGCGGATAAGATCCGTGGGAAATTATAGGTTAAAGGCCGTTTTCAGAGAACAAATGTTTCAATTATTATTTTTATTACTAGGACTTGTGCAATACAATATGGAGAGTCTATGACATATAGCTACCACAAACCACTATGACATACAGCTAATTAAACTTGTACCAGGCTTAAAACGCTATACATATCATTCTTTTGCGATTTAACATTATCTGCACGTCCACATTAAATCACGCCACTCTGTAAATTTGAATTCCAATTGTGTTATGAAAATATGTAATCCAAATTATTCAATGCTTGTTTTACATACAGCAATTATATCTGTAACAATCATAACTAGTTGTCCTGTTGTTCGAATCCGAGCAAGTTTGTACACAACGAAAGGTTTCTTCAGTTGTAATCAAACATAACAAAACATCTGATATTAAAACGGATGATAACGTACTTTCAATCAACACGTAGTTTAGACTTCCGCCGTCGGATAGCCCCACTGTTCCGAAAATTCAGCCCTTTAAAGTGTTTATGAGATGCCCTTTCTTAAAGTTCTGAGACGTATTAGCAAATCTACTTAAAGATACCTTTAATTTGGCACCTCAAACGTTAAAATCCGTCCAGCCGTTATCGAGTTATGACTGTGAAGAAAACCCCCCTAGCGTAATAATATATAGATAACATTTTAAACTTTTTTGGGGAGGGGGAATAATAATGTTTACAACCTGAGTAAGAGGGTACCAATGACTGCCGTGTTTGAGAAAATCTTTGATTTATTCAGTAATCATGTTTTAGTTTGAAATATTAGTTTTTCTGTGACTGAGATTTAAAATTATCATAACAAAATTTGTTAATTCAGAATATAAACATGAGATTATTGATTCATTGTTGTCGCATTGATACATTTGCGACGGTCCGTAATATGTTCGGTACCTATTGAATCTAAAATTAATTTGAATTCCATTTGTGTCTCGAGATTTAAATTAAACCTAGGTGTCACCTTGTACTCTTGTAACTCCACCCCCTCCCCCCCCCCCGAGTTCCCGACTGAAGCGTGTGTCTGTGTGTTGGGTGTCGGGCGGCGACGTGAAGCGTCCGTCGTCACCGGGGAGTCCCCCCAATCATCCCGTCCGCTGACACATCTCTCATCGTCCCACCGCTGCTCAGCAGAAAAATCAGCTGTATCACAGAGAAGAAAGAATTCAGATTTACTTTTTACAACATGCAATAATAACTTTACATTATTATACAAGGTGTTTTGAAAAATAACTCCCTATTTTCGGGAACAATTTTAATGGTGAAACATACAAAATCTTACAATTATAAATACATAGTGTGAAAGAGAATATCTTCAAGTGCTGGTTTTGTCCTGGTAAAATTCGACTTGCACACCATTAGTTGCTCTACACAGATCAAGACGATTTTCCACTTCTCGTCAGGTATTCGGCAACATTGCAGGTATAACTCACGCAATTGATGATCCTTTGTCATAAATGGTCAGTGTCACGGATGTGTTTAGCAAATATCACATTCTTTACATGTCACCAAAATAAAGAGTCCAGTGGTATCAAATCTGGGCTTCGATGTGACCAGGACAAAGGATCATCGGAGCAGTTGCGTCAGTCACACCTGCAATGTCTGCACCTGGCGAGAAGTGGAAAATCGTAACTATTGGTGCGCTCGGACAAAACCAAAACTTGGAAGATATTCTCTTTTATACTATGTATTCATCAATGTAAGATTTTGTATGTTTCACCACTAAAATAAAATTGTTCTCGAAAATAGGGAGAGATTCCCAACCTAATCATCTACTCTATTAAGCATAACGTTTTAGATAAATTCCTTTATTGATGTTGTAGTTCCGCTCCCTGCTGCTTATCCCTCCCGTCTACTCTGCGAGCCAACTGATCCTGTAATGCAAACTTGTTATAAGCTTGTATAACCTTTTTGAATAAAAAAGGTTGTATCTCAAAGCTAAGCTCAGTTTGATTTTTAATAACCTAAGCAAACTTCTTATATCACCTTTACCCCAAAAGTATAACATGAAGGTAAAAGGTATCCTTAAATGACCACTATAATGCTTCTCAAAATCAAGGAAAGTCGAGAAATAAATTAAGACGGAAACGTGAGGAGGGAGTAAATAGACTTCGTGCTAAAGCAAACAAATCATTATAAATGTCTGGGGTTACCGTTAGGTGGGAATTGGAAGTTTTCCGTTTGTTTATTTCATCGACGTGAGTTATGTTTCACACATCTGTATCAAATTGTCTGATGAGCTGACATTTTTGTTTAATCTCGTAATACAATGTCATTGTCAAAATCAGACGATAAACCCTTGCTTCAAATATGCATTATTTGACTTTTATCTTCTGAAATTAAATCAACAGCTTATTAAATGAATATTAATTAAAAATATACGTAATAATGAAGAGTCGTCGTGACCTTGTAGTGTGAAAGTTGTAAGGCGGAGGGTTGGAGGGGTACAACACAACCCCTGGTGCGGCGGCAAGGGCAAGGGAGCCTGTTGCGCCGATCAATGTTGTGTGGTCCATGGCCAAGGCCCCCTCCCCGATATCACCCCCCCCCCCCCGACAATTACCTTCCCTCTCAGACACGCTTTGAACTAACTGTTAAGCTGTCTCTTTCATCGGTTTAACTCCTTTTCGTTTCGTTCGAGCGATCCCTTTGTCGGAAATAAATCTTGTTTGGCGAATTATAAGAATAATCGACATTTTTAATCCGAATGTTTTCGGTTAAAGCGATTAATTTAAACTGGAATTTATTTGAATACGTTTCGAATTTGTTGTAAAATGGTGTAATCTTCTCGGAGAATCGTCTAGATTTGTTGGAGAATATTAAATTAGGACTTGTTGTGCAATATTGTACAATAATTATAATATGTAGAAAATATTCAATGGAGTTGTTACAGTGACACCAGCGCACTTTATCAGTGTGGTGATACTTAACACGTAAAACGTATGCATACCACCTTTGTAAAGGACTTTATTACTATTGGATTTAAGAGAAAATTACTACTGTATTCAATAGGGAATAGTAGTTTTGTGTATAACTATAACCTTTGCTACCTTCATTTCCTCGGTATTTCTCTAAACTATAGTTGTAGCATTTAGTCGCTTCCCTGCTTTTTCAATGTTACCCAAAGTATGCTAAATTATTTCTTTCATATCCCTTTGACCTTCTGATTCTTTTCTGATGACTGCTGAATTTACCCCCTTAAACCACCTTCTCAACATTCATGTTCGATTAAAAAAATTGTGTTTTTGGTAATCAAGTTGCGTTTAATTAAGTGATATAATTAAGACGTATGTACAATTATATTTTTAGAGTACCTTCAAATGAGATTTAGTGATGCTGTGTATAGTGCTGTGTTTCAAGTCGCTATAACCACAATGTGTGTTGCAGGTGAAGGGATGGCGGTGTCCAGGGCGGAAGGGTCCGGAGGGCTGGGGCTCATGTCGTGTGTGAGGGAGCCCTCGCCCTCCGACCTCGTCGACGCCGACCAACACCACCATGGTGAGTACAGGGGCAGCCCCGGCTGTCGCGTAGTGGCAGCGTTGGGAGGTCGGGGAAAGGTCTGAGGTTATTCAATGTCGAAAAACATTCAAAATCCTGGCAATTAGTTACATAACATTAGGGATATACGACCATAATTAAGTCAACCCGATATTATAATAAATTTGATCCCACCCCTACGCATTGAAAGAATATTTACTATTACAATATAGAGTGTCGCGAAATCAATTTTTTTTAATGAAGATTAAAAGTTGAGCATGCCTAGTGCCTAGCGTATTCCACAGTGCACATGTCGTATATTGTAATGAACACCTACGTACTAAGATTGTTGTACATGCATGTGTTTCTTCAAAGAATCTGCGTTAAAAGTTAGTACCGTACCTTTTGTTCGGAAATAAAAAAGCGTGTTTG
The DNA here is from genome assembly GCA_963675035.1 of Allygus modestus. Lineage (NCBI taxonomy): Eukaryota > Metazoa > Arthropoda > Insecta > Hemiptera > Cicadellidae > Allygus > Allygus modestus. Next base: position 52,449,071 of record OY776111.1, on the reverse strand, counting down.
TCTGAAAGTTTAATTTAAAAATAAAATGTGATACTAAGACTGGACAAAATATAAGAACTGAACTTGTTTGGTAATTGTCACGCTTCAATTCCCGTAATATGCCCAATTTTAAGTGAACATTTATACCAACTGTTTAATTTGAATCAGTATTAGTCCACATTCATCCCTAATTAGTTTCAACAATTTTAATTTAAAAGTAATAATAATGTTTTTTCCACATCTTACACATAAACACACAATTCTGCGCTGTAATTGCAAACAAACTCTAGGAATTAAACCCACCAGCGACATCGACATCTAATGGTTATGCCTACAGTAACGCTTACATTTTTATTTGAAAAAGTTTGTATTAATTAAAGTTCTTGTAATTTGTAGTAGATAAATCCTATCTGTTTCTCCCCCGCGTAAAATAGAGGCGCTCGTTTAACCAATATCAGTAAATCTTCACTGAGTGCTGCAAACCAGTTTGCCAACCTTTTGTTGCGAATTTACAGCATTGTATGTATATCAAAGTGGAGTCACAATGGAAAAGCTTATTATAATAATATTATTCAAAGTTCACGTCGTCATTCATCTATTGTATTTGATTAGCCTGTTTATTTATTGCTCAGTAAAATACATACAGAACTCAGTTAACAATGTTATATCGTCACAAATTTGTATAACTTTCACGAAGCGTTTTCTCTGAATTCCTAGAAATATTTCAATATTTTATTTTTACTTACTAATTAAAAATGGACATTGATTTTGATGTGCTTGATTATATTTGTTTTTGTTTTGTCGTTTTTTATAAGAAAGTAACCATAATATGGACTTGCATGGCTGAATGAATAAAGAGAAATGTATGGCCGATTCTACAAGTAGTTTAGAAGTAGTCGTTTCTAGTCATTTATACAATTCAGGCTAAAATTGCATATTACTATGAAACGTGAAGTGTAAATTCATGTCAGGAGGAATAAATGTTTTATTTGAATGGTACTGTCCTTATTTTTCAAGCCTATGTTTATGATCAAATAAGTTAACAGTTCTAAGCAAATAAATAGCAAGGAAAAAATCACAGTCTGTTGTTAATAACCTCCTAGTTACTGGACAAGCAAATAGAATTGTACAAAATTAATGGTTTTAACGGATAACGATATTAAATGTACAGAAATATTAAATTAAGATTATGATATAACATGGGCAATTTGACCCTATTTTCGAGACATTTTCTTATTTTTACCCGTCTGCCCCAGGAGGTTTTAGTTTGTCAAGTGTATATCTATTATTTGACACGCTTTGTAGCTTAAACTAAACGGCTTGATGGGTTATTAAAATGTAGTGTGTTGCTTGTTCGATTGATCAGACTGGTCCCATCAGTTGATCGTTGCAACTGTCAGTGTGACGTCATGACCAGCTGTTTGTTGTTGTTTGCTTGTTTAGTCAGCTGTGCAGTGACAGTGCGAACACCTGCCCATCGTACCAGTGCTACCCCTGGCACCGCTAACGAGCGAATAAAACCTGGCAACTAGCTAATAATAATGGTTCTAAATATGTGAATAATAGAGAAAAATCAATGACACGTTGGCATGGCTGACCGTCTTGAATTATTATTGGTATAATTTCCATTGACATGATGCCCATACGTCAGAAGGATATGACAAAGATTCACCCCTTTCCATTGGCCTTTTAAGCTCTCGTGATAATTTTACGGGTGGTATTAATATTTTATTTTGTAAAATCATTACCTAAACGCCTAAACATAACATGTGTTCACTAATCGAGAGAACATTATAAAATGCATTGTTACATTTTTGGTTTCGGGGTTTTCTTTCCTTTTTTGTAAATTGTAACAATTTTTACTTGTTTATACTGTGTTATAAAAACGTATGAAAACATTACTAGTGTAAGCAACTTATAATTTAAAATATTTGAAACGTCAAAGTAAATTTATTTCAGTATTGCTATAAACTAACACACTACCTGGTACCTAGTGTCTTGATTGAGCAGCCATGAACAAACTAAATGTTCAGAAAACTTAAAGATGGTAAAACTTGTTGAATTAAAATGAGATAATCGTTAAATTAAGTGTATAGTAAATTACCCTTTTAGCGAATTTCCCCTTTACCGAAAGAAGCTATTACCGTCGGTGGCATGGTGAGAGTAAATCCCAAGACCATGATAATTTTTTGTTTTGAGGTCTCCAGAAGCCAAAAACACTATTCGTTCAAATTTACGTGCGTGTGTGTGTGTGTGTGTGTGTGTGTGTGTGTGTGTGTGTGTGTGTGTGTCCGTTAACACGATGATAACTTGAGTAAAAAACGTCTGATTTTTATGAAATTTGGCTCAAATGTCTAAAGTGACATTCGTGACTTTAAGTTCGAAAACCATAAAAATCGGGCTAGGGGAAGGGGGATTTATGGGGGTTTACAATTTTCCAAAAATCAGTTTTTTTGAATTTTTCACCCTAAAACTTTAAAACACTTAATTTTGGTTTCGACCATTTTATAGAGCTTAAAAAACAAATAATATAGTATTTTAAATCATTAACCTTGGTTAAGTTGTTGCGGAGAAAATCCAAAAAAACGTGCTCATAAAATCTCCCATGTTAATCTTATGGGAAAAAGGTTTTTAGCTTTTCCTCAGTTAATTTTAAAGTAAACCTCACATTTGCTTTTACCAATCAGTTCAGCTCTACAAAACAATCATTTTGGTGTTTAAATTGTGATTCGACGTCCAACCGTTGCAGAGATATTTAAAGTGCTAAACACAGTACGTTGTCCAAGGTTATGCTTATGGAGAATAATTAAAATTTGATAACTAGATTATGTATGAGTGTATATTGATGAAACTTGTCATGTGGCTTCACCTAGTACTGGTATATTGATATTTTGACAAAAGAATAATTTTTGGCCGGTTTTCCCCGCAGCAGTAAACCTGGATACTCAGCCCCCCTGTTATTGTTAAGGAGAATAACTGAAATGTAATGTTTACCTTAATTATGAACATAAATTAATAAAATTTGGGATGTAGCGTCGACTGGTTATGTTATATTGATAATTGGATAAAAACACATATTTTGTGTTCCTTGTTGCAGCAAACCTGCATACTCAGCTTTCAATGTTATTCTTATGGAGGATAAATCAAAAGCTATATATCACTTATTTATTCGTGTATTTTTATGAAACTTGGCGAGTGGCTTTATGTGGTAGTGAGAAACATATAAATGCAGTGGAAATACGCTGAGTATGCAGGTTTGCTGCTACAGGGGTATTTTATCTATTCCAGTCAAGTTATACATCAAATCCTAATTTCTTGGATAAATTGATTTTATCTGTCAAGTGACGACTCGATTCAACGCTTGATTCCATTTCATTTCTAAAGGCTTCGTCTCATTACGTCGCTATAAGAAGTGACGTATTACCTACGACATTCGTAACTACATCGACGTACTTCTCCCGCCGACGTCACTGATAACAGCTGTAGCGCAGTTGACGTCACAGCTGGAACGTCGCCGTCGGTTACCTGTGTACTGTGTGCTGTGTCATGTGTATACACAGTGGGTCACAATGGAGTATTAAACGCGTCCCGACATCGTAACTTTTTATCGCACATTGTCTCCCGGTGAACCTCATTTCTGATTTTACACCATATTTTACGTCGTCTCGCCACTTTCGTTGCGTCAGTATTTTCGAGCAATCTTCCACGTTGTTGTGCGGAGAATATATTATGTAAATTTGAAGCAATCCTCCTATACGAGTCCTGACCGTAAAATTGTATGGAGTGCTTTACTGAAATAGTTGTATAATAAAGCATTTTGCGGATAAATGTTTAAATATATCTTTGTTCATTGTTAAAGCTATGCAAAATTAATCTCACTAAGCCTCATTTTTAATAAAAAAGAAAATTTATATTTTGCGACTTTAAATTATACAAAGCGTATGTATTTCAGTACTTTATTCAATCATTATTATTTTAACTGTAAACTTTCATTCTATATGGATGTTCAACTTAATTAAGATTCGATGTGTATATGGAATAACACTGATTTTTATTAAACAACTAATATAGTGTCCTATACATGTGTCAAATGGGTTGATAGTGATATGCGGTGTAAAATGTAATAAACGCTAATGAATCTATTTCGGGTTGCGGTCCAATGGGGGAGAAAGGGAATTGCGGAAACAACCTAGTTTTGTCATTACGGAACATTATAGTTATGTAATCTAGAACTATAGATTTAACTAAACTAATTTATGTAGTTTTATTTGTAATATATATATATATATATATATATATATATATATATATATATATATATGTATGTATAACGTTTTAAAATCCCGTAACAGCGGTGATTTCGCAATCGGCAATGAACAACTATATTGTTGACGACGTGCTACGTTGTCACGCAGGAGTGTAAGACATTTCGATCGTAGAAAGAAAAGATGAATTATCAAACTTCATCAAAATCTGTACACCTTTTATTGTGCATAAGCAATTATTAAAATGTTCTTCCATTCCAAAATGAATACCGGTTAGGTTGACTCTGTTCAACAAGTTCGATTCCTACGACATGTTTTCAAAAATCTCCAATTGCTTACTTCACTTAATGATAAATGATTGTATTGAGGAATTCAGTACATTCGGTACAGTAAACCAAGCCATTTAATATTGTTTACCCTATATCACAGATTAACAAACTCCACGTAGGGTTAGTTTTTCTGTGCGAACCATAATCTTATCAATCAGCACATAATCTGCATTGTGTAGGCCTACTCTCTGGATCACCAAGGCCCACGGTAAAATTAGTGCGATTGTCCGCTCCGACAGCTGATTGACAGGCTCTCGGCTACCGTGCTGATTGCTGATTGTTCATTATCAGCTGGTCCAGTAATGGGAGGGGGTGCATAATCGCTTGGGGGGGGGGGGTGACGCGTCGTGTTTTTGCACCAACTGACCTTAATCACCGCCGTCAGGGCCTACTTGCGCGTCGCCACCCAGTCATCAGATGGAAACCATCGTGCTGCCGGGTGTCCTAGCTTGTCTTATGGTAGCCTCTCATTGTTAGATGGTGGACTGGGATGATGGATGATAGACTGATAAAGTGGGCTCGTTGTGATTATTGACTTTGAATGTTATACAAGTTAAATAATATGCATAAAAAATGTTTATTTGGTTATTAAGAGGGAAAACGTGTTTAAAAGGATACAACAAATCGTGTAATAAATAATTACTTCCTATGACTATCCGTAAAAACAGTTTGCTTGCTCGAATTTGGTAAGAGGTTCTAGTTTATAATAATTAAATATTAATAACAATAATAACAAATAAATCAATATAAATACTATTAATTATTAATATCTAAATTATATAAATTGCATTAATACTTAAATAAATACAGACTATTAAAAGAACTAAAGACTAATGGTTTTATTGAAGGTCAAATAAAAATAAATCAAAGAATCAGGTGTTGGAAAATTAACAAAATATCTTTTCCATCATCTGGGCAACAAATATAAGATGCATTGAAATTGCAATCATATCCGAGTAATTTTGCAACACCACTTGATAAAGAAAAAAATCTTCTTTGACGGTTAAAAATATTACATTCTTATATTCCACGGTATATTAAATTTATATAGTGTTGTGTTGTTTACTACGTTCATGTTTACTAAAAAACTTAGTTTAAAGTAAAGGGCCGCAAGTTAAATTTTTCTTATCAATTTCCCACTTTCTCACTCTGACAATGAAATGCCCCTTTATAAAACGTCTCAATGTTCTCATCTTTATAGATTTATTTACTATTTATTAACCTGAATGCCGTTTGTGTAAGGTCTAAGAATGTTGAAACAATTTTACCAGGTACTGTTTCGTAAGAGACATTAATTGAGGGCCCGAATGACAACCGGCGGCTGTTTCCTCGTCGAGGGGCTAAATTAAAATTATAATTGACATCTAACAAGACCTTAGTTAAAACAGAATAACAATCGGAACCCTGTGGGTAAGCTCTGTCATTCACGGACACGCGATGTCGCAAGCACGCCAGTCGCTACTCGCTACTCGCTACTGCAGTGACGCAACCGCTCACACCGCTTACACGTCACGCGGGAACAGGGGACAATGAGGGTTAGTGGGACAGGGAACTCTGGAAATGGTCAATGGTCAGTGGGAACAAATAACAAGGCGTTATTCCGATGTTCCGTTTTTTCTCGACGCGTCATCGAAGCTATTCTCGCGGGGACAATAAATGTACAGATATTTTACCCGAGCGTACTCCGTTCCCACAATTACCTTGTGGGAATTGTCGAATTAGAAATTTTGGAAGTTTCACTTCAAGTTGTGGACCAACTGCGAATCGTTGACGAGAAGGAGTATTCGGATGAAAAGGGTTGAAAATACTGGAAGGGTTCTAATATACATGGGATTAGTATAGTTTTGAAAATATGTTAATAAATCTGTTAAATTGTGAATCAAATACATATTATGTATTCTAAAAATATGTTAATAAATCTGTTAAATTGTGAATCAAATACATATTATGTATTCTAAAAATATGTTAATAAATCTGTTAAATTGTGAATCAAATACATATTATGTATTCTAAAAATATGTTAATAAATCTGTTAAATTGTGAATCAAATACATATTATGTATTCTAAAAATATGTTAATAAATCTGTTAAATTGTGAATCAAATACATATTATGTATTCTAAAAATATGTTAATAAATCTGTTAAATTGTGAATCAAATACATATTATGTATTCTAAAAATATGTTAATAAATCTGTTAAATTGTGAATCAAATACATATTATGTATTCTAAAAATATGTTAATAAATCTGTTAAATTGTGAATCAAATACATATTATGTATTCTAAAAATATGTTAATAAATCTGTTAAATTGTGAATCAAATACATATTATGTATTCTAAAAATATGTTAATAAATCTGTTAAATTGTGAATAAAATACATATCATGTATTCTAAAAATATGTTAATAAATCTGTTAAATTGTGAATCAAAGACATATTATGTATTCTAAAGTTATGCCGCATCAGCGGCGCTGCGCTTCGCGGTTTTGGTACTTGCAATGACTACATAAACTACAATTATTGTTTGTGTAGTCATTGGTACTTGTCAGTACTACGATGGTGGCGCTTTTCGACGAGTTTGATGTTTACAATGAATTAAAATTTTGGTCGGGCTACTTATTTACGAATACTTTTGATTTATTTTGTATGGTTGCCTTTCTTTGCTGCCGTAACCGTGTTGTTAGTGTCAGTGTAAAGATTTGATATACTCAAAACCAATATAATAGTTCCGTCCGTATTACTTTGTTTGCCAGTTTTCTACATGCGTTTGAGTTACTTACCAATTAAAGAAAACTAATAAGTTTTATAAAATGCATATAATACAAACAAAATAAAAATAACTATTATTATTGAAGGGAAAAGTATTAAACTTGATTTTGTTTAGCATTGTACTCTGTATGTAAACAGAAATTATTCTTAGAGTTTAAAATAATAAAAAAATGATTAATTGGTGCATTGTTTAATTTTAAATTCCAATCCATAAGAAGAGCTAAAAACTAAGAATATTCTTAAAAGTTTACCTCTGTTAAACTCGCGAGAGATAAGATGTTTTCAAGCGAACGCGGTATAATTTTTGTAAGAGAGAACCTTTGAAACATTAATACGCTTCAAGTGCTAATGAAAGAGTAATGGCCCAGCCTCTTGAATATTGTATTTTACTTCTCCTCCCTCTGTCCCAGAAATGTTCAACATTTGAACTTTGTTTACATTAAACTGTTTTATTTACCACCATTTTAAATTTAAAAATATATAAATTAATATAAATTAATAATAATAATTATAATAATAATAATAATTAATAATTAATTAATATATAAATAATTAATTATTTTCTAGTCCAGATTAAGCCTTATTTCCCACCATTCCACCGCGTGTTCTATCTCGATATAGTCTCCACTCATTCGCAACTCTTTGGAATACATGCAAAACAAATATTTCAGGATTTTTTTTTACCTTTATAGAAAACGTTAGGTCACACGAATTGATCTCAACCGCGTTGGTTTCTGTTTCTTGGAATCACTTATGTAATTCACTAAACGCTGTATATAATTTTACCACATTACACTAATACTTAACATGGTGTAATTATTCGTTGGCAACTACCACTTGGTGCCACAGTAATTTCATGCCAGCAGGCTCGGATTAATTTTTGCCATCGAAAATGTTATTTTAGGATTATTTTTTATCCGAGTAAATTCCTCATTGCATCTACGTATCAGTTGATGCTCATTGTGCTGGCAGTTAAGCACCGTAGATTCAAATCGATGATACCTTAAAACCTTAAATTCATATTGTGTCCAAGTACTAATACCAGCGACCAAATACTTCGTCGCTGATTAATGCTGATGAAGCATCCCCTTGTACTTGCCCACCCATGGTATACAATTGGTATTTATTGTGTAAACAATTCAATTCAAATCGTAACTCCCAAAGAAAGTCTAATTAGCTCAAATAATAAACTTAATACATTTATAGTGCTGCTCCAAGCGAATCGAAATTAAAAACAACGAGGGTAGTAGACTTAGGCGATATTTTAAAATGCAGTTTTTTGTGCTTAACGCCAATAGGCTTCGTTTGCTGGACACTGCTTGTCAAGCTGATCCTGAGTGGGTTATAGTTTCCCAAGATCTTTCCCAAGTGGTTGTCATAACTTGTAACTACTCTCAGCGCAGATGCTACAAATAGCACAGAAATTTGTTATTAAATCGCTGCGCTCGAAATTAACGTAATTATTACCAAGGTCCCGTGCGCGGCCTTGTGTAGTACACTCACGCCTTTCTCCACGTTTTGACAACGCCCCCCCCCACATCTCCCCCCCGCCCATCGCACTGACAAGCTATGCGCATGCGCTGTAATCTACTTGCTCTTTGACGCTCAGTTAAATCGCTTAACTGTGTACAACGGCGGTTGTTTAATATTGCAACTGGAATTAGCTGATTGTAGATAGTAAAATGTCATTCGTTATGAGCGAAACGTGAAGGAATGTCGAGTGCAGTGTTTTAGAACAAGTGTTTTAATCGACAAGGGTAGTAATGAAGGGTTGGTCCCGATACATATTCTGCAGCGTTTACATATTTATATAACGGTACATATTCTGTAATATGCGTTTACCCGTGACTGATCAATAGTGCACCCTTTTAAAACTGCGCAATGCCAACTAGTGTAATAGTATGGTGCCGGCGCGATGCGCCGTTTCAATGAAAAAAGGTTATAAAACTGAAGTTTCGAAGCAGGCAGCTTTTTGGCAGCTAGTGCTAGTCAAAACACAAGTATTGACTTTCATTGCTAGCAATTCTATACTTATTTGCGAAAACTAAACGGTTAAAATGTGAAGACTAAACTACACCTATTACATAACACAAAATTAAAATATCACATCATAAACAAGCTAGAAACAATCCAGTTTTAAATAGCGATATAAACAGTTACTCGTGAGGAGTGTTGAGAGTGATGAATTAAATTTCGTTTGTTTAATTTGGAATGGGTTTTGTCGTAAAATAATTAAAGTCTACGCTGCAAAGCCTTCGCTGTAAACATCGGTGTTATGCTCTGGCTGTACTTGCAAAGAAAGGATTGTGAACAACCGTATTCCGTGAGCCGTTTTCACGACGTGGTAGTGCACTTTACCCCGGAGATAGTGATAGTGACACGGCCGGCACGCGTGTTGAGCACGAATGTCGCGTGTCGCGTGTCGTGAGGGCACGGCCGTGCCAGACAGCGCGACACGGCTTCCTCACTTCCGCATTGGCTGTGGATCAGTGTCGTCTACAGCCGGTGTTGGACCGATATAGAGCTTTATTTACAGCCCGGTGACTTGGGAGTCCATTGATGAGCGGAACTGTGTAAATCCTTGTTTTGACGTTACTATCAAAGGGGCTGTCATTGGAACGGAACATGTACAAATGGGATTAATTATAATTAGATGAATACCTGAGCCAAACGAAAATCATTTGTTAATGTAATTGCTTCAATTGAATAGAAACTTGCGGTTAACGTTTTTAACGTACGTTTACCTTTAGTGGCCATATTTATTCACGTAACTTGAAAATTGTGTGCCAGAGGTTGAACGGGACTTGAAAAGCATAATATTTTAACGATGCTTCTGTATAAATTAAAATCAAGTCCGCACTGTATAAGAGGAGAATCGTGTAAATCCTGGACAAAAAGTTGGCGAGTATTATGTTATATTTTTATTTTAAGAAAAATACATTTTAAGGGTGGTGCATTTTATCTAATTAAGGGTGGTGTCTTGCATGTTGTATGACCAGTTTGTTATTGTTACCATCCAGTTGGTAGGTAATGATCAGTGTGGGAGGGTATTCATAATCATCGCATTTTAGCGAATTTCCCCTATAGGGAAGAAGCTATTACCGTAGGTCTCATGGTAAGACTTAAGCCCGAGACCATGAAAACTTTTCATTTTGAGGTCCCCAGATGCCAAAAACACCATTCGTTCAAATTTTTATATATGTATATATATATATATATATATATTTATATATATATATGTGTCCGTAAGCACGATAACTCTCGTAAAAAAGGTCCGATCTTAATGAAATTTGGTACAAACGTGTAAAGTACCATTTATTTGAACGAGTTCGAAAATCAGACAAATCGCACCATCCGAAGGGGGTTTTGGGGGGGTTTTGTACCCCAAAAATGGGTTTTTTGGGGTTTCCACATGTAATTTTTATTAAAATCAAATTTTAATTTTCACCATTGAATTCAGCATAAAAAAACAAAAAATTTGGTATCTTGATCATTGCTCTACGTCAATTGGTTACTGAGATATTGAAAGTGCTAAACACAGTACGTTGTCTAATGTTATTCTTATGGAGAAAAAGAAAAATTGTATATCTCGCTTATTTATGAACATAAACTGACAAAATTTGGTATATAGCTTCATCTGGTTGTGGTTTATTGTTGTTTGCACAAAAAAACAATTTTTCACCTATGGTTCCCATAGCAGCAAACCTAGGTATTCGGTCCCCATGTTACTCTTATGGAAAATAATTAAAGTGTTATATATCGCTTATTTATGAATGTATATGGATGAAACTTGGTATGTGACTTCACTTAGCTGAGTTTTATTGATATTTTGCATAAAACCCCATTATTTTGTGTTCCTTGTTGCAGCAAACCTGCGTACTCATCCCCAATGTTATTCTTATGGAGAATAATTAATATTTTAAATATCGCTTGTTTGTGAATATATTTCTTATGAATCCTGTTATGTGGCTTAGTGTGTTATGTTATAATTCATTGGAAATTCGCTGAGTATGCAGGTTTGCTGCGATGGGGGTATTAACCGGTTGCTTAGTTTCTATATCCTTGAAGCCTCAGGCGCATTTTCAGTCTCACGCAACAAGCTGCAACGTCATGATTTAAACTTGTCCCTTGAACGCCAAAACTCGCCCAGTTGAGTAAAGCCTAAACGGAAGTATGAGACAGGCAAGTGTAAGTGGAACGCCGGCTTATGCGGAAGCCATTAATACGTCGGTGTTAATATCGGGTCCAAATATACTCGGAGGGGGTTTGGACCCGCGACACGTGGACCCTGTGTTCGGATGTCTCCGTCGCCGCCGCCGCTCCACTTGGCTCATAATTAGACATTCCTGCCGGGAATAGCGGCTGGGAAAACAATCGTTTCTTTCTGATGTTTATATTTGTCTTTTGAGGATTTGGAGCCTTTTCAAGAATTTCGTAATTTTTTTCACATCACGTAAAGCAATATTTTTGGCATTCGTGTTTCAAAATTTAAACATGGCTGATTTAACGTGCTTTTGGGAGCTGGATTAACAGAACCTTGTCAAGAAAGAACAGACTGACGAAATCATGGAATAATACCCCCGTAGCAGCAAACCTGCGTACTCAGCGAATTTCCAATGCATATATATGTTTCTTAATACCACATAAAGCCACATACCAAGTTTCATCAATATACATTCATAAATAAACGATTTATGACATTTTAATTATTCTCCATAAGAATAACATGGCGGCTGAGTATGCAGGTTTGCTGAAGGAAGGAAAACAAAAAATGGGGTTTTATACATATATCAATATAACTCATTTAGGTAAAGCCACGTACCAAATTTCATTAATTTATTTTCATAATTAAGGGAGATAACACGTTACTTATTCTCCATAAGAATAACATGGGGCTGAGTACGCAGGTTTGCTGCTACGGGAGCCTTTGGCAAAAAATTGTTTTTTTGAGCAAATATCAATGGCCCACAACCAGATGAAGCCGTATACCAAGTTTTGTCAGTATACGTTCATAAATAAGCGAGATATAAAATTTTTCTTTTCCTCCATAAGAATAACATTAGGCAACGTACTGTGTTAAGCACTTTCAATATCTCGGTAAACAATTGACGTAGAGAAATGATCAAAATACCAAATTGTGTGTTTTTTTATGCTGAATCCAATGGTAAAAACTAAAATTTGACTATTTCCAAAATTATATGTAAAAAATTCAAAAAACCCATTTTTGGGGTACAAAACCCCCCCAAAATACCTCTTCGGATCAAGCGATCTGGCTGGTTTTCGAACTTAAAGTCATAAATGTTACTTTACACGTTTATACCAAATTTCATCAAAATCGGATAATTTTTACGAGAGTTATCGTGCTCACGGACACATATATATATATATATATACAGTTTCGAACGAATGGTGTTTTTGGGGTCTGGGGACCTCAAAACGAAAAGTTATCATGGTCCCGGGCCTAGGTCTTACCATGCCGACTACGGTAATAGCTTCTTCCCTATAGGGGAAATTCGCTAAAATGATGAAGGCAGTACTCCTATCGAAGTAGTCTTATGATGATAAGCAAATCAAGCCGCATCGTGATTTTAGTTTGGTCAAATTAGTTGATGTCAGTGTAAAATCTGTAAAACTGTACGTCAGTATGTTCTTGGTAATGTAACATGTGTTTTAGCGAATTTCCCCTATAGGGAAGAAGCTATTACCGTAGGTCTCATGGTAAGACTTAAGCCCGAGACCATGATAACTTTTCATTTTGAGGTCCCCAGATGCCATAAACACCATTCCTTCAAATTTTTATATATGTATATATATATATATATATTTATATATATATATTTATATATATATATATATATATATATATGTGTCCGTAAGCACGATAACTCTCGTAAAAAAGGTCCGATCTTAATGAAATTTGGTACAAACGTGTAAAGTACCATTTATTTGAACGAGTTCGAAAACCAGACGAATCGCACCATCCGAAGGGGGATTTCGGGGGGGTTTTGTACCCCAAAAATGTGTTTTTTGGGGTTTCCACATGTAATTTTTATTAAAATCAAATTTTAATTTTCACCATTGAATTCAGCATAAAAAAACAAAAAATTTGGTATCTTGATCATTGCTCTACGTCAATTGGTTACTGAGATATTGAAAGTGCTAAACACAGTACGTTGTCTAATGTTATTCTTATGGAGAAAAAGAAAAATTGTATATCTCGCTTATTTATGAACATAAACTGACAAAATTTGGTATATAGCTTCATCTGGTTGTGGTTTATTGTTGTTTGCACAAAAAAACAATTTTTCACCTATGGTTCCCATAGCAGCAAACCTAGGTATTCGGTCCCCATGTTACTCTTATGGAAAATAATTAAAGTGTTATATATCGCTTATTTATGAATGTATATGGATGAAACTTGGTATGTGACTTCACTTAGCTGAGTTTTATTGATATTTTGCATAAAACCCCATTATTTTGTGTTCCTTGTTGCAGCAAACCTGCGTACTCATCCCCAATGTTATTCTTATGGAGAATAATTAATATTTTAAATATCGCTTGTTTGTGAATATATTTCTTATGAATCCTGTTAAGTGGCTTAGTGTGTTATGTTATAATTCATTGGAAATTCGCTGAGTATGCAGGTTTGCTGCGACGGGGGTATTTTAACTTTCAACGACCTCCAATGAGTGAAACACGTTTTTTAAGGCATGATGATGATGGGGATTTAGAATCCTCGAACCAGGTCGCCTTTACAAGAACAGAAACATTGACGGAAAACAAGGTAACATAAACTATTTTGTTTTAATAAAAAATCCTTAAATTATATTCAGTCCTACTTAAAATATCATCAGTCTATCGAGTTTACTAACCCTACCTGGATGAGCAGATACTAAGAGTTGTGTAATGCCGTGTTGCCGTTTGCCGTGATGAGCGCCATTTCAATAAACCCTCGTATCAATCTATCGAGTTTACTAACCCTACCTGGATGAGCAGATACTAAGAGTTGTGTAATGCCGTGTTGCCGTTTGCCGTGATGAGCGCCATTTCAATAAACCCTCGTATCAGTCTATCGAGTTTACTAACCCTACCTGGATGAGCAGATACTAAGAGTTGTGTAATGCCGTGTTGCCGTTTGCCGTGATGAGCGCCATTTCAATAAACCCTCGTATCAATCTATCGAGTTTACTAACCCTACCTGGATGAGCAGATACTAAGAGTTGTGTAATGCCGTGTTGCCGTTTGCCGTGATGAGCGCCATTTCAATAAACCCTCGTATCAATCTATCGAGTTTACTAACCCTACCTGGATGAGCAGATACTAAGAGTTGTGTAATGCCGTGTTGCCGTTTGCCGTGATGAGCGCCATTTCAATAAACCCTCGTATCAGTCTATCGAGTTTACTAACCCTACCTGGATGAGCAGATACTAAGAGTTGTGTAATGCCGTGTTGCCGTTTGCCGTGATGAGCGCCATTTCAATAAACCCTCGTATCAATCTATCGAGTTTACTAACCCTACCTGGATGAGCAGATACTAAGAGTTGTGTAATGCCGTGTTGCCGTTTGCCGTGATGAGCGCCATTTCAATAAACCCTCGTACATTTGCATTTATGATTGTGAAATATTGTTCTCAGACTATTAAAAGCCAACAAAAAAAAGCAAATATTGTTCTGAGACTATGAGATTCCAAGGCATCTTGTACAGTTCTCGGGAACACGTTTTTGTTTTCGTACTGAGATGGTGCAGGAGGTAAAGGAGTGAATTTTAATATTTTTACAAACAAGGTGCAATCAGTGCTCTTAACGTGACTAAACCTTGAAACATCACGAGTGAACGGGTCGAAAGATTACAACTGACAATCAAAAACAGATGAGTGTAAAGGTGGTTGGTAACGACCGTCTTAATTATATTGTCATACTAAAATTCCCACCATATACAGTAGAATTTATTTGGCGGAGAAAACCCCTATAGTAATTAGTATCTCTCAGTTTTGTTAGTCTCGTATTTTAGAAAGTCTTGAAAGTATTAAGTGTTTTATCTCCAAAAATCTCGTAAAAGGACCAAGGCATTTTAATTCCAAGAGGATTGCAGCTGCTTATTTTACACATTTATCTCTGGTGAGGCTGTTAGTTTGCTTAGTCATAAAAGGTTTCTTGCTCATAGAAAATTCGTTTCTCTGTAAACACAATTTACTTTTAAATAAGTCATACAGCTTTTTATTATGTATTACTAGGTATACGCTCCTATGTCCCGTAATAGGATGAAGTGAGGATTTGTAATACCAACATAATAGGAAGTATAGGTGCCGGATTAATTAATTAAAAGTAACTTACCTAAGCTCACCTAGGCCCACATTATTACTTCGACCAGCCTACCACATTACAGTTTATTTTTGAATCTAGTAGGCCTATATTTGGTGAAAAACCAAAATTTATTCGCCCCGAAAAAGAACTACTTACCACATAAACATTCATCTCAGAATAGTCATTGTGTAAACAATTTGTCTTTGAATTATGTATTGTTAAGGGTGCGCCGTACCTCCCTTCCGCACGCTCAAGTAAGGGGTTTGCATCTCCCTCATTGTAGGCTAAATTGTTAACCAATTAAAAATAATTTTATGTTATTTAATTCAATAAATGTTCATCTAGAGATCATACGATTTAAAAATCGTGATTTTAATTCAAAATAAGTGGTAGGCCATAAGTAATGTTCTCAAATTAAGCGTTTTTCTAAAGATTCCTAACGTATGGAGAAAAATTATTTTGGAGAAAAGGAACCGTATGATCCCTAGATTGGAATCTGAAAAGTGTGAAACTGCAAATAGTTTGGTAGAAATCTGTAAAATAACAGTGCGATCGAGGAGAACAAAGTGGTCTTCAAGCGTAAATATGCATGGCCCTGCTTGTTGGCGGCGCCGGCGCGGCGCTAAACAACAATGAATTCAATCTGGGTAGGGCGCACCCTTAATTAGAAGTGGATATAAATAGGCTATAGACAATAGGCATATATTTGAACAATTCTTTAAAGACAATAGGCATATATTTGAACAATTCTTTAAAGCTCACTTACTTTTGGCCTACCAATGCATAACTTCAGTCAATGTCACTTTTGAGAATCAAGCAATAATTATGGGTCAAATTATTGCCAGGGAAAAAGCTAGTACAGTATCCGGTGAGACCTAGGCCAAATGTGAAAGTATCCTCGTTGGTTGAAATCCAAAATACCCCCGTAGCAGCAAACCTGCGTACTCAGCGAATTTCCAATGCATATATATGTATATTAATACCACATAAAGCCACATACCAAGTTTCATCAGTATACATTCATAAATAAACGATTTATGACATTTTAATTATTCTCCATAAGAATAACATGGCGGCCGAGTATGCAGGTTTGCTGAAGCAAGGAACACAAAAAATGGGGTTTTATACAAATATCAATATAACTCATGTAGGTAAAGCCACATACCAAATTTCATTAATTTATTTTCATAATGAAGGCAGATAACACGTTACTTATTCTCCATAAGAATAACATGGGGCTGAGTACGCAGGTTTGTTGCTACAGGAGCCTTGGGTAAAAAATTGTCTTTTTGAGCAAATATCAATGGTCCACAACCAGATGAAGCTGTATACCAAGTTTCGTCAGTATACGTTCATAAATAAGCGAGATATAAAATTTTTATTTTTCTCCATAAGAATAACATTAGACAACGTACTGTGTTTAGCACTTTCAATATCTCGGTAACCAATTGACGTAGAGAAATGATCAAAATACCAAATTGTGTGTTTTTTTAAGCTGAATCCAATGGAAAAAAATAAAATTTGACTATTTCCAAAATTATATGTAATAAATTCGAAAACCCCTTTTTTGGGGTACAAAACCCCCCCAAAATACCCCTTCGGATAGAGCGATCTGGCTGGTTTTCGAACTTAAAGTCATAAACGTTGCTTTACACGTTCATACCAAATTTCATTAAAATCGGATAATTTTTACGAGAGTTATCGTGCTCACGGACACATATATATATATATATATATATATATATATATATATACAGTTTCGAACGAATGGTGTTTTTGGGGTCTGGGGACCTCAAAACGAAAAGTTATCATGGTCCCGGGCCTAGGTCTTACCATGCCGACTACGGTAATAGCTTCTTCCCTATAGGGGAAATTCGCTAAATCCATTATCATATTTGTAACGTGTCGCAGATTAATTGACTACAAGTAACTTACCAAACCTCACCTAGGCTCACACTAAAACTTCAACTGGTCTACACATCCCAGTTCGTTGTAGAGTCTAGTAAATTAGGTGAATAACAAAAATTTATACACCCTGAAAAAGAACTACTCACAACATATAACCATACCTCTCAGAATAACCAATTTTTAAAATTTGTCTTTGAATAAAGTTCAGTTTAAGAGAATGTAATAGGGGTAACCCCAGGGCTCCATAGTAGGCTATGGGCAAAATTTTGAGTAGTCTCTAAAGCCCACTTACTTCGAACCTACTAAGGCATAACTGTAGTCAATGTTACTTTCAAGAATCTGCCATTGCCTTCCTTATTATCAAACATTAATGTAATGTCAAAATCGCAAATTAATATAGCTATGAAACTATGATGGGATAACACTAACCTATGACTGTTTTTATGACTTTATACGATATATGAGTTGAAAAACAAAATTTGAGTTTTGCCGAAAGCCAAAATGTTATTTGAACACATGGCATAGCAGCTGATTTAAAAAAAAAATTGTTACGAAAAAGAAGAACAACTAATGGCGTTTTTCCAATGGCACCAAACACTTCCGATTTAACCTAAATTACTGACACTACGATTTTTGAAGACAAGATATCAGCACTTAGAAGTCTCACGCACAAAATTGTATTCAAATTACAACTACAATTAGGCTATATCGATCCGTTACTGCTATCGAGGTGAGTAGTGGATAAACAGCAAAGAGGCGCCACTTCCGGCGCTTTTTCCCCATGTTATTCTTATGGGGAGCCGTTTTTGCGCCGACGCCAGCTCCCGCCCTACACAAGTTTCCTTGTTAGCCTGTACTAATGTCCAACCCTTGCCTATATTAAATATATTTTCCCAATCCCCATCCCTCCTCTATATTTTTTAAAATTAATTTTCAAATTCAGGCTAAAAAACTATCTTTAGTGTTTATGGTCCGATTTGTCTGCAATTTGGATATGTTATTGTCCTAGGCAAGTGTTTTAATAAATTTCACTTACATTTCCCAAATTCACTATAACGGTCAAATTAAAAAATATTTTTTGAAAAATACTATAGTGCCAATTGCCACCTTCTTTATTAACTGTCCAATTTGTCTTCAATTTGGATATGTTATTGTCCTAGGCAAGTTGTTTAATAAATTCCACCTACATATCCCAAATTCACTATTACGGTCAAATTAAAAATTATTTTTGAAAAATACTGCCAATTGCCAACTTCTTTATTTACTGTCCGATTTATTTAAAATTTGGATATGCTATTGACCTAGGCAAGTGTTTTAATAAATTCCACTTACATTTCCCAAATTCACTATAACGGTCAAATTAAAAAATATTTTTTGAAAAATACTGCCAATTGCCACCTTCTTTATTAACTGTCCGATTTGTCTTCAATTTGGATATGTTATTGTCCTAGGCAAGTGGTTTAATAAATTCCACTTACATATCCCAAATTCACTATTACGGTCAAATTAAAAAATATTTTTGAAAAATACTGCCAATTGCCAACTTCTTTATTTACTGTCCGATTTGTTTAAAATTTAGATATGTGATTGTCCTAGGCAAGTGTTTTAATAAATTCCACTTACATTTCCCAAATTCACTATTACGGTCAAATTAAAAAATATTTTTGAAAAATACTGCCAATTGCCAACTTCTTTATTTACTGTCCGATTTGTTTAAAATTTAGATATGTTATTGTTATAGGCAAGTGTTTTAATAAATTAGCCTTACATTTCCCAAATTCACTATTACGGTCAAATTAAAAAATATTTTTGAAAAATACTGCCAATTGCCAACTTCTTTATTTACTGTCCGATTTGTTTAAAATTTTGATATGTTATTGTTGTAGGCTAATGTATATGCACCATCCACATTTTACAAATATTGCGGTTAAATTTTAAAAAATTTGGAAAAATACTGCCAATTGGCAACTTCTTTATTTATGGTCTGATTTGTTTAAAATTTATATATGTCATTATTCTAGGCTAGTGTATATGTACCATCCACATTTGACAAATTAACTATAATGGTCAAATTTAAAAAATATTTTGAAAAATATACTAACAATTTCAAACTTCTTTATTTACTGTCTGATTTATTTTCGGATATGTTATAGCTCTTATATAGGTAACAAGACCACACTACCACACGTTCCACTACCCCCTATAATACAGTATTTTGTCTTTTTTTGTTTGTTTATTTTGCTGTAATCCCAAAACTGACTTTGCTGTTTATTGTCCGATTTGCCTACACTTTGGATATTGTCCTAAGCATTTATTGTCTGATTTATTTTTGGATATGTTATAGCCCCCAACTATTATATCTAAAATTACAATATTATTTCCACCTATAATACAGTTGATGTGTTGTTTGTTTTGCCGCAACCCAAAAACTAACATTGGTATTTGTGTTTTTACAAAACTATATTTTGTAAATTACTACCAATACAACTCCTTTATTTACTTTTCGACTTGCTAAATACCCCATTTCCAAATTCACTATTACGGTTGGATTAAAAAAAATAAATACAAGCTTATTATATACATCCAGCTGATAAGTAATATATATCTACAAAATATTTATGGTCAGAACTGCCTAAATTTTGGATATGTTTTAAGCCAATGCGATAGCAAAAAATAAATTTTTAAAACCCAAAACAACCAAACACAAAACACTAATCTTTCTTTGTGCTTGTTTGGAGTAGTCTTTATTTTATCCAACTTAATTTTAATTTTGTAGTTAAAATCAAACTTCCCACATTCTAGCTCCCTTTCCAGCCAGTGGTTGGAGACATAAAGGTTACGAATATTTTCAAACTGTACAATATATCTTTTTCTACCCCTATGTTGGACTTGTTTAATAGCGCTTATTAATAATTCCGCACCATATTCCAAATCCTCCAGTCTACTACATTCTTTAAATTTAACATTGCCTTTAATATCTTGCATCTCTATGTCTTCTTGTCCAACATCATCCCACTCATTGTTACGGAAACTTTCTATTTTTGGAATTGCCATAAAATGTTGCGGTTCCGTTAGTGTTAAAGCTTGCAAGTGGCTCGTTGGTAGGTAGATAAATAATGTCCAAATCACCACTGTATGGCAACACGCTATAACCTTGCCTATTCTTATTTATCTCTATAAATACAGTTTTACAGACACCTTTAACATAGTATACACCCCTCCGTCCATCCTCTTCTGCCAACACCCCCACAAACTTGTTGTTTACTACAAACGCATACACTATATAATGTCCATAATGCTCTAGATCCTCCCAACCTCGCAGGAAGTAATCTTTTAATTTATCCTCTCTTTCCCTTCTTTCCCTCTGTGCTTTGTATTCCTCTGCAACAGTATTTTCCACATATTCCAATTTACGCTTATTACTGTCAATGTCTTCTAATTCTCTCTCTAAGAAAGGCTTGGAAAGTGGCTCTATTTCTTTAATAGTGTATGGGTACAGTTTATTGGTCCGGCTTCTTAAAACGTAGGGAGTAAGGTTAGGACTTTCCACTAAGCCTAATTCTTCTAAATTGATGTGTTTAGGTATAGTGGAGAAAGGTGTATTTGATTTTGTAAAACATGTGCCCCCAGATTTGATGTAACACTTATGCTTTACACTTATGGCATCCTCCTCTATTGCCTCTACATAGTTGGTAAACAGTTAAAGCTAAATGCAGATAGAGCATACTTTATTAACTTTTCCCTTTGTGTACTATCTTTTGGCGGTTTTAGTTGTACTCCAGTTATCTTCCCCCAATATGCATCGTTAAACACTAAACAACAACTGTTTTGTAATTGATTGGCAACCTTCACCCACATCTTATGCAGAGGTACAGCATAGAATGGAGCATTTTGAAAGTACCGTTTGTTGTCTTCTATTAGACTTAAACAATCTCTTAAAGGTTCAAACCCCTTACCAAAACCTCTACAATAGTTATAGATTGTTGCCTCTAACCTTGTTATTCCATTCTCTCTAGCTAGTTTAGACGAGAACGTTTCTTTTAGTCTCGCATCTGGACAGTTTACAAAGTTTATTATATGGTTTCCTATACTTTTAATTACTCCAGGGCTTGTAATCTGGCATATAAATTTATTATATATTTTTACCCTGCTATTAAACCATGTTAAACAGCCTTTACTAACATTATCTACAATAACATTATATCCATTCGCCCCTTGGTAGCAAAAGTTTTCTGTAAGATATTGGCACATTTCCTCTTTATTAAATATTCCAGCCAAATCTAGTGTTATATCGAAATCCATAAGATAGTACATTTCTTTTTCCAGATCTTGCAGTATCTTTGGAAGATCTTCCAACAAATCCTTAATTTTAACATTTGCAAGCTCTATTTTATAGGGAATTGCTATAGGATCATCATACTTTTGTTTAATTTGGTCAATATCTTTCTTTATTATTTGTAACACACCCCCGCTTTGGGAGAATGGTAGTTTGGCCACAACACCATGTCGAGCTAAAGAGAACTTTTTAAATATTCCTCGTAAGTAGCTATTAAACGAACCACATATTTCCTTCTTAACTTTAAATTTATTCCGAACGTCCCCATCACAATCCGTAACATTGGTTATCTTAACTAACATCCGTTATAGATGTTAAGTTATTTAATTTTGGTTCACCCTCGCAATAGTTTATATTACCTATGTCTGTAAGAAGGTTATTATTACGTAGATTTTCTAATAAAAACCATATACCGAATCTTTCGTTAGTAGGTTTAATACAATTCCCCAATAAATGGCTAACAGAGTACATTTCTTTTATACAAAAAGTAGCGGAAACATGTAAACAGGACAGATTACACTATAGGCATATATGTGTTGTAAATATATATTGTATATAAACACAGGCGAGCGGTAAGTGTAACACGTAAGTGGACACCCACGTGCAAATATGGAATACCCACAAATTCGACTAAATAAGTTTATAGTCTCAATATAATTAACATATTAACATTAGTACCCAAATTGTCGAAATTCTATAATTCTATTCTTAGTCCTTGTATTAGGTTTTGTACTATTAAACCCAACACCCCGTGCAGCAGAGTAATATATGTATTTAATATGCACATTCTACAAGACCCATACATCTGTTGTATAAGCAGCAGAATAGACGTCTCATTGTGTTGTTGTAAAGTAAAACATAAATGTGTTGGATACAACCGGCCAGATATTAGACAGGAAATGTGTTGGAAGTGTATTGCCAAAGACAAATCACATAGTGCAGCATGTAATCAATCCACCACTATTTAGACAAAGGTCAGTATTGGTACAACATCCGATATATTAGCCAAACCCACAATCAAACTTGGAAAACAAACAGTAAAAGATAAATATTATAGTAACAGAAATAGTAAGAGTATAAGGACATAGTAATATTTAAAGTTTATAAAACAACACAAATGCAGAGACACAATAAATAACACACTCCAACACACTACGACACATGCACAGATACTGGTTTACATCCATTTAACACAACTTTACACGTTCTGTCAACTGACACAAAAACAGTTTGTAAATTGTGTAAGAAATATATGTAATATAAACAAATTTAACACAATCATAACATTGTGGACAATGTTATGATTGTGTTAAATTTGTTTATATTACATATATTTCTTACACAATTTACAAACTGTTTTTGTGTCAGTTGACAGAACGTGTAAAGTTGTGTTAAATGGATGTAAACCAGTATCTGTGCATGTGTCGTAGTGTGTTGGAGTGTGTTATTTATTGTGTCTCTGCATTTGTGTTGTTTTATAAACTTTAAATATTACTATGTCCTTATACTCTTACTATTTCTGTTACTATAATATTTATCTTTTACTGTTTGTTTTCCAAGTTTGATTGTGGGTTTGGCTAATATATCGGATGTTGTACCAATACTGACCTTTGTCTAAATAGTGGTGGATTGATTACATGCTGCACTATGTGATTTGTCTTTGGCAATACACTTCCAACACATTTCCTGTCTAATATCTGGCCGGTTGTATCCAACACATTTATGTTTTACTTTACAACAACACAATGAGACGTCTATTCTGCTGCTTATACAACAGATGTATGGGTCTTGTAGAATGTGCATATTAAATACATATATTACTCTGCTGCACGGGGTGTTGGGTTTAATAGTACAAAACCTAATACAAGGACTAAGAATAGAATTATAGAATTTCGACAATTTGGGTACTAATGTTAATATGTTAATTATATTGAGACTATAAACTTATTTAGTCGAATTTGTGGGTATTCCATATTTGCACGTGGGTGTCCACTTACGTGTTACACTTACCGCTCGCCTGTGTTTATATACAATATATATTTACAACACATATATGCCTATAGTGTAATCTGTCCTGTTTACATGTTTCCGCTACTTTTTGTATAAAAGAAATGTACTCTGTTAGCCATTTATTGGGGAATTGTATTAAACCTACTAACGAAAGATTCGGTATATGGTTTTTATTAGAAAATCTACGTAATAATAACCTTCTTACAGACATAGGTAATATAAACTATTGCGAGGGTGAACCAAAATTAAATAACTTAACATCTATAACGGATGTTAGTTAAGATAACCAATGTTACGGATTGTGATGGGGACGTTCGGAATAAATTTAAAGTTAAGAAGGAAATATGTGGTTCGTTTAATAGCTACTTACGAGGAATATTTAAAAAGTTCTCTTTAGCTCGACATGGTGTTGTGGCCAAACTACCATTCTCCCAAAGCGGGGGTGTGTTACAAATAATAAAGAAAGATATTGACCAAATTAAACAAAAGTATGATGATCCTATAGCAATTCCCTATAAAATAGAGCTTGCAAATGTTAAAATTAAGGATTTGTTGGAAGATCTTCCAAAGATACTGCAAGATCTGGAAAAAGAAATGTACTATCTTATGGATTTCGATATAACACTAGATTTGGCTGGAATATTTAATAAAGAGGAAATGTGCCAATATCTTACAGAAAACTTTTGCTACCAAGGGGCGAATGGATATAATGTTATTGTAGATAATGTTAGTAAAGGCTGTTTAACATGGTTTAATAGCAGGGTAAAAATATATAATAAATTTATATGCCAGATTACAAGCCCTGGAGTAATTAAAAGTATAGGAAACCATATAATAAACTTTGTAAACTGTCCAGATGCGAGACTAAAAGAAACGTTCTCGTCTAAACTAGCTAGAGAGAATGGAATAACAAGGTTAGAGGCAACAATCTATAACTATTGTAGAGGTTTTGGTAAGGGGTTTGAACCTTTAAGAGATTGTTTAAGTCTAATAGAAGACAACAAACGGTACTTTCAAAATGCTCCATTCTATGCTGTACCTCTGCATAAGATGTGGGTGAAGGTTGCCAATCAATTACAAAACAGTTGTTGTTTAGTGTTTAACGATGCATATTGGGGGAAGATAACTGGAGTACAACTAAAACCGCCAAAAGATAGTACACAAAGGGAAAAGTTAATAAAGTATGCTCTATCTGCATTTAGCTTTAACTGTTTACCAACTATGTAGAGGCAATAGAGGAGGATGCCATAAGTGTAAAGCATAAGTGTTACATCAAATCTGGGGGCACATGTTTTACAAAATCAAATACACCTTTCTCCACTATACCTAAACACATCAATTTAGAAGAATTAGGCTTAGTGGAAAGTCCTAACCTTACTCCCTACGTTTTAAGAAGCCGGACCAATAAACTGTACCCATACACTATTAAAGAAATAGAGCCACTTTCCAAGCCTTTCTTAGAGAGAGAATTAGAAGACATTGACAGTAATAAGCGTAAATTGGAATATGTGGAAAATACTGTTGCAGAGGAATACAAAGCACAGAGGGAAAGAAGGGAAAGAGAGGATAAATTAAAAGATTACTTCCTGCGAGGTTGGGAGGATCTAGAGCATTATGGACATTATATAGTGTATGCGTTTGTAGTAAACAACAAGTTTGTGGGGGTGTTGGCAGAAGAGGATGGACGGAGGGGTGTATACTATGTTAAAGGTGTCTGTAAAACTGTATTTATAGAGATAAATAAGAATAGGCAAGGTTATAGCGTGTTGCCATACAGTGGTGATTTGGACATTATTTATCTACCTACCAACGAGCCACTTGCAAGCTTTAACACTAACGGAACCGCAACATTTTATGGCAATTCCAAAAATAGAAAGTTTCCGTAACAATGAGTGGGATGATGTTGGACAAGAAGACATAGAGATGCAAGATATTAAAGGCAATGTTAAATTTAAAGAATGTAGTAGACTGGAGGATTTGGAATATGGTGCGGAATTATTAATAAGCGCTATTAAACAAGTCCAACATAGGGGTAGAAAAAGATATATTGTACAGTTTGAAAATATTCGTAACCTTTATGTCTCCAACCACTGGCTGGAAAGGGAGCTAGAATGTGGGAAGTTTGATTTTAACTACAAAATTAAAATTAAGTTGGATAAAATAAAGACTACTCCAAACAAGCACAAAGAAAGATTAGTGTTTTGTGTTTGGTTGTTTTGGGTTTTAAAAATTTATTTTTTGCTATCGCATTGGCTTAAAACATATCCAAAATTTAGGCAGTTCTGACCATAAATATTTTGTAGATATATATTACTTATCAGCTGGATGTATATAATAAGCTTGTATTTATTTTTTTTAATCCAACCGTAATAGTGAATTTGGAAATGGGGTATTTAGCAAGTCGAAAAGTAAATAAAGGAGTTGTATTGGTAGTAATTTACAAAATATAGTTTTGTAAAAACACAAATACCAATGTTAGTTTTTGGGTTGCGGCAAAACAAACAACACATCAACTGTATTATAGGTGGAAATAATATTGTAATTTTAGATATAATAGTTGGGGGCTATAACATATCCAAAAATAAATCAGACAATAAATGCTTAGGACAATATCCAAAGTGTAGGCAAATCGGACAATAAACAGCAAAGTCAGTTTTGGGATTACAGCAAAATAAACAAACAAAAAAAGACAAAATACTGTATTATAGGGGGTAGTGGAACGTGTGGTAGTGTGGTCTTGTTACCTATATAAGAGCTATAACATATCCGAAAATAAATCAGACAGTAAATAAAGAAGTTTGAAATTGTTAGTATATTTTTCAAAATATTTTTTAAATTTGACCATTATAGTTAATTTGTCAAATGTGGATGGTACATATACACTAGCCTAGAATAATGACATATATAAATTTTAAACAAATCAGACCATAAATAAAGAA
This sequence comes from Allygus modestus, assembly GCA_963675035.1. Classification (NCBI taxonomy): domain Eukaryota; kingdom Metazoa; phylum Arthropoda; class Insecta; order Hemiptera; family Cicadellidae; genus Allygus; species Allygus modestus. The sequence continues at coordinate 52,422,230 of OY776111.1, read as the reverse complement.
GTTGCCAATTGGCAGTATTTTTCCAAATTTTTTAAAATTTAACCGCAATATTTGTAAAATGTGGATGGTGCATATACATTAGCCTACAACAATAACATATCAAAATTTTAAACAAATCGGACAGTAAATAAAGAAGTTGGCAATTGGCAGTATTTTTCAAAAATATTTTTTAATTTGACCGTAATAGTGAATTTGGGAAATGTAAGGCTAATTTATTAAAACACTTGCCTATAACAATAACATATCTAAATTTTAAACAAATCGGACAGTAAATAAAGAAGTTGGCAATTGGCAGTATTTTTCAAAAATATTTTTTAATTTGACCGTAATAGTGAATTTGGGAAATGTAAGTGGAATTTATTAAAACACTTGCCTAGGACAATCACATATCTAAATTTTAAACAAATCGGACAGTAAATAAAGAAGTTGGCAATTGGCAGTATTTTTCAAAAATATTTTTTAATTTGACCATAATAGTGAATTTGGGATATGTAAGTGGAATTTATTAAAACACTCGCCTGGGTCAATAGCATATCCAAATTTTAAATAAATCGGACAGTAAATAAAGAAGTTGGCAATTGGCAGTATTTTTCAAAAATATTTTTTAATTTGACCGTAATAGTGAATTTGGGATATGTAAGTGGAATTTATTAAACCACTTGCCTAGGACAATAACATATCCAAATTGAAGACAAATCGGACAGTTAATAAAGAAGGTGGCAATTGGCAGTATTTTTCAAAAAATATTTTTTAATTTGACCGTTATAGTGAATTTGGGAAATGTAAGTGGAATTTATTAAAACACTTGCCTAGGTCAATAGCATATCCAAATTTTAAATAAATCGGACAGTAAATAAAGAAGTTGGCAATTGGCAGTATTTTTCAAAAATAATTTTTAATTTGACCGTAATAGTGAATTTGGGATATGTAGGTGGAATTTATTAAACAACTTGCCTAGGACAATAACATATCCAAATTGAAGACAAATTGGACAGTTAATAAAGAAGGTGGCAATTGGCACTATAGTATTTTTCAAAAAATATTTTTTAATTTGACCGTTATAGTGAATTTGGGAAATGTAAGTGAAATTTATTAAAACACTTGCCTAGGACAATAACATATCCAAATTGCAGACAAATCGGACCATAAACACTAAAGATAGTTTTTTAGCCTGAATTTGAAAATTAATTTTAAAAAATATAGAGGAGGGATGGGGATTGGGAAAATATATTTAATATAGGCAAGGGTTGGACATTAGTACAGGCTAACAAGGAAACTTGTGTAGGGCGGGAGCTGGCGTCGGCGCAAAAACGGCTCCCCATAAGAATAACATGGGGAAAAAGCGCCGGAAGTGGCGCCTCTTTGCTGTTTATCCACTACTGAGGTGATATTTTATATAATAATGACAGTTAAGAATCTCCTCTTTTAATTTATTTTCAGAACCACAAATGAAGAAAAGTTAAATATGAAACCATGTTTACAATAACTAACCTATCAATAACCTACCTAGGCGCTTAACAAAATTGAAATTTAGTAGTTTAGAAATCTATATCTCTTACTGAAATAGGTCCTATAAGGTTTTAAGTAACAATTTTAACCCACAGCGTAGGCATAGAACGACGATACATTAGCCTCAGTCTGTTTGGTGACTTAAGTATTGTTGTTGGCTAGGATTGATTTTTGTACATTTCACAGTTTCTTTTAGTGTCAAAGTCATAACATAAGTTATTCAAACAATAAGAAAGTCATAGTAATTAGATATGTATAATATTAGACTACGCCTAGGCCTAACCAAATTTTTCATAAACAATAACCAACATGTAACAGGGGCGTATCCAGGGGGAATATCCCCTGAAATTTCAAAAATACATGTGAAAAACGGGAGAAAGAGTGAGATGTAGGTAAAGCCAAATCCTATCCACCGCAAAAAAGAATCCTAAATAAATACGCCACTGACAAGTAATAGGGCAAACTTACCGTACTACTTACTGAAAATTATATCTTAAAAATCCACCCATTCTATTGTAAAAGGAGACAGTTCGGAATTTTTGTGTGATAGGCTATCAGAATTTTTCAAAGCTATTGAACCATAGTTTACATAGTACCATACCTTACATAGGTTAAAGTCGTAACCGAGTAGACACAGACTGTGTAGCCTTTCCATATGGCCTACAACTTCCATTACATCGTATAGGTACTTTCACTATAATACTGAATACATAATTTTGATTGTTTTAAAACGAACAAATGTGGAATGATTCCATTGAAAATTCTTGATTAAAAACTCATTTATTCGCAAACGCCATCAACTGAACTACTGAACACTGAATTGACCGGCCAGGAGAGCACAGACTACAGACGACATATCAGTTGTTTTGTTTTGGTTAACTGCTATTGTCAACATCCGGCCGTAGTCTGTTTGACTGCAAAATCAGTTGAGCGACTGTTTGCTTACCACCTACTACCCAACCCAAGACACATCTGAATATTTCCGGAAAATGAAAAAATATAAATATACCAAAATAATAATCCAATTATAGTTTATTACCACCCTTTTTACGATTAAGAGCAACCCTGAAAATTTCAAAGCAATTCATTAAACCGTTAAAACTGAGTTAGCGTAACAAGAGAGTGACTAAACACGAGTATGAAGGATTCAACCGCTTCGCTCGCTTCATTCAATTAGTCATCGCGCTTCTAATGGAAAATTAAAAATAATTCATAACAAAATTAAACCATCTAAATTGAATAGTTCTGGTTGAAAATCAGCTTTAACTAAATCATATTTTGACCTAAAAATTGATTTTTGACATGTCAGTTTTTAAATACTGCAATTAATTAATATATGTCTGCTCATATATTACCATTATGAATGAGGGGAGTATTTTGACCGTCGTGTCTTTTAACGACAAATGGTTATTGTTGGATGGTTATTGTTTGTGGTTATTTTAGAGTAAAGGGAATGCTGTGGGCAAACATCAACACACCAGCGATGTCAACAAACGTCAACACCAAAGTGCATGTTTAACTTTAGAGTTTGTTCCCCTTCTAGTGACGTGTGCTGTAGTGGAAGTTTACATTAACTTTGGAAAACACGAAAACCTGAAGTAATTTTAAGGTTTCCAGTCAATAAGCGCAAATTAAGTTGTACACCCACAGTATTTTTCATAGAGTAAACAAACATGTACCATGTACCGGTTTACGCTTATTTTTTTGTCAGTGTATATATGTTAATCAGTGAATAATTTATGTTTTTATCAGTGTATATATTGTGTTTTGTTCGTATGTATGTGGTTTTGTGTGTTTTGCGCCTATTTATAATTTCTTTGGTAATCTGAGAAATATCCGGAAAGTGACAAAACAGAAATCGCCCACCTTTAAGCGTACTCTTGTACTTTTTACTCTCCTTGAACATTATACTGTAAAGTTTCATGCTGTAAGTGAAGAATAAACAATTAATTGTTAGCAATAAGAATTGTTTATGCGAGAGTCCAAATTTACGAGATATTTTCAAACAATCTCTTTCTAGACCAATCACCCCGAAGGCAAATAAACTTGTGGATGACGTGCCGCTGACAAGAAGCACACGGGCGGGGGCAGGCTGGGGCTGGGGCTGGGGCTGGAAATACCTCGGGCGGGCGACAGGGGTGGGACGGCGAGAGAGGTGTGCGACCCATCGGTTATGGGCTTGGGATTAGTGATGGGACCTAAATCACAGAAGTGATAGTTACACTGATATCCCATAATCACCGTAGAAACTACGACTGGATGGCTTGCGGTATCAGTGATTTTTGGTGATCGCTGACTACTTCGCGCGATGTGATGGGACCTAAAATAGACTCTGACTCTAAAACTCAAAAAACACCCCCTAGCCTTGAACGGGCGAGGGTGGGGATTTTAAAAAACAAGCGGGGCCGCTAACAAAGTTTTATTAACTATTAACAAAAAGTACTGAGAAGATTTCTTGGTAAAGGTTAAAGTTATCATGGTCTCGGGCTTAAGTCTTACCATGCCGACTACGGTAATAGCTTCTTCCCTATAGGGGAAATTCGCTAAAACGAGTTCGGACGCAGCACGCTGACGTGAGTGAAGTAAATTCCCACGTACAAAACTTTAAAAACTCAAAATCAGTGCAAACACATAGATTTATTCAAATTTTTATTGAAATCTGAAAACATATTTGATTTTTTGGCTGTTCTGATGATCCTGGTTTCATTTACCCGTAATTCTGGGAATACAATTTTTCGCATTATAAGGTTAGGAGAAGGTCGGGTTTGAAATTAGGAGTGAGGTTTCTGGGGATGATAAAAGTACACCAACAAATTAATAACAGGCTTTTCTAAGGTAAAACCCCCGTAAGACAACGCACTGTATTTGGTCGATACATATTTTCTTTAATAACTCGGTGAATATTTATGCTCGAATGACAAGAGAGGGCTTAAAAGTTTCGCCTCACTCATTCCCATCTTTTTACATGCATTCATTTTACATCCGGGGCTTTTCTGATCATTTTTGGGCCCAAAAACTCGAAATTTGAGAGATTAATCCCCAAAAAAGGGGTGTATAGTTTTCCGATTGTTTTGCCCAACGAACTTGTCTAACTGATTATAGAAAGGAACGTCACTACTAAATTTGAAGTAAATCGGACAAAACATGCGACCGCTAGAGTGCAAACACACACACACACACACACACACACACACACACACACACACACACACACATATTTACAATTTTGAAAGACCCCCGAAAACGTGTTCAGGGGGTCACGTTAGGAACTTCTATGGTGGTCCCGGGCTTAAGTTTCACCGTGCGGAGTTCACTTCCCATAGGAAATGCACTAATAACCGGTTATATGCAAAGGAGCTGAATAAAGTGGGTTAGGGGCCATACACATACTACGTAACGCACTTAAGTTGGGGCGTATGACGTAGGGTTATGCTGCGTTAAATGGGGGAGGGGGGTTTGGATCAGCGTCACGTAACTCGCACATATTAACCCTAAGAGCTGGCGCACTCCCGTATCTTTTGATTTGGTTATGAATCTTTCAAAATTAAAAAAATAATCAAATTGATATTTAAATTAAGGTTACAGTTTGTTTTATAAAAATACTTCTATTATTACTATTTTAGTAACAGTTAAACTCATCTAAATTTGTTTATTATGTATACTAGCCTATATATATATATGTATATATATTATTTTTTTGTAGAAGATAAGCTTCAGACAAAATATGGGTTTAACGTAAATCAGTGTACCCGCGAGTATTTCAATATTGTTAAATGTTGCTCGATTACGTCGTCATATATGTATAAGTTAAAAAGCAATTAAGGCCATTAATTTTTAGTAAATGTTTTCATGGTTGGAACAGTTGTAAAAAACATCTCCAGTTATGCTAGTTAGGCACTAGATTGTACCCTGTGTGTCCTAAAAACACTTGAACAACTTAAAAGACTAATATAATCTGTTACAACAGTTAGATCGTTTCAAAAGTGTCTTATGGTAAAAAATGCTCAATGATTTTCTTTTAATGTTATTTTTAACTATCAACTGGTGCTTTGTTGTTACTAAATCGTTTAAACCTTAAAACATACCCCACAATAAAGCAGACGCTATGAACGCACACACAACTCCATTACTCGGGTCCCTGCGGTCTCCGGATCTCAAAACCGCGTTATTTTTATGGGTTTATGTACAAGTTTTTAAGTTTAAAGTATAAAATCTCCAAGAACTATAAGATTAAGAATTGACATAGTCTTCACAGCACTAGTTATGAAATGGCCCATAGATTGAGATCACAGTTGCCATGCCTGGGAACCTTGTCGAAGTTCACCAACAAAAATGTATCCAATATAACTTTATAGTATTCTTGTTATTTGCAATTAATTACATTTTCTATTTAGGGGTTATTAAAGTATTTACACTCCAACTAAGTTTTTCATTTATTTTTGGACCACCCGGTGTTTCAAAGTTAATGTTTTGTGTGTTTTCCTTTATGCTGTTATTAAACAATGAGCCTTGGACAAAACTGGTTTGCTCAAATAATTCACTGGCTAACATAATTTTGCTCCATTAAAAATATAACTACTCGTCAGTTCGTCCCTGTAGATATTAGATAGCTAATTTATATGATTACTTAGAGTTTAGATATTAGATAGCTAATTTATATGATTACTTAGAGTTTGCATGTATTATAAGTGATTAAGATGTACATCCTTGTATGTTCAAACAAAAGGGTGTTCGCCGGGTCCTGGCGAGCGGCCTTGATAACAGTTAGGACTAATGATAACAGCTCAGCGGGCGTGTAATTATCCGCGACTGGCTCTGTCAAGGTCACCAAAATGTCAAGGTGAAGCACTGGAACACTGAAACAAGTGCAGTTCCGCTTAAAATAGTACAACGATAAAAGACTGCATGCCTACACGTTCGGTAATATTATCATTGAGAGTTATTTTGATACGATATAATATTGGTATTTTAACTGGCCTAATTCATAATTTAAATGTTTTGTAAATGATTTAAATTTCATAGGTAAGTTTTGATGTGTTACATTTGTATATTCCTTAGCGTGTATGATAACAACTGATCGTTTTGCGATAATATTCCTCGGGATTACACATTCTTCGGAATTTGTAATTATAATTTCGTAGGATGTATAATCAAAGGCGATACCCTGAATATTGTCATTCTTATGTCCCAGGAACATCATCAGGGTATGCGGCAATTCCTAGACGCCTTTTCCAACATCAAATAAATAGCGTTTTGTCTTGAAACAAAATGTCAGATGAACATGTTTTTTTCTATATAGTGTCAGTAATGTCTAGTACATTACCCAATCCCCTTTTACATGACTTGTTAGTCATTTTTGAGGTATTCGAATAACATTTAACAACACAATCGTAAAATAAAACATTATTCTCAACTAATCCTTTACATATTATACACTTTTGAGTCGTACTGCATATTTATTCCGACGACGTTATGAAACCATTGTAAGTTTGGAAGATACACGTATGACACTTGTCACAATGTCGAGCGTTTTAAACTCGATGTATATTCTATGACGCATATGTCACTTCGCACATGTTGACAAGTGCATGCCACATGTGTATCTTGAAGTACAAGCGAACTGCTTCATTTGTGAGAAACGTGACTAATAAATGCTGAGAATGAATCATAACGTAACTTAGGATGTTCTATATGAAGCAAATTTTAAGTTCAACCAACGTGATATACGACGGGATATTATTTTATATGTTTATTATTGCTTTACATTATTATATTGAAACATTCGCCTGTCTCACTATGTATCCCCGCCATATTTCTTCTCTGGATAAATCAATCCTTGTACCCACCTTACCTTTTCCATTTCCTTTTCCTCCTCTTAATTCTCCCCTGCCCAGATTCAGATCCACCAAACCTCCTACTGTATTACTTACAACTCCCCAGCTGACCCCAGCCTGTCGCTGTTCCAGAGCCCAAGAAGCGGCGGTTCCGGCCGTTGCGGGGGCTGCGCCGCATGTTCCGCCGCAAGGAGCGCCGCCCGCCGCAGACTGTCACCGTGTCTGCCGACGAGCTGAGCAGCGGCAGCGGCGGAGTAGCGCCTGGGGACCGCGGGGACGCCGAGACCGACGACCGCCGCCGCAGGTACAGCTGTCCTGTATGCCGCTACAGTCCCTGCATTCTATAATCTTCTACAATGCCAGGGGAAACAGAGAAACGTTTATGTTCATGGTTTTCCGTAAAAGGAGAATCCGGTCACCTGCTTCTACCTGTTTCTCCCATTATACCAATACTAACTCTCAAAGCCCGTCCCTCCTCAACGGATAATCCAAAATCGATAATTTATGGTTCGTTTGAAAGAACAAAAAACGTGCATAGCGATTTCATTGCGTATATCTTTGATAAGACAAATGGTTCACTCAACAAAATCTTAAATATTGAATATTTTGACATATAAAGACCTTTACATTATTATGTTTTGTGATGTTGACATTTTGCTCACTGAAATCGCTAGCTTTTTGGTGTCTCTTTAAAATGAGCCTAAGCTCAACAATGTCGCATATTCCGCCGAGGAGGAACATGTTTTAAAAGTTAACATTGGCCTTAGGGAGGAAGCAAGTTGAAACGCCAAATGTTTCGCGACTGGATCCCACTCCTAAGTTCAGCGGATTATTAGTGAATTTCCTGTGGAAAGTGAACTATTAGCATGACCCGCTCGGTGAAACTTAAGCCCGGGACAACCATAGAAGTTCGTTTTGGGGTGTCGTTCAAAATTTTATATATATATATATATATATCTACTAAACCTTAAAACATCTCTCTTAAGTTATTTGTAATTGCATATGTGTGTGTATGCACTCTAGCGGTTGGAATTTTTGTCCGATTTACTTCAAATTTGGTAGGGACGTTCCTTTCTATAATCAGTTGGACAAGTTCGTTGGGAAAAACAATCGGAAAACTCTAAAGCCCTTTTTGGGGATTATTCTTTCAAATTTCGAATTTTTGGCCCACAATGGGTCAGAAAAGACCCGAATGTGAAATTAACGCATGCAGAAAGCCCCGGACGTACTATTAATGCATGTATTAAGATGGGAATTATATAGTGAAGCGAAAGTATTAAGCCCTCTCTCGTCATTCTAGCATACATAATTACCGAGTTGTTAAAGAAAATGTATATCGGCTAAACACAGTACGTTGTCTTATGGGGTTTTTACATTGGAAAAGCATGTTATTCATTATTAGGTGTATTTGTTTCATCCCCTGCAACCTCGCGCCTACTTTTAAGCCTGACTGGACCTTCTCATAATGCTCAAAATTGAATTCCTAACATTGCAGGTAAATTAAACCAGGAGCATCAGAACAGCCAACAAATCAGTGTTTTCAAATTTCAATAAAATTGGTATAAATGAATGTTTTTACACTGAGTTTGAGTTTGAAAAGTTTTGAATGTGGAAATTCACTTCCCTCACGTCAGCGTGCTGCGTGCGAACTCGTTATTATATTGTCACAAAAGTGTTGTAGAGTGTCTTATTTGTTGTAAGAATGTTCTCCTATGTTAATTCCTTTCATTTTAATTCCACAAAGCTGTCTAAATCCATTCCCTTTTCTCATGTTGTTTATTTTTCAATATACGACCATTTACGGTATGATGCCTCAGAAATATCTGTTGATCAGCGAAAGTAATGTGATCGTTCAGTCTTTAAGCTTTAACGGTTTTGGCGTCCGTGGCACATCGGATATTAACCTCTCATGGCTCTTGTGCGGATTATCGAGGAGACTATCACTAAGGTGGGAGGGAGAAGAGTACTCGGCTGTGACACACATTTTCAAACTTACAGCGCACATTGGAGCAGCACGAAGTGGCTATAGATTCATGTTGACCTAGCTGCATTTGAAGTTGATATTGAGTTTTCCTAGCTCTTCGCTTTCTCTTCACAAAGTAATCAGAAACTGAAGTTAAGTTGCTTCAGTACTTTCCTAAAACATTGCCTTCTACTTTAACAACAAAAAATTGAGTAAACCAAGTTTAAAATACTTGTTGATAAGTTGATTCAGAACCAATAAATTATCTCAGGATTATTTGCAATCATCTAGGCTATTCCTCTGTTTTCAATAATATGTTCTCTCTTTAATACCCGCTCTTGATTTATCTCTTTTTTAGGCTTTCTCTTCAGCCATCCCGTGACAAATTAGGAGCCTCATCACCCCTATTAAACTTGACTGAGTCTCCAAGCTCTGGGTGTTCCAGGGTCATCTATCGGGAGAAAAAGTAAAGGAATAAGAACAAAATAAACCTGGCTTAGGCATCAGACAAAAGATGTATTTTTTACCGGAGAGAAGACTAAACTTAAAACTATCCACCTGTGAAGTAAGAGTATGATGGTTGTTGAGTATCTTGCTCCTTCACCGTAGCCTCATTAGTTAGGGTTACGGCACACTCCGAACATTATTTTTCCTTTAGGCTGCTTTTTTGCCTATAAACCAGATGGAAGGCTGGCCAAGGATTTTGTGTCGTATTTTCTGACTCGGCAATTAAAGTAGAGTAAGCGTTTCTTATTAAATCAATAATTATCATACACCAATAAAATGCATCAAAGCTTAAAAATATGCTGGTATATAGTTGCAAGCATAGTAGAGCATAATTAACTATCGCAGTTCGGACATTGATCCTTTTTAATGGCTAGTTTAGCTAGTTGTATTGATGCTATAGGGTGATTGATATAAGTGTGCCAGCTGATTTTCTTGAAAAGTATGAGCTATTAAAAAGGTCAAAAAGCAACTTCCCTAGATTTTTAGTTCTGTATAATTTTGTGATTTTGAAATTTTGATTTTATCCGCCATTTTTTCACTATGGCGGCCAACTTTAATTTTTCTTATGAAATGCCCATATTTTTATTATTGAATAATGTTGAAAATTTAATTTTAAAACTTTTTTATTCTTTGTATATTTTCACTAAACCTAACCGTTAAAGTGATTTTTATGGTGTTTACCAATGAGTATCTCGCTTTATGTGTAGCTCTGGAGGCTAAACAGCTAAGTTTAAGAAAAAACACCAAGTATAAAAACGTTTTAGAATTACATTTTCCACCCCATCAATTAATAAAATTAGAGGAAATTTTATATAAAAATTTTCCTGCCATTGTTCTAATATGACAACCAATTCAAATTTGATATATGAAATTCCCCTAATTTTATACATGTTTGGGGTAAAAAAAATAATTTTAAACGTTTTTATTCTTGGTGTTTCTTTCTTAAACTTAACTGTTGAGCCTCCAGAGTCACACATAAAGCGAGATACTCATTGGTAAACACCATAAAAATCACTTTAACGGTTAGGATTAGTAAAAAAGTACAAAGAATAAAAACGTTTTAAAATTACATTTTCTACCTGATTCAATAATATAACTAAGGGCATTTCATAAGAAAAACTAAAGTTGGCCGCCATATTGGAAAAATTGCGGATAAAATCAAAATTTCAAAATCACAAAATTATACAGAACCAAAAATCCAGGGAAGTTGTTTTTTAACTTTTTTTAATAGCTTTTAACACTTTTCAAGAAAAACAGCTGGCACACTTATATCAATCACCCTGTATGTATAGCAAAACCCTTTTCATCTAGTTGGAATGCATAAGCGTAATTCGGGGTTGGAAAGGGGGGGCAGTTGCCCCCTATGAATTTGGAGGACATATTATTGTAATATATGAAAATTCACAATAAATACGATTACGACCATTTTTGCCCTTCCAATCAAAATACTTAAATTACGCTTATGTTGGAATGGTCAGTTTATCATTGCACACTTTCTTACTCACTACTAACCAACTTAGATAGAACAGTGGTGGTAGCAATGAATATTTTCTTAGCTTTTAATATTTATCATGGCTTAATAATTTACTATGGCTAAATTAAGAGCAAAGTTATTTAGTCCAAATTAACCTATATGTTTCTAAATTAAGTGCGATCCAGCTACTAAACAAATAAACTTTTCATGACTCCTTTTAAAACTTTCTCTGATATTTCTAACGGTCTAGTTTTACAGGCTTACTATTTTAAATTTTATTTAAACACTGTTTCTAAGTTTGTATGGTTGTAGACCATTTAGAATTTTTTAATTTATTGAGTTTCATTATGATTATGTATTTATATAAATATGTGACATTTCTTCCTCTGATCTAATTTCCTCAATGAGAATTTCTAAATTAGGTTTGTGTAACAGCGCAAACTAATTGGATTTACAAATTCCTCTTGCACTATGCTTTACAAACCAATCAGTGCTGCAAGTCGGCAAAGGCAAACGTTTACTACTTGCACTAACTCATGTTACTCGATGCATTTGCATTTGCCTGTATGCAATCGTGGCCTGAAGCGCGCTCATACTTGGAGTTGAAGATCGGTTAGAATTGCAATTAGAGTCCAAGGTCCCTGAGTAGTGGTGTAGTAGATGGAATGGAATGGCAGCTGGGAGCAACAGGGTACTAGAGTAGCTGCCAGCTGGTGCGTTGCCAAATCGCTACACATGTGCATGGCACTGTTTATCAGCTGAATAATATAGCTGCCGCTATCAAATAGGCCAATGCTGACCGTAGTCAAGTAATGACCACTTGACTGACCTTTTTCGGATCGCTTTAACGATTCGACAGTACTTTTATGTTAGTTTATATTTCAATGAATGTGCTTGCAGTTCAAGAATTAAACAAGTTTGACGGATGAAAGTTGTGCTAAGGGGGTTGGTATTTTTCTATAAGAGTATTTGTGGTTCAAGAATTAAACAAGTTTGACAGATGAAAGTTGTGCTAAGGGGGTTGGTATATTTCTATAAGTAGACCTATGCTTGTGCTTAAAAAATAAAACTAAGATAAAAGTTGTGCTAAGGAGGTTGGTATATTTCTATAAGTAGACCTATGCTTGTGCTTAAAAAATAAAACTGAGATGAAAGTTTTGCTAAGAGGGTTGGTGTTACTATTGTTCGTTACACTTCCTATAATACAGACACCGTATTAAGTTACTCGAAAAAATAGTAATTTAAGTCAAATAAAGTTGTATTGTTTTTGCACCACATCTTCTAACACCTTTAGACAATGTAAGTATGTAATGATTAAGGTTCCGTTTCGCTTTTGAAACAGATCGCATCAACTTATGCTTATGTTGACTGTAAACCATATTCTTGTTGAGTGTACGACTGCAAATTATTCGGCCCGCTGGTTATACGGCATTGAGTAGCACACGATTAAGCAATTGTGTCCTAATCTCCACCTCAGTATGTGTTCTACAAAAGCATTTTTTTATAACTAATCAAAATGTAGGAATATTTTAACAAACTAACATTGAATACACCGACCTTTATTTTTAATAAGGTTTGTGCTAATAATTTCCTTCTTTCACTTATTTTAGCTGTCATTGATTTAATACATTTGTAATTTAAACTACAAAAATAATTAAAACTTTATTTATTTAACCATTAAAAAATAATAATAAATGTATAGTTAAACAATAAATTTCGAATAAGGGTTTTAGATGTTCCCACAGTTATGTTTCATCAAGGGAAACCTCTAAGAGAGGCAGTTGAAGCTTAAGCACCCTTCGCTGGGTTGGTCATTGAACCTCGGGGCGGCGACATGTTGAGGGTGTTTTGTTTTCATCCCCTTGACCTCACCCATTCACAAACCACATCCACCACTTTCAATTATCTGGGTGCATTTATATTTCAATTTTATTATGTCACTAGAATGTGTAATTTTTGAACAAAACAATATTAAATTATAATTTTAACATATATTGGTTGAGTAGATGTTCTGCCAATGTATTGGTAAGTTACAGAACTATTTCTGGTTTATTACTAATAACTGAAATAGTGAATCATATTCTGGCCCAGTGATGAAACTGAATATTAAGACTAATTTTTAACAAAATCAATATATTTGTATATTTATACACACTCTCCCCGATGCTAATGAGTTTTACTTACAAACATAACCCTAATCATGTATTATGATCCTACAAACCCAAGATTTTAAACTATTTGTTCAACAGCTCAAGAAACGAACTCTTATAGAGTTTGTTGAACTGACAACAAATATTTTTAAACGATAGGTCAGATTACTAAAGTTTAAATATAGGTTTAAGGTTTGTTGTTTAAACGTTTACAATTACACTTCCTTTTTTAAAGGATATGTGTCATAAATAAGAAACCAGTTTGAATATAAATTGAGAAATTCACAAACTAAATA